>CM055117.1:525934896-527134896 GCA_029206835.1 Rana muscosa | reverse complement strand
AGTTTCCACGAGTGTCCTTCTCTGTCCCTAAACTCAAGGATTTCAAATATGGTTCACCAAGATTGGTTTAGAACAGAATAGCACACTGACAGTTTCCCCGAGTGTTCTTCTCTGTCCCTAAACTCAAGGATTTCAAATATGGTTCAGCAAGATTGGTTTAGGACAGAATAGCACACTGACACTTTCCCTCACTGTCCTTCTCTGTCCCTACAAACAAGATTTAGCACAGAATAGCACACTGATAGTTTCCACGAGTGTCCTTCTCTGTCCCTAAACTCAAGGATTTCAAATATGGTTCAGCAAGATTGGTTTAGAACAGAATAGCACACTGACAGTTTCCCTCACTGTCCTTCTCTGTCCCTACAAACAAGGATTAGCACAGAATAGCACACTGATAGTTTCCACGAGTGTCCTTCTCTGTCCCTAAACTCAAGGATTTCAAATATGGTTCAGCAAGATTGGTTTAGGACAGAATAGCACACTGACACTTTCCCTCACTGTCCTTCTCTGTCCCTACAAACAAGATTTAGCACAGAATAGCACACTGATAGTTTCCACGAGTGTCCTTCTCTGTCCCTAAACTCAAGGATTTCAAATACGGTTCAGCAAGATTGGTTTAGCACAGAATAGCACACTAATAGTTTCCCTCACTGTCCTTCTCTGTCCCTACAAACAAGATTTAGCACAGAATAGCACACTGATAGTTTCCACGAGTGTCCTTCTCTGTCCCTAAACTCAAGGATTTCAAATACGGTTCAGCAAGATTGGTTTAGAACAGAATAGCACACTGACAGTTTCCCTCACTGTCCTTCTCTGTCCCTACAAACAAGGATTAGCACAGAATAGCACACTGACACTTTCCCTCACTGTCCTTCTCTGTCCCTACAAGCAAGATTTAGCACAGAATAGCACACTGACACTTTCCCTCACTGTCCTTCTCTGTCCCTACAAACAAGGTTTAGCACAGAATGACACACTGACACTCTCCCTACCTATCCTTCTCTGTCCCTAAACACAAGGAATCCAGGATTAGTAAAGGAAAAAAATGACACTGTCCCTGCCTATGCTTCTCTTTCCCTGCTCCGGAACACACTACACAAGGCCGCCGCACTGGCGGCCTTTTATAGTGTGGGGCGTGTACTAAACCCCCTCAGCAATAATTGGCCACAGGCATCCTGCCTGTGGCCAATCATTGCTCTCCTCGCTGCCGGCGCTGTGATTGGCCAAGCATGCGGGGTCACAGTGCATGCTTGGCCAATCACAGCGCCTGGATGACACTGCAATGGCGTAGTGCATTGTGGGCCGTTCGCGTCACTCGAATTTGGCGCGAACGGCCCAAATCGTTCGATCTTCGTCGAACGATCGAACAGCCGATGTTCGAGTCTAACGTATGTTCGACTCGAACACGAAGCTCATCCCTAGCAGGCACATATGGACCGCTTTGTGGAGCGTTCCTACGCTCGAACAGTGTCCTCGGCACCCCCCGTGGGAGACGTGGCTCCAGGCTCAGCCAAAATGGCGGCCGCTCCCTGCATAGGGGAATCCCCGCAGCCACACGCTGCTACAGGGATACACGCGATTGATCCTGCATCACCAGCGGGCATTGCACAGGAGGTAGTCGCCCTTCTGGGACCCACTCTGGCTGCCACAGTAGATGCTGCTGTGTACAGGGGGCTAGAACAGCTCCACCTTGAAGTACAGGCACAAGCCCAGAGGATTTCACAAGCGGAGGACAGAATATCATCCCTGGAAGATGACACCACTGCTCAGTCAGCAGTAATAGCCCGCATAACTGCTGAAAACAGAGAACTATGGGACAAGTTGGACGATCTCGAGAATCGTTCCAGAAGAAACAATTTGCGCATCATAGGACTGCCGGAATCAATAGCTAATAATCAGCTTGTGAACGTATGCGCTAAAGTTATTCCTGAACAACTGGGACTCCGCATACCCTGCACTGTTGAGCGCGCCCATCGCATCGGTCAGTACATGGAAAGTCGCGCCAAACCCAGACATGTCATCGTTAAATATCTGAACTACGCTGACAAAAACGCCATTATGCAGGCATTCCGCCGCACGCGCTCCCTATCACTGGACGGGACGAAACTGTTACTCTTTGCAGACTACTCGATCGAGGTGATGAAACAACGTAAAGCATTCTCCACAATCTGCTCAACCTTATACCGCAATCAAGTGAAATTCTCCCTGGCGTATCCGGCCACCCTGCGTATCCAAAAGCAGTCAGGGGAACACCTAACTTTCACTTCGCCTGATGAAGCAGATCAATACCTTGCAGCAGCTGGCACTGAAATGGAACACACCAACTCGTCTACATCCCACAATCAACACAGCAGCCCGACCAAGCCGCCATACAAAAGAAGTCGCTCTACACCTCAGGCGGATCGTTCTGGCAGTCATTGACAACAAATCTCAAGGACTGCCTTTCAGCAGAGGCCCATGGGAATCGGGTAGTACCATCATCCCTATTTCTCCCTCCTTGAAATGATCCTTGACATATACAGCAACCTCCCAGAACCTAAACCATCCACTCATCTCTGTCTTTCCCTTCCCCTTTTTCCCCTCCACCCTTTCTCCCCTCCCCTTGCTTTTCCTCCTCTGAAGCTCGCACTTCACCCGTAGGAATGGAACAGGCGTATGGCGGGGGATCTGCCATGCGTTTTAGCCTCATGTGGAAAAAAGTGAAGTCCTTGCTGTTTGATAGGTGCTTTTTGCACCGGACTTATGTTATGTTGTTTTTTTATTGTTTTAGTTTAAGGTTTGTAATGTTTCTAATTACCCGTTTTATGCCTATAACCTCAGGAAACCTGCAATACTTGGGTGACCCTCGGATTGATGACGCAATGCCTGAAGGGAGACTTAATTCCACACTTCAAGCTCAATACGTATCTCCAGACCGGACATGGCCTCCTCAACCGATGAGAATCACCTAAAGATTGTATCGTGGAACGTTAAGGGGCTTCGCTCTCCAAGTAAGCGCATGTCCATTCTTAGACACTTGAAGCGTCTCCGGACAGATGTGGCCCTGCTTCAGGAGACACATCTCTCCACAGACGATTTGGCCCGTTTGCGCAAAATGTGGGTAGGAACTGTATATGGCTCACCGGCCGTAGGGCGCAAAGCTGGAGTTGCCATCTTACTACACAAACACCTGAGACATACTATTAAGGACGTTAAGACTGACCTGACAGGCCGCAAAATATCGCTGCACATGACCTTAGCTAACAAGGAAGTAGCTATCACTAATATATATGCCCCTAACTCGCCAGACACCTCATTCTTCCAAGACATGGTGGCTTGGATATTGGCTGCCCCGGGGACTCTACATTTAGTGGGAGGGGACTTTAATTCAGTTATGTCCACAACAGCTGACCGAGGAGGTGACACGACGCGTAGGAGGACCAGAAATACTACGCCACCTTCGGCCCCGACACTCCTGACACAAGCCATAGATTCCATGCACTTGATAGATGTATGGCGATTAGCACACCCGACTGACTGGGACTATACCTTCTACTCCCCCCCCACAATTCCTTCTCTCGCATCGATTATTTTTTTGCCTCCCCCGCACTTCTCCCAATGCTAGGAGACTCAGAAATCAACGACGCCAGAATCTCAGACCACAGCCCCATCGCCATACAGTTGATCAATGCCCGACCCTCTTTTCCCTCACACATATGGCGCTTCCCTTCTTACCTAGCAGATAATGAAGACTTCCACCACACGCTCTATGGAGCGTGGACGGAATATACCTCAACTAATGCGACGCACCTTACAGACCCAAACCTCTTCTGGGAGGCTGGAAAAGCCTTCATGAGAGGAAAAATTATTTCTTACACTACCCAATTCAAGAGGAATGCCAAACAACACTACATGCGAGCTAGTGAAGCCCTACGTTTGGCACACGAACTACTTACACTTAACCGTACACCTGACAATATACACACCTGGAAAAAAGCCAAACGAGAATTCGATCTATGGGCTGAGCAGCAAGAAATGACTAAAACCTTCTATTCTAATTTACACTTTCATAGGTTTGGTAACGAGACGGGCAAACTATTGGCGAAACTCTGCATGGGACAAAGACGACCTACCCATATCTCTGCACTGAAAAATGCTGCTGGCACACTGGTTACCACACCTACCGAAATTAGTAAACTACTAGCTGAATATTACACTACTCTATACTCGGCGGACCCAAATGATCAACCTACTGCCGAAGCCCTTCTAGCTAAAATCCGCTTGCCCAAACTTCAGGAGGACCATTTAGCTGCTCTTAACGCGCCCATCACAGTCGAGGATATTCAACTGACGATCAAATCTTTGGCGTCTGCTAAAGCCCCAGGCCCGGATGGCTACACGGCCGAATTTTATAAGCTAACTAAGGACTTTATTCCCGACACCCTTAAACATGTGTATGCAGCCATGTGGGAGGGGGGCCCCTATCTCCCTACAGGAACACAGGCACACATTAGACTAATCGCCAAAAAAGGTAAGGACCCCTCACTTCCAGGATCATACCGCCCAATCTCATTAATCAATGTGGATGCCAAAATACTATCCAAGATAATTGCGTCACGCTTAGCCCACCTACTCCCCTCTTTGTTACACCCGGCACAATCAGGATTTGTTCAGGGACGCTCGGCCACCCTAAACATACGCAAGGTTCTGATGGCGCTAGAATATGCTAGATCGAACCCTGAACAAGACATAGCTATAATATCACTAGACGCCGAAAAGGCTTTTGACAATATCAGTTGGTCCTGGCTATTTGGAGTGATAGCGGACTTTGGTTTTTCGGGTCCAATTGTGCGTTATTTACAGCGAATGTACGAATTCCCAACTGCGTGTCTGGTCACCCCCGACTTTATCTCGGATACGATCCCCCTGACAAAAGGAACTAGACAGGGATGCCCCCTCTCCCCTCTACTTTTCAACATCGCTATCGAACCTTTATCTAGACTACTCAACTCACCTGACGGGGTCAGTGGCATCCCAATAGGCAACCAAACTCTCCGTTCCGCACTATTTGCGGACGACATATTATTATTCTCCACCCAACCCCTCACGGACTTTGACAGACTCCGGCAACTCTTTCATACTTTCCGACAGTGCTCAGGGTTTCGAATTAACTTTGACAAAAGCGAAGTTCTATCACTTCACCCCAAGATGTCTGACAAATGGTGACACCAATCTCCTTTTGCCATAGCAACACAACAAATTACGTATCTGGGCATTAACATCAGCCGAGAACCTTCCACTTTATATACACTTAACTTCCCACCGCTAATATCAAAAGTTGTAAAGGAGCTGGAAGCATGGGCAGCCCTCCCCCTCTCGTTCTTTGGGAGATGTCACCTTTTTAAAATGGTGTCGTTTGCACGCCTACTCTACCCTATGCAGACCATACCTCTTTTATTAAAACACTCTGATGTTAAAAAAATCCATGGGGCACTGTCTGCCTTTATATGGTCTCGCAAAAAATCACGCATTGCTCTACAAAAGCTGTGTCTCCCGAAGTCTGAAGGGGGGGCGGGCCTGCCCAGTATACGTTTTTACAATCTCGCCTGCCTACTCAGGCAGGGCCTTGACTGGTTATCTGGCAGCTCTAGATACTCCAATACCATGCTCGAGGGTGCCTCAACCTTTCCATATGCCTTACCAGCCATTCTCCACTCAAATCCTAACAAACTACCAATACACCTTAGATCGAGTATACTCATCAAGGACACAATTATAGCCTGGAGAGAGGTGCAGAGACTACTGGGGTTACCCTCCAGTATTTCTTGCTATCTGCCAATCCTAGGCAACCCTATGTTTCTCCCTTCCACCCTACACAAAGCCTTTGAACAATGGAGCGCTAAGGGTCTTACCAACGTTACCTCTATGTACCTCAATACCCTTGGTGACTTCAAATCCTTCCGAACCTTATCAAGGGAATTCTCTCTACCAGCGACACACATTTTCTTCTACCACCAATTGGTCAGTTATTTACGCTCATGCTACAGACCTGGAACGGATCCCCTCCGAAAATCCTTCATTGATACTGTACTACGCAGAGACGATTACTCCATTTCCAGCCTATACTCTCACCTTATTGACCATCAGACTGCCAAATTCCATCTTAAACCATTCCAGAAATGGTCCCAAATATTTGAGGATGAAGACCTTTTGGAGAAAATCCTTGAGGGATACAGACAAGTTCACAAACTTACCATATCCGAAACATGGCGTGAGACGCAATTCAAAATTATTCACAGAGCATACTACCCTTTCCGTATCAACAAGGCAGAACCAGCTCAAGAGCGGTGCCCCTGGTGTTTCACGCCGCATCCTACACTGCTTCACCGCCTCTGGGAGTGCCAACCCATCATTGCATACTGGGACTCTGTTCTGAACTTTATCTACAAGATCACTAAAATACGGATCCCAAGACATTATCTTATATGTTTATTTGGCAGTGAACCATCCCTATCCACGCCACCAACAAAGACTCCGCTTCGCATCTCCCACTGGACGCATATCTGCCTCCTGGTGGCCCGCAGGACTATCATGTCTCACTGGATCAACTCAACACCGCCAAAACTACCGGCGTTAAAAAAAGCCCTCTTATCGCTTTTCTATCTGGAAAGGTTGGACACTATTGTGTTGAACTTTCGCTCCACCTCGCGATTCTTTACGAGATGGCGGAAATTCATGGAACACACGTTCGCCCAAGAGGATCTACAAAAACTCATGCAACCGTTCCGCTATACAGATTGGTATCTCAAACGAGACCTTACAAACTCCCTAGGCAACCTTAAATTATCGAATCTGTCTGACCCCTCTGCATTTATGCTGCCCTGAACCATGAAAACATGTCTTCATGGCTCCTTGACGTTCTTGATTCTTTCAGACCCTCATCTGTTTTCTCCACCCACCGCTGCTTCTACAGCCAGTTTCATATCCGAGGTTATAACATTTTTATTTTATTTTTTATTAGGCACTAGGTTTTGTACTGCCTTATCACCCTGTTGCTGTAATATTGTTTTAAACGGGTAATCACTGTGCTATTGATTTGGGGTTTTTTTTTTTGTTTTTTGTTTTTTTGTTTTTTTATCTATATTATTATTATTTTTTTTTCTTCTCCCTCTTTGTTTCCTGTTTCCTTTTCGTTTATATTTTACATGACTGTATGTGAGTCAAAATTCATTTACCAAGCACTAATGTAATGTAAAAAACCCAATAAACATTTAAAAAAAAAAAAAAAAAATTTCCGATGGATAAAAAACCGATGGGAATTTCCGGTCGTCTATGGGCAAGTCCATCGGTTAAAAAACCCACGCATGCTCAGAATCAAGTCGACACATGCTCAGAAGCATTAAACTTCATTTTTCTCGGCTCATCGGAGTGTTTTACGTCACCGCGTTTGGAACGGTCGGTTTTTTGACTGATGGTGTGTGGCCAAGACTGGTGAAAAACAGTTTCATCGGATAACCTGATGACCTGGGGCTTTCCCTGGACCACACTCTCCCCCAGCTCAGATCACCCAGCTCACCATCACGTTGTCCGCAGCCGCTGACTGCCCCCTGCCGCCATCTTGGCACCCGCCTCTAGACTACTAGACCTGCAGGACAGACAGCGACTGCGGCTTAACTCCGACCATCCCATCACCCTCTCCCCGTTTCGCGCTCCAGCGGGCCCGTGTGTGGTGACCTGGTAAGCACACTGGGGCACCTCCTACCTCTAGGAAGTTGATCCAGGGTTTACCCGATCGCCTCTCGAGGGGTCAGGAAGGAATTTTCCCCTGCTGTAGCAATTGGCCTGACTCGGCTGGGGTTTTTCGCCTTCCTCTGGACCAACAGGGGGGAGGTTAGGTCATTGGGCCCTATTCACCATCCCACCACCTTTTTTTTCTTCCCATCATGTGCAACTTTAAATACTCAGCGGACACCCTCCAGAGGCTAAGGAATACTGCCTCAACATTACCAACCTCCACCCAAAAAATACTACGAAAAGAACAACTGCTAAGGATCAATCGACAATCGACTATCAAAAACACGAAAACACCACTTCAACTACAACATATAGCTTGCGCCCTGATCAACACCAGATCGGCAGTCAAGCACAGACAGGAAATTCACGACTTCATCACGCAAAACGACATAGATTGCCTCTTTATCACGGAAAGCTGGCTAACACCTGACTGTAACACCATCCTAACAGAATTGGTGCCTGAGAACTACTCCATCCTAACTGAGCATAGAACAGGACAAAGAGGAGGAGGCCTAGCAGTGATCTTCAAATCTCACCTCTCTATCATCAAACCAACTCTACAGAACTCATTGCCGTTCATGGAGACACTCACTCTGCAACTCCAAACAACACCCCAGGACACCATTCACATACTGCTATGCTACAGACCGCCAGGACCAAAGACAAATCTCCTCACACCCTTTACCGAATTCATCTCGACATACACTTTAAAAACCAAAAACTTCCTATTACTCGGGGACTTCAATCTCTGGGCTAACTCCACTCAGGACCCCATCGCCACCTCCTGCATCAACCAATTGGAAGAATTAGGTCTGCAGCAACTGATAAATGCCCCCACGCATGGATCGGGGCACATTCTGGACCTCATCTTCAAACAAAATCTGGACATCAACACAGTGGACAACATGCCGTTACCATGGACGGATCACCACGCTATCAAATTTAAACTTACCACCAACACCATCTCCCAAAAATCAGAACACTCAATAACAACAAAATGGACAAGATCTCAGAAGAAACTACACTCGGAACTCTTCAAAACTACTCTATCAAATAAAATAGGAACGCAAAATCTCAACCACTCAACGGAACAAACACTCAACTCCTTAAACAAAGCATTACTACAAACAGCAGACACAGTCGCTCCGAGACGCAGGGCCCTCATTCGCAGAAACAACTCCGGCTGGTTTAATGACACTCTTACCCTACTGAAGCAAGAACGCAGAAGAGCCGAAGGAGCCTGGAGAAGAAACCCAACTAAGGAAAACCACATTAATTACAAAGCACTCACTAAGAAATATCACAAAGCAATTTTCAAAGCAAAAAAGGAACATTTCTCAAACACCATCAAAAAAGGCCTAAACCGACCTCGTGAACTCTTCAAACTAGTAACTCAAACTATGAACCCCACCTGCCTAGAACCTTCAGCAAACGAAACACAAGAGTTCTGTAATGAGCTATCGGACTTTTTTATCGACAAAATCGAAAACATTCGAGAATCAATTCAACAGAAAAAAACAACCAACCCTGCTCTGCCAAAGCAAATAGAGGAAATCAATATGAACACTGTACAATTGACAAAATTTTCGCTGGTCCCGATCACCATCGACACCACCAAAAATATAATCAGAAGCCTCAGAGACAGCACATCTCCAAATGACATAATCTCTACAAAACTCCTGAAAGAATGTACCGACATTTTAGCACCCACCATAACACACCTCGTAAATCAATCATTCAAAGAAGGTATTGTTCCAATCTCTCTCAAGCAAGGCATAATCAAACCCCTCCTAAAGAAACCCAACCTGGACCCCAAAGACCCAAACTACCGCAGACCGGTAACAAGCCTCAACACCATCTCCAAGATCATGGAGAAAGCAGTAGTACAACAGCTACAACTCTATTTGGACACCCACAAACTCTTGGATCCACTACAATCAGGCTTCCGCCCAGGCCATGGCACAGAAACAGCACTTCTTAAAATATGGGATGACACCCTCGAAGCAGCAGATGACGGAGAATCGTGTCTCCTGGTGCTGCTGGACCTCAGTGCAGCGTTCGACACAGTAGACCACAAAACTCTACTCATTCGCCTTAAAGAAGTAGCCGGAGTCGCAGACCCTGACCTACACTGGTTCGCATCCTTCCTAGACAATCGTTCCCAGACAGTGAAACTAGGAGCCTTCACCTCTGAAACTCGCACAATTTCTTGCGGAGTCCCCCAAGGATCACCCCTGTCACCCGTGCTCTTTAACATCTACCTCCGCCCACTCCTCAAAATCATCAGCAAACAGGGCCTGTGCTACCACTCATATGCTGACGACACCCAACTCTACTTTCGTATCACCGGGAAAAAAGACCAATATCACAGATTGGAAACCTGTCTCACATTGATCGATGAATGGATGACTGAGAATTCCCTCAAACTCAACGGATCCAAAACAGAACTCCTTCTCCTCCACGCAAACCGAAAGACAAAAACTAAGACTTCTTGGACACTCCCCACTATCCTTGGACAGACCGTTACCCCGAGCACCAAAGTCAAAAGTCTCGGAGTCATCTTTGACTCGGAGATGTCGATGGACGCACAAATTGGATCAGTAGTCAGCGGAGCTCACCATCACCTCCGTCTACTACGTAGACTCATCCCCTTCATCCCAAAAGAGGATACAGCAGTAGTAGTTGGAACAATTATCAACTCCCGACTCGATTACGCAAACGCCCTCTACCTCGGACTACCCAAATACCAGATTTCGCGCCTACAAGTCATCCAGAACATGGCTGCCAGGCTGGTAACGGGAAAAAAACCTTGGGAATCCATCACCCCATCACTAAGGACCCTTCATGGGCTAACCGTAAAGGATCGGATCACATTCAAGACCCTCTGTCTCACCCACAAGTGCACACAGGGAAACGCTCCACAATATCTATGCGAGAAGATAAAACACTACACCCCCAATCGCAATCTCCGATCAACCAACCAAAACCTCCTTCACATCCCCAAGTCCCGCTACAAATCAAAGGGAGAACGAAGATTTGCAGTCCAAGGACCACGGCTATGGAACGCTCTACCCACCAACATCCGCATGGAAGAAAACCACCGGGCCTTCAGGAAAAAACTTAAGACCCACCTATTCTGAAGGGTCAGGATGTCACTGGATGCAAAGCGCCTTGAGGCGATTTAGTTCGCATTTGTAGCGCTATACAAGTTATTCACTCACTCACTCACTCACTCACTCACTCATTTCCGATGGACAAATCCATCGGACGAAAATCCATAGGTTATCCGATCGTGTGTACGGGGCTTAAGACAGCGATCAGAAAAACGATCGCTTAGTGACAGCGGTGCTAGGGGGTGAAAGGGTTACCTTGGGGGCGATCAAGGGGTTAAACCTTTATTTTAGGTAATATATGGGGGTACCCGACGCTATAAAAACCTGCGGCGAACCTAAAAAAAATAACTGGCTACCTATCAGCATCAAAAAAACAAAAACAAAAAAAAAACAAAGGTATGCAGCGCTGAAATGAGATCTCCAAAATAGAAAGTGGAGAACATAAACTGAGTTATTAATCAGCTAAGATAATAATTCAAAAAATTATTAAGTGAATAAAAAATATGGGCAATAGATAACCATAAAGAAATTATTAAAATCCCAAATGTGAACAGTGTAAATAATATTAATAATTGATCCGGGAAAAAAAGTTCATAAACAAAGTCCATCAAAAAGATGACCTCCTTAGTGCAAAAAATCAACCACAATCCAATGTGAAGTGAAGTGTTCCAAAAAAAGAAACTTGCTCCCAAACGTGAAGTAATGGATACAATGGTGACACCCGGGTGAGAAAGATATATATCCTGCTTACCAGATGCCCATGACTGCATACAACAGTCTCACCCAGCACAGGGAAATTAGGCTTCCCCCACAGCCTTTGGATCTCAATGGTATGGATTCCTCGGCCGACCTTAAGCTCAGGTATGAAAAAAGAATTCCATAGGGTAGTATATCAAACCAGCTAGGTTTATTTAAAAAGTATTGCACTTACAATATCGAAGATCGTTAGAAGCAGTGATCGCAATACAACGATATGGCAGTAACAGCTCCGGCGTTAGTCTGTGTCTCTCGTTCCCCAGTTAAGGTACTATTGTGACGAAACGCGTAGGTGGCCAGTGGGGTCATCAGGCATTTTTCGAATACGAGGAAGTGCCGCGGAACAAACAGGAACGAGAGACACAGACTAACGCCGGAGCTGTTACTGCCATATCGTTGTATTGCGATCACTGCTTCTAACGATCTTCGATATTGTAAGTGCAATACTTTTTAAATAAACCTAGCTGGTTTGATATACTACCCTATGGAATTCTTTTTTCATACCTGAGCTTAAGGTCGGCCGAGGAATCCATACCATTGAAATCCAAAGGCTGTGGGGGAAGCCTAATTTCCCTGTGCTGGGTGAGACTGTTGTATGCAGTCATGGGCATCTGGTAAGTAGGGATGAGCTTCGAGTTCGAGTCGAACTCATGTTCGACTCGAACATTGCCTGTTCGCCCGTTCGCCGAACAGCGAACAAATTGGGGTGTTCGCGGCAAATTCGAAAAATCTATGGGAGAAATCTAAAGTGCTAATTATAAAGGCTTATATGCAAGTTATTGTCCTAAAAAGTGTTTGGGGACCCGGGTCCTGCCCCAGGGGACATGTATCAATGCAAAAAGAAGTTTTAAAAACGGCCGTTTTTTCGGGAGCAGTGATTTTAAAAATGCTTAAAATGAAAAAATAAAAGTGAAATATTCCTTTAAATTTCGTACCTGGGGGGTGTGTATGATATGCATGTGAAGTGGCGCATGTTTCCTGTGCTTAGAACTGTCCCTGCAAAAAATGTCATTTTTGAAAGAAAAAAAGTCTTTTAAAACTGACTTGCGGCTATTAATGAATTGTCGGCTCCCGGCAATACATACAAAAGTCATTGATAAAAAAAAAAAAAAAAGCGTGGGGGTTCCCCAGAATTCAATTACCAGGCCCTTCAGGTCTGGAATGGATATTAAGGGGAACCCCGCCGCAAATTAAAATCCATACCAGACCCCTTATCCGAGCACGCAACCTGGCCGGCCGCAGGGGAAAAGGGGGGGACGAGAGAGCGGCCCCCCCTCCCTCCTGAACCGTACCAAGCCACATGCCCTCAACATGGGGAGGATGTCCCCATGTTGATGGGGACAAGGGCCTCATCCCCACAACCCTTGCCCGGTGGTTGTGGGGGTCTGCGGGCGGGGGCTTATCGGAATCTGGAAGACCCCTTTAACAAAGGGGACCCCCAGATCCCGCCCCCCCCTATGTGAATTGGTAAGGGGTACATTGTACCCCTACCATTTCACGAAGAAAGCGTAAAAAAATGTTTAAAAAAACACACAAACACCTTGAAAAAGTCCTTTATTTAAAAAAAACAAAAAAACATTCCAGCAGTGAAATCCAGTGTCCCGCGGCGATCCCGATGTCCAGCGCTGTCCTTCATTGGTTGTGCCTGAGCGGACCTGATGGGGAACTCCCTCTCAGTATTTTAAATGTATAGACCCGCCCCTTCTAAAGTTCCCCATCAGGTCCACTCAGCGGACCAGATGCGGAACATGAGAAGGGGCGGGTCTATACATGTATTACCAAAGTGAGAGCAGTTCCCCATCAGGTCCGCCCCCTCGGTATGTCGGACCCGCCTACGTCATTGGCTTGAGCGGGGAACTTCCTTCACTGTGTAATTTAAATTTACATAGTGAAGGAAGTTCCCCGCTCAAGCCAATGACGTAGGCGGGTCCGACATACCGAGGGGGCGGACCTGATGGGGAACTGCTCTCACTTTGGTAATACATGTATAGACCCGCCCCTTCTCATGTTCCGCATCTGGTCCGCTGAGCGGACCTGATGGGGAACTTTAGAAGGGGCGGGTCTATACATTTAAAATACTGAGAGGGAGTTCCCCATCAGGTCCGCTCAGGCACAACCAATGAAGGACAGCGCTGGACATCGGGATCGCCGCGGGACACTGGATTTCACCGCTGGAATGTTTTTTTTTTTTTTTTTTTTAATAAAGGACTTTTTCAAGGTGTTTGTGTGTTTTTTTTAAACATTTTTTTACGCTTTCTTCGTGAAATGGTAGGGGTACAATGTACCCCTTACCAATTCACATAGGGGGGGCCGGGATCTGGGGGTCCCCTTTGTTAAAGGGGTCTTCCAGATTCCGATAGGCCCCCCGCCCGCAGACCCCCACAACCACCGGGCAAGGGTTGTGGGGATGAGGCCCTTGTCCCCATCAACATGGGGACATCCTCCCCATGTTGAGGGCATGTGGCTTGGTACGGTTCAGGAGGGAGGGGGGGCGCTCTCTCGTCCCCCCCTTTTCCCCTGCGGCCGGCCAGGTTGCGTGCTCGGATAAGGGGTCTGGTATGGATTTTTAGGGGGACTCCACGCCATTTTTTTTTTAATTTGGGGTGGAGTTCCCCTTATAATCCATGCCAGATCTGAAGGGCCTGGAATGGATATTTGGGGAAACCCCACGTCAATTTCTTTTTAAATTTGCGGCGGGGTTCCCCTTAATATCCATTCCAGACCTGAAGGGCCTGGTAATTGAATTCTGGGGAACCCCCACGCTTTTTTTTTTTTTTTTTATCAATGACTTTTGTATGTATTGCCGGGAGCCGACAATTCATTAATAGCCGCGAGTCAGTTTTAAATGCATTTTTTTCTTTCAAAAATGTCATTTTTTGCAGGGACAGTTCTAAGCACGGGAAACATGCGCCACTTTACATGCATATCATACACACCCCCCAGGTACGAAATTTAAAGGAATATTTCACTTTTATTTTTTCATTTTAAGCATTATTAAAATCACTGCTCCCGAAAAAACGGCTGTTTTTAAAACTTCTTTTTGCATTGATACATGTCCCCTGGGGCAGGACCCGGGTCCCCAAACACTTTTTAGGACAATAACTTGCATATTAGCCTTTATAATTAACACTTTAGATTTCGAACGTTCGAGTCCATTGTATTTAATAGGGTTCTAAAGTTTACACGAACATTTTGTCTGTTCGCAGGTTCTGGTGCGAACCGAACAGGGGGGTGTTCGGCTCATCCCTGCTGGTAAGCAGGATATATATCTTTCTCACCCGGGTGTCACCATTGTATCCATTACTTCACGTTTGGGAGCAAGTTTCTTTTTTTGGAACACTTCACTTCACATTGGATTGTGGTTGATTTTTTGCACTAAGGAGGTCTTCTTTTTGATGGCCTTTGTTTATGAACTTTTTTTCCCGGATCAATTATTAATATTATTTACACTGTTCACATTTAGGATTTTAATAATTTCTTTATGGTTCTCTATTGCCCATATTTTTTATTCACTTAATAATTTTTTGAATTATTATCTTAGCTGATTAATAACTCACTTTATGTTCTCCACTTTCTATTTTGGAGATCTCATTTCAGCGCTGCATACCTTTGTTTTTTATGTTTTGTATAGTTTTAGTATATAGCTATTTATGCCAGCTGCTGTCCTTTGATCACTGATCACTTTATCTATTTTAATAGTTTTTTCTAGCGCAACGTTAGCCTTAGGGCCTTTTCCTTACCTATCAGCATCACCGACACTAAAACAGCGATCAGAAAAACGATAGCTTAGAGACAGTGGTGCTAGGGGGTGAAAGGGTTACCTGGGGGGGCGATCAAGGGGTTAAACCTTTATTAGGTAATATATGGGGGTACCCGACGCTATAAAAACCTGCGGCGAACCAAAAAAAAAAATAACTGGCTACCTATCGGCATCACAGACACTAAAACAGCGATCAGAAAAACGATCGTTTAGTGACAGTGGTGCTAGGGGGTGAAAGGGTTACCTGGGGGGGCGATCAAGGGGTTAAACCTCTATTAGGTAATATATGGGGGTACCCGACGCTATAAAAACCTGCGGCGAACCTAAAAAAAATAACTGGCTACCTATCGGCATCACAGACAATAAAACAGCGATCAGAAAAACGATCGCTTAGTGACGGCGGTGCTAGGGGGTGAAAGGGTTACCTGGGGGGCGATCAAGGGGTTAAACCTTTATTAGGGGGGGTTAGGGGGCTACACTGGACCTAAAACTAACTGCCCTGACATTTTTACAGTCACAAATGTCACTGATTGCAGTGATCAGTAAATAAATGATCACTGCAATCAGTGACACTGTGACTGGGGGGCTGGTGGGTGATCTGGGGGTGTCTGGGGGGGGCCTGGGGGGGCGATTTATGTACCTATGTGTCCTGGTGTCAGTGTAGTGTTTGTGCACTAACCTGACATCTTCTCTCATGCGGCGCTCGGTATATGTGAGTGCCGCATGAGGGATGACATCACTTCCTCCTGCCTGTGTAAACATCACACAGGCAGAGGAAGCATTTGATTCGCTGGGAGCGATCGCGAAGGGGTGGCCAAAATCGAATGGCGGCCCCCTCAAAACGGATCGCTCCCAAAGCGATCCCAGCCGCCCACTGTACTGGAGGGGGGTCCGATTGGACCCCCCACCCATACAAAGGCAGTCACGTACGGGCACGTGATTGTGCCTGTCCATGCCATTCTGCCGACGTATAACTACAGTGGGCGGTCGTTAAGTGGTTAAAGGAGAACCTTGCTGCAAGACCCGTAAGTTATAAGTGTGCTTAACCTCTGCAAACCAGAGGGTACGGGCATGGTGGCACGGTTTGCCTTTTCCTTCTGTGAGTGAGCCAAGGACGTGGAGGAAAGGGGGCCGTGTGTTACATATATATATATATTTTTTGGGGGAAAAATAATGGCCACGGCCTGATTTATTGGTTTTTAAATCTATCAATATAATACTCCTTTATTTCATAAACGCATACTCTTGAACCAAATACTAACTCAATAACCAATATTCAGCCCAGCCACTTAGACTCGAGCTGATACAGCAAATTGCACTTAAACTTTACCTTAAATCTCCCCTCCGGCTATCCTCCAGAGGGAGCCACCACATGAATCAGCCGCAACGAGGGGGGGGGGGGGGGTAGGGCGGGGAGCTTCGCCTGCTGATCTTCCTCTGGCAACTGGCACTGGCCCACTTAGAAACTGGCCCTTAAATAGGCCAGAACTGCCTTCTAGAATAATCCCTAAACTGTCAGCTGACCTTTCTAACCAATCCCAGCTTAACCTTTCAACCTCCCAGAACCCTCTAAAACAGGGGTCTCAAACCTGTGGCCCTCCAGCTGTTGCGGAACTACAAGTCCCATCATGCCTCTGCCTATGGGAGTCATGCTTGTAACTGTTTAGCCTTGCAATGCCTCATGGGAATTGTAGTTCTGCAACAGCTGGAGGGCCACCAGTTTGAGACCCCTGCTCTAAAAACACCTGACCTGACTGACCAATCCTAACTCTAGCTGCTAACCTTATAAAACTTCACCTCTATTTGACCTCAATAACCCACTGACCTCCTTAACCCTTACTGTCCCCTCACCTAGTCACCACCAGACTTAGCTAAACTATAACCTACACTTCAACTATGCCGATGCCGTGGCCCCATGAGGAAAGGGGGGCCTAACGGCTATCCCTTTTCTTCCCCATTCTCTGCTTGGGAATTCTGGTGCAAACCGAACAGAGGGGTGTTCGGTCCATCTCTACTAAAGACACCATCTTGTAATTTTAATATTTTAAATGTATGTCTGAAGGACAAGGTATTTCTATCTCTGCTTTGAGAATCTGTAAAGGTTAGGCTTAGGTTATTCTGCCTATATATCAGGTTATAGTCACTAACATCAGTAGCTGATAGGAGGAGTTTTTCTTGTCTAACTACATTCCATACCATATATAGATACTACGAGGGAGTTACCATCAAACATATACAGTATTGCGCACTGTTCACCATAAAAAGAACTGTGTACAAATCTTAATATTAATAATAATAATCAGTGCCTGAAAAATTTCCAGCAGATGGCTATAAACTGCCCCCTGGACAGAACAAAACAATCCACAATTTTATTCACACAGGATTATTATGTCAAACATATGAACTTTTTTTTGAATGTGTGAACATTTTATGCTCAAAAGGATCATAAATGTCTACACATCTGGTATAAATGTAATGCATTACCACTGCACTACAGCACTGCAAGCATGAACATCTGAAACACCACAGTTCTGCTATGTTATTCCACTATGCTAAAGAATAAATCAAGCCAGCTGATGTGAGATAATCAACCAGAAGCATTGAGTCAAATTTGATTGACACTAACAGTATAAAAATTCAGACAGCAGGGGAAAAAAAATATCAGCTTAAAAACATAAAAAACAAAATGAAATTGACCCAACAAAGCCTAGTTTTTGGAAAGCATGGCAGCTTATGTACTTTTACCTTTTTTTTAAGGTTACATAGGGTTTATTTTTAATTTATAACAATGTTATTTCTAACCGAACACCTATACAGTTAGGTTATTGAGGCACGAATATTCTCCAAACCTGACCTCAGAGGGTTCTACAATTTGGTCCATACTGCACAAAGTGATGAAAAGAATATGGTCTTTAACACCAAAGATGGGTGTTATGAATACTTTATAATGCCCTTCAGTCTCTGCAATGCCCTGGCTGTCTTCCAGAAATTCATTAGTGGTGTCTTCAGAGAATATCTAGGGGAATTCAAAGTAGTTAATCTTAAGGATTTTTTCATCTTCTCCTCATTTTCTGAAAATAGGAAGTGTGAGAGAACAGTACCACAGAAATTGCTTTACAATTATTTGTACGGCATGTAAGCCTGGGAAAATGTAACTTTGAAGTTCTTCAAGTATCTTTCTAGGGATATTTGATTTGGATTTGGGTTATCCAGGACCCAAATGGGACTAAACCATTGTTAGACTGGGTTGAGCCCTCTGATCTGAGGTCCTTAGAGATTTCTAAGTTTTGGAATCGTTTTATGGAGTTTATCAAGTTTCTGCCACAACTGTTGCCAAATTGACCAGTTTTACTGTACAGATAATTTATCTTTTATATTTGCCCCCTGAAGCTCTGTGATCATTCCACTCTATAAAAAGATCCATTTATTTTAATTTTGCTTCTGTCTTGGTATCTTTTTAATGTTTGACCTTTTGGTGGAAATCAGTCCTTTCTGAGGTTAGAGCTTGTTCTAAAATTTAGGAGAGCATTAAAAATTGCATTCTTGTATAGACTTTCTTTATTTATTTATATTTTTTATTTCCAAAATTTAACCATAACATTAATGGATCGGGTGGTGTGGGGTGTTGGATGGGTCAAGGTGACCCTGATGATATGTGATCTAAAAACTCAATGGTTTCTACATCTTTTTTGGCTCCAGTATCTATACAATATATACATATACGTATACAATAAAATCCACTTTTAGCCAGTTGTTGTTTCATGTATTGTTTGGGATCATTACGGGATGGGCCATGTTTTCCTATTACATAAGCAGGCTTGCTTCATGTCCATGCTATTTTTTCATTGATAAAGTCAGACTTATTAAAAATAACGAAATATCTCCTACCTGAAATGTTGTATGAACCCACAATGTAATATGCCAAGGTGTATGTGATCTTTTCTAAGGCAGACTGCTTTTAGAACTCTCACTCACCCTCCTTTTTTGCCCTTATTCCTCTTCTCCTCCTAATATGTACCTCCCATCCACCCCAACCTCAGATTTGTCATCAACTTCATCAACACTAAGCACTGAATAAGTTGCATCATTAGAGGTATAATTATTATGGATACTTGAGATATTTGCTTATCTTTGCCTTGTCCAGGTGTAAGTGATTGTCTAGTGGTGTTACCTTGTTGAGACTGCAAAATCAAGCAAGCCATTTAACCCATAAAGTCAGCCAGCTGACCAGGGTAAGTTCACTTGCAAAAATCACCTGGATTTTTGAGAAGATTACTGAACTGGCTATGTGTTCCATTTATTTTTTGTAGAGCAGTTTTATGTTGATTGTGACACCTCATTTTTTATCAAGGAATAAAAGGCCTAAACTGACTGGTGGAAAACTTAGCCACAACAGAACTAAAAAGCTATAGAAAGATTATTAAAAAGTTAAATCAACTTTAATTGAGCAGTGGCAAAAAATGTAATAGTATAGTTTGTGAGCTGTCAGGACCATGAGTCAGGCTCATGCTCCTAGTCCTTTCTCACCATCTGGGCCTGACCTGCATTCCCTCTCCTCCTACTGGCTGGAGGTAGCCCCAGTTTTCTCACCTCCTGAAATCACTGTTGCCAGGTAAAGGGCTCTGTTCTGTGGATGTTGCATCCTCCTTCATTGGCAAGCAGCACCGCAACTTCTCCACAGCATTACGGTTGCTTGCAGCACTGCTGTATTGCATGTACCTGCCCCTTTAGCCTGATTGGTTTCAGCACTGTGGCACTATATTTGAGTATCACAAGCCCAGGACCAATGGTTTTTTTTCCTGGCTCCTCCCTAGTTGTGCCTTTGGTGTCCCTGCCTGTCAACCTGTTGTGGATTCCCTTATTGCTAACCTCTGCCTTCAACTTAGCTTATTTTTTTAGATTGCCCCCTGACCTGAGATTGTTTGCTAGACTGTGCTTGCCTGCTGCCTGCCCTGATCTCAGAACTGTTCTTTGGATTATGCAACCAGCTTCAGCCTTCCTAAACCATTACCAGCCTCTGGACTGTGGCATGGACACTCTTCTGCAGCAACCACGACTCTTATTTAACCAGCCTAGACTACAGGTACCCTTTCTTGTTCTAGAATAATAAAAGGGATGGTCAGCACTCAGGATGACATCCAAAATAGTATTCCTTTATTAAATACATGTACAGAGCTGATTATTATTATTACTGATTATTATTATTAATATTAAGATTTGTACACAGTTCAGTGCTTAGCTCTGTACATGTATTTAATAAAGGAATACTATTTTGGATGTCATCCTGAGTGCTGACCATCCCTTTCCTTATTCTGGTACGTTGGAGGAGTCAGCAGCCTCAAGGTCTGGGCACCGGGCAAAGCTTTTATGTGGGAAGGTTGCAGCGCCTATACACCTGTTTACTATTTCTTGTTATGTTTTGTTCAGACCCGGTGACTTCTAGCCAGTATTGTGTACTAAGACCCAGGGGCGACCAAGTACTGATAGGCCTGCTTGCCTTAAGGGAATGGGGGCTGCTATAGCTCTTGACTTAAGTATTGGGCTGAATGTCATAAGTTTCTTTTTTCACAGCATCACACTGCATTAAGGACCTGTTCAGACTAAATTTCTAATGCTTAACCTCCTATAGCGTTAGTATGGGCGCTAGACTCGCGTTAATGAGCTTTAGTATGGGCATTAGACTGCCATTTTACAAGGGTTTTACAAGAGTTAAAAATGCTCCCCAAACGCCCTATCGATGGTGTAACGGGAGGGCCCGCGGAACCCAGAAGTTCTTAGAAAGTATGAGCCAAAAAACAATGGACTTCGAGAATATGTCTTGGATTGCTTTGAAATGGGTCTGTAATATTAATCCATGGTATTTCCCAGGATATCTGTAAAGGACTATTTACTGGTTGTTTGATTCAGAACTCAACAGGTTAATTGAGAGATGCTGATATGTTCAACTCCAACCACCTGGATGCCTGTGTAATGTAGATTAAATCCAGACTAGCTTCCAAAGTCCTTTTCATTGTTGTTTGTGGTGATGTGGATTGGAGCTGGTAGACCGTCTGGCTGCCTATTATGGGATGTTTAAGTGTCTTGCTGTGAGGAAAGGGGGGGGGGGAGGAATCACTCCAGCAACCCCTCCTGCTAAGACTGTTTACTGAAGGAGGGGAGGGAAGTGTTTTGAAGAGAAGTGTGTTACCATGTGCTTGTAATAAAGAGTCATTCACTGTTTTTGGAACTTCAACACAGAGCGTTGTCTCGTTTGTGCGGGGAGAATTATTTGTATGGGGTCTTATTCGGCTGGTTGGAGTGTCTGGTAGCTGGTGTGTGTTCGAGAATGGAATATCCTAAACGACGTTAGCCCCGGTCGTTACAGACAGTTTTGAAGCATTTGATGAGCGTTAAGGAGTGTTAAAACTGCTCCACAAACGCTTATTCCATTACAGTTAAAGGGGTTGTAAAGGTAAATTTTTTATTTTCTAAATAGGTTCCTATAAGCTAGTGCACTGTTGGTTCACTTACCTTTTCCTTCGATTTCCCTTCTAAATGTTTTTTTTCTTTGACTGAATTTCTCACTTCCTGTTTCTCCTCAGTAAACCTCACACCATCATCTGAGCGGTGTTTAATCAGCCAGAACAGCTTACTGAACAGCTTACTGAGGAGGAACAGGAAGTGAGAAATTCAGACAAAGAAAACAAAGAAAAAAATAAATTTAGAAGGGAAATTGAGGGAAAAGGTAAGTGAACCAACAATTCACTAGCTTAAAGGAACCTATTTAGAAAATAAAAGATTTACCTTTACAACCCCTTTTATAAACTAATCTTAACGCCCCGCACCCGCACCATAACTGCCTGCCAGAGCGTTTGCAAAGTGTTATCATAGACTTGAATGGAAGGCGTTAAAAGGCTTCAAATGCCTCCTGAATCGACATGAAGCAACGCGACGCAACGCTATCGATTCATGTTTTGATAGTGTGAACAGCACTATGTGCTGTCCATTGTATCCTTTGTATAGGCGTTTGACTAGTGTTTTAATACCTCTCAAACACCTGCTTTTAATGCCAGTGTAAACTTAGCCTAATAGTTTAATATTATGTCAAACAGTGCACACAAATACTTCAAAACCACGACCTCACTTTCCCACAAAAACATCCAATCCCTGTATCTCCAATTATCCATAACATATTCAAAATATAAACTTCAGGTGTGTGTTTGATAAAAATTGACTAATGCTTGGAGAGTACGCAATCACCTAAATAGGTTGCAAAAAGAAACAAATGCAGTTTTTATTTTGTAATAGTATTTACAGTGCATTACTTAAGAGAGAAGGATGACAAGTATTGTACAGTGGCCGGACAGTGCAGCTCCAGATTGCAGAGAACATTTGCTGCCATCTAGAGCTGCAAAAAACAAAAAGCCACACTATAACCACCCCCAAGTCTAGTGGTCTGAGTTCAACATTCTCTAAGCTATTTGCATTACAACCCCTCCCCTATTTAATCTAGTGAAAATGTCCTGCTTTGGGTTGCCCCGGAGTAGTATATTCCCATTTACAAGTTTTTTTAATTATTATTGTTTTTTATTTACTGAATGTTTTAAAATAGTTTTTATCTTTACTTGTGTTTGTATTTCTTTTATATTGATACAGCGGTAGGGTTGCACGCAGCAAATGGCAGGTAAGTCTGCAATACCTCTGCTTTGCCAGCATGATCTTTCTGCTCCCAGACACTCAGCAGCCAGCTGTACTCTTTGTTTAAATATTTATTTCATTATAGTCAGGCATCTGAAGGCATAGCTGCTGTGGGAAAATCTATAGACATAGGCTGCCCACATTTCTACAACACTGGAGAAGGGCAAGCAACTGCAAAAATTTAGTGTAGAATCCTATCTGGTTTTTCTGCCCTTCCACATATCAGGATTTATGCTTTTTATGAGGAATATACATATGTTACATTTTTTTAATATATATTTCCTAGGGCTTTTTTGTTATTTTTATGGCTGTAGCACACATTCATTGCTGACTCAAGCAATGGTGCCCTTTACACTACGTCACCACATATACTTGTGCAGTAAAGTCGTGTCCACCAAAGCACCACAAACTTTTCCCCTCTATTTCCATAACCCCCATTCAATTTAGACAATCCTCTTTGTTTGAAAAAATGTTTGACATAAAATGAGAGGCAGAGGTTAGGTATGCAGAAATGGTAGGTGCAGTAGTCCAATGGACTACTGGGTGTCAAGGATTTATCACTAGTTGGAGGTGGCCCAATATGCACTCAAGGTATTATTATTGCTAAGTAATTTATATAGACTGTGTTAATAAAGAGCAACAATAGACCCCCCAGCAACAATAGAACCCCCCACAACAATAAATCCTCGCCAGCAACAATAGATCTCCCATCAACTAGCATCAGGAGACCCTATCCTCAACAGTAGATCCCAATAATTGTCCCTCAAGCAACATAAGAACCCCCCCAGCAACAATAGACCCCCACAACAATATATCCCCCAGTGACAATAGATCCCCTAGCAGCCAGGATCAAATGACCCTCCAGCACACCCCATCATCTCTTGCCATTACATGCATTCGGTACTGGAGGTGCCGAAACTGCTCCCCACTTTTCCCACTGAAAAAAACCCTGTGTATGTTTAATAAAGACCAAACACTTTTTTGGCATATGGCTAGGGTTTGTGGTGCTAAGGGTGTGTGGTGTTTTGGGTGCCCAGTGTTTTCTTTTTTTTTTAAAGGTTGCAATGAGGTGCTGTGAGAAAAGGCAGCTCTTGAATGAGCTGTCAACAACAACTGCCTCATGCACTATAATAACACCAAGCTAAACGCTGTATGCATAAAATAAAGAGGAAAGATTCCAATCAATAGAAAAAAGTAGCTAAGATGTTAACAATTGAACATCTATCTATTCATCCCTCAGTTGCTGCAGACAAACTTTGATTATCTGCTTTAGAACTTTTTTTTGGATGTGCAGAGCTATGCACACAGGAAGGACACATAAGAAATTGTACCCACCCCAGCACTGCAATACAAAGAGTTCAAGCTAGTTCCTTGCTGTATGATTTTCAGTCTTGTTCTTGTGATCCAGTTACTTATATGCGACTTTGACCCTGTTACTGACCCGGGTTCCTCTCTGACCTGGTTCGCAGATTACCCTTTCCTGCTCATGTTTGCTGTCTGTCTTTCCCTGCCTGGATTACTGACCTCATCTACTCACCACTTCCTGGCTCTGATTCTGCTTACTTACTGACGTCTTTCCACTCGGCTGGTGCTTAACCATATGTGGGACCTGACTCCATCATCAGTTGGAATTGGCTTCTTAATGGTGCATTGCCAGCTGTACCACTACTCGCTAGATACCAGTGCTCCTAAGTTCCTGCTCACGGTGTCTACACCTTGGAACAGTTCGGATGTGGACTGTGCAAGAAGTTACTCTCTTCGCCTCAGGCACTGCATACAGGTACATGACACCCTATCTCCTGTCTACAAATCACCCTGTTACATGCTTTCCATGAAGAAAATTGTAAGCTTCTATGTTGATGCACTTTGTTCAGGCATAATCCACTGTCACTGTCAATGTATATGTAGCGCCCTCTACTTAGGTAGGTGCTAGAATAGGATATTTTGTGTGATAGGAAAGGTACATTTAGACAGGCCTGGCTGCCAGCCAGGCCTGTTTGTTTTGATTTGAGCTAGGAGTGTCTCAGAGCAGCATCTGGTGACTCACAGGCAGCATCACTAAGAACTCCCTCTTCTTTCTAAAGTCTTCTGGAAGGTACTAGAAAGAGAGAAGGAGAGGATAGGTGGAGATGCCTGGGATACTCTAAGGAGCCCTGACCAATCCCCTGGATTGACAGGGGGCAGGCCTCCCTAAGTACCTTGGGTCAGCCCAGTTGGGGGGGAGTCATTGGAGTTGTTCAGAGCTTGAAGATGGAAAGGCTGTCAGGGCCTTTGAGGGAGCTCTCCAATCTGGTGGGGGGTGACCTTGTGCCTGGGGCTCGGGTGTGGACAGAGCCCTTCAAGAAAGCGTGAAAGTTCTGGACAGGAGGCACAGGAGGAGCAAGTAGGACAGCAGGAGCTAGCATGGTCGGGCAAGTCTTCAAGGAGAGGAACACCTAGTCGCAGCCAGGAGGGCTGGTGATTTACAAGCACTGTCGGGTGGAATGTGGCGGCACGCCTAAGAGGACTGGGAGCATGCAGTCTGAGATGGGTGCAGAGCCAGTGAAGTGGATTGTGTTATCAAGGGTAGTGGAGAAGGGAAGCTACAGCCAGGAGAGCCTGAAGATGGATTACTGGGCTTAGTACCCAAAGATAGGACAGCTAGCAGCAAAACTTTATATTTTCTTGCTACACCATAGGGGCCCGCGGTCCCTGCCTGCAAAAGGCAATTGCTAAGGTCCGGCTGAGTCAGAATCAAGCCTAACCATTTTTTGTGCTAGCTGATCCTGAGGATTAAGAGTTGTGCAGGAGGAAGGAAGAAGAATATTCTACAAGCAAAGGAAGTGCTGGAGGAGACTGAAGTAGTAATATGTACAGGGAGTGTACATAGTTTGTCCCAATTGATTGTTCTACAATTCACCAATTGATTGTTCTACAATTTACCAATTGATTTTTCTAAAATTCACTGGACATCCCATATATTTCTTTACCCATCCAAGTTCTATTACCTCAATAAAACACACAAAAACAAAGCTCATGGACTGTTCATTGTCCTGGAGTGTCTGGGAAGTTAATGCCATTGCTGGGCTGGCCAGGGGGACAGGTGGGCCACAACATTCAGCAGCCTCTACGGGGGTACCGCTACATATATGTTGTAAAAAATAAATAAATCTTACCTACAAAATAAATATTTTTTCATCTTGAATTTTTATACTTTAAATCTTTATTTGAGTTTCAAAGAAATACAGAAGACAACAAACAGAATGAGACAATACATTCTCAAATTATAGTATAGGTGCATATTGAGTAGTTAAAAGAACAAACTCAAAGAAATACAAGTAATTAAGCAATCGTTTTGCATATATACAAAGGTTTTTTGGACTGGCAATCACACAGATCTAAACCATCATGTAATGTTACTAGGTGCTTAGTGCAGTGACTTGTGTGTTGTGTGTGCAGTGAATATTAAAGGTTGAACTAGAAAAACATAAAGTACTATAGGATGTTAGAGTCCAGAGGATTAGTCCAAATGTATGCTTCTGGAGTCTTTGAACCAGAGGTCCCAGACTTCGTAGTATTTCTTAGCCTTGAGTTTGGCTTTAGAGAAGAAATATTCAATTTTGAAGTGGTTATTTAGTGCTATAAACACGTCTTGAATGGTCAGTGGTTGAGGACATTTCTATTTCCTAGCCAATGCCAAACGTGCAGCAATGAGGACAATGGTGGCTATGGTCTGGAATTGTTTAGGCCCTGTAATGGTTGCTAAGCCGAATAAGAGATCCAACGATGATAATTCAGTTGTCATAGGGATGACTGAGTGTATTAGATTCTTTGTTTGAGTCCAAAAGCCTTTAATGACTGGGCATTCCCACCATATGTAGAAGACAGTTCCTGAGAGGCCGCAATTTCTCCAACATAAATGGGAAGTATTAGGGTAGATCTTAGCAAGCCTGGTAGGAGTATAGTAACATTGATGAAAAGGTTGTTGTAGAAATTCCCAATGTGTGGTACAATGAGAAAGCCGTAAAGGTAGTGATAGTGCTTTGCACCCTTGGTCTGGTGATGGGGCAGAGGGTATAAGTGTGGACCATTGCAATATTTGAATCTGAATGGAGTCTCCTGATGATTGTGAGAAGAGACCATAGATGTACGAGATGCCTTTGAGTAGTTTGTTATGTGATTCATAGAATTGTAAAAATAAATAAATTTTACCTACAATCTTTCAATGCTTCCGGAAGGTATGGTGATCTCACGCTTTGTTGCCTCCTGGGTTAGCTGGGCACTTGAATTTCTGGGAAAAATTTATTTTTGCAGTATTTTGTTCATCCAGCTATCCCTGGAGGCAATGTTTATGCACAATGAAGAAACCTACTGAGATATCTTCAATGAGATAAAGCAACGCTGTGTGGGCTTTAATCATAGGCTCTGATGGCTATGGTGATTAAGGCCTACACAGGGCTGAAACAATAGAGCTTTGAAGTATATGTGTTGTTTTAATCCTGTACTGAATAAAGCATCTATTCCTGTCTCAAGTGTGGGTGCCACCCTACTTTATCTAATCGAATTTATGACTGACAGAAACCTGGTGAGCACGGCACACTTGCATTTAGTATCTTGTTGTCTGGGTTGAGCGGCGGTAGTGTGTTTTCTCAGACCCACTGAGGTAGGTATTTATTTTATTTTATTTTTAGCAACAGCTTTTTTTAAATTGCCTTTGCAGACAATTTGCTTTTGCAGACAATTTGCCTTTGGGTGGTGAGGGGTATTAATTAATAGAGCAGGCCTTCCATTTTCATAGAAGGTCCCCTTAAAATAAGGCAGCATTAAGATGTAATAAATGATGAACAAAGGATAAATGCCTACACCCCGGATTCTCTAAGGAGTGAATTCACCCTTGCATAGTGAGGGACTGGCTTATCCAAAAAAAACTCCTTATTGGCTCTTCTAAGCTAGCTGACCTAAGTGCAAAGGCCAGGAAGATCATTACAGTTACCATGGAGAATGTTTACATTATTTTGTTGAATCCAGAAAAATCGAACATGAAGGATTTGCAACAAACCCTTGGTAGTAGAGCCTGAACCTTATCCTTACCTGCAGTATGTAATTGAATTGAATTTAGCAGTCTAGACATCAAACTTTATATTTTTGTTGTGCATGTCTTAAGGTATTTAAAAAAATCCATGGTCATGAGTCCTATGACTGACCTAAAAAAAGTGCAAAAATCAATATTTTATACATGTATAAATACTATTTGCACACTACCGACAACTTGTTGGCCAATGTTTGTATTTACTCAAATTTTTCTATTTTTTCTATAAAACACATAAATGCAATATTTTCATGTAACACAATTATTCAGAACGATGATGTGTTTTTCCACTTGGACTCTGCAACATGACCTATGAAGGCTTGAATATTTGTTTAGTGTACCATCAGTAATTGCAATTACAATCACTTAATTAAGGGGTTGAATGTGTCACTCCTGCAAGTAAGTTTTTTTTAGCTGAATTAGACCATTAGTGCATGTTCTGCTAATTGTTTTAGAGCTGTACTGGAAGCTACAGCACATGGATTTAAGTTTATTTCCAGATTAACTCAAAGTGTCCAGTACTTATGGATTTTTTCCCTCTATTTACACAGGGTAATTATAATTGCGGAAGCTTTTTTACTGTCTGTCAGATGCACGTAGTTCTCTTCTAAGAGTAATTTTGCTTTCTAGTTTCTATTCAAAGAGATCTGCTGTCAAATGCATCACCTTTGAAAACCAAAAGAACCCAAGGTTAGCAAGTTCAGCTTTTCAGCGCACACATTTTATTTAAATAAAGGCTAATTTTAAATTAGGATGCTGCACGTGTTTAACTCCCTAGTAATCACATTACTGCCAGAGACTGCCGGGTTTTGGAGGCAGAAGTAAAATTTATATAAATGCGATAAATGTTTACCTGACAAGGAACTCATCAGCAAAACTCACACAAACATTAATAATATATGTAAAGATAAAAAGACTTTAAACATCTTTATAGATTATTTATGCTAATAAAGAACAGCATGCTACAATTATATCAGACAGTGTAGCTATTAATTGAAACTGTAATTGAATCAAAAGAGGTCATAAAGCAATTGATTCTGAACAGCAATTTTCCAACTGAATCTGTTCTTGGAAGTGAATATTCTAAGACAGGTATGCCCCTCCATCTTTGAAATGTTCTCTTCCAGCATCTATTTTAGCTATTGGTGTAGAAGAAAAATGTAGTCATCTATGGCTCTATATCTAAGAATCAGCCCCATCCAAATGCCCAATAATCCAATCTGAACAATCATGACCTGGTATAACAGCGTATGTTTAAAACAATTGTTTTACAAAGATATTGTAATTACATTTTAATATCCAATTAAAAAAATATTTAAAAAGCCTTTTTGTAGATCACAACTAAGACTGGATCACCCAATAATCAATCCTGGTAGCTGCCTGGGGCTGGACAGACATTTATGTACATATTTGTTTTTACTTAGACAACCATTACGGGGTTGGTCTTCACCCACAAATCAGGGCTGTCAGACAAATGTGTGTAATGAGTGAGGACAACCTTGTTATTGCTACTCATTTGGGCTGAAATAGTATTGCTGTTGCAAATCCACCAGGGCTACGATACCTTGTGGATATCTAAATACAATATGGCGCTGCATTTATCAATCTCTGGATGGCTGTCACTAATTGGACATAGCAGCTCTGAGCAGAAATGCTAGATCGAAGATGATGGTTCGGAGTATGCCTGCTGCTATCAAAAATCTTCCAGCTAAGTAGAGGCGGTCCACTTATTTAAACTGACTTTGTATGCAGATGGGTTACTTTTAAACCAGAAGACTGATAGCTATATAATTAGCAAGGTGGTATGTATGTATATATATATATATATATATATATATATATAGGAAGGCCAGTATGCTGGCCTGAAATTATGGGAGGAGTTCGAGGGGTACCTAAACAAGACCGTCCACGATAGTCAGTGTCGGCTCTAGTCCGCGGTAATACGACGTCACCAGCCCGACGCTGCACAACTCACAACATCCGTGTAGTTGCGTTTGTTCCTTCCAGATCGCTCGCAGTTGATCGTGTCCTTGCTCGCTGTCGCAGGTAGGACCGGTCGTTACCATACGTTTTCCTCTTTTACAAGTTACACAGCTCACAATCCCGTGTTTTTTCTGTTTGCATTTTATGTCTACTGCCAAGTCCAGTTGTCTTTCGAGCCCTGTCGCACCCAACATTATGACCGTAATGGCACGCCAAGACACTACGTCTCACAGAGCTTTCCGGTTCCACGAGTCACTCATACAGCTCGCAAGCCACTAACTACAAGTCGCGCATACGATACCCGGTCGCCGAACCGGCGTCCCACTCTTCGTTTCCTCATCTCATCTACTGATGCCCTACACCTCCTACGATACTCTCCCTTCACCTAACTGATGCCCCACACCTCTTACTACTGTGAGGGAGTTAGCTCGGCAGCGGGTGTGTGTGACCCCCGGGATGGGCTCCCCACACAAAAACAGGCCCAGCAAACGGAGGTTGTGGTTTTCAAAATCAAAAAGGTGCGGTTTATTTTCTATTTACAGTGACAAAACACAGCAAAGCAAAAGAAACATAAATAAAATAAATCCTGGTCAACTTGACCTCTGACTAAACATACAGGTTTCCTAACTAACAACTGGGATCAGCCTAGTGCTGTCCTAGTCCCTAAGTCCCTGGTTTTAAATGTCCAAGCAAATAGCCACACAGGCTTTGTCTCACCGCACAGGGGTTCACTCTCCCTAGACAGTCCACACAGGTCTGGTTCCAGGCATGAGCTAACACCTAATGAATCTGGGAGTTCTTATAGAGGCCTAAATGAGCTGACAAGCTTCAGCTGGTCTCATCAACTCCCTGTCTGCACGACGCCCCACACTCTCCCTAGAGGTATGAGTCATCCATGAGCCCACTAGCCTCAGCTGGGCTTATACAACTCTCCACCTAGTTGTATAAGTCGGCGTAAAGCCTGAATCTGGGCGAAATATATCTACCCCCCTGGATGCAACCAGGTGACTTTACCTTCCTGCTGTCACATACCCCCCCCTCTTGTTTTAACCTCGGGGTTGGAACACCAGCAATCAGGCATTCATGTACTCGAGACAAAGCATCCACATTCCCCATTTGAACGCCAGGGCGATGCTTTACTGTGAAGTTGAATTCCTGGAGGGCCAGGAACCACCTATTCACTCTTCTATTTGTTTCCTTGTTTTGAGCCATCCACTTTAACGGAGCGTGATCCGTAACCATGTCAAAGTGCCTACCTAGCAGGTAGTACCGAAGGGAATCTAGAGCCCACTTCACCGCTAAACACTCCTTTTCAACGGTGGCGTAATTTACCTCATGGGACTTCAACTTCCTGCTGAGGTAAATGACTGGGTGCTCTTCCCCGTTCCAGACCTGGGACAATACTGCTCCTAACCCCACATCTGACGCATCACTTTGTACGACAAAGTCTTTAGAGAAGTCGGGTGAGTACAACACTGGCTGGCTACATAAGGCTTGTTTCAAGAATTGGAATGCTGCCTCAGCCTCGGGGGTCCATTTAATCATGACCGACCCTTTCCCCTTCGTCAGGTTGGTTAGGGGCACAGCCTTAGAAGCAAAGTGGGGAATGAATCGCCGATAATACCCAGCGATTCCCAGAAAGGCTCGTACCTGCTTCTTGCTGTTGGGACGTGGCCAACTCTGGATGGCCTCGACTTTGTTGAGTTGGGGTTTTATTACTCCCCTCCCAATGGTGTACCCAAGATATTTGGCCTCCTCCTGCCCAATGGTACACTTCTTGGGGTTAGCCGTAAACCCCGCTTCCCGAACAGAGTCCAGGACTGCTTGCACTTTTGGCAGATGTGAGGCCCAATCTGTGCTATGGACAATTACGTCATCCAGGTAAGCCGCAGCATACTTCCGATGGGGCCTCAGCATCTGGTCCATTTTCCGCTGGAATGTGGCCGGCGCATTCTGTAACCCGAACGGCATTCTTTTATATTGGAACGCCCCGTCTGGGGTTACAAATGCGGTTTTCTCTTTGGCCGACTTGGCCAGGGGGATTTGCCAATACCCTTTTTGTGAGGTCAAGAGTCGTCATGTATCGGGCTGTTCCCAGCCGGTCGATCAACTCATCTATACGTGGCATGGGGTAGGTGTCAAATTTTGTAACTTTGTTCAACTGACGAAAATCGTTACAAAATCGCCAGCTCCCATCCGGTTTAGGCACCAACACAATGGGACTAGACCAATCACTTTGGGACTCCTCTATCACCCCTAAGTTCATCATTTTCTGTACTTCCTCCCGTATTGCCTCCCGTCGGGCCTCTGGGATCCGATAGGGTTTTAACTTCACCCTTTCACCGGGCGGGGTAATGATGTCATGCTCTACCCCAGATGTTTGTCCCGGCAGCTCAGAGAATACCTCCTTGTTGCGAAGCACAAACTCCTTAACCTCCTGTTGTTGGGGTTGTGACAAGGTGGCTGCTATTCCAACCTCAGGAATCACGCAACCAGTTTGAGCTGGTGACCAAGTGTCTGCGACTAGGGACTCTCTATCCCTCCAGGCTTTCAACAGATTAACGTGATAGATCTGTTCGGGCTTTCGCCTTCCTGGTTGTCTGACCTTGTAATTCACTTCGCTCACTTTTTCCATTATCTCATAGGGGCCTTGCCATTTGGCAAGGAATTTACTTTCAACCGTAGGGACAAGTACCAGTATCCTATCCCCCGGGGAAAAGGTACGGGTCTTGGCTCCACGGTTGTACACTCTCTGCTGTGCTAACTGCGCTTGGGCCAAATGTTCCTTCACGATGGGCATTACCTGTGCAATTCGGTCTTGCATCAGGGCGACATGCTCAATCACACTCCTGTGGGGAGAACTCTCACTTTCCCAAGTTTCCTTGGCAATATCCAACAGCCCTCTTGGGTGTCTCCCATACAGTAACTCAAAGGGGGAGAATCCCGTAGAGGATTGGGGCACCTCCCTAATAGCAAACATCAGATAAGGAAGTAGACAGTCCCAATCCTTTCCATCTCTATCCACCACTTTCTTCAACATTTGTTTTAGGGTTTTGTTGAATCTTTCAACCAGCCCATCGGTTTGGGGGTGATACACAGATGTACGTAATTGCGTCACTTTGAACAATTTACACAGCTCCTTCATAACCCGGGACATAAAGGGTGTACCTTGGTCCGTAAGCAGTTCTTTACAAATACCCACCCGGCTAAACACAAGAGATAGCTCTTTGGCTATGGTTTTGGCCGAGGTATTTCGGAGAGGGATCGCTTCTGGATAACGGGTGGCATAGTCCATTATAACTAATATGTACTGGTGCCCCCTAGCGGACTTGATTATAGGCCCTACCAAATCCATGGCGATCCTCTCAAACGGGACCTCAATGATGGGTAGAGGGACCAGCGGGCTACGGAAATGTGGCATCGGGGCCGACCTCTGACACACAGGGCAGGAGGAACAATCATTTTCTATGTCCTTCATCACCCCCGGCCAATAGAATCTCTGTAATACCCTCTCTCGGGTTTTCTCTGTCCCCAGATGACCTCCAAGAATGTGCCCATGGGCCAACTCCAACACCAACTTCCTGTAAGGTTTGGGCACCACAAGCTGCTCAACGGTTTCTTCTACCCTTTTTGCCACCCGATACAGTAGGTCCTTCTCTACGCTGAAGTATGGGTAAGTGCAGGTATTATCTGGGTTCACTAACTCGCCATCTATTTTCACTACGTTTTCCCGTGCCTTTATTAGGGCGGGGTCTTTCAACTGTTCTGTGGCAAAGTTTTCCCTGTGAACCTCAAGATCAGAAAACTCCACAGACGGTAGGTTTTCGTCTGAGGAGGTGGGCTCCTCTCCAGTTTCTTGAGTCTCCCCTGCCAATACTGATAAGGGAAATTCCGGAGAGTCCTCACCACTCTCAGGGGAGTTCTGGCTATCACATTCCTGGTACATAGGGGCACCAGTGGGGGGCTCAGGATCATCCCACAGTTCCCAGAACTTCGGAAAATCCCTTCCCACAATGGCGTCATGCGGTAACTGAGATACTAAGCCCACTGGATGAGAGAGGGTACCTTTGGGGGTCTCGAAACACACTGTAGTCACTGGATACTCTCGGGTGTCCCCATGCACACAAATAACAGCTACCTTGCTATTCCCAAAGACCTCTGTTTTAACTAACTCAGCCTTTATCAGGGTCACAAGGCTACCTGAATCCAGCAATACCACAACATTTCTACCATTAACACACATTTTGCATAAATGTTTCTCAGTTCCTCGAATGGCAGTGCATGCGACTGTCGCACACAGCGACTGACGTCTGCCCGTCAGAAAGTCACACTGCATGGGTTCCTCCACAACCGGGCAATTGGCTGCAATATGTCCCGCTTGCCGGCAGCGGTAGCAAACGATCCTTCTTGCCGCCTCTTGAGCCGCTGATTTCCCAGGCTGTTCTCGCCAAACTTGGGGTAGAGCTCCCACCCTCTCACTCTCTCCACCCTCACCCCTTGGAATCCTCTTATCCGCCCCTGGGGATGGTCTGGTCTTAGGGTGGAAAGTCCGAGTGTCTCTGGAAGAGGCCGTCAGGTTCTCTGTAACCAAGTATTTCTCCACACGATCCACAAGACCATCGGCCGTCTCTGGGTCTCCATGGCTTACCCACTTTTGGATGGCAGTAGGAAGAGCTCTCAAAAACCGATCCATTACAACACGTTCCACAATCTTTGGTGCGGACAAAGTCTCTGGCTGTAGCCACTTTCTGCTCAGGTGAATGAGATCATACATTTGAGACCTGGGGGGTTTTCCAAGCTGGAAAGTCCAGTTATGCACACGCTGAGCCCGGACAGCCTGGGTGACACCCAGCCTTGCCAAAATTTCAGCTTTTAGCATCACATAGTCTTTTGCTTGGTTAGGCTCTAGGTCATAGTAAGCTTTCTGCGATTCACCAGTTAACAGAGGAGCCACCAGTCCAGCCCACTGCTCCTCAGGCCACTTTTCTCTTTCAGCGGTCCTTTCAAATGTGGTCAAAAATACCTCTGGATCATCCTCTCCAGTCATTTTTGTCAATAAACGACTCACCCCAAAGGACGCGGTATTAGTGGGACGGCTTTCCTCACTGGTCTGCGGACGTTGCTGCATTACTGCTTACATTTGTTGTAGTCTCTGCTCTTGCTTCTGTAACAGGTCTATGAAGCGGGCCTCAGATTGCTGCTGGGCTTGTTGCTGAGCTGCAAGGCTCTGTTGATGAGCTTGCTGCTGGGCTGCAAGGCTCCTTTGCAAACCTGCATTTGTCTGCTGTTGATTGGCATTTGCTAGAGCCAGCTGTTTCAGTATCTCCTCCATGCTGGCTTAAAAAAAAACTGCCACTGGTTCTCCACCAACTGTGAGGGAGTTAGCTCGGCAGCGGGTGTGTGTGACCCCCGGGATGGGCTCCCCACACAAAAACAGGCCCAGCAAACGGAGGTTGTGGTTTTCAAAATCAAAAAGGTGCGGTTTATTTTCTATTTACAGTGACAAAACACAGCAAAGCAAAAGAAACATAAATAAAATAAATCCTGGTCAACTTGACCTCTGACTAAACATACAGGTTTCCTAACTAACAACTGGGATCAGCCTAGCGCTGTCCTAGTCCCTAAGTCCCTGGTTTTAAATGTCCAAGCAAATAGCCACACAGGCTTTGTCTCACCGCACAGGGGTTCACTCTCCCTAGACAGTCCACACAGGTCTGGTTCCAGGCATGAGCTAACACCTAATGAATCTGGGAGTTCTTATAGAGGCCTAAATGAGCTGACAAGCTTCAGCTGGTCTCATCAACTCCCTGTCTGCACGACGCCCCACACTCTCCCTAGAGGTATGAGTCATCCATGAGACCACTAGCCTCAGCTGGGCTTATACAACTCTCCACCTAGTTGTATAAGTCGGCGTAAAGCCTGAATCTGGGCGAAATATATCTACCCCCCTGGATGCAACCAGGTGACTTTACCTTCCTGCTGTCACACTACATACGTCAGACACCAACAGCCGGTCTGAACCTAGTCGCATAACATCGTCACTACAGTTCAGACCCTCGGCAATCACAAGCCCCTTCAACTTCGAAACACCAGTCAGTCAATCCGAGTCCAGTCGTATCTCCGACGCTATGATTTGGATCCGGCGCATCAAAACCCCTCATGTCGCAGCCTTTACCGATCCAAACCCAGTCACAGCATCGGCTTAAGGTTCGGATCTCCGGCATATACGTTCGATCCGAGCACAGTCGCACCACCGGCTCAAACGGCTCGGATCTATAGCATCAAACTTCTAACTGATCCGAATCCAGTCGCAGCATCGGCTCAAAGATTCGGATCTTTGGCACTTACGATCGATCCGAGCCCAGTCGCATCACCGGCTCAATCGACTCGGATCTCTAGCAACAAGCCCCCCGAACCGATCTGAATCCAGTCGTAGCATCGGTTCTAAGATTCGGATCCTCGACAAACACAACCGATCCGAGTCGCATCACCGGCTCAATCGACTCGGATCTCTAGCATCAAACTTCTCTAACCGGTCCGAATCCAGTCATACCATCGGCCCTAGGTTTCGGATCCACGGCAACATGACCAATCTGAGCACAATTGCACCACCGGCTCAAACGGCTCGAATCTATAGCATCAAACTTTCCTAACCGATCCTATCCTGTCGTAACGTCGACTCTAAGACTCGGATCCTTGGCAAACACTATCAAACCTAGTCAGTCGCACCACCAGCTCGACGACCATGCTTCCCTGCGCTACAGACCCCTCCAACCGATTCGAACTCGGTCGTAGCCTCAGCTCAGACGTTCAGTTCGTCGGCCATACGAAGGGTTCGTACGTTACCGGTCGCATTATCGGTGCCTTTACGTTCGACTCATTCAAACCAAAATTTTTTTAAAATAAATATATATATATGTGACTTTCTTCATGCACTGCATACACACCTTACATCAATTACTCTGGCTTCATCACGGACGGTCATCCCTACATACTCACAATTCACAAACTTTCCTTCTTTCTCCTTCTCAGTAAAGCCCCGTACACACGATCGGTTTAACTGATGAAAACCGTCCGATGGATGGTTTTCATCAGACCAACCGATCGTGTATGGTACCCATCGGTCTTTTTTCCATCGGATGGAAAAAATAGAACTTGTTTTAAAATTTTCCGATGGATAAAAAACCGATGGGAATTTCCGATCATCTATGGGCAAGTCCATCGGTTTAAAAACCCACGCATGCTCAGACTGAATTAGGAGACGGGAGCGCTCGTTCTTGTAAAACTAGCGTTCCTAATGGAGAGAGCACATTCGTCATTCTGCAAGTTATTGCTTCGTTTAATGCAGCGCATGTTTATTTGCTTTCGAACGGTCTTTAAAATGTCATTTTGGCAGCAGAACTTTCTCCTGAGTTCTGACAAATGTATGTCTTTCTTTTTTCTAGTGATCTTAGGAATAATTATTAAAATTCTGCAAGGCCGACCTCCCAAATTACACCTTTATGTTTTTTGACTCTTAAAATTTGTTGTGCATTTTTTGGTGTGTCAATTTCTCAGAACAACATAATATTTAATTTTAGAAAAATCATGGAGGTTGGTGTCCCTTGTTCTTAATTACACATTGTATTTATGCAATCTTATTGCTACTTCTCAAAAAAACACATCAGGCATGTAGGTTGGCTGAAATCAAATTTCCCTTTATTTTGGAAAAAACAAATCAAAATCCGAAGGGCAACTATTCCCAAATTAGCAGAGAATATAAAGTCATTAGATCCCAAATGCAGACCTGACTATGATCAATAATAAAATCAACAACAGCATGAAATCAGGAGCAGCAGCCAAAGACATACATCATCCCAAGCTGTGGTACTCCATCAACCTTCAATTTCTGGATGAGCAGCTCGAGGCCAGGGAATCACCTCCTGCTCTTCCTTGTAGCCTTCCTTCCACGCCTCTCTGCAGCGTTCTCTCCACGGCCCCGTCCACGCACCCTTGCAGGCTGGGCCACTGTGGGTGGTGATGTGGCAGGAGGAGGAGGAGAAGGAGGAGAGGGATTGGGCTGCTGCGAGATATGGGTGGCCTCAGTCAGCAGCCCCCTCGCCCCCATGTGTATGGCCATATAGATGAGATGCTCACAGAGGGCCCGTTGTCCCGCCTCCATTCTGAGCAGCTTATCCGCCAGATAGGTGCTAAACCCCTCCGTAGGGTTGAGGGGGGCCCTCATAATGGCAGCAGCCTCCTGAATCATCTTTAGTGACTCCTCCTCCACTTGTGTCATCCGCCGTTGTTTTGGCGGTCTGACGTGGAGGGGAGCCACTTGGGAGATGGTGCTGCCACTAGGCCTGGGGACCTGCTGAGTCCCACTGGGCCCTGCCTCCTCCTGCCTATCACACTCCTGACCCTCTTCCTCCTGGCTTGCCTCATCCTGTTTATAAAATAAAATGTAGATTTCTATTATTTGAGGAATCAATCACACACAATTTTGATCTCATTACTGGTTTATTTTGGAGGGGGGGTGGGATCATTTATGGCTAAGGCAAACAGTTCAACTCCATATTACTTAGTGGACAATAATTAGCATCAAAAATACTATACCGGGCTGAATATGTGAAGATCTGGCTCTTCTAGCTCGGGAGGCTCCTCCTCCGCCTCTGCAGGGGTGGAGGGAAGGGTGGAAGGAACGCTGGAGGGAAGGGTGGAAGGAAGGGTTGAGGGGAGGCTGGAAATAGATTCCCTGGCCTCGATCTGGTCATCCAGGAATTTAAGATGTCTGTAGTACCACAGCTTGGGCTTTACTACATTGTCGGCTGCTGCTCCTGATCTCTTGGACTGGCGCACTTCCTTGAATTTTTTTTATAAGAATTGCGCAGGTTGTTGATTTTATTATTGATCATAGTGTAGTCTGCATCTGGGATCCATGGTTTCATATCCTCGGCTAATTTGGTAATAGTTGCCCGTCGTACATCACTTTTGTGATACTCAGGGTGTTTTAGCTCCCAAAGGTTGCGCTGTTCCTTATACTTTTCAATAAAAACAAGCATCACCTCCGGCTCTCTTAGTTTATGCATCTATTAGGATCAGCAAGTACAAAAAAAAAAGGATCAGAAGTGATTCTCCTCAACTTATCACAATATTGCCCTTTACAATCATGACCCATTAATATGCCACTGCAGGCCCGAGTTCCCTTCTTACCTTAGTTCACTTTGTGGGTTCACTTCCGGTCGTCCTTACTCCGCGCATCCCTAATAACTTCTTTCCCCTTTTTATACCCTGCGCATGCGTGTAACTCCGCCCTCGTCGCCCGCCCATGACGGACTTTTTCTGCATTTCCCCACCCCTTAACTACCGGCGCACAGTGTGAGATGGCGACATGTCGCAGACACAGGTGGCTTCTTTACTTGAAATTACCGACGAGGAAAGCCCGGAGGCGGAAACGTCCCGATCCTGTAAAAAAAGATACAAGGCGACTAATATGTCTTTTTCTGAGATGGCGGAGATGGTGGACATTCTACGGAGGAAGGATTACGACGGCAAACATGGCCCATACGACACCCCTAATCTCCGGAAGTCACAAATTATGGATAAAGTGGCGAAGACTCTCTATAAAAAATATGGGGTCAGGAGATCCAAGGAACAACTCCGTAAAAGGTGGTCAGACCTGAAGCTCAGGGAGCCGGAGCAGTATAGGAAGCTTATAAAAAGCATAGAAAAAAGTAAGTATATTTTACTGTGTTCTTTCACATTGTAATATGTATTCTTCCATGTTTTGCACCATGTGCTTGGCTTGACTGGGTTCACATTTTGAAATCTCATCTTTTAGGTTAAGTGGAGAGTCCACTCATTTGCCCAATGTTTTGACCAATAACTTGCTGCTCTTCCCCCAAACATGTTTGGCACATATGCACGTAAACTACATGTGGGCATGCCTCATTTTACTTCAACAATGTTTATCTACACATTGTTGGCTAGATAATGTGTTGTAAGGAAATTTAGAATGTGACTGAAAGAAGAAACTGTATTCTGGGTAAAGGAGATGACACTCCAGCAGTTGTGTACTCTTTTTTGTTCTTCAGCAAGATACTATACTCTGAGCCACATGACCAAATTTATTAACGGTGTCACACACAGGTGGTCCAGTGGATACCTTGGTGGTTATCCAAGTGTATTTGTGAATGTCCTCAAAAATAACAGGTTGCTTTGTTGAGTTTGCAAGATCACATATGTTCATGTTGGAACTCAGGGCCAAATATCAATTGTACCCCACTTCAAAACATTGAGGATCCCTTTTCAGGCCTTAAAAAAGTCTGTGTGCTAAAGTATACATTTTTGTTGTAAATTCCCATAGGGGAGAGGAGAGTGGGAGGACACCATGCTCATGAGACGAGGAACCCAACACCACAGAAAATCCCCGAAGCTCCCAAAGCAGACCAAGATCAGCAGGTTCAGGAAGCGGAGGTGGAGGAAGCGGAGGTGGAGGAAGGGGAGGTGGAGGAAGGAGAGGTGGAGCTTATCAGCACAACAGGTCAGTGTCTGTCACCACAACTTCAAGGTAAATACAGATGTAGGACTGCCTAGTGTAAAACCTTTTTTTTTGTTTTAGGGACTGATTGTGGGGGTGTGTCAGGAAGTCCAAATCCGCCATTCTCGAGTGCCAGCGCCAAAATAATCATTCAGGAAATCATGGAATGCAGTAGCGAAATGGACATTATGAGAAAGAGAATGATTGTGATTGAGCAAAAATATAAAAACATGATAGATATTTTGGGGAGAATAGTGTAACCCCCCCCCTTTTTGTGTTTTTTGTTATGCGTCTGAAATTATCTCAGTGATTTCCAACATCCCAAATGTGAAGATGCACACACTGAAGACTCAACATGTGCTATCTGCCGTCACAGGATATCTATGTCCTGTTTTGGGGGTGCAACCTTTTCCTCCCTCCTCAAGTAGGGGAGAGGAAGGGTTTACATCCCCAAAGCACGACCATTGATCCCCCATGATGGCAGATAGCACATGTTTACCCTAGCCATGAGATCTTGTTGAAGATACCCATTTGAGCCCCAAAAGAAAGTGTGTTTGTTAACATTTGGGATGGATCAGGGGTACCATCACCCCATCTCCAGTTGGTATTTTTCACAGTGTTATTTTATTACTTTTTCAGACTTAAAAAAATTACTTACGACCCATGCATGTTTCTGCAAAAAAAGCCGCACATAAAAAAAAAAATAGCATTTCTAAAAACCCAAAAAAAAAATGCGGTGCAAACAATAAAAACATTTGGGAAGTCTAAAAAAGGTGTGCCTTGTTCTTTCTATGCTCAAGAGCAGTTCTGAAGATGCAAAAACCGTGTTTTTCGTTCTGAGTTTTGAGGCTATTTACTAAGGACAATTACACTTGGCACTACTAGAACCTGGGAGACACATAAACCCAAAATACAAGAATGACAACACAAGTTTGTATGAATTCCATGTTTCTTTTTATTTTTAAAAGGTTTAATAATTGGTCAAATGTGGTCTGGCATTGCGATGGCCCCCCTACCCGTGAAGTACTCTACGTATTTCTGGCGTACTTCACGGGCACTTTGGGGGGCCAAGCCAGTACGGGCAGTGCTGAGGCCGGTCAGATTAATCAGTTCAGATGGACCGGCCTCAGGCCCAAACGATGAAACATAATTGTTTGCAAATTTGCGAAGAAAATTGTGCAATATGCAGCAGCAGTAGACGATGTGGTTCAGTTTATAATCCGCCAAATGTATCGCTGTCTGGAACAGGCGGAACCGGCTGGCCATTATCCCGAAGGCATTCTCCACAACTCTCCGGGCTCTGGCCAGCCGGTAATTAAAAACCCTCCTCTCCGGGGTGAGGGTGCGTTGGGGAAACGGCCGCATCAGGTGTGGTCCTAGTCCAAAAGCCTCATCCGCAATGAAAACGAACGGGAGCCCTTCAACGTTCTCTGCATCTGGAGGCAGTGCAAGACCCCCAGCCTGCAGATGGTGAGCGAACTCCGTCTCCGCGAATGATCCGCCATCGGACATCCGGCCGTTCTTCCCCACGTCCACATACAGGAACTCGTACCGTGCCGACACCACCGCCATTAACACTATGCTATTAAAACCTTTATAGTTGAAATAGTATGACCCCAAACGGGGTGGCGGCACTATGTGGACGTGCTTCCCATCAATTGCCCCTCCACAGTTGGGGAAATCCCACCGCTGGGCAAATTGGGAGGCCACAGTCAGCCATTCCTGTGGTGTGCTAAGGAACTGTGGAGTCAAACAAAAAGAAGACATTAGTACGGTTTATGGTTACAGTGCAAGCAGATTACACACAAAAAAACATTGTTGAGTAACATTATTATTTAAGGGAGTTTTTCCTACCAATAAACAAAGGCCCACTTAGCAGATGCCTCACCCCCGCTGAGTGGACATTCTAAAATAATCTAAGGGGGGGGGGCCTAAGGTGATTGTGGGGGATCCCAAAAAAGGCTCTACCACTTTGCTGAGCTTGATTGAGAACTACTAATTTTTTAACATCTTTAGGGGGGGAGGGAAGGTTGTCAAACTATGAGGGCAATGACCCCCCAAAAATGAAAAGGAAAATAGAAGGCTAGCTGGGTTTGCGCCCACGATAGCATGCTGGAGAGGTTAGTGAAGGGAAATAGGCATGTAGGGCCCAAAAAGGGATTTACAGGTAAAAAAAGGAAAAAGGCATGTGGAAAATGGGGACATTACCAGGATATTACAAACAGGCATATTTGTGTTAGGAGGAAAAAAAAAACGAGAATAAAAAAAGATAATGTGAGGTTAAAGGAGCATAATTACCTTCATATAGTCCTTCTGCAGGACCTGAATGATGGCCGAACACATCTCAGGGATAATGATCCCGAGAGCCTGTTGAGAACTTGAGGTCCTGCAAGCTTCTCCCAGTCGCCAGGTATCTCAACGTGGCAATAAGCCTCTGCTCGGCAGTGATGGCCTGGCGCATCACAGTGTCCTGCCTCGTGATATAGGGGGACAGCAAATCCAACAGACGGTGAAATACGGGGTCCGTCATCCTGAGATAATTCCTGAAATCATCAGGATTATTCTCATGGATTTCCCGCAGCAGAGGCATATGAGAGAATTGGTCCCGCTGGAGCAACCAATTCTTAGTCCATGAACTCCTCCTCACCCTGTTCACAGACTGAACTCGGGTTACAGTGTTAACTGCAACACCAAGCCCAAAGCCAGCATGAGCTCGAGAATGAGAACGCACTTCAAACATGGTTTTAAACCGGTCGGCTGGTCAGAACGCACTCAAAAAGAACGCACCGTGGAACAGCAAGGCCTGAGAAGAACGATCTGAAAAACAGTAAACGAACGGCCAAATCGGCACTGCAAGGCAGTAACGACCTGACTGCACGCACTGAATCACAAATACAAACCCACAAGCACAAACTGAACAACAGGAAACGATCTGCAAAGCACGGAGACTGAAAAGCGCGAATCGGCTCTCACCAAACTTTTACTAACACGCGGTAACACGAAATCAGCAAAAGCAGCCCAAGGGGTGGCGCCATTTGATTTGTTCGGCCCTTTTATAGCGCGTCGTACGTTTTGTACGTGCCGTCGTTTTGTTGCCGTCGGTTTTTAAACTGATGGTGTGTGGCAAAAACAGTTTCATCGGATTTCCGATGGTCAAATCCATCGGACGAAAATCCATAGGTTATCCGATCGTGTGTACAGGGCTTTAGGCTGCTTTTCCTCGCAATCGCTGCGAGCATTCGTCAAGTGGTTCGAAATCAGCCACTCATCATCTCCAGTAGCAACACGGCTACTCACCTTTTTCTCTGTCACTTTCCCCATACAGGTCAGTTTGAGATTGAGCTCCAGTTGGTCCACCCTGCACCGGGTTGGACAGTGTTCCCCTCAGGTAAAAAAAATAAATAAAAAAAAGATAGAAGGGGAAAATATACATATTTCCGTGTCACCCTTGTCACAGGTTTCCGGTCGACCCACGTCTCGACCTCAACCAGACTCCGACTACCGGCGCACCAGACAGGTGCGTAAAAAAATGCAAAGCCCCCCCCCTTGCTTTCTTCTCGCACGCTTTCACAACATATGTTTTCTTCACATACACAATTCGACCGCTCACGAGGCGCTAGAGACTGTCACATACCTCTGCGCACTACACTCTGTTTTCGAAGAGCGATCCGAGATCCTTCACCACGCAGACAAGGTTGCCTAACATCTACCTTGCTGGCAGTGCGAGGGTTAGCAGACCGACCACACGTCAACTAACTACAGATCGTAACATTCCTACTTAGCTTACCAGACTTCAGCTACCCGCCCCAGTACGCCCTGGGGGCTCTGGTTCATTAGTCTGTGCCGAGCAGAGTCAGCACCTGCGCTTCGGTTATCTAGCCAGTCATCTCCTGGCTCACCTCAGTTGCTACGCATTCTTTTGAGTTTTCAAAATTTTCACTCTACAGCGCTCGTACGCAAACTAAACTGTTCTCTACGCCTATCGCTCCTTGTCCTGTCCACCCTCCTTTTCTTCTTCCTCCCCGTTTTCTAAAGACTCTTCTATCCCCTCCGACCTGGCATCTTATTCTAAAACATATGCATTCCCCTTCTCCTAGCCGTCAACATGTCGCAGGCCGACAGCGAAGACTTCGCCTCCGCCCCACCATCACCCCTCGCGGGTACAGCGGACGGCTCTACGCAGTCTCTCAGGGCTTGGACTATCCCCAGGCTTACGGCCGAACTATGCCGTAGGGACATCCCCTACCCGGCCACTGCCAGAAAAGCCAAGCTGTTTCGGCTGCTGTTCCTACCACCAGCGACAGCTCTACCAGATCCCCAAGCATCTCTGCAGTCAATACCTTCCGCCATCGCCCAGCTCCACGACTTGGTGGCTTCGCTAGCTACCTCTGTCACTGATGTCCAGGTTAGAGTAGGGGTCCTGGAAACACATCCAGCTTCACCACCGGCAGCCCTAGTCTCCACGGCCGTCGCCGTACCCCCACCTTCAGGTACGCCCGAAGGAAGCACCACCATCTTCCCTTCCCACCTTGTCCCAGCGGGCATCAGGAAGGACATCCTGGACGGCAAGGACGTGAACTTAGCGTCCTTGCTTATCTCCGTACAGGACATGGCGGAGAATAAATCTTATTCCTGGGGGGACGTCTCTGTTATCCTAAAGGCCAAAGATCCCAGGCTCAACCGCAAGCTCTCGGTCACTGAGTTTGTATTAGCTTTCGGGATGTTCAGAGATGTGTTATGCTCGGCCAACCCCAACAGGAGGGAAGAACTCGATCTGTACCTCCACGCAGTAGTCGATCTAGGCCATAAATACGGTGGGTGCTCCTTTTACAACTACCACCGCTCATTTTCAGCAAGAGCCGCAGCCAGGTTGTCTCAGTTCCAGCTCAGCACTAACTGGAGCACCATAGACACTGAACTGTTCTGTCGCCACTTCGCCGGCCTTCGCTCCCCACTCTGCACCATCTGCCAATCTGCCTCCCACACGGCGAATTGGTGCTCCGAGTTGAGCGGTAGACGTCCCCCCAGCTTCCCTTCCACCTCCAATGCACCTCATAATACACCATCAACCACTCAGTCATCCCAGGCTGACAGGCTAGGACGTCCGATACGAGCATTGGGGGGTGCACCCATATGCAACAATTTCAATTTTAAGGGCTGCTTTTACCCCCACTGCAGACTTCTGCACATCTGCCTCCTGTGCCAGAAGGCTCATCCAAAGAGTGCCTGCAGCATCAAACAGCTGGGTCCATCCTGACTAGGCCGCGTGCACGTCGGGTGGCTCGGCTTCTACCTTTCCTCACACCCAACCCCGTCCCTAGCAGCCTTCCTAGTGCAAGGATTCACGTTTGGGTTTCACACCGGACTCATCGCACTACCCGACTCCACGTACGAGTGCAAAAACCTGCTCTCTGCGGCCACCGACGAGGCTGCCATCTCCACCCTACTACAGGTCGAATTGGACCGGGGGTATATGATTGGCCCCTTTACTCAGTCACCCTTTACCGTCTGGAGAATCAGCCCTATTGGACTTGTCAAGGGCAAGTTCTCTAATAAACTGCGATTAATCTATGACTTGTCCGCACCTCATTCCTCCAACATACCCAGTCTAAACTCCCTCATACCATCAGAGGAGTTCTCCCTCAAATATTCCTCTGTTGATTTAGCCATCCAGTCTATCATAAAAACAGGGGTTGGGGCCTGGCTATCTAAAGCTGACATCTCAGATGCCTTTAAGTTACTGCCCATAGAGCCATACCTTTGGAGGTGGCACGGGATTAAGTGGAAAGGTCTGTATTACTTTGCAACCAAGCTGACCTTCGGCTCCAAAAGTAGCCCCTGGCTCTTTGACACCTTTGCTCAATCCCTATCCTGGATACTCTCACACCATGCACACTGTCAGAAGGTAATCCATTACTTAGACGACTTTCTACTTATTGAGACACCTAGCAGGCCCCCAGTAGACCTAGAAAGGCTGAGAGAGGTCTTTAGAAACCTCAACGTGCCAATAGCAGAGAAAAAAGTAGAAGGTCCAGCACAGCTCATCACCTTCCTGGGAATCAATCTAGATACTCGCGCCATGCAGGCCAGCCTACCTCTTGATAAGTTGACCCGCATCAGAGCAGTCGTTCACGCCTTTACCATCTCACGAGTGTGCACCAAGAGACAGTTGCAATCCCTGCTGGGCATGCTCAATTTCGCAATGAGGATTATCACCCAAGGGCGATCCTTCATCTCACGCCTCTTAGTGTTTCTTTCCCTGGCACAAGACCCCGACCAAGTCATCAAGCTAGACGCAGCCGCTGTAGCAGATCTGGACATGTGGGATCAGTTCCTCGAGAACTGGAATGGTAGATCCATGTTCATTCCTTCAGCATCCCCTTCCTCTCCACAAGTAATCACCGACGCTGCAGCTTCCACAGGCTTTGCTGCAATTTTTGGCCATCATTGGTTCGCAGGGTCATGGCCGGCGGAAATACTCGCCATTCCCGGGTTCAGTCAGTCCTCCTCCCTGTTCGAGATCTACCCCATAGTCGCTGCAGCTCGCGTATGAGGCAGCACCTGGGCGGGACAGACCGTCACCTTCTTCACAGATAATCAGGCCACAGCCGCTATCATCAATAAAGGCAGGTCCAAATCGTTGGCCATCATGTCCTTTCTGCGCAGGCTGGTGCTACTTTCCCTTCAACACCAATTCAATGTCCTCTGTGTCCACATCCCCGGTTATTGCAATACCTCGGCCGATGCACTGTCACGCTTTAATTATGCCACGTTCTTTTCGCAGGAGCCCGGAGCCGACCCGGCCATGTCACACGTCCCACATTGGTCGCAACTAACCCTGGACTGAGTCAGCACCTTCAGGGCGCTACCACCCTCATCAACGCGTCCTTGTCTCCCAATACGCTAAAAGCCTATCGCTCGCCCTGGAAGATCTACAACAGATTCCTAGCCACTAACCCCGGTGCGCTCTCAGGAAACCTCAGCCATATCTTGGCCTTCATTTCCCACTGTCACTCCCAACTCAAGCTGTCACACAATACTATCAGATTGTACTTGGCCGGTATCCAGCATTTCACATCCCTGCAAGACCTGACCACACCTTCCTTGTTCGCCACCCATGCGGTCAAGGCCATACTACGCGGCATCCACAAGCAGCAACCGCACACCTGTGTCAGGTGCCTACCAGTGACCAGCTCCACATTCCGAGGCATGTCCACAATCCTGTCACGTGCTCCTTTCGGTGTATGGCCGAGCCTGGTTATCCAGGCGGCCATATACCTAGCCTTCTATGGCTTCCTTCGGCCCAGTGAGTTTACCATCACCAGCCCTAGCTGCCAGGTACTACGCAGGCACCACCTGATTCGCCACCAGGGACACTACGTCCTGCAGCTAACGGTGTCTAAAACTCTACAAACTGGTCCCGGTGTTGACATTAAGCTTTTCCAGACGCACAATGCCTGGTGCCCTGTGGACGTTTTAGATCGTCTCGTAACCCTACTGTCCGACCTACCCGTGGACAGCCCGCTTCTGCCTTTCCCTACTGAACCTCTGAGCGGGAACAAGTTCATTAGCCATGTCAGGACACTTCTGAGCTCCTTGGGCCTCGATCCCAAACGATACTCAGGACCTTCCTTCCGTATAGGAGCAGCCTCCGCAGCATCACGGAACGGAGTCCCGTACCATGTCATCAAGACGATGGGCCGATGGAAATCCACGTGTTTCGCCCGATACATTCCCGATCCTCAGACGGAAATATCACGAACCTTCAACAGTCTCGCTTTGTAGTCGTTACCTAAACATAATAAAACAATTTCTCCCTAACCTTGTGTGACTTTTGGCCCCTCCTTTTGGCATACCGTACAGCAGGCCAGGCCACACTTCAGGTCTTATTTGTGTTGTTAGTCTTGTGACGTGTTTATGTGATCCATATCTCTTCAGACAGAGGGCTATGACCATAAATAGGAAGGCCAGTATGCTGGCCTGAAATTATGGGAGGAGTTCGAGGGGTACTTAAACAAGACCGTCCACGATGGTCAGTGTCGGCTCTAGTGCGCGGTACCCACCCACCCATACCCCCTTTTTAGGGCACTTCTCTACAAACAATTCTCAACAGAATTATCCATTTCTTCTATCTTAGGTATGACCTCTCCTTTGGGCATACCATACAGCAGGCCAGGCCACACTTCAGGTCTTATTTGTGTTGTTAGTCTTGTGACGTGTTTATGTGATCCATATCTCTTCAGACAGAGGGCTACGACCATAAATATATATATATATGTAGCAGGGATTTTTGTAATGCAATTTCTACTTTTGGCCACAAGATAGAGACAGATGCTGACTTGTTCTTCCAGAAAACTTAAACAAAAGGACTCACTGAGGTAAAAGGGGAGTGTCAGGAAGTGCTGAACTACTGAGGAGAAAAGGAAGTGCTGAGGAGGCTGACAGCACACAGAGGCTGAGGAGACAAAGGAGAGGGAACTACTGAGGAGAGGAGGAGTGTGTGAGGGGAAGGAACTTAGGGGCCAGAGTGAGGAGAGAGACACACACTGACACCAGGGACTGTGTTTGCCCCAACAGAGGAAGGTTATCCTGAAGCCTGAGAAAAAGAGTCTGTGAGGAGAATAAGGAGAGCGGTCTGAAGAGAGGTGAGGATGCCTGAGGGGAGCCAGGAGCAGAGACAGCCATGTGGCCCACTACTATTTCGTCAGGAACCCTACTCAGCAGCCCAGCACCAGTCAGCTCAGCATAGACGACCCACACCTTTCAGGGATCGAGATACCCACCCGGGTATCGGGTCAGCCGCTGCCAGGTCATCTTGTGAGTTTTGCTATCAGTCATATCGATCGGCCAGCAGCAAGAGATGCAGTGCCTTATAACATTGCTAGGAGCATCAGGAGCCTGGACCAGCACCTGGGATTACTGTTGTGTCTTTGGACTAAGGATTGGTGAGGGGGTGCAAACCCAACATCCTTCTTAAAACCATACTGACATTGCATGCAGACACCAATCTCCCTTTTTAGTGTCATGGGATGCTTGTTTGGAAGCTACCATCTCTAGAAGTTTCCCCTTTTTAATCTCTACCTCTAACGGAATATTCTAGGGGTATACTGCTCCATGCAAGCTTGTTTAAATCTACAAGGGCCTTGCGCTCATTATTTGTTATCGCTGCTATAGACTGAGCCCTTAGTAACTGCCTAACCTTCTACCCTAATACTGCCTGCAGGCCTTTCTGTCGGCCGCAACGCGCGCCAACGAGCTCCAACGGTTTAGCTAGCGAAGATTTACAACTAAAGACTGCCCCTAACCATAGTTACCCCAGAACCTTGGCCGTTTGCTAGTTAAAGGGGTGCTATACCCTTGTTTATTCATTTGAGTGCACTCAAAACACAGTATAGGATTATATTCATCCTTGCTGTATTCTGGCTAATGATATAAAACCGTATTGCATTCATTTCTATTTGGGTATAGTTTTTTTTTTTTGCCCTGTTTATCAGCCTGTGTTCAAATGTGTCTACTGTGTGAAATTTTGTTTAAATTGATTACTTATGTTAATCTGTATTAATAGATTAAGCATATTTACCGCAAGACAGGTGTGTGTTTGTTAATTGGCAATACACCACAGCCATGACGAAAGGTATAGCTCACCTGTATTGTCATATGTGCTCACAGTGGTATTGTTCAGCCAGGTGTGCCTAGGGGGTTGAGGCTGTTCTTGGAGTTGAGGCGCAGAACAGAGAACCCAAAATTACCAAGCGGCTCCTACGGGGGTGGTGCTACACGTGGGGGAACTCGTCCGGGATTTCCTGTTCTGCTAACAAACCACCAAGACAACACCCTTGAAAGCATCAAGATGGATCCTGTTGATGTGAGCACAGAAAGTTCAGGCCAAGTAGCCTCATCGGAAGAAGCTACCTTACCGACACCTGTAGCCATGATGGGGCCAGAATTCATTGCCGCCTTGGAAGAGTTTGTGTCAGAAGAGTAGTCCAATATACACTGGGTCCGAATACCAAAAACTGGGAACCTTTTCTGGAAAACAACCAGTTCCTGTCAGTGAAGAGAGTTTTGAGGAATGGCTGCAGCCAGTCATGCAAGCCTTAGATGAGTGGGACATCCCTGAGGCCCAGAAAAAGCAGAGAATAACAGAGAGTTTGAGGGGCCAGCCTCCGAAGCTATTCGCAACCTGAAACTTAGTAAACAGGACTGTATTGCTCACGAGTGACGACTACTTAGATATCTTGCAAGACGTGTTTGGGAGAACAGAAAAGGCCTCCGACCTCGTGTACCAGTTTGAGCATACCTTCCAAGATGAGGGGGAGAAACTGTCTGAATACATGAGGCGTCTTGACAAGATAATGCACCAGATACTGCTAAAGAAAGGTATAGATCCCAGGTCAGTTGACAGGGTCCGTGCACAACAGGTTTTAAGGGGGGCTCAGCCCTTAGATCCTATTATGATCCAGTTGAAAACTCGAAGAGATGGTGGAATTCTGAAGTACCCTGAATTAATTCGGATGGGGCGAGAAGAAGAAGCACTGTTGGAGAGTAAAAAGAGAAACCTCAAACCAGAACCCATCGCCAAGGTCAGAGTGATTAATGCAACTAGTGATGACCCAGAGATAGAGCTCTTGAAAATCCAGGTGTCGCAAATGATGGAGATGATGCTGCTAGTAGCTAGGATCACCCCTCCAGATAACGAGATTGTCTCAGAGCCCAAGCAGACTTCGAACCCTACAGTTGTTTCTGCAGAGAAGCCTATGAGTCGAATAGTCTGCTTTAACTGCGGAGGAGTGGGTTATTACCAACACAACTGCACAAGTCTGCTAAAACATGTCAGCTGGTTCTGAGAAGCCGGCAGGAAACCTCAGAGGGCCCCGGTAAAGAAGCCAACCAGGTGCCCACCTACAGCAGTTAGCTCAAAAAGCCAAGACCCAGGGAAGCCACAGTGGAATCCTAAACTATCGCAGAGGGCTCTCAATGCTGTTTCTGAACGACCAGACAATCTGCTCCCATCGACCTCAAGTGCCCGGTCACGGAGAGTCAGTGCATACCAGCCCTCTGGGGCTCAACTGAGATGCAAACAAAATAAAAAGCCCATTAAGAAGGGGGCACGAATTCAAATGACAGGACAAGCTAACTACAATACAACTGATAGATTCCCTGACAAACTTGTGGGACCTTCTCCCATCGTGTCAATTCAAGTAGAAGGCATCTATACAAAGGCCCTTCTGTACACAGGGGTGCAAGTTACCCTACTATATAGAGACTTTTACGACATGCACCTCAAACACTTACCCCTGCATAAATTGGAGGAACTGGACATATGGGGTATTGGAACCCAAAATTTCCCATATGATGGATACTTACCGGTCAAGTTGATTTTTGACCCCTCTGTGACCGAACAAACAGAAACATTTGATACCTTAGCTGTTGTATGCCCTCGCCCATCAGGAGCCAACAAACATTCTCTGATTATATTAACAAACACTGACCTTGTCAGAAGGCTGCTCACTCCTCTTGTATTGAAGTCTGACACCCCAGCCAAAGGCATACACCCTATGCTGAGACAAGTGTATCAGCACCTAGTCGAGGAACAGAGAGCCCCAGATGAAGGAGTGAGGAAGATTTGGCGATTAGACAAAAGTGAGAAAATACTACAGCCTGGAGAGGTGGCGTGTCTACAAGCTTCAGTCAAACTCAATTGGGAACAACCGGGCCCCTTTGTTGTCCTTGAAGCTGACTGCCAGGGAGAGGACACTGGAGTGGAGGTAATCCCAGAACTGATATCAACTAGGGCTATGCAACGGAGTCATGGAAAGATCCCTGTCAGCGTCTGCAATGTTACGGCTGGCCATTGAAACTGCAGGCCCAAATGCTGTTAGGACAAGGAAATCCAGCCACCCCAGTCTGACCATCTGATTTGGAGAAGGGAGAGAAGGACAGAATCTCCATAGAACAGTTTTACCCACAAAACACCACACTATCACCTGAGTAGAAAGAAAATGTCAAAGCCCAGCTCCTGAGATGGCAGGATATGTTTTCAAACCATGAGGTTGATGTGGGGTGTACGAAAAGTGCCCAGCACCGGATTCGCCTTCAGGAAGACAAGCCATTCAGGGAAAGAGAAAGACAGATCCCACTGGGTGATCTGGAAGATCTCCGTGAACAACTAGCAGAATTGAAGAGATCAGGCATCATCAGGGAGTCTAGGAGCCCTTACGCCTCCCCCTTAGTGGTGGTGTGGAAGAAAAATGGGTCCCTAAGGCTGTGCATTGATTATCGGATGCTCAATAGGAGGACCATCCCTTATCAGTACACCACTCCAAGGATAGAAGATGCCCTGCAGAGCCTATCGGGGGCGAAGTGGTTCAGCGTGCTGGACCTGAAGAGTGGGTACTATCAAATCCCCATGCACTCTGAGGAAAGGGAAAAGACAGCTTTTATCACCCCAGTAGGGTTCTTCGAGTTTGATAGGATGCCTCAAGGTCTGCCCGGTGCCCAAGCAATGTTCCAGAGACTGGTTGAGAAGACAGTAGGGGACATGAACCTAATCGAAGTGTTGGTGTATCTGGACGATATCATCGTCTTCAGCAAAACTCTCGAAGAACATGAAGAGCGTCTGGAGAAAGTCCTGAAGAGACTCCATGACGATGGATTGAAGCTATCCCTGGAAAAATGTCACCTTTACCAGCCTTCAGTTAATTACCTCGGCCATGTTGTCTCCGCTGAAGGAATAGCTACTGACCCCCAAAAGCTGGAAGCTGTCACCTGTTGGCCAGCGCCTACCAATGTAACTGAGCTTAGGTCGTTCCTGGGATTTTGCTCATACTATAGAAGGTTCGTCGAAGGATTTTCTAAAATAGCTCGGCCCCTTAATGAGTTGTTGAAGAATGAGGATGATGATGACCCCGATTCAACAAAACCCATTGAGCAAATCAGAGGACCCAGGAGGCCTCCAGAGTCGATCAAAGACCAGTGGACTGACCAGTGTGAGCAAGCCTTTCGGCAGCGGAAGTGGAGTCAGACAACTGCTCCTGTTCTGGCCTATGCCAATCCAGCTAAGCCGTTTGAGCTGCATGTTGATGCCAGTAAAGATGGGCTAGGCGGGGTGCTGTATCAGGAGCATGATGAACACCTACGCCCTGTTGCTTATGTGAGCCGAAGTCTTGCACCTGCTGAAAAAAACTACCCTACTCACAAGTTGGAATTCTTGGCTCTGAAGTGGGCAGTGGTGGACAAGTTGAAAGACTACTTGTATGGTGCAGACTTTGTAGTCAAGACCGATAACAACCCGCTCACATATATTCTTACCACCGCCAAGCTGGATGCCACTGGGCACAGGTGGTTGGCTGCCCTATCAGGATTCTGTTTCAGTTTAAAGTACCGTCCAGGGGTCGGGAACCGGGATGCTGATGCCCTGTCGAGGAGTTCCTATGATGCAGGGGCTTGCTCTGAATAGTGGACTCAACTGACTCCAGAAGGGATACAAGCCTTGTGTCAGGGAGCAGAACATCAGGCCTGAGTAACAACTGGGGCCGAAGCCATCGGAGTCTCAGTGGCAGGTGTCCCCAAATACTACTGTGATTTGTCTCAAGTCAGGGACGAAGGCCTACCTAAACTTTCAGACAGGGACTTAAAAAAAGACCAGATGGAAGATCCCCTCTGTAGTTTACGACTAAAGGCCCTGGAGGGCAAACGCCCAGATCTACTGCTAACAGACTCTCCAACAGAAGCACGACTAGTGCACAAGGAATGGGATCGACTGCAGTTATGCAATGGGGTGGTGTACCGAAGGGGCCCCTCAGATGATCCCGAAGATAAGTGGCAATTATTCTTACCGAGAAAGCATAGGGAAACAGTACTGACTGTCTTACATGACAATCATGGCCACCTAGGGTCTGAGAGGATATTCAAACTGGTGGGAGATCGGTTCTATTGGCCCTGTATGTGGGCTGAAGTTGAAGGATACTGTCACTCCTGCATACGGTGTATACAGAGGAAGACTTTGCCCCACAGAGCTGCCCCAATGGGTCATCTTCAAAGTCAAGGACTACTGGAATTAGTGTGTATTGACTTTCTGAGTCTGGAGCCTGACTCATGTGGGCAGGGAAACGTTCTGGTGGTGACCGACCACTTCACCCGGTATGCCCAGACATTCCCAGCTAAAGACCAACAAGCTCCTACGGTGGCCAAAATTCTGGTAGAGAAGTTCTTCGTCCACTATGGCCTACCTTAGCGTATTCACTCTGACCAGGGGAGAGACTTTGAGAGTAGACTCATTAAAAAACTGTTAGACCTTATGGGTGTTCAGAAGTCAAGAACCACCCCCTACCACCCTCAAGGCGATCCCCAGCCAGAATGCTTTAATCGCACCCTCCTGGATATGCTTGGGACTCTTACGGCTGAAAAGAAACAGCATTGGAGCAGGCACATTGCAGCTATTGTACATGCCTATAATAGCACTGAAAATAATGCCACAGGCTATTCACTATATAGGCTGATGTTTGGTAGGGAAGCTCGACTGCCAGTGGACTTAGCATTTGGCACCTCTTTTTTTTTTTTTTTTATCCAAAAACTTTTTTATTTTAGAAAATTATTCTCATAATACATACAATTCGTGCATTTTGTTCGGTAAAACATTACACATAAAATAAACATGTCTAGTCTTACATCCACATACTATTTTGTGTCAATCTTGTATGTTTACATGTGTATCATATCACTCCATCCTCTTTTCCATTTTTTCTCCCTTTCCAACTCCCCCCTTGCCCCATGACTACATCCATCACCTATGCCTCCTAATATCTGATCACCACAAATCGTTTCTTCCACCATTGATGTTCTCTCCTATTTAGATGTTCAACCTATACTCCTTCAAGCCGTTCTTTCCCTCTCCTCTCTGCCCCTCCCTCCCCTACACCTCCCCAGGGTCTCTACATCTGGAGTCTTTCCACTACCAGTTGAGATGGTGCTAGATCGGCATCCCCCAACCATGGTTGCCATATAGCATCAAATTTACCCAATTCTCTCCTACGACTGTATGTCAATCGCTCTCTAAGAAGCAAGGAGTTTACATAGGAGATCCACTGCTTCCCCGTGGGTACCGCTGGTGCCATCCAGTATTTTGCAATGAGTTTTCTGGCTAGATACATCAGTCTAGTTAGCATGTAGTACATTCCTCTTGGGTACATTTCTGCATCTATGGCTCCAAGCAGGTACACTACAGGGTTTAAAGGGACCGGAACCTGCGCTAGTCTAGTAATGCACTGGGAGACTTCCTCCCAGTACCTATGTAGTTTTGGACACCTCCAGATTAAGTGTATGAAGTCCCCCTTATGTACTTTACATTTTGGGCACAGGGGGGAGTCTCTTCCTCCCCATTTATATAGCTGCACTGATGTTCTATATGCCCTATGCAAAATAAATAATTGTGACAATCTATGGGATGCGGATACCGATACTGCTGGAATAGATTCAAGGGCCATTTCCCACTGATTCCCATCTATCTCCCCTATATCTTCCACCCATTTGCTTCGGCATTTTAGCGAGGCATAGTCCTAGACTAAAGACAGCAATTCCCTATAGTTTTTTGATGTTAATCCTTTCCTAGTGTCTGCCCCAAGAACCTCTCCCAATAAAGATGATGTTGACACTGTCAAAGAGTGTGTTGTTTGTTGTACCTGCAACGCATGATGAAGTTGGAGATATTGATAGAAGCTCCTGGGGTTTAACTGGAATTCCCTACATAGCTGTTCATACGTCTTCAACACCTCCCCCTCATATAGCTGTGTGAAAAAACAGATCCCCCTCTCTTTCCAGGGGGTAAAGCCCTGCAATTCCTGCACCTCTGGGTATCTCTGATTGTGCCATATTGGGGTAAAGGGCAACAAACCCGATATCTTCAGGGCCTTCCGGACCTCCCCCTATACCCTTTTAAGGAGGATGCACGTAGGTGCCGAACCTGGCATGCTTGGCAGGTCCATCTCCATATGGAAGGCCGCCTCTAATACGGGGGCCGATGCCGTCACCAATTTACATATAGGGTCCTCATTTCCTTCCCGCCCCCACCCTGCCATCTGCTGGAGCTGTGAGGCCAAAAAGTATATTTTGGGATGGGGTACTGCCAGTCCTCCTCTGTCCTTTCCATATTGCAATGTGGCTAGACTAATCCTGGCTGTCTTTTTTTTCCATATTAATTCCCTCATCAATGTATCAATCTGTTTGAACCATTTGTTTGGGATCCACATTGGGGAATTGTGAAAAACATACAATTGTGCGGAGCCCATACCATTTTTATTAAATTTGCCTGTCCTATTACTGACAGTGGAAGCTTACACCAACTGTTACATTTCATTTTCTGTCTAACCAGCAATGGGCCCAGATTCAGCTGAAGATACTCAGCCGGATCCGGGGATACTACCACTCCCAGGTATTTAAAGCTGTTGGCTATAACTATTTGTTCTGCCCCCTCTGGTAACTGTTCCTTTAACTGATCTATGGGCATTAAGGTTGATTTTGACCAGTTGATGGTGAAGCCTGAAAAACTTCCGAAATCCCCTATTATCTCCATCACTGCTCGCAACAAAGCGGCTGTATCGCCTAGATATATAAGCGCATCGTCCGCGTATAAAGATATCTTTTCTTCCCTCTGGCCCCTGCGAAACCCTGCCACTTCCGGGGCATTGCGGATCAAGATGGCCAGAGGCTCTACCGCCAGGGCGAACAGCAATGGGGACAATGGGCATCCCTGTCGGGTACCTCTGTATAGCTCAAATGGAGAGGAGAGGTTATTATTAATGCGCAGTCTTGCTCTGGGTTTAAAATAAAGCACCTTTACCCATGCTATAAATTTATTCCCCACTAGGGATGAGCTTGGTGTTCGAGTCGAACATAGGTTCGACTCGAACATCGGCTGTTCGCGCGTTCGGCGAACAACGAACGATTTGGGCCAAATTCGAGTGACGCGAACGGCCCACAATACACTGCGCCATCGCAGTGTAATCCCGGCGCTGTGATTGGCCAAGCATGCACTGTGACCCTGCATGCTTGGCCAATCACAGCGCCGGCAGCGAGGAGAGCAATGATTGGCCACAGGCAGGATGCCTGTGGCCAATTATAGCTGAGGGGGTTTAGTACACGCCCCACACTATAAAAGGCCGCCAGCGCGGCGGCCTTGTGTAGTGTGTTCCGGAGCAGGGAAAGTGAAGGATAGGCAGGGACAGTGTCAAATCTTGTCAAATCTATTCTTTGCTAAACCTTGTGTGTAGGGACAGAGAAGGATAGGCAGGGAGAGTGTCAGTGCCATATTCTTTGCTAAACCTTGTGTGTAGGGAGAGAGAAGGATAGGCAGGGAGAGTGTCAGTGTCATATACTTTGATAAACCTTGTGTACAGGGAGAGAGAAGGATAGGCAGGGGACAGTGTCAGTGTCATATTCTTTGCTAAACCTTGTGTGCAGGGAGAGAGAAGGATAGGCAGGGAGAGTGTCAGTGTCATATACTTTGATAAACCTTGTGTACAGGGAGAGAGAAGGATAGGCAGGGGACAGTGTCAGTGTCATATTCTTTGCTAAACCTTGTGTGCAGGGAGAGAGAAGGATAGGCAGGGAGAGTGTCAGTGTCATATACTTTGATAAACCTTGTGTACAGGGAGAGAGAAGGATAGGCAGGGGACAGTGTCAGTGTCATATTCTTTGCTAAACCTTGTGTGCAGGGAGAGAGAAGGATAGGCAGGGAGAGTTTCAGTGTCATATACTTTGATAAACCTTGTGTGCAGGGAGAGAGAAGGATAGGCAGGGGACAGTGTCAGTGTCATTGTTGCTAAGCCTCCTGCACATTATACACCTGAAGTTAGCCCGTATTGCTGCTTTTTCCTGGTGTGTTACACAAACAGGATTTTGCGGCACTTACAGCGGGCGGAGTGTGCCTCCTGACCATATTACACCTTAACTTAGCCTGTATTGCTGCTTTTTCCTGGTGTGTTACACAAACAGGATTTTGCGGCACTTACAGTGGGCGGAGTGTGCCTCCTGACCATATTACACCTTAACTTAGCCTGTATTGCTGCTTTTTCCTGGTGTGTTACACAAACAGGATTTTGCGGCACTTACAGCAGGCGGAGTGTGCCTCCTGACCATATTACACCTTAACTTAGCCTGTATTGCTGCTTTTTCCTGGTGTGTTACACAAACAGGAATTTGCATCACTTACAGCGGGCGGAGTGTGCCTCCTGACCATATTACACCTTAACTTAGCCTGTATTGCTGCTTTTTCCTGGTGTGTTACACAAACAGGATTTTGCGGCACTTACAGCGGGCGGAGTGTGCCTCCTGACCATATTACACCTTAACTTAGCCTGTATTGCTGCTTTTTCCTGGTGTGTTACACAAACAGGATTTTGCGGCACTTACAGCAGGCGGAGTGTGCCTCCTGACCATATTACACCTTAACTTAGCCTGTATTGCTGCTTTTTCCTGGTGTGTTACACAAACAGGAATTTGCATCACTTACAGCGGACGGAGTGTGCCTCCTGACCATATTACACCTTAACTTAGCCTGTATTGCTGCTTTTTCCTGGTGTGTTACACAAACAGGATTTTGCGGCACTTACAGCGGGCGGAGTGTGCCTCCTGACCATATTACACCTTAACTTAGCCTGTATTGCTGCTTTTTCCTGGTGTGTTACACAAACAGGATTTTGCGGCACTTACAGCGGGCGGAGTGTGCCTCCTGACCATATTACACCTTAACTTAGCCTGTATTGCTTCTTGTTCCTGGTGTGTTACACAAACAGGATTTTGCGGCACTTACAGCGGGCGGAGTGTGCCTCCTGACCATATTACACCTTAACTTAGCCTGTATTGCTGCTTTTTCCTGGTGTGTTACACAAACAGGATTTTGCGGCACTTACAGCGGGCGGAGTGTGCCTCCTGACCATATTACACCTTAACTTAGCCTGTACTGCTGCTTTTCCCATTTCCCTGCAGGCCATTAGAATGTCTGGAAGGCAAACAAGGAGAGGCAGACAGTCAGGAGCCAAAAAAGAGGGCAAGCAGGCTCTGTGTCTAGAGACAACAGTGCTGGTCGTGGACGCGGTGCATCTCCATCAGCACGTGGCCATGGGACATGCTTGTCCTTCTTTTCGGCAGCTGGACGTGTTGAGCCGCATCATGCCGAAGACTTGGTAGAGTGGATGACCAAGCCCTCCTCATCCTCCTCATCCTCTCTCACCCAGGCTCAGGGTACTGGCAAAGCAGCTGCCAAAGTGTCCTCTTCCCTGGTATCAATGTCATCATCAGTCACTCCTTCCCTAGACCAACCATGTCCTCCTGAGGAGTCCCCCGAACTGTTTGAGCACAGTGTTGGGTACATGCTCCAGGAGGATGCCCAGCGTTTCGAAGGGTCTGATGATGATACCCAGCTAGAGGAAGGCAGTAGCGTGAGAGCAGAGAGAGGGGATGCTCAAGAAGGACACCAATCTGGCAGTCATGTTCCAGCAGCTGCAGCATACTGCCAGATTGGCTCCAGTGATGAGGAGGGAGGGGATGATGAGGTCACTGACTCCACGTGGGTGCCTAATAGGAGAGAGGAGGAGGAGGAGGATGAGGAGGAGGCACATCTCCAATGAGGCAGGATGCCCTCGGGGGGCCAGCGTAAGGGCAGCACACAGACGGAATCACACCGCAGAGCTCCGCCTGTGCAAGGCGCTGCCTCTGCCCGTTATTCAAAAAGTTCTTTGGTGTGGGCCTTTTTTGAGTCGAGTGCATCAGATCGCACAGCTGCTGTTTGCAACATATGTCTCAAGCGTATATCGCGTGGCCAAAACATCACCCGCTTGGGCACCACATGCTTGACCAGACATATGTTGACCTGCCATGCAGCTCGTTGGCAAGCCTACCTTAAAGACCCACACCAAAGAACAAAGCTGACCTCTTCTTGCACCGCATCAGCTGGGATCTCCAACCCCCCTATACCTTCAGTCCTCTCTGAAACCTGCTCTGAGAGGAATGAAGGTGTAGAATTAGGGGTGTCACAGCCAAGTACTTGGGGGCACTCTGCTAGCAGTACACCAACGTCCGATTCTAGCAGGCAAATTTCCCTGCCCCAGCTGCTGGACCGTCGAAAGAAGTTCACTCCCAGCCATCCACATGCCCAGCGGTTGAATGCTAGCTTGGCTAAATTGCTAGCGCTTCAACTGCTGCCTTTTCAGTTGGTAGACTCGGCCCCCTTCCGTGAGTTTGTGCAATGTGCGGTTCCTCAGTGGCAGGTTCCCAAACGCCACTTTTTCTCACGGAAGGCGATTCCGGCTCTCTATCGGCATGTGGAAGGCAATGTCTTGGCCTTGCTGGACAGGGCGGTCAGCGGTAGGGTGCATATTACCGCTGACGGATGGTCCAGCAGGCATGGACAGGGACGTTACCTTTCTTTCACGGCCCATTGGGTCACTCTTTTGGCAGCTGGGAAGGATGCAGGACAAGGTGCAGTAGTGTTGGAGGTTGTTCCACCGCCACGCCTCCAAAATGCTACTACTGGTTGTGACACACCTCTGTCCTCCACCCCCTCCTCTTCTTCTTCCTCCGTGGCCTCTTCCTGTGCTTTGTCCTCGGAACCAGCGGTGCTCCGTAGGCGTTCAAGGGGCTACGCAAGTACGCAGGCAAAAAGATGCCATGCCGTGCTTGCGCTGGTGTGTTTGGGGGACAGGAGCCACACTGGGGCAGAGGTTCTGTCTGCTCTGCAGGGGCAGGCCGAGAGGTGGTTGACGCCACGCCAGCTTAAGCCAGGAATGGTAGTTTGCGACAATGGCACCAACCTCCTCTCCGCTCTCCGACAGGGACAACTGACCCATGTGCCCTGTGTGGCTCACGTCCTTAACCTGGTGGTGCAGCGGTTCTTGGGCAGGTACCCGGGCTTACAGGATGTCCTGAGGCAGGCCAGGAAAGTCTGTGTGCATTTCCGCAGATCTTATAATGCCAGTGCTCGCCTGGCTGAGCTGCAAAAGGAGTTGAACCTGCCCAAGAACCGCCTTATATGTGACATGCCCACCAGGTGGAACTCAACGTTGGCCATGCTGCAGCGGCTGCACACGCAGCAGAGGGCCATCAATGAGTACCTGTGTGACTACGGCACCAGGACAGGGTCAGGGGAGCTCGGGTTTTTTTCACCACGCCAGTGGGGCATGATCAGGGATGCATGCACTGTCCTGGCACCATTTGAGGAGGCCACGAGGATGGTGAGCAGTGACAGTGCATGCATCAGTGACACTGTACCTCTTGTCCACCTGTTGGAACATACGCTGCATGGAATAATGGACAGGGCACTTGAGGCAGAACAGAGGCAGGAAGAGGAGGACTTCCTTGCCTCTCAAGGCCCCCTTTACCCAGACAGTGTTCCTTCTGTCCCACCCATCGCACAGGAAGAAGAGGAGGAGGAGGAGGAGGAGGATTGTGTCAGCATGGAGGTGGAGCCTGGCACTCAGCATCATCAGCAGCAGTCTTTTAGGGATGATTTACAGTCCCAAGAAACCAGTGGACTTGTACGTGGCTGGGAGGAGGTGGCTGCGGATCATGTCGTCCTTAGTGACCCAGAGGACTCCGGACTGAATGCCTCAGCTAACCTACGCTGCATGGCCTCCCTGATCCTGCAAAGTCTGCGGAAGGATCCTCGTATTCTTCGGATCAAGGAGAGGGACCATTACTGGCTGGCCACTCTCCTTGATCCACGGTACAAGGGTAAGGTTGCAGACCTTATCTTACCATCGCAGAGGGAGCAGAGGATGAGACAACTCCGGGAGGCCTTGCAGAAAGGTCTGTGCAACGCGTTCCCAGAGACTGGGAGGTTACAAACTCCTGGTCTTGGACAACGAGTTGCTGAGGCTTCGGTTAGTCAAAGAAGGAGCGGTGGGGAAGGTGGCCGTCTGACCGAAGCGTTCAGACAATTCTTTAGTCCGCAGCCCCAAGGTATGATCGGTTCCAGCAACCATCGCCAGCGTCTGATATACATGGTGCAGGAATACCTAGGGGCAAGGTCAGACTTGGACACCTTCCCCACCGAAAATCCTCCGGCTTACTGGGTCTTGAGGATGGATCACTGGCCAGAGCTTGCACAGTATGCAATTGAGCTACTGGCCTGTCCTGCATCCAGCGTTCTTTCAGAACGCACATTCAGTGCTGCTGGAGGATTTGTCACGGATCACAGGGTGCGCCTGTCCACCGACTCTGTTGATCGACTGACCTTCATAAAGATGAACCAGTCTTGGATCCCCACCAGCTACCAAACACCTGAAGCTGATATAACAGACTAATTTATTTTCAAATGTCACATCCCTTCAAGACTGATGCTGAGAGTTTGTCCTCTTATGTTGACTGACTATCCTCCTCCTCCTCAATGATCTGATTGACGATGATAGCTTGGAAGAACATTTTTGTTTCTGGGTGCCGCCACCAGTGGCTAAGGCCCAATTTTTCAGCCCCTGTTTAACAGGGGTGTGTTATTACAATTTTTTATGCAATGCTTTGCAGCAGGGCTCATTCCTGCACTCCAACTAGAGTATCTGGGAGTGGTTGCAGTGTCGTGGCACCAGCACCAGTGGCTAAGGCCCAATTTTTCAGCCCCTGTTTAACAGGGGCGTGTAATTACAATTTTTGATGCAATACTTTGCAACAGGGCTCATTGCTGTGCTCCAAGTACAGTATCTGTGAGGGGTTGCAGTGTTGTGGCACCAGTGCCTAAGGCTCAATTTTTCTGCCCCTGTTTAACAGGGGCATGTAATTACAATTCTTGATCTAATAATTCACAGCAGGGCCCATTCCTGCGCCCACCAAGACTAACTGTGAGGCCTTACAGTGTTGTGTCAACACCACCACCACCACCACCACCAAAGGCCCAATTTTTCAGCCCCTGTTCAACAGGGGCATGCAATTACAATTCTTGATCTAATAATTCACAGCAGGGCCCATTCATGCGCCCACCAAGAGTAACTGTGAGGGCTCACAGTGTTGTGGCAACACCAACATGTAAGGGGCAAATTTCAGCTGAGTATATACGGCAGGCCCCTACTTTCAAACATCCAACTTACAAACGACTCCTCCTTGCAAATGGAAGGATACAACAGGAAGTGAGAGGAAATCTACCCCTAGGAAGGCAAATTCTCTCCTGTAAGAGTTAATATGGGAAAAAAAGTGTCTCCTCTCCACTGATTCTTTATCACCAATTCTTGTTTCAATAAAAACCCCAAATTTTCAAAAAACATTTGTCATTAGGACGGAAAGTGAGGTGAACTGTTCTGAACAGGTGCACACTGCACAGACAGCAAAACAAATGTTACAGGGGTGATAACCCTTCCCTATGTTTTCCAAAAAGCTTAAAAATATATTTTTTGGCTGGAGCTACACTTAAACAATGTACCTGTTCAAAATTACAAACAGATTCTACATAAGAACAAACCTACAGTCCCTGTCTTGTATGCACCGCCTGTATACGGCTGTTCAGAGTATATAGGGTCTTTTTTATTTTGTGTGCGGGGTTCCCCTTAATATCCATACAAGACCCAAAGGGGCTGGTAATGGGCTGGGGTAGGGGGGGGGTCATGGGGTAGCTATGCCATTTTTCTTAAAGATTTTCATCCATATTACCGGGACCAGACATTACATTAAAGCCGCAAGCAGTTTTAAATGGCTTTTTTTCCTTTAGAAATGTAATTTTGTGCAGGGACAGTTCTAAACACGGGAAACACGTGGCACTTCACAGGCATACTTTAGACACCCCCCAGGTACGATATTTAAAGGAATATTTGACTTTTTTTTTTTCACTTTATGCATCATTAAAATGACTGCTCCAGAAAAACGGCAGTTTTTAAAACTTCTTTTTGCATTGATACATGTCCCCTGGTGCAGAACCCGGGTTCCCAAACCCTTTTTAGGACAATAACATGCATAATAGTCGTTATAATTAGCACTTTAGATTTAGAACGTTCGCATCCATTGTATTTAATAGGGTTCTAAAGTTCGTGCGAACTTTCGGTCCGTTCGCGGGTTCTGGTGCGAACCGAACCCGGGGGTGTTCGGTTCATCACTATTCCCCACTCCAAATCTTGCCAGGATTTCCAAGAGGTAGGGCCACTCCACACTATCAAATGCCTTTGCAGCATCCAGTGACAGAATGGCCCTACCCCCCGGATTATCCACCAGCACCTGCAGATTCATATATAGTCGCCTAATGTTATCGGCCGTAGAACGGGTGGGTATAAAGCCAGACTGGTCACAATGGACCAACCTGACAATTACTTGGGATAGCCTCTTAGCCAAGACTCTAGCAAAAAGCTTGACATCCGCATTTAATAAGGATATTGGGCGATAGGAGTCCAATAGGAGCTTATCCTTTCCTGGCTTTGGGAGTACTGTTATTATTGCCTCTTGCATACTATCTGGTAAGCTGCCTATTTCCTCTGCCTCCGTTATAGCCTGCAACAGGGGTGGTAAAAGGTCCTCCCCATAATGGGAATACACCTCCACCGGTATCCCATCCAGGCCTGGTGATTTATGATGTGGGGCCCCCTCCAATGCTTCTGCCAGTTCCACCAGTGTGATTGGAGAATTCAGCATTTCCCTGTCCACCTCGGATAGTTGTGGAAAAGGGCAGGCTTGTAAAAACAAAGCCAAATCAGATGGAGTATAGCTAGTTTTAGAGGAGTTTAAGTCCTTATAAAACCGCTGAAAGTTATCTAAAATGTCTGAACTAAGGGTATGCTTTTCCCCAGATTCTGCCCTTACAGCCGAGATATTAGCAGATTCCTGCTGCTCTCTAGCTATGAGTGCAAGAAGGCGGCCAGTGTTTTCCCCCTCTTCAAAGTAGATCTGCTGCTGAAAATATCTCCTCTTCTCCGCTGCGGACAGCAAAACCGAATTGTACATTGCTTGTGCCTCCGTCCAAGAGTCATGGTTAGATTTGGAAGGGTCGGCTATTAAGACCTGCTCTCTCACTTTCATTTCATCCCGTACCCTATTCTCCCATTCCCTGGACCGAGTTTTAATTCCCACGATCTCTCTAATAAGGCATCCCCTTAAGAATGGCTTAAGTGTATCCCATACTACCGCTGCACTAGCCGATCCCCTGTTAAAGTGCAAGAATTCCCACAGTGCCCCCCTCGTTCTGTCCGAGGACGGAAACAGGGTTAACCAAAAAGGGTTCACTTTCCACAGTCGGCGGCCCGATGCTACGGTGACGTCCAATCGTACCCAGAATGGAGAGTGATCGGATAGTAGACGCGGTTCATAGGCCGAGTCCATCACCCGCTGCATAAGTACCTCATTTCCTAAGCCCAGATCAATACAGGAAAGTCCATCATGTGTAGCAGAGTAGCATGAATAGCATCTGTCCTCTTCATGCCTTTCTCGCCAAACGTCACAGAGTCCCAGTTCCAAGAGTAGGGAGGCGAAAGCCGTCTTGCCAGCTATCTGTCTCACCACTCTGGATGTCAAGGACATTCTATCCTGGCAATTATCCAGGGTATTATTATAGTCTCCTAACGCTAATACCGGAACATCTGGATATAGAGCCATAAATTGCGCTAAGCTTCTAAGAGGGGTTACTGAAAACGGTGGAGGGATATAAATTGAGGCGATAATACATACTAACCCAGGGCTTGAAAAATGCACTCGCCCACTCGCCAAATGCGAGCATAAATTGCCGTTGGGCGAGTGCTCAGACCGGCGCCCCCCCCGCGCCCTCCGTGACTGAAAGGAGACAGCACAGCCGCCGCGGGTTTAACAGCAGATCGCGCGGTGACAGAACATGTCTGTTCTGTCACCGCGCGATGCTGCAGTTAAACCCGCGGCGCTGTCTCCTTTGACCAGAGGCGTACTAAGTGGGGGCGGGCCGCCACGGGTGACACACACTGTGGGGGTCAGGCCGGCACCCCCCTGCGGCTGAAGTGAAGACAGCGGGCGGGTGCCGTTTAAGCTGCGGCACCGCGGTGGTGACAGAAGAGCCTGTAGTGGCTTTGCAAGAAGGGGGGGTGCGAGCCGAGTGATACCCGGGACCCGCATTGATCCCCTTCTCTCACCGCGCCATGGCTCTGTTCAGTCTCGGCTGTCTCAGTGCTCAGTGAAGCTGCCTCCCCCTCCTCCTCCCTACACAGGGGGAGGGGGCCGGACCCGTCACCTGACTAGTTCTCTGCATGTCCCGCACTTCTGACTGAGGTACATTATGGGTCTGCACTGTAGGGGTGTCTGTACTGTGGGGGGGTGGGGGTCTGCACTGTAGGGGTGTCTGTACTGTGGGGGGATGGGGGTCTGCACTGTAGGGGTGTCTGTACTGTGGGGGGGTGGGGGTCTGCACTGTAGGGGTGTCTGTACTGTGGGGGGGTGGGGGTCTGTACTGTGGGGGGGTGGGGGTCTGCACTGTAGGGGTGTCTGTACTGTGGGGGGTGGGGGTCTGCACTGTAGGGGTGTCTGTACTGTGGGGGGATGGGGTTCTGCACTGTAGGGGTGTCTTTTCTGTGGGGGGTGGGGGTATGCACTGTAGGGGTGTCTGTACTGTGGGCGGGGGTGGGGGTCTGTACTGTGGGGGTCTCAGGTCTGCACTGCAGGGGTGTCTGTACTGTGGGGGGGGTCTACACTGTAGGGCTGTCTGTACTGTGGGGGGTGGGGGTCTCAGCACCCTACACCTCTGGACCCCTTTTCATTACACAGCACCCTGCACCTCTAAACCCCTTTACAATATACAGCACCCTGCACCCATTTACATTACACAGCCCCCCACAGACACCCCCCTACAGTGCAGACCACTTTCCCCCCACCGTACAGACCCCCACCCCCCACAGTACAGACACCCCTACAATGCAGACCTGAGACCCCCACAAGGTGCAAGGTGCTGTGTAATGAAAAGGGGTCCAGAGGTGTAGGGTGCAGTGTAATGTAAAGGAGTCCAGAGGTGCAGGGTGCTGTGTAATGAAAAGGGGTGTAGGGTGCTGTGTAATGTAAAGGGGTCCAGAGGTGTAGGGTGCTGTGTAATGTAAAAAGGTCCTTAGGTGCAAGGGGTTGTGTAATGTAAAGGGGTCCAGAGGTGCAAGGTGCTGTGTCATGTAAAGGGGTCCAGAGTGCTGTGTAATGTAAAGGGGTCCAGAGGTGTAGGGTGCTGTGTAATGTAAAGGGGTCCAGAGTACTGTGTAATGTAAAGGGGTCCAGAGGTGCAAGGGTTGTGTAATGTAAAGGGGTCCAGAGGTGCAGTTGTGGAGAGGGGGTACACAGTAGTGACAAAAAGATATTGAAGGATGCAGAGGTATGCAGGGGGCACAGTGGGGTGTTTTTACATTTTAAGGTGGGGGGGTGCCAGATATAGGATCCGCCCCGGGTGCCAATTGCTCTAGGTATGCCCCTGGCAGTAACAGAGTGCAATGTGATCCCCAGGCCCCGGAGATCGATTTGCTGTGCACCTGCGCTCCAAGCCTCATTTTGAAGCCGACTTCCGGTTTGCGGCTTCTTTTTCGGCAGCGCCATTACAGGGGACAGGTGCAGGAGAGTTCCACTCTCCACCGCTGAGGGAGAAACAAGGAGAGGTCCGCTCTCCACCGCCGCGGGAGGCACGAGGAGAGGTCCGCTCTCCACCGCCGTGGGAGGCACGAGGAGAGGCCGCCTGCCAACGGTGCACATCCCTACACCCACCAGCTAAAGGTAAGATGGGGAGCCATCTGAGGACACTTATTTAGAGGGAGGCCCTCTGGGGGACACTAATGTAAGGGGGGGGGCTCTCTGGGGACACTGATGTATGGGGGGGCTCTCTGGGGACACTGATGTAAGCGGGGGCTCTCTGGGGGACACTGATGTAAGGGGGGGCTCTCTGGGGACACTGATGTAAGCGGGGGCTCTCTGGGGGACACTGATGTAAGGGGGGCTCTCTGGGGACACTGATGTAAGGGGGGCTCTCTGGGGACACTGATGTATGGGGAGGCTCTCTGGGGACACTGATGTATGGGGGTGCTCTCTGGGGACACTGATGTAAAGGGGAGGCTCTCTAGGGACCCTGATGTAAGGGGAGGCTCTCTGGGGACCCTGATGTAAAGGGGAGGCTCTCTGGGGACACTGATGTATGGGGGTGCTCTCTGGGGACACTGATGTAAAGGGGAGGCTCTCTGGGAACCCTGATGTAAGGGGAGGCTCTCTGGCGACCCTGATGTAAAGGGGAGGCTCTCTGGGGACACTGATGTAAAGGGGAGGCTCTCTGGGGACACTGATGTATGGGGGGGCTCTCTGGGGACACTGATGTATGGGGGGGCTCTCTGGGGACACTGATGTATGGGGGTGCTGTCTGGGGACACTGATGTAAAGGGGGGCTCTCTGGGGACCCTGATATTAACGCTATTGCTGTTATGTTTAAATTGAATAAAGCTATGTTATAATTGCATTTTTTTATATTTTGGATTCTTTATTCTTAACAAAAATGTAATTTCATAAGCTTTAAGGGGGCGGGGCTTTAAGGGGGCGGGGTTGGGGGATGGACCTGTGAAAGGTTTGGTGGGGCAACTGGTGGAGAGTAAGGTTTTTGCCTGGCTAGTAGGTCTAGACTTGAAATTTTAAGCCCTGTACTAACCCATTAAGTTTACAAAGCAAAAAAAAAACAAATTTACCCTCTCTGTCCACCCTCTGTTGAATGCACTCAAAGGAAACATCGGTAGAAACCATTACACTGACTCCGCTTGAATATGAAGTGTGCATGGAATGAAACTGTTTCGGATATTTCCGTGAATATAGAAGCTGGACAGAGTCGGGCCGCATGTGCGTTTCCTGTAAACAGATTATCTGGGGTTTCATTTTATCAAAATATTTGAACATTGCATTTCTTTTATCCTTATCCCCCAAACCCCTCACATTCCATGTCATTAGTATTATTCCCCTACTCTTCACATTAACCATTGCAAGGAACAGAACAGGAACTATGCATATACCTCCTAGAGAAAAACAAAAAAAAGAATAAAAAATGGGTCAGAGCACATTTTCCCTTCTGAATGACACCTATCCCCGAAAACTTACAGGGCATGCAAACGTAAAATGTATATCCATATAGATTCCCTATTTTTACCCGCCTATCGGCAGCGGAACATATAAAACATGTATAACAAAACTTATGTGTGTGATATCTTCCACTACTTATTTGTGATGTACCTCCCTCTCCCTTCCTTACCCTACCTCCCCCTTCTCCCTCCCCCATCCTCACTCTCTAATCTCCTCCCCCCCTTCCCCTCTACCCTCCGTCCCCTCCCCCCCTTACCCACCCCCCTCCCTCTTAGCCCAGCTGGGCCTACCCTAGAGGCTTTACCTATGGCCTCCATACTACACACCTCCCCTATAACCTCCCCTCTACCATGCATCTCTTTATACCCTTACTCCGGGGGTCCTAACCCCCCCCTCTGACAACCTTTTAGTTCTATTCATGTGCTTTAATCCTTGTGTCTACTATTTAGATAAATGTATCAGGCCAGCCCCATTTTAATATAATTAATGTGTACCCTTCTCTCTCTTTTTTCCCCTCCTTCCTCTCCTCTCTCCTTAGTGCTTCAACTAGTGTTTTAATTCCCTCTCCTCTAACCTAGTGTTTAAATGTTGTCTGGGGAGAAATCCTGATAGAATGAAATTTTTATCCCTCTATAGAGTATTTCTCCCATTTCTCTAGCCCTCCAGAGCAGTGTCACTTTATCTCTAAAGTTAAACATTTTTATGAGTAAGGGTCTTGGATACTCACTTCCCTGGCGGGGCTTTAAGGGTACTCGGTGGGCACGTTCGATGCCAAAAAAAGGGGAAAAAGATACAGCCCCAAATGTCTCCTTAAACCACCCCTCCAAGAATTCTATAGGATCGGATCCCTCGCTCCGTTCAGGCATGCCTATTATTCGGACATTGCATCTACGGTTCCTGTTTTCTAATTCATCAATTTTGGCGGCCTGATTATCCATTTGTTTCCTCATCCCAGTTATGTCTTGTCTAAGCAGGATTAACACGTCTTCAACTGCACTTAGCCTTTCCTTCAAAATTGTGGTTCTTTCCACTGTCTCTTTCAGCCTGCCTCCCATTACTGCTAGTTCCTCCTTAATACCCTTCAACTGGATATCCAAGCCAGTAATCGATTACTAACATGCATTTATGGCATGTAGGAGATCCCTCATTGTGGGCTCTCCCTCTCTTCCTTTAGGGTCCCCCTCCATATTCACCTCGGCTGTATTGGCGGGGTTTATTGCCGCGGTTACAACAGTTATAGTATTGGGTTTTCCCACCCTTTGCCCTTTTGTACTCACTGTTTTTGTGCTCAGTGCTACTGTCGGGCTCGCCGGTGCTGGTGCCTGGCCACCGCCTTGACTTTTCCTGGCCACCGAGGTTCCTGCTTGACCTGGCTGTTGAGACTTTGCTGGTGAAAGTGTAGTTCGAGCAAATCGCTCAAGCTTTGTTGCTGCTGCTGCTGCTGCTGCTGCTGCTGTTGCCACTGCTGCTGCCGCTACAGCTTTTGCTTGATTTGCCTGGCTCTTTGCAGAGCGTGTAACCTGGGCTCCTTCTTGTTGTGGCTGATGTTGATTTGTCTGCTCTTCACTTCCCCATTTCCCGGGCACAATAAGATATCTCAGAAAGAAGAAAAAAAATATTTTTACGGATATTGTAGTCAAAAAAAAAAAAAGGGGGGGGGGGAGAGAAAAAAATAAGAATTTTTCCACCACGGTCTCCGTTGCCCAGGTCTTTTCCAGATTAACTGTCCTGGCTTCTTCCTGTAGTGGCCTGTAGTTTACTAGTTTACTGGTAATAGATAAAAGGCTCTGGACAATTTGTTGCTCCTTCTGCTGCTCTATACGGGTGGTAGGCAGTGCGCCATATAGTCAATATGCTCAATATACTGATACGAGAACCCCCCTGATATTGATAATGGGGGGGGGGTAGGTGTCTCCAGGGAACTATGCAATCATGCAACTACATGCCCCAAGTCACTCAGTCCCTCTCACACTCCCCCCTGCACTCAGCCCAGTCTCCCCCACGCTCTATCTCTTAAATCTCCCGGGCTATATCACAGGGTCACGTGAGGTTGCAGGATCCCGCGAGACTTCGGAGAGTCCCGACAACTTATGGTTCCCTGCTTTGGCTTCAGCTTCGGCTTCAGCCCCCTACCACCACCGCCACCACCCAGGGACAGGTTGGCAAGTTGGTATGGTCTTCTCTTGGTCCTCTCACGGCCGGTCTCCGTCTATGCAGCCGACTGCCAGCACCTCATCCTCACGTGGATTTCCACAACACTCCAGCCCAGGTCTCAGGTCTCTGGATCTCCGGACATCAACACAGCCCAGCTCAGCTCGTCAAGTCCTGGGGCAAGAGGTGGGACAAAGTAGGGAAACTACAGCAACTGCAATAATAATGCTGTGGTATGGTGGTAGATACCCCTAACTACGGGGCTACATAGCGAGACATAGCAAGACTCGTATGGAGCATTTTTCAGTCAGAAAGTGGGGTATGGAGCGGAGGATCTCCAACGCTCACACAAGCACTCTCATTATCCCTCCCTCCTGCATCCGGCCATGCCCCCTCCTGGTCACCATTCGCACCCATTTGGCATCTATTTAGATCATACCTCGATAGTGTCACACAGAGGATATGTGGACCGCCTGAGGAAGAGTCTGAAGACAGCATATGAGAAAGCCCAGGCTGCCTCAGACACCCGGAGCCAGCAAAACTTTGATCTAAAGGTGAGAGTACATGATTTGCAGCCTGGTGACAGAGTGTTACTGAGGAACTTGGGCATCCCTGGTAAACACAAACTGGCTGATCGGTGGAAGTCGCAGCCCTACCACATCTGTAAGCAGTTGCCAGGACTGCCAGTATACCAGATTCGCCCAGAGGGAAGCACAGGCCCACTAAAGACATGGCACTGGAATCATCTGTTACCTTTATTAGAAGCAGTCCGTATACCTCAACAACCAAATCAACAGCCTACTCAAACCATCTCTCAGCAATCACCTCCAGTAACCAGGTCCCAATCCTTGCAACCAAACATGGATGCAGAAGACAGTGAGGATGAAGAAATGGGCATGGATTGGCTGTGGCAATCTATGCTGGCAGAGACTGGCACTCCCCGTTCTCCCAGAGAAGCAGATGCGGGAACCCTCAGGCCTGAGGCTCCGGAGTTCATCCCACAGAGTCAACCCTTGGCAAGCCGAGGAGACTTTCCGTATTCCCCAACTGTAGAGGACATAGAAGCTCCTCAACCTTCTGCAGAATCAGAGGAAGAGGCTACTATACCTGAAATGCCTGAGCCCAAAGAGCAGAGAGGAAAGCGAAAAATACGCCCACCAAAAAGGCTCACATACGATACTTTAGGCAAAAGTTCTGAAGAAGCGATCCTCACTTCTCAGAGAATGCACAGCCTGCCGATCTCTCCCACTACAGGTTTAGTGGAGGGCGACTCCAACTCACCCCCTGGCACATCTAGGTGGGCCATCCCAATATCGGTGGCTTGTGGGCAAGACAACCTCACCTCTTATGATAAATGGTGGGAGGTTCCCTTGCCAGGTTCATACGTGCATGCAAATTGCTTCTTTTCTTACATGTACTAACCTGTTTTTGCCTCCCGTTGTATTTTTGAAAGCATGTAACAGGTTGTGGACATTATATGTTGATAGACTCTGTAACGGCACCCCAAATACGAAGGGGGTTAATGCCGTATAAGATGTTCCCTCTCCTGGACACCCACTCGCTACCAATCTTCCACAGCCAGGAGACCCTTTCCCATTAGATTAATCCTTCCAGAAGAAACGAGACATACTCTGTCTCTTCCAGGATCGAATGAACTCTTTATTGAGAAACATTGTAACTTTTATATACATCCAATACACATTAGTTTAACATGAACAGTGGCCCAGCTCCACCCACACATTACAAGACTCAACACATTATTTCGACGTCTGTTAGGAGACAACAGACTTTACACAATAGACATAACGATCTTCAATACACATCTTCTCATGAAAGGGTTGGCAGACGCTCCGTCTGCCTGAGTACAATTACCCATAAGTATAGACTTAATTATTCCTATTCACACTAAAAGGGACTTCAGACGCCCTTCTAGATTCATTTACATCACACTGGCAGGTAACACATCTCTCAATAACCTGGTAAGTTCAGAATAAAACAATATTGTGGACTAATATTACTATTTCAATTTCAAGCAAGCCAAGCCACAAGGAACAATAGCATGTAAATCCCCTTAATTCCTCACAGCAATGATTACACAACCCCCCCCCCCTCACAGTACACATCCAATCTAGATTCAATGTCTGTGCAGGATTGAATATGGCTATCATAGACCATATTGGGGTTTTCATTCACCCTGTGCCCCTAATAGAGACACAGGGTGGTTGACACATAAGAGGCATTTGGGGAGCTGAAGCAAGGGTATCTCATACTTTCTAAGCGATTCTGAGTTCCCCGGGCCTTCCTGTTACAGACTCTGTCTGTCCTTTGGGGACCAAAGGTTCTTTGGTAAGGGGAGTATGTAGCAGGGATTTTTGTAATGCAATTTCTCCTTTTGGCCACAAGATGGAGACAGATGCTGACTTGTTCTTCCAGAAAACTTAAACAAAAGGACTCACTGAGGTAAAAGGGGAGTGTCAGGAAGTGCTGAACTACTGAGGAGAATAGGAAGTGCTGAGGAGGCTGACAGCACACAGAGGCTGAGGAGACAAAGGAGAGGGAACTACTGAGGAGAGGAGGAGTGTGTGAGGGGAAGGAACTGAGGGGCCAGAGTGAGGAGAGAGACACACACTGACACCAGGGACTGTGTGTGCCCCAACAGAGGAGGAATATCTTGGAGCCTGAGAAAAAGAGTCTGTGATGAGAATAAGTAGAGCGGTCTGAAGAGAAGTGAGGATGCCTGAGGGGAGCCAGGAGCAGAGACAGCCACGTGGTCCACTACTATTTAGTACAGTAACCCTACTCAGCAGCCCAGCACCACTCAGCTCAGCATAGACGACCCACACCTTTCAGGAATCGAGATACCCACCCGGGTATCGGGTCAGCCGCTGCCAGGTCATCTTGTGAGTTTCGCTATCAGTCATATCGATCGGCCAGCAGCAAGAGATCCAGTGCCTTATAACGTTGCTAGGAGCATAAGGAGCCTGGACCAGCACCTGGGATTATTGTTGTGTCTTTGCACCGAGAATTGGTGAGGGGGTGCAAACCCAACATCCTTCTTAAAACTATACTGACATTGCATTAGTGTCATGGGATGCTTGTTTGGAAGCTACCATCTCTAGTAGTTTTCCCTTTTTAATCTCTACCTAATGAAATATTCTAGGGGATTACTGCTCCATGCAAGCTTGTTTAAATCTACAAGGGCCTTGCACTCATTATTTGTTATCACTGCTATAGACTGAGCCATTAGTAACTGCCTAACCTTCTACCCTAATACTACCTGCAGGTCTTTCTGTCGGCCGCAACACGCACCAACGAGCTCCAACGGTTTAGCTAGCGAAGATTTACAACTAAAGACTGCCCCTAACCATAGTTATCCCAGAACCTTGTCCGTTTGCTAGTTAAAGGGGTGCTATACCCTTTTTTATGCATTTGAGTGCACTCAAAACACAGTATAGGATTATATTCATCCTTGCTGTATTCTGGCTAATGATATAAAACTGTATTGCTTTCATTTCTATTTGGGTATAGTTTTTTTTTTGCCCTGTTTAGCAGCCTGTGTTCAAATTTGTCTGCTGTGTGAAATTTTGTTTAAATTGATTACTTATGTTAATCTGTATTAATAGATTAAGCATATTTACCACAAGACAGGTGTGTGTTTGTTAATTGGCAATACACCACAGCCATGACGAAAGGTATAGCTCACCTGTATTGTCATTTGTGCTCACAGTGGTATTGTTCAGCCAGGTGTGCCTAGGGGGCTAAGGCTGTTCTTGGAGTTGAGGCGAAAACAGAGAACCCAAAATTACCAAGCGGCTCCTACTGGGGTGGCGCTATCTATATATATATATATATATATATATATATATATATTAATCTAAAAAAGGTGCACATAAACTATAGGGGCCCACAAGTGCACTTCTCGGCGCCAAGGGAAACGGTTTACCAATTAACTTATTCTGAGATCAGAATAATAATAGAGTAAAAAGATAACATACAGATATATATATAAAATTAGATATAACCAATATCACATTAATGATAAAAGGTGTTCTTATAAGAAATAGCAGCAGCTGTTTAAAATTATAGATGAAAGAAACTGACACCCATAAAACAGTAAATATATAAAATGTATCAAAAAATTAAGAACAGAGTCTATTTGATAAAACAGCGCTTAGTATTGGATAATGTCCAACTTCAAAAAATGTATGCGGTATGGTGGAAAAGAAATAAAATCACAAAGGATGCAGTAAAGTCACAGTTCTTAGTGTGGTAGGTGTTTCTAAGAGATGGATGAATCGTGCACCCTACACCAGCTCCCAATCTTCACCACAGATGTGATATAAGGTCCCCCGCTGGGGTTCAAACTCACCAGATAAGACTCCACACCAAATGTCATTCAGGGACGAGGCTGGAAGTTCACACAGCTAGCCAAGCTGTGTGAACTTCCAGCCTCGTCCCTGAATGACATTTGGTGTGGAGTCTTATCTGGTGTCATTGAACAGGTGGCCAATACAAGGTACCTCGAATGGAGTTTTAACCCATACCGATTCCTGAGGTGGTGATGGAAGTTTGAATTAGGAGGAATTTATCTTGCAAGGCTCATTTGATTTACTGTTCTGGTGAGTTTGAACCCCAGCGGGGGACCTTATATCACATCTGTGGTGAAGATTGGGAGCTGGTGTAGGGTGCACGATTCATCCATCTCTTAGAAACACCTACCACACTAAGAACTGTGACTTTACTGCATCCTTTGTGATTTTATTTCTTTTCCACCATACCGCATACATTTTTTGAAGTTGGACATTATCCAATACTAAGCGCTGTTTTATCAAATAGACTCTGTTCTTAATTTTTTGATACATTTTATATATATATATATATATATATAGTTACGTAGTAACATAGATAGTCAGGTTGAAAAAAGACACAAGTCCATCCAGTTCAACCCCAAAAAAAAAAAAAATACAATCCCATATACACAATCCCATACCCACAGTTGACCCAGAGGAAGGGAGAAAAAAAAAACAGCAAAACATGCTCCAATTTTCTACAGTAGGGGAAAAAATCTTTCCTGTTCCCCCATGAGGCAATCGGATTTTACCTGGATCAACTTTACCTATACATGTCAGTACCCAGTTATATTATAATATGTACATTTGGGAAAGTATCCATGCCTTTTTAAAGCAATCTACTGAGCTGGACAGAACCACCTCTGGAGGGAGTCTAATGCACATTTTCACAGCTTTTACTGCGAAGAACTTTTCCGTATTTAGAGATTCAATCTTTTTTCCTCTAGACGTAAAGAGTGCCCCCTTGTCCTCTGTGATGACCTTAAAGTGAATAACTCAACACCAAGTTTACTATATGGACCACTTATGTATTTGTACATGTTGATAATATCCCCCCTTAATCTCCATTTCTCAAGAGAAAATAAATTCAGTTCCTCTAATATTTCCTCATAGCTAAGCTCCTTCATGCCTCTAATCAATTTGGTTGCCCTTCTCTGCATTTTCTCCAGTTCCCCGATATCCTTTTTGTTAACTGGTGCCCAAAACTGAACTGCATATTCCAGATGAGGTCTTACTAATGATTTGTACAGGGGCAAAATTCTCTCTCTCTCTCTCTCTCTGGAGTCCATACCTCTCTTAATACAAGAAAAGACTTTGCTCGCTTTGGAAATGGATATTGATTGGATATGTTTTGAATGGGCAAAAATAGGACAATACTTTCAGTCTGAAAACATTATTAACAGACTTAATCTAAGAGGTTCTGACTTAAAGCAAGATGGAATAGTAGCTACAGGAATGCGTGGTAGCGAGGCAGTGATCTTATGTCAGTTTTTTCTCGCCCATGCATTGGTAGTTGAAAATTTTGTTTAATGTGCCACTGTCTACCACTCTGAAAGATTGATGCTCTGATAATGATTTGAGGCAATTACTTAAGGTGCACAAATGTCATAAAGAATGGAGAAGCTGCCATTACTGCATTATTTTTGTAGCAATTTCATCTCTGGCCCTTAATCTGATGCTTTAGCAGCAATGCTATACAACTAGTGACCTAGACTAAATATAGATCGAGCAATGGCAGCACTCACACTTTCATGATGGAGTTGGGTAATCTGGGCTGTTAAGATACAATTGTGAGCTTTTCATAGGGTTTGGTATAGAATTTGGTTCAAACTTTGCCAGTTCAGTATTCAAGTATAGTGAACTAAACAGGGTGTTTACCCACCTGACAAATCGGACCTTTGGCTGCAGCGGGAAGTGTATTAATGCTGATAAATGTGACAGCTTCCTGCTCAGACTGGTTGTTAGGAAGCCAGGGGCTGCAAGCTTCAAAACAACAAGGCCATTCAGCTGTCAGCCTGGGGTTCCTGGTTGAGAGCTGAATGTAAACAAAAGTCCTGGAATTAGTGGCTGACCAATTATAGTCATAGTTGGTCAATGGCCATGACCCTTGTTTAGTCGGTGAGAAAAGCCACCATTCCCTCCACTTTGTTTACATACCAGCTGTCAGTTGGCAATTTGTCATTCAGGGAGAAGTAGAGATGGGAGCAAATCAGCACTTTTGTTTTACTGTACGACATGATTGACAATGGAATTACATTTTATTTCTATAAAGGACTTGTCGAAGTGTGTGGTGTGCTTATTTACACTGTACATTTTTTTGAGAATGAGTAAAGACTTGTCAAAACTGTGTGTTTTTTTTATACTTCTCTCTCTTTTTTGTTGTTTTTTTATTATTTTTTTACCTGTAAATGAGTAGCTGTACTAGGTACACATGAGGGCCCCTTATTTTTAAAGAGGGCTTTAAGATTCTGATAAGCCCTTCACCTGCAGGATCCCACAACCACCAAGCAGGGTTGTAAGGAAGAGGCCGTTGTCCTCATCAACATGGGCACAAACAAATCTCCTTCCCTTTCCTGTCCAGCCAGGCATGCTCAAAAGACGGTTTGGTGTATTTTTTTTTTTTTTTACAGCCCCTAGAATTAAAGTGGTAGTCAAGTCAGGCGGTTGAATATTACCTACAGGTAAGCCTATAATAAGGCCTACCTGTAGGTGCAGTAAACATCTGCTAAGCATGCACAGTTTAGGAGATATTTACCTTGGCAGAAGACAGTGACATCACCAGAGCATGTGCACTGGGCTCTGCATGGACTACGCCATCCATTCAGAACTCTGTGTCATGGCTATGACTCCCATGTGCATGCCCCCTGACTTCCTGACCCCAACACGTCTAATCTTGTCATGTTCATAGTTGGTCAATGATGTTACACAGGCACCCTGCCCTTTTTTTTACTTTAGTGGTGAGATCAGGTAAATGTCATTTACCATGGGAGAAGCAACCTTTATTTATTTAAATTTTTTGTGTGGGGTCCCCCTTGACATCCATTAACAGGTCCTCATCAAGAATAAGGGTCTGGCATACATTTTAAGGGGGAACCCCATGCTGTTTATGTTACAGTATGTGTGTGTTGTGGACGTCCCCCAATATTATCTATATCAGACTCTCATCTAGGATAAGAATCTAGTATACATGAAGGGAATCCACAACCATAGGTATGGGGGCAGGAGGATGTGCTTAGCTAAGAAATCACCTCCTCCATTGAAAGAAAAAAATATGCCTGGGATGTATGACATCATTTTGGTCTAAGCCAGAAACAAGGAAGCAACTCAGAAAATGTAAAAAAGTTTAAAACAAGTAAACATATTATGCCTTCCTATCTATTTACTAATGCCAGAAGCACAAGGATTAAAAAATAGTTAATGTTGGTTGTGGTAGTTTAGTTTCACTTTAAATGGGGACCTCCAGAATCTGAAAAGCTATCTGAATAAATTTTTTCATTGTAATTTTTAGTTTTGCTGCAGTAGGTTGTATACAACACCACTTCACAGGCAGGTTAAGGGCATCCCTCAGGCATAGTACAGAGCAGTGTCCATCCCCCCATGCCAATTGTTTGATAATTCCTTGTCTATTAACCTAGCAAATGGTCATTACTGTTTTTTAGCATTTGACTCCCATAGACTTCAATGGGGTTTGAATTCAGCAACTGAGCTTTCATAAACTTCGCAAAATTTACTTTGAATATGAGCCATGGGTATTCGGTTCATCACTACTTAGGAGGATAAATTATGCTGACAAGTAAGAATGATGACTAAAGTGACAGGTGGGCTGATGGGTTAAGTTTATGATAAAAACTGTCTGCTAAGGCTAAAAATTGACACTGATAAATGATATTGAGGACTGAAATTGACAAGTAAGTCATGAGATGACTAATGATGCTGACAAATTAGGCTGAAAACTGAAGCCAATGAGTGAGGATGGCATATGAGGATGATGAGTGAGGTGGTGAGTGAGGAGGAGAAAAGAACAAGGTTTCAAATAATTGCGAAGGGTGGGAAACCAAGATTTAGAGGACAACTAAGTATGATATCTAACAATCAAGAACACGGAGGAGAAAATCTGACAGGTGGCTGAGGTTCTGAGGAGGAATGAGGAGGACATGTGAAGAGAACAACACATAAATGTCCAAGATATGGATGAGGAAGAAGCCTTTAGGAATGAGGTGGATGCCCAATAACTAACCTAGCTTTGAACCAGCTTTTGAAATAACCAAGGTTTGAAGTGAAATTTACCCAATGTTACAGTAAGAATACTGTGTGTTGAAGTGTGTCCTAAAATGCATACTGTAAAATCAAAAGTAGGAAGTCATGTGCACACATTTATTTTTTACTAAGGTCAAAGATCAGTAGAAGAAGGAAACAAATTGGTTGCTATGGGTGATAATTTTAAGCTCTGCTCCTTGAGCAAATTATTACATAAGCCCACATGGGTTTGATGTGCTTTCAATTAATCTGTGAAAACTTGCGCTAAGGTGAAAAACGTGTATGGAATAAATAGTACAGTAAATACTAAACTTGCAGCAGCTGTACACAAGGTGCTAATCACTTGAATCAATATAAAAATAAATTACAGCACTTGCAAGCATACAGGAAACTGATCAAAACAATCTGCAGATATATCCCAAAAATTCTATTAACCACTTCAGCCCGGGAAGATTTTACCCCCTTCCTGACCAGAGCACTTTTTACAATTTGGCACTGCGTCGATTTAACTGACAATTGCGCAGTCATGTAATGCTGTACGCAAACAAAATTTGCATCCTTTCTTTCCCACAAATAGAGCTTTCTTTTGGTGGTATTTGATCACCTCTGTTTTATTTTTATTTTTTTGCACTGTAAACAAAAAAAGAGCGACAATTTAAAAAAAATAAATATATTTTTTACTTTTTGCTATAATAAATATCCCCAAATTTAAAATAAAATAAAAAATTCTTCATCAGTTTAGGCCGATATATATTCTTCTACATATTTTTTTTAACAAAAAATCACAATAAGCGTATATTGATTGGTTTGCGCAAAAGTTATAGCGTCAAAAACTATGGTAAAGATTTATGGCAATTTTTATGACATTTTTATTATTATTATTATTTTATTACTAGTAATGGTGTTGATCTGCGATTTTTAACGGTATTGCGGACAGAGCGGTCACTTTTGACACATTTTTGGAACCATTGACATTTATACAGCGACCAGTGCTATAAAAATGCACTGATTACTGTGTACATGTCACTGGCAGAGAAGGGGTTAACAGTAGGGGTGATCAAGGGGTTAAATGTGTGTTCCCTTAGCGTGTTCTAACTGTATGGGGATGTGACTTACTAGGTGAGGAGACATATCTTTGTTCCTACTTAGAAGGAACAAACAGCATGTCTCCTCTGCCCTGAAAGCACAGGAATTTGTGTGTTAACACACACTAATCCCCGTGCTCGTGCAAGCGATCGTGCATGGCTGGCCGCGATCGTTCCCGCCGGCCACGCGCATCGGGTCCCCCACCTCCGGTGGTGCCTGCGCGCCCTCTGGCGACCACTAAGGGGAAGGACATACACAAATACGGAATTTCGCCCAGGAGAGCCATTGTGCCGCAGTATATCTACGTGAGCCGGTCGGGAATCGGCTAAGAGGGCTCATGTGCTGTATAACAATTGTACCAAAGATAAAAAATCATGTATAAACAACGAAAAATAATGTTTTTCTACATACATTCTTATTTTACCTTGTTCTTTTGTAAGTAGAACTATCTTCTGCGCAATAAACGCTCATTTTACAGTACTTCACTATTAGTTCCCTTTCTTTCCATATACTAACCACCACGCTGGGGGAGATCTCTTGTGGACTAGTTCAAGACATCAGTCACTGCTGGATCTTTTTTGTCCAATCAGTGGGTCCGTCGGCTGTGATGGCCGCCGTGACCAGTCGATCGTTCACAGGAGAGACGGAGCAGCAGTGTGCTGATGTAAACAAAGATAATTTTTTAGAGCAGCACACGATGTACAGAGCAGGGGTTTCTTCCACACAATGTGCACAAATGAAAATACCAAGCTAAGTGAGGTGAGCTCTGACAGCTAATTGGAGGGAAGGGAAACCCCCCCTCCCCCATAGCACACAGGAACAGAGCTCAGGCTGTCAATAAGCTGAAGGTCCTTCCCCGTCACCATTTTTCTCTTGGTTTCAGCAAAAATTGTCATTCATGCTGATAGCGGAAGAATGAAGCAGCAGAAAAAAGTGACACTTAAGCCCTGTACACGCGATCGGTTTGACCGATGAAAACAGTCCGATGGACTGTTTTCATCGGACAAACCGATCGTGTGTGGGCCTAATCGGACTTATTTCCATATTTCCATCGGTGAAAAAACACGTGGTAACACGAAATTACCAAAAGCAGCCCAAAGGGTGGCGCCATTGGATTTGAACTTCCCATTTATAGTGCCGTCGTACGTGTTGTACGTCACGGCGTTTGGGACGGTTGGAATTTTGTCTGATGGTGTGTAGGCAAGACTGATGGAAGTCAGCTTCATCGTAAATTCTGATGGAAAAATCCATCGGATTTGGTTCCATCGGAAATCCGATCGTGTGTACAGGGCTTCAGTGCTCTTAATTGAGACATGTACATACTATAGAGGGATATGCTTTGTTTTTAATTCATGTCCATGGTTTACAACCACTTCAAGAGAGGGTTCCAGTTCTCCTGGGGGGAGTGCGGCCCCTGTGAGATAGCCAGAGAGACAAGAAGCTGCCATCTGGGCCTAAGCAGGTGCTGAGGTAAGGGCTCAGGGAAGATTGTCTAAGGATTACATTTGCTAGAGGGCACTGCACTGAAGTCCTGGGTCTGGAAAAGGAACGTGTTATCTCTCTCACTAAGGATCTACCTGTGGATGCTGGGTGGCAGACAGCTTCTGGGACACTTTGAGTAAAGACATCGTTCGGGACTGACAGCTGTGTGAGTGCTATGAGGTATTCCTTGCTACTACCAAAAAAGCTGTACATATGCTTTGCATGGTGGCTTGGCAAAAATTTAATGGGGGTGCCCTGCAACCGCCCGGCAATAGTGTGCAATGCACATGGTTGCAGTGAACTAGTATGTGGATCAAGGGGTTAAAGCAGGTGGAGAGGAGGTGATACAATGCCTCCTTATCACCTGTCAAATTTGGATCGCTCTTCAGAGAGCAGCACAAGTGATTTCCTTTTATGAAGAGGTAAGTAAAACCTTGGACAGAGGCGTGGCAGTGGACGTGGTATACTTGGACTTTGCAAAAGCGTTCGATACAGTTCCGCACACACGGCTCATGTGTAAGGTAAAGTCTACAGGATTGGAAATATCAGTTTGTAAATGGATAGAAAACTGGCTAAAAGACAGAATTCAGAGAGTAGTGGTTAATGATTCTTACTCTGAATGGTCTAAGGTTATCAGTGGTGCACCCCAAGGTTCAGTGCTGGGACCCTTACTTTTTAATATCTTTATAAATGATATTGGATCTGGGATCAAAAGTAAAATTTCTGCCTTTGCAGATGACACTAAGCTATGCAGTGGAATAACGTCCTTACATGATGTCGCCAATTTACAAAACAACCTCAATGCTCTGTCTAATTGGGCGACTATGTGGCAGATGACGTTTAATGTTGATAAATGTAAAGTTATGCACTTGGGGGCTAAGAATATGAATGCATCATACATACTAGGGGGAGTACAACTGGGGGGATCCGTGGTGGAGAAGGATCTGGGGGTTTTGGTAGATCATAAGCTCAATAATGGCATGCAATGCCAAGCTGCAGTTTCCAAAGCGAGCAATGTCCTTTCTTGTATTAAGAGAGGTATGGACTCCAGAGAGAGAGATATCATTTTGCACCTTTACAAATCATTAGTAAGACCTCATCTGGAATATGCAGTTCAGTTTTGGGCCCCAGTTCTCAAAAAGGATATCGGGGAACTGGAGAAAGTGCAGAGAAGGGCAACCAAACTGATAAGAGGCATGGAGGAGCTCAGCTATGAGGAAAGATTAGAGGAACTGAATTTATTCACTCTTGAGAAGAGGAGATTAACCTCCCTGGCGGTATGATTCTGTCTGGAATTATGTACCAAAAGCGGTACAATTATTTTGCATGGAAATTTGGTGTTATGTATTCTAGGCCTGCAATTCTTAGTAATTACTTACTTAAACCTGACCAAACAAGAGTCTAGTAGACATCCCGGGTATGATAAAGTTTGAAACACAAAATAATAAATTATAATATAATAAATAACTATAAATAATTATAACAAATAGTAATGTAATTATAATAAAAATTATTCAATATTGTAATCAAATCAAAAACAATGAAATTTGCTCAGTTGCAGAATTGTCGCTGTCATTAGATTTTTTGTTTGATGATGAATTTCCCCACAAATCGCTATCGCTCAATTCTGCGAGTGATTGTAATTTATTATCGCTGTTTTTTAGCTGGTCTAAAACCACTTTTGACATAAAGGGACACTTTTTGGTTGCTATGGACAATCTTCAGTGTTGTGTTACACTATGTGATTATTCTTGCTCTGTGTCTTTAAGATCTGTCCCCTTCTTTCTAGCTGAACTCTCTCTCTCACCGTAGTTCTTTATATATCTCCTCCACTTCCTGATTCTGGTCATTACTCCTGTATTTCTTCCATGCTAACATCTTACATGTGGCTTATAACTGCAACGTTTTTCTACCTATGAATATCCATCATTAAACGGAACATTCGAAAGGATTCATCGTCTGTCGTCCTAACTGTGAGTTTATTCATTGAGTTAAACTGCCTGTATCGATGCAAGGGATGAATATCAAACCAGCTTGAGTAAGGCCTACTTAAACCTGGAGATGAACTTTATCGCTTTGTAGTTGAGACAGAACAGTAGAAAAACTGAGTTTCACAGCCTAATTACAAGATTTCTGCATGTCAGTACTGAAACAGACAAGATTTACTGCCCTCATAGCAAGACAGAAGGGACAGAGCAGCACATGGCAGGCTTATAGCCTGAGACAATCTGCACGGTGTCATATTTCAGCACACAGATCCTGCCTGCTTTCACAGTCAGTCTGCTATCATGAGTGACCAAGCTTCTGCATGTGAACTCACATCTACCTCCCCACAAGTTCCTGAAGAAACTGAGTTACCCAAACGCTCAGTTAAACCCACTTGGAAAGTAATGGAGAATTATGAAGCTTCAAGGACTGAATTGTCAAATAGCTTGGAATTAGTCTGGGAGAAAATCCTTGCTGAAGCTAATACAGTGTCTGTTGAACGTGAACTACTGACACTAGAGGGCGCCATTAAACAACTTTCTGCCTCATATGAGCTTTATCAGCTTACCAGCATCAAATTCACTAATGTCTTACAAAACATGAAGTCAGAAAGTGCGATGATGCAATTAAAGCGCGACAATGCTCTCAATATTGAAAGAGACAGTTTTATCCAGCAAACCAGATTAAAGGCAGAAGCAAAAATAAAGCTGTTACAGGGCACTGCATCTCACAGATCTGTTTCCACCAGACGTTCTAAAAACTCGTCAAGATCCCATAGTTCAAGATACTCAACACTCAGTGAGCGACTTATTAATGCCCGCGCTGAAGTGGAAGCCAGCAAAGTGCAGGTGGCATATGCAGAAAAATGAGCAGAGTTGGAAGCTCAAAGGGCAGAGTTGGAAGCACAGTCAGCACGTCAAAGAGCAGAGTTGGAAGCTCAGAGAGCAGAGTCGGAAGCTCAGTCAGCACGTCAAAGAGCAACAATGGAAACCTTAAATGAACAGTGTAAACATGACGCAGCTATGGCAAAGCTAAGGGTCCTACAGCAAGCTATCAGTGCAGACGAAGGTGCAAGTGAGAAAGACAGCATTAACCTAAACATAGCAGATATGGAAGACCCCCTCAAACGCACTAAAGACTATGTCCTAAGCCACTGCAGTGCACACTCCATTGTCTCCAATGCTCCCGACTACATAGAGACTCCTTCACAGCTTCAAGTTAAAGAGGTTCCAGCAACTTCCTGCACACAAAATCACTCCACTGCATTTCCTACCTGCCTACCTTGCCTGCCTTCATACGTCACAGAGCATCAGCGCAAGCTTCAAGCAAGTCATCAATCTCCAGTCATCGGTACAGCCTTGAATCAACGTACCATTGGAACAACTGACTTCAAGCAAGCAACTCACCTGGATGCATCTGCTGCACCATATTTCCCTGTGTCCTTTAACAACAATGTCAAAGATAACGCAATCAGCACCATACAGCCAACAGCATCTCACATAAAGGCGGAGAAAACTGAGACAGAAGAGTTTGTGAGGTACATGCTTCGCAGAGAGCTCACAAAGACTGGTCTTACAAGGTTTGATGACCAACCTGAGAACTACAGAAGTTGGAAATGTGCCTTCAGAACTACAATCAGCAATATTGGCATTACAGCTGATCAAGAATTGAATCTGCTGATCAAATGGCTCTATCTGCTGCACGTGTTAAGCCATTAAGATCGGTTTTCATGGACAATCCTACTGCAGGCCTCAAAGCTGCATGGGAGCGACTAGAGCAAAGTTATGGCAGTCCAGAAGCTATAGAAAATGCTTTGTTCATGCGTCTGGAAACTTTCCCAAAGATATCCGGTAAGGACAACAAGGAGTTCCAGAGACTGAGTGACCTTCTCTTTGAGCTTCAGCTAGCCAAGACAGACCCAAAACTACCTGGACTCAGTTACCTTGACACTCCAAGAGGGGTAAACCCAATTGTCTCCAAGCTCCCGTATGGTTTGCAAGAGAAATGGACTGCACTAGGGTCATCATACAAAAGAGAGAACAAGGTTTCCTTCCCTCCATTCTCTTTCTTCTGTGAATTCATCAGGAAAATTGCAGAGACCAAGAACGATCCAAGTTTTTCCTACGGTGAGTACAGCCTCTTCTCACCCTTTCCTAAGAGTACCAGTCTTCAGGGCAACTATAGAAACCATAGAGGCCCAGTGTCCGTGAAAAAGACTGACATCCTTCCCACTCCTACCACAGTTCTGGCCATGAACAAACAGAGTAGGAAGATTGAAAACCCTAACAGAGAGTGTCCCATACACAAGAAGCCACACCCCCTCAATAAATGTATCGGCTTTAGGAAAAAGCCTCTGGAAGAGCGCAAGGAGCTTTTAAAGACATTTAGGGTATGTTTCAGGTGCTGTGCTTCTACAGAACATTTTGCAAGGGACTGTAATGTGTCCATCAAGTGCATAGAGTGTGGCTCTGAAGAACATGTGCAAGCCCTCCATCCTCTTGAGCCCAGCTCTGCACAACCTGCCAACACTCCTCCCAGGTTAACGCATGGCGGGGAGAATACAGACCAAGTGCCTAATTCTACCATCATTTCTTCATCCTGCACTGAAGTTTGTGGAGAAGACCGCTGTGGTAAGTCCTGTGCTAAGATATGCTTGGTGAACATATACCACAAGGATCAACCAGAAAAGTCTCTAAAGGCATATGCTATCTTAGACGATCAGAGCAATCGATCACTTGCAAAATCGAGATTGTTCAATCTATTTGAAATAAAAGGTGAAGCTCATCCTTACACCTTGGGTACCTGTAGTGGAACTATAGAGGTTTCTGGAAGAAGGGCTCATGGACTCATGGTATCTTCTCTAAAAGGTAACTTGCAATTACCCTTACCTACACTTGTTGAGTGCAATCAGATACCTGCTAACAGGGAAGAAATCCCTACTCCAGCTGCTGCTTTCCATCACCCTCACCTCAAGGTAATAGCAAATGAGATACCGCCGCTTGACAAAGATGCTCAGATCCTTCTTCTGTTAGGAAGAGACATTCTAAGAGTTCACAAGGTACACAGACAAGTCAGTGGACCCCCAGATGCCCCATTTGCCCAGCGCACAGATCTAGGGTGGGTCATCATAGGCAATGTCTGTATAGGCAAAATGAAAAGACCTACCAACATTTCGTCATTCAAGACAAATGTTCTGCCAAATGGCCAAAACACTTACTTTGAGCCATGCCCACATCACTACTGGGTGAAAGAGAAGATAGCCAGTCACGAATGGCAACATGGTATCTCAGGTGACACAAACCCTTTCTCCTGCCATGATGGCGACTTCGGCTCTACAGTGTTTAATGCAACCAGTGGAGATGACATACTGGGTCCTTCAATGGAAGACAAAGAATTCATCAAGGTAATGGACAATGAGTTCTTTCAAGATGACTCCAATAACTGGGTAGCACCCCTACCCTTTCGTCTCCCAAGGGAGAGATTGCCCAACAACTTACAGCAGGCCATCAGTAGATTCTCCTCCTTAAAGCGAAACTTAAGCAGGAAACCAGAGATGCAAAAGCACTTTGTGGACTTTATGCAAAATGTATTTGACAGAGATCATGCAGAGCCTGCTCCACCACTAAAGGAGGGAGAAGAATGCTGGTACCTTCCATCCTTTGGCGTGTATCACCCACGCAAACCAGACCAAATCAGAGTTGTCTTTGATTCCAGTGCTCAGCACGAAGGTGTTTCTCTTAACAACATGCTCCTTACGGGACCCAACTTGAACAACAGTCTAATAGGAGTCTTGATTTGTTTCAGACAAGAGCCTGTAGCAGTAATGGCCGACATTCAACAGATGTTTCACTGCTTCATCGTCAGAGAAGACAACAGAAACTACCTCAGGTTTCTATGGCACAAGGACAATGACCTCAACAAGGAAGTTATAGATTATCGCATGAAGGTACATGTCTTCGGTAACAGTCCTTCCCCAGCAGTGGCAACTTATGGGCTAAGGAGAACAGCTCAGACTAGAGAAGTTAAATATGGATCTGATGCCCGTCAATTTGTTGAAAGAAACTTCTACGTTGACGACGCACTTAAGTCCTTTCCAACTGCTAAAGAAGCAATTGATCTTCTCACCAGAACAAAGGAGATGCTGTCTGTAGCAAACCTTAGACTGCACAAGATTATATCCAACAGCCAGGAACTTATGAATGCGTTTCACTCTGAGGACTATGCCACTAGTCTAAAAAACCTTGACTTAGGTACAGATGTGCCTCCTGTACAGCGAAGTCTGGGTTTGTTGTGGAACATCAAGCAAGACAAATTCACCTTCCAAGTGTCAACTTGTGACAAACCCTTCACTAAGAGAGGAGTCCTGTCCGTGGTGAATAGCATCTATGACCCACTGGGTTTCCTTGCTCCAGTTACCATTCAAGGTAAGATTTTACTAAGACAGTTGTCTACTGAGAACATAGACTGGGATACTCCCTTGCCTAGTGAGAATCAACACAAGTGGGAAAGGTGGAGATATTCTTTGAAGTCACTAGAAAAACTTCAGATTCCCCGTTGCTATGTTCCAGGATCCACTTCAACTGCTAACCGGAGAGAGATTCATATTTTCTCTGATGCATCAGTTGAAGCTATTGCTGCAGTAGCCTATTTGAAGACCTCTGAACTGAATGGAGAATCACACTGTAGTTTTGTCCTAGGCAAGGCAAAACTCACTCCCAAGCCTGCACATACCATACCAAGACTTGAACTTTGTGCAGCCGTGCTAGCAGTAGAAATTGCAGAGGTCATACGAAGTGAAATGGACACTACAATTGATTCTTTCACCTTCTATACAGACAGTAAGGTAGTACTTGGTTACATAAACAACCAAACAAAACAATTTTATGTGTTCGTCAGCAACAGGGTTGAACGTATCAAGAGATTCTCTCTACCAAGTCAATGGCATCACGTTCCCACTGAACTCAACCCAGCTGACTGTGGGACCAGAGCCGTGTCACCTGCCGCTCTTCAGGACAGCTTATGGCTGTCACCTCCAAGGTTTCTGTGTGAGGACTCTTACTTACTCCCTATTGACACCACCTATGGGCTAGTAAACCCTGAAGATGATAAGGAAATAAGAACTGTGAACACCTCACTCCACACTTCTGTAAGTACAAAACAGAAGCTGCGGTCACACCATTACGAGCATCAATGGAAGTAGGTGCAGCATCTAGCCAATGTGTTCTGGCATCGCTGGAAGAAAAAGTATCTTCACCACCTTCAAGATCGTAACAAATGGCAAGCATCTAAGCTGAATCTTAAGGTTGGAGACCTCATCCTTCTAAAAGACAAGGAAGTTTGTCGGAATGAGTGGCCTATGGGTCTTATTACTAAAAGTTATGCCCAGCGACGATAACAAAGTCCGGAAGGTAGAAGTCAAGGTAACCAAGGGAGGATCGACACGAACCTTTAGTCGACCAATTACAGAGTTAGTACTCCTTTTGCCAGGTGAGTGACTTGTGCAAGGACTAGCCATGCTGTTGGCACGGCGGGGAGTACATTGCTGCCATCTACAGGTTCTACTCAGAACTTTGGAATTATTTGAAGACATCATACTGTGACTTTATGTTCTTCATCCTGTTGAACTTACGTTTATTATTTGCTTGTTGCATGTTTTTCATTACAGGTTCCAGGACATTCGTCAGTATTGGACTTTTTGAAAATATATATTTTAGTTTAAGGTTATGAAATCTAAAGATTTCAGACAGGGAGTGTTGTGTTACACTATGTGATTATTCTTGCTCTGTGTCTTTAAGATCTGTCCCCTTCTTTCTAGCTGAACTCTCTCTCTCACCGTAGTTCTTTATATATCTCCTCCACTTCCTGATTCTGGTCATTACTCCTGTATTTCTTCCATGCTAACATCTTACATGTGGCTTACAACCGCAACGTTTTTCTACCTATGAATATCCACCATTAAACAGAACATTCGAAAGGATTCATCGTCTGTCGTCCTAACTGTGAGTTTATTCATTGAGTTAAACTGCCTGTATCGATGCAAGGGATGAATATCAAACCAGCTTGAGTAAGGCCTACTTAAACCTGGAGATTAACTTTATTGCTTTGTAGTTGAGACAGAACATTCAGTTTCCAGGCAGAAAGAAAAGTTTTTATTATATAAAAGTGCATGCAGGACACTGGACAGACCACTAGGGATAAAGGGGGTGTGTAATTATTACATACAGTACTGTAATCTGTAAGATTACAGTATACTGTATGTATACTATGTGTTTACTTTTTTGAATTTGGCGCCGAACTCCGTCCCCGTGCGTCGCAACGTCGCAGGGAACGGAGTTCGGCACTCGGCAGTGAGGATCGAGCGAGACACGGCTCGCTGACACTGCGGGAGGACATCGCAGGATCCAGGGAACAAGGTAAGTTACTTCCCCTGGATACGGCGATGCAGCCCGAGTCTGGCTCGGGGTTACCGCTCTTAGCATTGAAAACTCACCCCGAGCCTGACTCGGGATTACCGCTAAGGAGGTTAAGGAGGGATATGATTAACATTTACAAATATATAAGGGGTCCACATATAGTGAACTTGGTGTTGAGTTATTCACTTTACGGTCAACACAAAAGACAAGGGGGCACTCTTTACGTCTAGAGGAAAAAAGATTTAATCTCCAAATACGGAAAGGTTTCTTCACAGTAAGAGCTGTGAAAATGTGGAACAGACTCCCTCCAGAGGTGGTTCTGGCCAGCTCAGTAGATTGCTTTAAGAAAGGCCTGGATACTTTCCTAAATGTACATAATATAACTGAGTACTAACATTTATAGGTAAAGTTGATCCAGGGTAAATCCGATTGCCTCTCGTGGGATCAGGAAGGAATTTTTTCCCCTGCTGTAGCAAATTGGATCATGCTCTGCTGGGGTTTTTTGCCTTCCTCTGGATCAACTGTGGGTATAGAATTGGGTACGATTTTTTTTTTTTTTTTTATGGTTGAACTGGATGGACTTTGTCTTTTTTCAACCTGATTAACTATGTAACTATGTAACTAAATGAGGCCTTATTCTATTATAACAGTGACTAAATCTCCAATTTGTGAGCTCTATGTAGCATATGTATTAAAAGTGTGAATAAGTTCATAAAAAAGCCTGTCTTCACGGACCGTCTGTGCAATATAACAAAACACTGCTTTCGTGTTTACACCTTGTGATCCTGTCATGCAGCACTCCTCACAGACTGAGACTCACTCTCTTGCAGAGGCGTACTAAGGGGGGGGGGGCGAGGGGGGCGGGGCGCCCTGGGTACCACACACTGGGGGGGTGTCAGACCGGCACCCCCCTCCGCGATTGTACTAAACCTGCGGTGGCAGCGCCGCGGGTTTAGGCAGCGGCACACTGACAGGCAGAGAGAGGCTGGTGAGCTAGCTACAGTGGCGAGAGGGGGGGAGGGGGTGTGCGGGGGTGCAGAGTGACACCGCTGCACCTACCATCCCCTCCTCTCCTCTCGTGGCCGCGGGCTGCCTGTCTGTGTGATCCCGGATGTCACACAGGCACAGAGCAACAGAGTGAAGCCACCTCCCCCTCCTCTCTGTTTATGTGTAAACAGGGGGAGGGGACCTGCGTGCATGTGCCGCTGCTCTGCGCTGATCTGAGGTACTGAAGGGGGGTACACTGAACGAGGGGGGGTACACTGAAGGGGGGGTACACTGAACGAAGGGGGGTACACTGAACGAGGGGGGTACAGTACACTGAATGAGGGGGGGCTTCACTGAACGAGGGGGGTACACTAAAGGGGGGTACACTGAACGAGGGGGGGTACACTTAACGAGGGGGGTACACTTAACGAGGGGGCTACACTGAACAAGGGGGGCCCTGCACTGAACGAGGGGGGCTACACTGAGTGGGGGACTACACTGAATGAGGGGGGCTACACTGAATGAGGCGGGGCTACACTGAACAAGGCGGGGCTACACTGAGCGAGGGGGCTTCTGCACTGAACGAGGGGGGCTACACTGAGTGGGGGGGCTACACTGAACAAGGGGGGCTACACTGAATGAGGCGGGGCTACACTGAGCGAGGGGGGCTACACTGAGCGAGGGGGCGTCTGCACTGAACGAGGGGGGCTACACTGAGCGAGGGGGGCTACACTGAGCGGGGGGATAGACTGAACGAGGGGGGCTACACTGAGCGGGGGGTACACTGAACGAGGGGGGGTCTACACTGAACGAGGGGGGTCTACACTGAACGAGGGGGGCTACACTGAACGAGAGGGGCTACACTGAGCGGGGGAGGGGCTACACTGAACAAGGGGGCGTCTGCACTGAACGGGGGCGCCTGCACTGAACGAGTGGGGGCTGCACTGAATGGGGGGGCATCTGCACTGAACGGGGGTCTGCACTGAATGGGGGGTCTGCATTGAAGGGGTGGATACACTGAAGGGGGGCCTGTGCTGAAGAGGGGTCTGTGTAACATGCAGGGGGTCCAGAGCTGCAGGGGACTGTGTAATGTAAAGGGGCCCAGAGGCGCAGGGGGATGTGTAATGTAAAGGGGTCCAGAGGTGCAGGGTGCTATGTAATGTAAAGGGGTCCAGAAGGGCAGGGTGCTGTGTAATGTAAAGGGGCCCAGAAGCACAGGGTGCTGTGTAATGTAAAGGGGCCCAGAGGCGCAGGGTGCTGTGTAATGTAAAGTGGTCCAGAGATGCAGGGTGCTGTGTAATGTAAAGTGGTCCAGAGATGCATGGTGCTGTTTAATGTAAAGGCGTGCAGAGTCCTGTGTAATGTAAAGGGATCCAGAGGTGCAGGGTGCTATGTAATGTAAAGGGGTCCAGAAGGGCAGGGTGCTGTGTAATGTAAAGAGATCCAGAGGTGCAGGGGACTGTGTAATGTAAAGAGATCCAGAGGTGCAGGGGACTGTGTAATGTAAAGGGTCCCAGAGGTGCAGGGGGATGTGTAATGTAAAGGGGCCCAGAGGTGCAGGGGACTGTGTAATGTAAAGGGGTCCAGAAGGGCAGGGTGCTGTGTAATGTAAAGGGGCCCAGAGGTGCAGGGTGCTATGTAATGTAAAGGGGTCCAGAAGGGCAGGGTGCTGTGTAATGTAAAGGGGCCCAGAGGCGCAGGGTGCTGTGTAATGTAAAGGGGTGCAGAGATGCAGGGTGCTGTGTAATGTAAAGGGGTCCAGAGATGCAGGGTGCTGTGTAATGTAAAGGGGTGCAGGGGGCTGTGTAATGTAAAGGGGTCCAGAGGTGCAGGGTGCTATGTAATGTAAAGGGGTCCAGAAGGGCAGGGTGCTGTGTAATGTAAAGAGATCCAGAGGTGCAGGGGACTGTGCAATGTAAAGGGGCCCAGAAGGGCAGGGGGCTGTGTAATGTAAAGGGGTCCAGAAGCGCAGGGTGCTGTGTAATGTAAAGGGACCCAGAGGCGCAGGGTGCTGTGTAATGTAAAGGGGTCCAGAGATGCAGGGTGCTGTGTAATGTAAAGGGATCCAGAGGTGCAGGGTGCTATGTAATGTAAAGGGGTCCAGAAGGGCAGCGTGCTGTGTAATGTAAAGAGATCCAGAGGTGCAGGGGACTGTGTAATGTAAAGGGTCCCAGAGGTGCAGGGGGATGTGTAATGTAAAGGGGCCCAGAGGTGCAGGGGACTGTGTAATGTAAAGGGGTCCAGAAGGGCAGGGTGCTGTGTAATGTAAAGGGGCCCAGAGGCGCAGGGTGCTGTGTAATGTAAAGGGGTCCAGAGATGCAGGGTACTGTGCAATGTAAAGTGGTCCAGAGATGCAGGGTGCTGTGTAATGTAAAGGGGTGCAGGGGGCTGTGTAATGTAAAGGGGTCCAGAGGTGCAGGGTGCTATGTAATGTAAAGGGGTCCAGAAGGGCAGGGTGCTGTGTAATGTAAAGAGATCCAGAGGTGCAGGGGACTGTGTAATGTAAAGGGGCCCAGAAGGGCAGGGGCTGTGTAATGTAAAGGGGTCCAGAAGGGCAGGGTGCTGTGTAATGTAAAGGGGCCCAGAGGTGCAGGGGGCTGTGTAATGTAAAGGGGCCCAGAGATGCAGTTGTGGAGAGGGGGGTACACAGTAGTGACAAAGAAATATTGAAGGATGCAGAGGTATGCCGGGGGCACAGTGGGGTGTTTTTACATTTTAATGTGAGGGGGGGTGCCAGATATAGGATCCGACCCGGGTGCCAAATGCTCTAGGTACGCCCCTGCTCTCTTGTCAGTGATTGGCATTGTACACTTGTATCTGATAGCACATTCCCAGTTGCCTTAAGAACCCAGTAATTCACTCTTTCTTCCAATACCCAGCTCAATCATGGGTGATAGAAGAAAAAAGGCTCCAATAGTGTAATGATGTAAAATGATGTAAAATGACCTGCTTTATTATTAAAAATAATGCTACTCACTATTAAAATCAAGCACAATGCTTATCAACTTAACCAGTTTGAAAAACTCAATTAATGCCAGATTCACCAGTGTCAGGAAGCTCAAACTGGGAGCTACAGCATTTCACCTACTCTCCCCACATCACTTCTGGTGCGGATGATATGTCACTTCCAGATCCAGTTCCGATGTAACTTCCAGTTACCGTACAGCCACGTCCTTCTGACTTTGTCTAGGGAATGGTTGTATGGCTCAGCAACCACTTATTTCTACCCACCTATCGTAAAAGGTTAACCCTTCACAATCCTGGCTCTGCTTTATAATACGCGTCTCAGTGCCTCCTCCTAACACCCATTAATAGGCCAACCCCATATCGAGAGCAGGGCACTTAAAACAATCTTTAGTTCAGGTATCACTACAAAAAGAACTATGATGCATTCCAAGTGATACAATGGCATCTCCAATATATACATTTAACCCCTTCCATACCGGGCCATAGCAGAATGACGCCGGCAGGAACCCCCTCTCCCTCCGGGTGGACGTCATATGACGTCCTCCGTTTTGAGGGGGGATATCTGAATGATGCCTGCAGCTAGAGGCATCATTCAGATATCCTTGTTTGCAGCCGGCGATCCTGCGCACAATAAGAACGATCATAGCGGCGGTTCCGCCGCTTGATCGTTCTTATAGGCGGCGGGAGGGGACATCCCCCCTCCTGCCGCCATTCGGTGCTTCTCTGGGCTCTCCCGTGCGATCGGGGACCCGGAGAGAATCGTCTGCGCCGTTGGTGGGTCACGTGATGAGAATAGAGATGACTGGTGACCAGATGGTCACCAGTCAATTCTATGATCGTCGGAGGACCCGGGCGCGATGTCATGACGTCACGCCCGGGTCCTCAAATGTAAACAAAGCCGCCATTGCGGCTAGTAAGTATGAGATCGGTGAAAAAAAATTCACTGATCTCATGCTTTCCAGCCTGGAGGAGAGATGTGGGGTCTTATTGACCCTGCATCTCTCCATAAAGAGGACCTGTCACACACATTCCTATTACAAGGGATGTTTACATTCCTTGTAATAGGAATAAAAGTGATATAAAAAAAAGTGTAAAAAAATAGTAAAAATAAAAAAAAATAAGTAAAATAAAATAAAAAAAATATATATTTTTTTAAAAACGCCCGTCCCCAATAGCTCGCGCTTAGAAGCGAACACACACGTAAGTCCCGCCCGCATATGTAAACGCCGTTCAAACCACACATGTGAGGTATCGCCACGTGCGTTAGAGCGCGTGCAATAATTCTAGCACTAGACCTCCTCTGTAACTCTAACGTGGTAACCTGTAAAAAATTTCAAAGCGTCGCCTATGGAGATTTTTAAGTACCGAAGTTTGGCGCCATTCAATGAGTGTGCGCAATTTTAAAGCGTGACATGTTAGGTATCTTTTTACTCGGCGTAACATAAGCTTTCATATTTTACAAAAAAATTGGGCTAACTTTACTGTTTTTTAATTTTTTAATTCATGAAACCATTTTTTTCCCTCAAAAAAGGCGTTTGAAAAATTATTGCGCAAATACCGTGCAAGATAAAAAGTTGCAACGACCGACATTTTATTCCCTAGGGTGTCTGCTAAAAAAAACACATATAATGTTTCGGGGTTCTGAGTAATTTTCTAGCAAAAGAATGATGATTTGTACATGTAGGAGAGAAGGGCCAGAATAGGCCCGGTATTGAAGTGGTATAAAAAGCCCTGTATGGAAGTGGTTAAATATATAAAACACTATATAAATGTAACAAAAAAATAAAAAACATATATCCATAAAATAAATAAAGAATAAATAAAATACAACATACCTTATTTACAACTAAAAGAGAAAGAACCAACCCACTCAACATTAACAACCACAGTATCAGTAATCACTAATGAAACATTTAATGCCAATCTCTATATTTAATCCATTAGGACTAAAAGTGTAAATTTTGTCTCCCTCATGGAGAGGCCCCTGACTTTATTTGAACCTGTCCAGGAGGGGTACACCCTATCAACTCTCAAATTTGCAAACCAGTGGGGTCTTTGTTGTGTACTTGTCTAAAGGTCAGAGAATAGATAAATGAGAGATAGCTGTTTCTATCAGTAGGTTTGAAAAATACCATTGTGGATAGGAAATTACCTTGTCTAAAAATAGTGACATCTCTCATTAAATAGTGGACATCACCTGTTGTGGTTGAGAAATATCTATAGGGGACATGTGATGAGGTCAGGAGGTAATGTACCAATGATGATGACTATTTGGCCCAGTCTCAGATGATAAAAGAGAGGTTCCTCCATAAGGGGTACTCATATGAGCAGCTTGATAGAATCATACAGGAAGTCTGGTCAATATCTACAGAGCCATGTTTGCAGGATAGGGAAGAGAGTGATGTAAATAATGATCAGCATTCAGCAATGAAGTTTTATATTGATTTTCCAATCCCTATAGAGCGAAGTTTAACCTACATTTTGAAAACACTGGCATATTATTGAGAATATCCATACACAGCATAGTGTTTCCCTGCACTTTAGACACGTACACAACAAAGACCCCACTGGTTTGCAGTTTTGGGGGTTTGATAGGTTGCACACCTCCTGGAGCAATTCAAATAAAGTCAGGGACCTTTCCAGGAGGCAAAATTTACACTCTGAATACTTTAAGTCCTAATGGAATACAGTGCCTTGAAAAAGTATTCATACCCCTTGACATTTTCCACATTTTGTCATGTTACAACCAAAAAAGTAAATGTATTGTATTGGGATTTTATGTTGTGATAGACCAACACAAAGTGGCACATAATTGTGGAAGAAAAATGATAAACAGTTTTCAATTTTTTTTACAAATAAATATATGAAAAGTGTAGCGTGCATGTGTATTCAGCCCCCTTTACTCTGATACCCCTAGCTAAAATCTAGTGGAACCAATTGCTTTCAGAAGTCACCTAATTAGTAAATAGAGTCCACCTATGTGTCATTTAATGTAAATTTGAATACAGCTGTTCTGTGAAGCCATCAGAGGTTTGTTAGAGAACCTTAGTGAATAACAGCATCATGAAGGCCAAGGAACACACCAGACAGGTCAGGGATAAAGTTCTGAAAAAGTTTAAAGCGGGGTTAGGTTATAAAAAAATATCCCAAGCTTTGAACATCTCAAGGAGCCCTGTTAAATCCATCATCTGAAAATGGAAAGAGTATGGCACAACTGCAAACCTACCAAGACATGGCTGTCCACCTAAACTGACAGGCCGGGCAAGGAGAGCAATAATCAGAGAAGCAGCCAATAGGCCCATGGTAACTCTGGAGGAGCTGCAGAGATCCACAGCTCAGGTGGGAGAATCTGTCCACAGGACAACTATTAGTCATGCACAAATCTGACCTTTATGGAAGAGTGGCAGGAAGAAAGCCATGGTTAAAAGAAAGTTATATGATGTCCCGTTTGTAATTTGCGAGAAGCCATGTGGAGGACACAGCAAACGTGGAAGAAGGTGCTCTGGTCAGATGAGACCAAAATGTATCTTTTTGGCCAAGAAGCGAAACGCTATGTGTGGGGGAAAACTAACTCTGCACATCACCCTGAACAAACCATCCCCACCATAAAACATGGTGGTGGCAGCATCATGTTGTGTGGATGCTTTTCTTCAGTAGGGACAGGGAAGCTGATCAGAGTTGATGGGAAGATGGATGGAGCCAAATACAGGGAAATCATTGAAGAGAATCTGTTTAAGTCTGCAAAAGACTAGAGACTGGGGTGGAGGTTCACCTTTCAGCAAGACAACGACCCTAAACTTACAGCCAGAGCTACAATGGAATGGTTTAGATCAAAGCAGATTTATATGTTAAAATGGCCCAGTCAAAGTCCAGACCTAAATCCAATTGAGAATCTGTGGCAAGACTTGAAAAATGCTGTTCAAAGACGCTCTCCATCCAATCTGACAGAGTTTGAGCTATTTTGAAAAGAAGACTGGGCAAACATGTCACTCTCTAGATGTGCAAAGCTAGTAGAGACATCCCTAAAAAGACTTGCAGCTGTAATTGCAGCGAAAGGTGCTTCTACAAAGTATTGACTTGGGGGGGCTGAATACAAATGCACACCACACATTTCACATATTTATTTGTAAAACATGTTGAAAAACATTTATAATTTTTCTTGTGTATGTTGTATTTTATTTATTATTTATATATATCATGGATATGTGTATTTTTATTTTTATTGATGCCGTTATACAGTCATGGTCGAAATTGTTGGCACCCCAGTCACTTTTCCAGAAAATCAAGTATTTCTCACAGAAAAGTATTGCAGTAACACATGTTTTGCTATACACATGTTTATTCCCTTTGTGTGTATTGGAACAAAACAAAAAAAGGGAGGAAGAAAAGCAAATTTGACATAATGTCACACAAAACTCCAAAAATGGGCTGGCCAAAATTCTTGGCACCCTTTCAAAATTGTGGATAAATAAGATTGTTTCAAGCATGTGATGTTCCTTTAACCTCCCTGGCGGTATGATTCTTTCTGGAATTATGTACCAAAAGCGGTACAATTATTTTGCATGAAAATTTGGTGTTATGTATTATAGGCCTGCGATTCTTAGTAATTACTTACTTAAACCTAAGCAAACCAGAGTCTAGTAGACATCCCGGGTATGATAAATATGAAACACAAAATTATAAATTATAATATAATAAATAACTATAAATAATTATAAAAAATAGTAATCTAATTATAATAAAAATTATTCAATAATGTAATCAAATCAAAAACACTGAAATTTGCTCAGTTGCAGAATTGTCGCTGTCATTAGATTTAGTGTTTGATGACGAATTTCCCCACAAATCGCTATCGCTCAATTCTGCGAGTGATTCTAATTTATTATCGCTGCTTTCTAGTTGGTCTAAAACCACTTTTGACATAAAGGGACACTTTTTGGTTGCTATGGACAATCTCCATTTTCCAGGCAGAAAGAACGATTTTTATTATATAAAAGTGCATGCAGGACACTGGGCAGACCACTAGGGACCAAGGGGGTGTGTAATTATTACATACAGTACTGTAATCTGTAAGATTACAGTATACTGTATGTATACTATGTGTTTCACTTTTTGAATTTGGCGCCCAGTTCCGCTCCCTTGCGACGCTGCGGCTCGCAGGGAACGGAACTAGGAAGTCAGATGGGGACGAAAGTGCCGACACTCGCCGGAGATCTCGCTGGCGATCACAGCAGAGGACATCATCGCTGGATCGCCAGGAGAAGGTAGGGAAACTCCGCTGCGAGCTCTGCAATGTCTACCCCGAGCGTGACTCGGGGTTACCGATCCTAGCATAAAAAAACAACCCCGAGTCACGCTCGGGATTACCGCTAGGGAGGTTAAACTCACCTAGGGCAAGTAACAGGTGTGGGCAATATAAAAATCACACCTGAAAGCAGATAAAAAGGAGAGAAGTTCACTTAGTCTTTGCATTGTGTGTCTGTGTGTGCCACACTAAGCATGGACAACAGAAAGAGGAGAAGAGAACTGTCTGAGGACATGAGAACCAAAATTGTGGAAAACTATCAACAATCACAAGGTTACAAGTCCATCTCCAGAGATCTAGATTTTCCTTTGTCCACAGTGCGCAACATTATCAAGAAGTTTGCAACCCATGGCACTGTAGCTAATCTCTCTGGGCGTGGACGAAAGAGAAAAATTGATGAATGGCTGCAACGCAGGATAGACCAAATGGTGGATAAGAAGCCCCAAACAAGTTCCAAAGAAATTCAAGCTGTCCTGCAGGCTCAGGAACCATCAGTGTCAGCGCGAACTATCCGTCGACATTTAAATGAAATGAAACGCTATGGCAGGAGACTCAGGAGGACCCCACTGCTGACACAGAGACATAAAAAAGCAAGACTACAGTTTGCCAAAATGTACTTGAGTAAGCCAAAATCCTTCTGGGAAAAAGTCTTGTGGACAGATGAGACCAAGAAAGAGCTTTTTGGTAAAGCACATCATTCTACTGTTTACCGAAAATGGAATGAGGCCTACAAAGAAAAGAACACAGTACCTACAGTGAAATATGGTGGAGGTTCAATGATGTTTTGGGGTTGTTTTGCTGCCTCTGGCACTGGGTGCCTTGAATGTGTGCAAGGCATCATGAAATCTGAGGATTATCAAAGGATTTTGGGTCGCACTGTAGAGCCCAGTGTCAGAAAGCTGGTTTTGCGTCCGAGATCTTGGGTCTTCCAGCAGGACAATGACCCCAAACATACGTCAAAAAGCACCCAGAAATGGATGGCAACAAAACGCTGGAGAGTTCTAAAGTGGCCAGCAATGAGTCCAGATCTAAATCCCATTGAACACAGAGATCTTAAAATTGCTGTTGGGAAAAGGCACCCTTCCAATAAGAGAGACCTGCAAAGGAAGAGTGGTCCAAAATTCTGGGTGAGAGGTGTAAGAAGCTTATTTAAGGGTTTAGGAAGCGACTGATTTCAGTTATTTTTTCCAAAGGGTGTGCAACCAAATATTAAGTTAAGGGTGCCAAGAATTTTGACCAGCCCATTTTTGGAGTTTTGTGTGACATTATGTCCAATTTGCCTTTTTTCCTCCCTTTTTTTGTTTTGTTCCAACACACACAAATGGAATAAACATGTGTGTAGCAAAACATGTGTTACTGCAATACATTTCTGTGAGAAATACTTGATTTTCTGGAAAAATTTCTGGGGTGCCAACAATTTCGGCCATGACTGTATAGCATTTTATATATTTATATGCATACATTGGAGATGCCATTGTATCACTTGGAATGCATCATACTGTAGCTCTCTTTATAGTGACACCAGAATTATGATGTTTTATATGCCCTGTTCTCAGTATGGGGATTTGCCCTTTAATGTTTGGCACTGACACATGTATTACAAAGAATAGTCCAGGTTATGAAAGGTGCAAGAGGTGGGTATAAAGAATTGGTAATTGGTTGCATAGCCATTACCTGGACAAAGTCAGGAGGATGAAACATGTTGGGACGTGGCTGTACAGCACCAGAAGGGACATCATAACTGTTTCTGGAAGTGACATATCATTTGCACGTGAAGTGATGGGGGGAGAATGGGTGAGATGCTGTAGTTCCCAGTTTGAGCTCCTACCACTGGCGATTCTTGTGTAATTAGAGTTCTTCACACTGGCTATATTAATTGCCATTGTGCTTGATTTTAAATGTGAGTAACATTTTTTAAATGAATAAAGCGGATATTTTTGTTTTCAGACTATTGGAGCTTTTTATCTCATATCTCCCATGACTAAGCTGAGTTTTGTAAGAAAGAGTGAGCTACTGTGTCATTTTGACAACTGGGCATCTGCTATTAGATACAAATTGACATGGAAGACATGTGATTCTGGTGAGTTTCAGTCTGTGGGGAGTGGTGCATGACAGAATCATGAGGTATAAACACGAAAGCAGTGTGTTACATTGTACAAACGATCCATTTTTTATGAACTTAGTCACACTTTTAATACACAAGGTGGACGTTTGATTCACATCTGATATAAGGACGGTTATATAGACATGCATATTATATAGACATACAGACTAACAGCGCTAGTATGCTAGTATGCCTCTCCAAATCCGAGACTTCTGGTAAGCCTCCTCAACTTATCCCTGGTGCCGGTTTTCACATCACATTTGTATTTCATCATTTTTGGGTTTCACACCCTTAAGCCTTGATTGATTTGGGTGGCGTATGCCTCTCCAAATCTAAGACTTCTGGTAAGCCTTCCTCAACTCACCTTGGTGGTGGTCTTTACTCCATTTTCACATACTGAAGACATTGGATTGCAAGTTCACGCTTTGATTCAACACGTTTTCTTTGGATTGAACTTTATCACTTTTATATTCTTTTTATGGACTTTATTTGATTGGACATTCATTTTGTGTTAATCATTTCAATTATATTAATATTGTTTAAGTACTCTAACATTGGATCCACTTAGCACATTATTTTTGGGTGATACACGTGTTTATCACCATATTATTATATTTCGATTTTGGTGTATTTACTCATATTTTATACCTATTTCATTTAGATAGCGCTACACTTTTATTTCCATTTAACAGCGCTACATAGATCTCACAAATAAGAGATTTAGTCACTGTTTTTTTCTTTTATAACTATTGTGGCAGCAGTGACATATATAACACCTTTTACCCCCTTTCTGCTCAGGCCAATTTTTAGCTTTTAGCACTATCACACTTTGAATAATTTTTTATTTTTTTTTGAGACAGATAGAGCTTTTTTTGGGTTGTATTTACAGTAATCACCACTGATTTTTTTTTTCTTCTGCTAAACAAGAATTAAAAAAAAAAATTCTGTTATAAAATTTTGTAAATAAGTAATTTTTTTCCTTCACTAATGTGCGCTGATGAGGCTGCACTGTGGACACCAATGAGGCGGCACTGATGGGCAATGATAAGGCGGCACTTATGGGCAGTCTTTATTGGCACTGATAGGCAGCAATGATGGGCACTGATAGGTGGCACTTATGTGCACTGATAGGTGTCACTGATGGGGGTCACTAATGGGCACTGATAGATGGCACTGATAGGCAGTGCTAAAGAGGATGCACTGACAGGCATCAGTGATGGGCACTGGTGGGCATCACTGGTGGGCACTGGCGGGCATCACTGGTGGGCACTGGCGGGCATCGTTGATGGGGGTGCACTGATAATCATTGCACTGATTATCAGTGCAGATCGCACCATCAGGAAAGCCATTTATTGGCTCTCCTCTACTCACGTGCTGCTAGCGTGAGTAGAGGAATGCCGATAACCAGCACTTCTTAGTTACACTGATTGGGCACAGCTGATCATATGGTAAAGGGTCTATGTCATAGGCTCTTTACCATGATCGGAGATGCAGTGTGTCCAAGCACCACCGACCGCCATGGGCACGCACGAGTGGCACATTCTTCAGGTCTTCTTAAAGCGGAGGTTCACCCACATTTTAAAGATTACTGTAACCGTTCCCTCTTAGCATGAATAAAAGCAAATGCCTAACCTTTTTTTTTTTTTTGCTGTGTAGTTTTCCCTAATCTTCTTTCTTCATTCCTACTTCTGGGATTTCCTCCCGCGGGAGTAGACGTGTTCTTTGCTGTGCTGTGTCACTGTGTATGCCGGGAATTCTGCAGCAATGACTCCTGGGAGCAAAGTGTCCTGCTTCCCAGAAGTAAAAGAGTAAACATCACGATAATTCAATCGTCACGTGACTCGTCTACCCGGTCACGTGATGCGCATTCATCGCTACCCGGAAGAATATGCTTGTGGGCTTCAAGATACCCACAAGCAAAATGGCAAATACAGGAAGTTTTTTTTATAAAGAGTTATTTATTCCGAAAACGGACGGGGTATGTTTACCAGCGCCGGACAAGTGAGTACTACTAATGCATAAGTTGTAGCAAAGAATGGACTTTAAAAAAAAAAAAAATGTATGGACCGCGGAACCTCCGCTTTAAGGACTTCATATGACATCCAGTCAGAACAATTAAACCAATGTCCAGCCATCATATGATAGGCTAGGTGGGATTTGGTTAACCTCCCTGGCGGTAATCCCGAGTCTGGCTCAGGGTGAGTTTTCCATGCTAAAAGCGGTAACCCTGGGCCAGACTCGGGCTTGCATTGCAGGATACAGGAAAGTTACTTACCTTGTCCCCTGGATCCTGCGATGTCCTCCCGCAGTGTGTGAGCTGTCTCCTCGCTCGATCCATACTGCCGAGTGCCGAGCTCCATTCCCTGTGACGTTGCGGCGCACAGGGACGGAGTTCGGCGCCAAATTTAAAAAGTGAAACACACAGTATACATACAGTATACTGTAATCTTACTGATTACAGTACTGTATCAAATAATAACACACCCCCTATTGTCCCTAGTGGTCTGTCCAGTGTCCTGCATGCAGTTTCATATTATAAAAACTGTTCTTTCTGCCTGGAAACTGGAGATTGTCCATAGCAACCAAAAAGTGTCCCTTTATGTCAAAAGTGGTTTTAGACCAGCTAGAAAACAGTGATAATAAATTAGAATCACTTGCAGAATTGAGCGATAGTGATTTGTGGGGAAATTCGTCATCAAACACTGAATCTAATGACAGCGACAATTCTGCAACTGAGCAAATTTCAGTGTTTTTGATTTGATTACATTAGTGAATAATTTTTATTATAATTACATTTCTATTTGTTATAATTATTTATACTTATTTATTATATTATAATTTATGATTTTGTGTTTCAAACTTTATCATACCCGGGATGTCTACTAGACTCTTGTTTGGTCAGGTTTAAAGGGGTTGTAAAGGTAAATGTTTTTTCACCTTAATGCATCCTATGCATTAAGGTGAAAAAACATTCAACAGTACCGCCCCCCCCCCCCCGAGCCCCTGTTTTACTTACCTTACCCCTCGAAAGTCCCGCGCTCGTCCCCGTCATCCTCCTCGGTTCTCAGCCTGCCCGTCGATTGGCTACACTGGATGGATTGAAAGCAGCGTAGCCATTGGCTGGCGCTGCTGTCAATCACATCCAATGATGTGGCGCACCTGGGGGCCGGGGCCGAGTGATACAGTCGGCGGCTATGGCCGCCACTGTATCACAGGAGCGCGCCCGCAATAACTCCACACCATGCTCGCTCGCTCGCATGAAGGTGTGGAGTCCTTGCGGGGAGGAGCCGAGACAGCTGCCAAGGGACCCCAGAAGACCAGGATCGGGGCCACTGTGTGCAGAACGAGCTGCACAGTGGAGGTAAGTATAACATGTTTGTTATTTTATTTTATTTTTTATTTCCTTTACTGATCCTTTAAGTAAGTAATTACTAAGAATTGCAGGCCTACAATACATAACACCAAATTTCCATGCAAAATAATTGTACCGCTTTTGGTACATAATTCCAGACAGAATCATACCGCCAGGGAGGTTAAAGGATAAGTTCACCTTTTTTGACAGAATTTCATAATAAATAGAAGCGTTTTCCAATGCCATTTCTGGTCCAACCATCCCAATGTACTTTTCTCTCACTTACCTTATCCACAGGAGGTTTAAAATTTTGTCAGTGTATTTTTAAAAGGATTTTCAAATTTCATAATTTCCTCAGCTTTCACTTCCTGTAGGTAATCTCCCAGAAGCCTTCACTTCCTTGTTACATCACAGAAGAGGGTGTGATGGTGTTCACCTCTCTGGACCACGCCTCCCTCATCACAATACCATTATCCACCCACTTCCTATACAATCAGATTGTACAATCTAGTTTAGATCTCCCATCAGATATGAAGTACAAGGGCCTGTCTGATTTGATACAAATTGATAGATTGTTCAGGTATGTCCTACTATTCAAAAGTTTGGGTAAATCTAAAGGAAGTTGTAGAGAGATTGTGCAATCAGATTGCATAGTGTTTGGCCATCTTTCTACGTGTACAGCGTTTTTGCAAAAGCATGCCAAAGGGCACATTTTCTGTGCCATGTGTTTGAAAACACACAGATGTGAATGGAGCCTCATTGTTCTTGTATAAATGCACGAATTTCATTTTCAGGGCCCACTTATACCTAGGGCAGTGGGAGCGCACATTTTTTACTCTTTTTTCCAGTGTCACACATGGGGCATTGATTTCAATGGGCTGCGCTACACGTGGCAAAGTAGCTCATGGGACATTTTGGCGTGGTGGGATTTTCAAATTTTTTACTTACTTTGTCTTGTTTTTTCATGTGGCAAAAATTTGTGTTTGCTTCTGTGTTTGATGTGCCCTTAACAATTAATGACACTGAAAATGCAACTAGGTAATTGTAGGTGTATAAAGGTCCACTATACAATTGTAAAATTTCTGTACAATCTCCTTTAGATTTACCAAAACTATATAATAGGTGGACACACCATCTATCCAATCACTCTGTAGCCAATGAGGCAGGCCCTTCCACTACATTAGGGGTGTCATGTGGGCTGCATGCGGCCCCAGGGAGTTTAGCATGCAGCCTAAGACTTTCTAAAGGGACCCTGGGTAAGCCAGGCAAATGCACGTGTGGAAACTGGAGAGATGCTGGGGATGTGAAAACTTAGTTGATGGGTGAAGGTGTGTTAATGAGGTCAGCTGGTAAACGCCTTCCTCTACACCAGGGAGTCTCTGAAGCTTTCTAAGAAATATAGCAAGGGCTAAGGTAAGGCCTCATTCTCAAAATCAAAGAAAGGTTTTATTTTTCTGCAACCGAGGTACATTAATGTTATATTGGTACATAGGGGAGCTGGAATTTAGGGAGAAAAAAGGTGAACTAAGCCTTTACTATAATTTTTTTGGTATACTGTATATAGATTGGTTCACATTGATATTTAGGCCTCATGCCCACGGGCGTTTTTTCAGCCGCGTTTTTGAGCGTTTTTTACAGCTTAAAAACGCCTGTCCATGCTAGTCTATAGCTTCATGCCCACCTAGGCGTTTTTGAGCTGTAAAGAGCATAGGCGTTTGTAAGCTGTAAAAAAAACCCAGGGCCAGTGCGTTCCTCAGCGTCAGAATTAGGCAGGAAAAAACGCGAGCGTCAAAAAACGCGCAAAAACGCGCACTAACGCGCAAAAAACGCGCACTAACGCGCGGTCGCGTTTTTAGCTCTGACGTTTTTTTTTTTTTTTTTCAAAAAAAAAAAAAAAATATTTACAATAACATGGACAGGCGTTTTTAAGCTGCAAAAAACGCAGCTGTAAAAACGCCAGTGGGCATGAGGCCTTATAGCGTGGAGTGATTGTGTTTGAAATTTTGGTGCCAGTTTGTACAACCAGAAATAAACAGAAGCACAAACAAGGACAAATATTTGAAACTGACATTTAGAGATGCAAATTGTATCTGCTTTGGAGATACAAACTTAAGTGTACTCACATTAAGTTATTCTCACATTAATACTAAAGAAAAAAAAGTACAGGTATCTAAGAAGCAAATGGAATATGCAGGTGGATCACTGTTTCTAAATGTGAAAAGTCTGGGCCAAATTTCTTCTGTATACTATGAGCATGCAGACTACACCTACTGTATTAAAGCTAACACGGATGCTGCCTTGTGACATTTACAGAACATGGATATACTGTATATCAGCTGCATGATGGCACTGAGAATGACTGGCGGATACTTGTTGCACAGTGGTTAAATAATGCTAGCTTATTGCTGCTTTAAGCGGATGAAAAACTGTCATTGGCTCATGTTAGCTACAACTACAATTTTTTTTCTATACTTGTTTTAACTATAATGGTTTTGTGTAAATTTTGTTTTTTAGGATACACACATTTTTAAACTGATCGTTTATATCTTATGTTTAACTTTTTAAATAAAGCTTTTATTTATTCTACAAACAAACAATTAAATCTAGTTTATTGCTAAACTTTACAAAAATGTGCTCTTTGCAAAGACATACAGTATAATCTCTCTTGCGGCCTGCACTGCTGATCTCTGCAGTAGTGTAGAGAAACAGCTGGCTGAAGATCCTGCAGAATCAGACGCTGAGTGTCAGATTCCTAGTCTTCGGAATCTTCTGGGGGCAAGGAGAGTATTCAATGTCATATTGTCAGGGTGTACAATATTGTAAAAATAGTATTTTAGCTACAGAGCCACTTTCAATTATGAAACAGAATTCAGAGAGCACAGAAGATTCACATGGTCCTGTCTAATGAGAGTAAGCTAAATAGAGCTGTGGTGAGTAGGGCTGGGACAAGGGGATGGCAGGAGGGACAGCTGCCCTGGGCACTGTGGTATCATGTGAGGTGCAGGGGCACCACAAGGAGATTGGGGAGGGTATTTATGTTGGAGGGGAGAATTTGGGGGGAGGCAGGAGGTAAGAATTGTTCAAAGAGGGGTAATTTGGGGAGGTGAGCTAGGAGTGCTGATTTGGGGGGATTTGTGTTGAGAGGAGGGATGAGGGGAGTGGATTTGTGCTAAAAAAGGTAATATGGTAGGGGGGAGGGGATTTGCACTAGGAGAGGAAATGTTTTTTGGGAGGGGGATTTGTGCTAGTAGGGATGTTTGGGGGCATTTGTGCTAGGAATGGAAATTTGGGATAGGAGGGGATTTGTGCTAGGATGGGGTACTGGGGAGGGGGAGTTTGTGCTGGGAGGGGGGATTTGGAGTGGGGGGTTGTGCTCTGAGGGGGACTTTGAGGGGTAGAGCATTTGTGCTAGGAAGGGGTATTTTTTTGGGGGGGTGAACTTGAGGAATGAGAGGATTTGAGCTGGGGGGATGAAGGGAAGATTTGTGCTGGGAGGGGAGGTTTCAGGAGGGGGGTTAATTTGCACTGGGAGGAGGGGTAATTTATTCTTAGGGGGTAAGCATACAGATTAGTACTCAATTGGGGGGGGTTTCTGACACATAATGCTAATACATCTTGGGGGGGGGGGTGCAATTTGGCATGTTCCCCTGCCCTGGGCTCAGGATGACCTTGGTGAGTCATTCCACTGGTTCATCCACTTCTGGATTATTGAGTTCTGTATGCAACATGATTTTTTCAACAGAGCAGCTAAAAATAGATAGGTAAACATATGAAGTCCTACTCCTGCTGGCTGGAAAAATAAATATGAAATAATAATATATATTTTATATGTTCTTGCCTAAAGAAATGAAGACAGTGGGAACAATTTTATCTTTTAGTCCCGATCATAGTAAAAAAAGAAAATATATACAAAGGCACTAAACATTCCCTTTAGTAGCCAGCTTCATATTAGCATGTCTGGCATCGAGAATCAATTAATTGTTCACTAACTAAGTGTGTAGGACAGCTCACTGAAATGTATAGGCTGCTCTATGTGTGTAGCATGACAACATGCAAAAAGGAGTAAAAAAATTGCATATATGCACAACGCTTGATCTTTCTTGTTATAGTGTGATTGGGGCTTAGACTACACCTCCTTTGTCATCTTGCAAACCATAGCGTCATAGTTATTATGGAAACAGAAAGAAAATTTTGGTATTGTGGTGTTGCGGGTAGCATGCTATAAACCATTGACCTTCATTTATCAAGAGTAAGGCCTCGTACACACGACCGATTTTCTCGTCGTAAAAAACACGTCGTTTTTTTCGACGAGATTCTTGTTAAGCTTGTCGATTTTCTCGTCAAGCTTTCTATGCGTACACACTGTCATTTTCCAATTTCCTCGTGGTTCTCTGCGCTCACGTCCAGCACGTACGACGGCACTATAAAGGGGAAGATCTTTTTTCTTGGCGCCACCCCTTGGGCTGCTTTTGCTGATCTCGTGTTACCGCGTCTGAAGTAAAAGTTTGGGAAGAGACGATTCGCGCTTTTCAGTCTTCGTACTTTTCAGATCGTTTTCTGCCGTTCAGTTTGTGCTTGTGGGTTCGTATCTTGACTTTCAGGGCGTCTAGGCAGGTCGTATCTGTTTTACAGTGCGTTATTGCCTGTTCGTTTCTGAATTTCAGTTCGTTATTCATAGGCCTTGCTGTTCTAAAGTGCGTTCTGTTCTGTACGTTCTGATTAGACGACCGTTTCCTAGCCATGTCGCCTGGACGTTCTCGTCGTCGAGTTCGTGCTGTGCGTGCGCTTGGTGTTGGTCTGCTTGTTTTGGACCAAGACCAGTCCATGAATGGTGTGAGGAGGAGTTCATGGACCAAGAATTGGTTGCTCCAGCGGGACCAATTCTGCCACATGCCTCTGCTGCGGGAGATCGTCGAGAATAATCCTGAGGACTACAGGAATTTTCTGAGGATGTCTGACCCCGTTTTTCAGGAACTGTTGGCTTTGGTGTCCCCCTATATTACCAGGAAGGACACCGTTATGCGGGAAGCCATCAGTGCTGAGCAGAGGCTCATCGCCACGTTGCGTTACCTGGCGACAGGGAGAAGTCTTCAGGACTTGAAGTTCACCACAGGCATCTCCCCCAAGGCTCTGGGCCTCATAATCCCAGACACCTGTTCTGCTATTATACAAGTCCTGCAGGAGGACTATATTAGGGTAAGTTTTCTCCCTTCACATCACATTTTATGTATTACATGTATGCTAATGTATTGTATTTCTTTCATCCTTTCCTAATTACCATGATTGTAATATGCTGAGAATGTCCCCTTTGTCCCCATGCATGTTGGAAGCTTTAGATTGCCCCTTTTTTATCCTCCCTAAATATTTCCCCTCACTAACTTTTCCAGCAGGGGCGCCTGTTGCTCCAAATGTTGGGGGGTTACAACCCCAATTTCGGAAATAAACTTCCTCCTTTTTTGCTCTGTTGCCTAATAAACGCCCCCAGTTGTCCCCTCCAATGCAGCCATTTAGTCCCCTCTATTGCAGCCAGTTTCCCCCCAGCCCTGCACTTACCTTCTTGTGGTCAGCGCCATCCTTCTTCTGTCCTTGATGTCTTCTCCTTCCCTTCATGTTGCATCAGCCAATCATGTTACCATTAAACAGACTTGGTGAACATGATTGCCAGAGCTGCCTGTCAGTGTTTACACAAGGAATGCCCCCTCCTTGCGTCCCCGATTTTTCTTTGAGGAAGCCAATTACATCCCTCAGGTTGTAATTTGCAAGACTTTTTTAATACCTGTTTCTGCTCTGCAATTTTAACCCCCTAAATGACGCAATTAATCATATGTCGGTCGCTTTACAAGAGGCCATCCACCTGAATAGTGTGCGGCATAGACAATACATAGGTTCATGCAACGCATGAACCTATGTATTGTTCTGAGTGATGGGCACAGGAGAGAGGGGACAGTGCTCCAGCGCCCACTCTGGACGCACCGCCACTGCAATGCTATCCTGTGGCCAAACACATCTCCCCCCCCAAAATAATTTAGTAATGGCCCATCAGAGGGGGTGATGAATATGATAAATGAGCCTTCCATTATACTTTTTTTACACACCTTAATAAACGTATAATTAGATTGATGTTGGTCTCAAATGTTTTGGTCTTGAATTTGCTTGTAATGTATGCCTTTGTTTTTCTAATATTATTTCATCTTGTTTCACTCCACAGCTTCCTTCAACGCCACAGGAATGGCACACTGTGGCATCGGAGTTTGCCACGCGGTGGGACTTCCCCAACTGCGGTGGTGCCATAGACGGGAAGCACGTCCGCATCGTGCCGCCACCCCGTTCTGGATCCTACTACTACAACTACAAGGGGTTTCATAGCATTGTGCTGATGGCGGTGGTGTCAGCACGGTATGAATTCCTCTATGTTGATGTAGGGAAGAATGGCCGGATGTCCGATGGGGGATCCTTCATCCAGACGGAGTTTGCCCTCCGTCTCCAGAGTGACGACCTTGCATTGCCACCGGATGCAGGGAATATTGAAGGACTCCCCTTTGTTTTCTTGGCTGATGAAGCCTTCGGACTCGGACGGCATCTTATGAGGCCATTTCCACAGAGGACCCTGACCCCAGAGAAGAGTGTGTTCAATTACCGGCTGGCCAGGGCCCGAAGAGTCGTTGAAAATGCCTTCGGCATAATGGCCAGCCGGTTCCGCCTTTTTATGACTTCCATCCACTTGGCGGACTACAAAATAAACTATGTAGTGTTATGCTGCTGTGTGCTACACAATTTTCTTTGCCGCAAAGCGAATTCATATATGGCCTCAGTTTTGCCAGAGGCTGGACTTTCCCCTGCAAATCCCCTTCCGGGCCTGGAATCTGCCCGTCTTGGCTTGCCCCCCCAAAATGCCCGTGTGGTTCGGGACAAATACATGGAGTATTTCACGGGTAGGGGGGCAATTCCTATGCCAGCCTATGTCTAAGTATCCCAATAAAAATCTTCTTTAAACCTTTAATTATTTGTTCTTTCCTGTCTCCTAGTTTGTCTTTGTGCATTTGTAGTGGCAAGTGTATTTTACTTTAGTAAATAACAACCAATTTCACTATGTTACCTTACAAAAGAACCAAATAAGCTTAGAGTGTATTATAAAAAGAAGCTACACGTTGTTTGTGTTCAAATATTTTACTCTCTGCACATTTTTTTTTGTTTTACTTTGGGGTTGGCCTGACCACAACCCGTCAAATTTTGGCTTATGAAAATACAAAAATACCACTTGCATTTCTAAAATGACAACATTGGATACCTCTGAGCAATCTGAGACATTCAGTTACACAAACTATGTCTCTATGTGCCCGTCCTAATATGGGGTCCTGCCACCCCTTGCCCAGTCAAAAATTCAATATGCACACATTTTTACTTTTTTGCAAATAGGAAGTTTACAATCCTGATCCCTATTGTCAACATGTGCTATCTGCCATCAGGGGTGATCAATGGATGTGTTTTGGGGGTGCATCCCCTTCCTCAGTTCACCGACTTTTGATACGAGGAAGGTGTTGCACCCACAAAAGACGTACATGGATATCCCCTGATGGCAGATAGCACATGTTCACACACTGTGTGCATATTCAATTTTTGGCTGCTTTGTTACTCAAAAAATTAGTAAAAATATAAAAACAAACATGTAAAAACAAATGTGTTTGGATGGCTTATTGAATTCTCCCCAAAACATCGAGAATGTCTTTAAATGTTTGTTCCATCACATGGATTCTTTGTTTAATTAGGTCCAGTTCCGTGCTACATTCCATCACTTGCTGGATGAGGCGGAGGGCACTGTCAGCAGAGAACGGTGTGCTATCCTTCACAACATTTCCATCCCCTAAAAACCATTAAAAAAAATTAATAAAACTCTGCAGGCCTACCTCGCTTACCTTAAGCTGTGGTGTCAGATACTGACCTGTTGTGGTGACCAGATCCACAACGTCATCCACCTCTCCTTCCTGCACTTCTCCTTCCTCCACCTCAACTTCCTGCACATCTTTCGGTTGTGGATCTTTGGGAGTTTGGGGTTGCTTGGAAGTTGTGGGGTGCATGTGCTCCCTGGAGTGTCCTCCTCCCAGTCTTCTCTCCCCTATGAGAATAAAACCAAAGGTCTATTTATCACACTGTAAAAATCTCATTTTTAAACTTAAAACAGGCTAAATTGTTTGGAAGTGGGGTACAAGTGTGTGTTTGTGCGGAATTTAAAGAAAAATGCATTCTTTATGACCCCAAATATGTTTATTATTCACATTTGGATGTAATTTTTTGGACATGGAGGCACCACAAATAAACTCTGATGCACCTGTGTGGGACACCCAAAAAAGGCGGGTCTGGTGGCCCACACTATAGTGCTCCAAAGTACAGATGTGGAAGCAGCTGCTGAGTGTCCTCTCCTTTACACTGATTAAAGTTTGCATTTCATTCTCCTTACAAACACATCATCTAGACTTAAAAATTATCCACAATACTTGATCAAAAATGGCAGATGTCTAATTACTTTTGGGGGTCTTAAATAAGCCAAAACCACGGATAGTGGCCGAACGATAGTGTCGGTAACGTAACGAACGATTACTGTGCCCAACCTAGTTCAAAATAATACATTTTGGAAGGGAGTCCAATATGCTTTAAAAAAAAAAAAAGTAAGTTTCTAAAAAGATTAATAGCAGAAAGGTCGTCATTTTACTTACTTTTAGCGAGCATCCTCTTTATGCTCCTCAACTGGTCTGGCTCCCTCAGTTTGAGGTCTGACCACCTCTTTCTGAGCTGCTCATTTGAGCGTTTCACCCCGAACTTCGCCCTCAGACTCTTCACAACTTTAGTGAGGATTTTGGCCTTCCTTCTATTTGGTTTGCTATACGGCCCATGCTTGGCATCATAATCAGCCTTGACCAAGATGTCCACCATCTCCGCCATCTCCGCCAAAGACATATTCGATGCCTTGAATCTCCTCCTTGATCGTGACGTGTCCTCGGTCTCCGGGCTTGTCTCCTCGCTAGTTGCGGAATTATCAGACACCTGCTGTAACTCCGCCATATCTGTCTGCGCGCCGAAAGAGAAGGGGCGGGGAAAAGATGTTAGTTAGAACGTCATGGGCGGGCGACGTGTGCGGAGCGACGTGTTCCAATTTGGACGCATGCGTGGTGTGTATATAGCAAACACACATGTGACTATAGTACGTTCGGTGTGCGGAGAGAGGAGTTCAAGTGACGGACGTGCGAACGAAGGTATGTGATTTTGTGAGACTTGTTAAAATTGTTGGCCTATACTGTCTTGAGATTGTTGGAGGATATATATGGTGACTAGGATGTGAAGGAGGTTAGACTGTTTGCCTCACATTATTTAAATATAATTTATTTTACTTGCAGATACAATATGAATGTATTTATTAGCGACAAAGAGTTCCTGGCGGAATTTATTGACCGGGTAAGGGAGCTGCCGACTCTGTGGGAGACCAAAAACCCCATCCATAAAAAAAAAAGGGGTGAGAAAAGCAGCGCTGGATAAGCTGCTCCCATTTGTGCATACCAAGGTGCCCACAGCCACAGCAAAACAAGTGGACACTAAAATTGGGAGCTTGAGAGGTACCTACAGGACTGAACGCTCTAAGGTGCTGGCTTCTCAGAGGTCAGGAGCAGCAGCAGATGATGTTTATGTCCCGGTTTTGTGGTACTACAGCAGGATGTCCTTCCTGGATGACCACATTGAGCCAAGGCCATCACTCTCCACTCTTCCCCCCAGACTTCCCTGCAGCCAACCTGAGCCTTCTCTGGAGCAAGAGGAGGCAGCCATCCTGGATGATCCTGATTTGGCCATCTGGAGCCAGGTATAGTATTAACTGAAAATGTAGTGGGATAAAATTAATGTTTCCCAAATATGTCAGGATGAGAAACATACATTATTTTGTATTCAACAAGTGAAATCATGATCTGTAGACATTATTCTGCACTTAATTGTGTGGTAAATAGTCAAGCTGATGTAGTGGTAAATTTAAAGCAAGGATTTATGCATTTACATTCTAATTGCTTCCATCAGGATTACAAAGTTTGATGCAAAGATTAAACCAACATATTAAACTATGTTTCTTTTTCATACACAGGATGAAATCAGCCAGGAGGAGGGTCTGGAAACTGTCAGGCAGGAGGAGGAAGGGCCCAGTGGCAGCCAGGAGGTGGCAGGGCCCAGTGGCAGCCAGGAGGTGGCAGGGCCCAGTGGCAGCCAGGAGGTGGCAGGGCCCAGTGGCAGACAGGAGGTGGCAGGGCCCAGTGGCAGACAGGAGGTGGCAGGGCAAAGGAGAAGCAACAGATCCCAGGTGCCTCCCATCAGGCTTCACAAAAGAGGCAGGAGGGACAGGACCACCAGTGAGGCAGCAATGGCCCTTATTAAAGAGGCCAATGCCACCCTCAAGGAGCCCACATCCCCTGAAGAGGCCATTGCCGGCCTAGTGGAGGCTAAGTTCAAGGTGATGAGCATGGAGCAACGCCTCCTATGCGAACCCCTGCTCATCACCTTGCTCAACAAGGGGGTGATGGAGCAAATTACCCCCAATACCGCCATATGTGAGGTGGCCCAACTGACCCAACCTCAACCTCCACCTCCACCTTCCTCTTCTGCCCCACCCCCTTCTGCTACCCCTCCACCTTCTGCCCCACCCCCTTCTGCTACCCCTCCACCTTCTGCCCCACCCCCTTCTGCTACCCCTCCACCTTCTGCCCCACCCCCTTCTGCTACCCCTCCACCTTCTGCCCCACCCCCTTCTGCTACCCCTCCACCTTCTGCCCCACCCCCTTCTGCTACACCTCCACCTTCTGCCCCACCCCCTTCTGCTACACCTCCACCTTCTTCTTCTGCCCCACCCCCTTCTGCTACACCTCCACCTCCTCCTCCTGACAGGAGTACCCCTCCAGTGGGCCAGCCTCCAGCTAAACGAAGAAGGAAGGCTTCAGTAAAGGCTGCAGGGAAGGTTGCCAGGAAGAAGAGGAAGTGATGGCCTTGCTTCATTGTGGTCGCACTGGTCGGACAGAAGGCAGCCTGTTGTAGTACCACACACTTGGGACATATATCTCACCTGCTGCTGTTCCTGACCTCTGGGAGGCCAGCATCAGATTGTGTTCTGAAATGTGGGCCTTCTCAAGCTCCCAATTTTAGTGTCCACACAGGGTTGCTGTGTGCTCTGGGGTCCCTGGGATGCACAAATGGCAGCAGCTTCTCCAGCGCTGCCTTCTCTTTATTTAATTTATAAACATGAATAAATGTGTTTTTTGTTTAAGTTCATACTTGACTATGTGTATTTTTAAATTAAAAAAAACAAGCTTTGGAGTAAGCAGATACATTTGACTGACAATAAAAGGCACAGATATCACCCCCCCAAAAGAATAACTAAATCTGATTAGCTCAAAAACATGGTGTGAAATTTTAAAAATATAGATTAGAAAATTAAATGGGAGATCGCTATCAAAACATTGAGAAATTATAATTAACATCATTTTGAAAAATCTAACAATTTAAATTATTCCTAAAAACTTGCACGATATAATACACATAAATCTTATAAAGAGCAGCATGAAAAAGGTTAAAAATAAGGCATAACTCTGTGTGAATATCAGCAGCAAAAGAAGGTCTCTCGTTTTGATTAATGTAACATTCTAACGAAGAATTCAATGCAGAACATTTAAACGATGAAATATTTATGAGCGTGACAAATGTGCTCTCTCCATTATGAAGGCTTGTTTTACCAGAAGATGCGCTCCCGTCTCATAGTTGCTTGTGAGCATGCGCGCTTTTGGAAGAGTCGTAAAAGCATACACACGAACCATTTTCTCGTCACAAAACAGGCCGACGAGAAACACGACGAGGAAATCTGGACTCCTGACGAGAAAATAGAGAGCAGGTTCTCTATTTTCTCGTCGAGATTCTCGTCAAGTTTCTCGTCGTAAAACCATACACACGAACGTTTTTCTAGACAAAAAAACTCTCGCGGCACTTTTTTTGACTGTTTACGACGAGAAAATCGGTCGTGTGTACGAGGCCTAAGGCCTCTTTCAGAGAGACGGTAAGCTTACCGCCCTCTATAAAGTGATCCCGGGTGGATCGCTTTTCAGAGGGCAGTATAGCAGTGGCTGGAAAGTGTTGAGGAGTTGCTGGAAAGTGTTGAGGAGTTGCTGGAAAGTGTTGAGGAGTTGCTATTAATGTCTTCTGATGCCTGTTTTGTTTGCCGAATGTAATTTTTACATTCTAGGAATGCTCTGCAACTTCTCTGCAATGGCAAGCCAAGTGTTTGGCTCATGGTTGTGTTGTGGCCATATTGACCTCAAAGGGAGAGTTTGACAGGTAGTGCTACCAAACTCTGCAACTCAAGTTAAAAATGCTGTGAGGCAAAGCATCACGGCTATGGTGTACAGTATATCATGCTGTAAAGTTAGAATTATGATGCGTGGCTGGTTTTTACCACCTCCCTGACTAAGAGAAGTAGGTTACTTTGAACTTCAGGGAGTCTTCTAGGTCTCTTAGTTAGCCCCTAACTCTCCCAACTCTAGTTCTGCTATGGGATTTAAACCTTAAACCTATGTGTTTAGTGTTGAGGAAAACCAAAAAGAAAGAAAACAGCAGAACATCAACATCTAAATATTTGACTGATACTTAAATACTACTGTAGCACAGTGTATCATTATGTTGTAACATTATCAAAAGATTTTACTTGCAAAGAAATTAACTGAATATTAGAAGAAATTAAATATACAAAGGTTAATCTGGCTCCTTGTGAAATATTCCTGAGCTGCCTTTGTTCACCTTCTTCTTGCACCCTGTCGGCTCTTTAACCTATGTAAGATATATTAAGAAAAATTAAAAACACAAGTGTGTGACAGACCCTTGTAAATTTATAAAAGTGTGTCCTCAGGTTTCTAAGGAAAGAAAAATTGCACAGCACAAATGAACAAGGGATGATCTATGAGAACAGAGTAGACAGGCTTATTCTTATTAAATAAAAAAAAAAAAAAAAAGGTTGATTCATAGAGCGATAGATTTTCTACTGAGAGCATACAGTTTCTACATGTGTAGCAAGTGTACACACATCCTCTTTAAAGATCTTCTAGGAGAGCTCAGGAGCCTTGAAAAAGATTTGTTGTGATATTCCCAAAGGACAAGGCGGTTGTGGCTGCCTCCTTGCCAAACTAATTGGCAGAGCACATGGGGAACCCGTCTGCATAATGCAAGACTCAACATCATTAAATGTGCATCTAATTTTAGATTTATTTTTTTGGCCACATATCCTTTCTCCAGCACCCACAAATAATCTTTATCCAATGAAATGAGTTTATATACATAAGGAAAAATGATACACTAACCGGTGTGTGTGTGTGTTTTTTTCTTTTGGTTGAGCAATGGAACAGTGTTCACATAACTTACGAACAGTATTGCAGTCTTGCTTTGGGTATAAAATGTAATGAATTTGTCAGCTTTCTGAAGATTCATGTTAAGCTGGCCATACAAAGAGGAAGACCATTGCACAACCTAAATGATTTTGTAACACTCCTGCCACAATCTTGTGACATATGAAATATAGCAGAAAATAACATTAGGACCTCGGGCATGGCACTTTGAAGGAATCAGACACTTTGGACTATTGAGGGTGGCTTCCCATAGCTTTCTTTTAGTTGAACACTGTTGTATCCATAATATGAGCAAACATTGTGGGTATGGTCCATAGTATGGTACCACAAAATGGTACAACTACTTATAGGGTGCCCTGGCACAATATGCAGAATGGCAGTGGTTTGCCAGTTACTGGAACAGAGCATTCCTGCATTACAGCATCTGTCATTGCAAGAAGTCTCTGTCTGGCATCCAATCAGACAATGGAAGAAGGAGGTGTGTGCAGGCATTTCTGTTCTGTGAGGCTTCCTATTGGATACAAAAAAAGCTGCTCCAGGTGAGTGAGTCTCTGGTTAATCTCCACACACCCAAGTCAGGTGCTAGCCCAGCTCACATGCTGTGTTACAATGGGAAATGATTCCGGACGGCTGCACTTCCAAAACTCCTTTTATTTAAGCTTCATATGATAAGTGGTTGACAGATTGAGTAGGGGACAAAGAGGTAGACGTGTTTCACACAAATGTTAGCGCTTAGCTAACATTTGCACGAAACGCGTCTACCTCTTTGTCCCCTGCTCCATCTGTCAACCACTTGTCATATGAAGCATCAATAAAAGGACTTTTGGAAGTGCAACTGTCTGGAATCGCTTCCTATTGGATACCTTTTCTTTGAGAAAATATGCAAAAAAATTCTAAAGCCCTGTACACACGATCGGATTTCCTATGGTTTTTAAACCGATGGATTTTTCCATCGGAAAACCGATGAAGCTGACTTCCATCAGTCTTGCCTACACACCATCAGTCAAAAAACGACTGTTCCAAACGCGGTGATGTAAAACACTCAGATGAGCCGAGAAAAATGAAGTTCAATGCTTCTGAGCATGCATCGACTTGATTCTGAGCATGCGTGGGTTTTTTAACCGATGGACTTGCCCATAGACGATCGGAATTTGCTATCGGTTTTTTATCCATCGGAAAAATTAAAAACATGTTCTATTTTTTGACACAGATGGAAAAAAGACCGATGGGGCCCATATACGATCGATTTGTCTGATAAAAAAAATCCATCGGACTGTTTTCATCGGTAAAACCGATCGTGTGTACGCGGCTTTAGTGTAGCCAGGTTCTGGAATACAGAAACACAGAGAAGGAGACATTTCCCTTGTTGCAACTAGTTTACTTTAACTTTCTGCTGTTATGCTGAATGTTGTGTTACATTATCCCCTCACGTCAGCAGAGGGAGAAATATAGCCAGAAAAGCCTATAGATTCCTATGCAGAATGCTGAGGGTCATGGGATTTGAAGTCCAGGGAGAAAGACATATTGTAGAGCTCATATATCCTTTGCATTATAATTCTCAGGAGACACTAGGAGGAGCAGTAGAGCTGCTTTTCTGAGACTGCTCAGCTAGGCTCATTATCTTTTTTACTAATCGAATCAAAAAGAGCACATCTGCTGCATACTGACCAGACTGCTGAAAAGCCAGAGCAGTGGAGACACCCAAGGCAGCACAGCACTGCAGTGATCACATCTGCTCTGTTGCCGCAGGGAGACCAGAGCATCCTCTCACCTTCTACTTCCCACTGCTGAATCTCTGGAGGCATTCTGTAAAGAGACTGATAAAAAGAAGGTATTCTGGCGCTCCAAAAGGTGTAATGTCCTTAGTTTAAAACCATGGGTGGATAGCTGTAATAGCAAATATCAATAGTTCAATGCTGGTGACTGGTATTTACAATAAAGGAGGCAGCCATCCTCAAAGGGTGTCCATTACCTCTGTAGATAAGTCAGTAGTAAAGAGGAGAGGGGGGAGGCACCAACTGGATGTAGAAAATTCACAATAAAAAAGTTCACAATAAAAAAAGTGTGCAAAGTGTACACTTACACAGTCCAAGAACGGGTGAAGATGCCTAACAAGATGATCAGTCTGAGGTCATTCGATGCTTCTCTGTGGGCTCCGCTGGCTGTCCCCTTGCTGATGGGGATGTAGATCTTTTTTGCTTGCCATGTTATGTGTCCCAGAAAGCAGGAAGCTCCACGCTGACCAGCCTGGAACGCGGAAGTGGATGTGACGTCACTGGAACTGGAACAGGGCAGGCATCAGATAAGCTCACAGCTCCTTCTACTGGCCTACTGTTCTTGGGAGAACCATTTAAGTACACTAACATGATGTCTGCAGCTGTGAGACTACATTGCCCAGCAGACCAAAAATATGAACAAAATTGTTAACAATAATTTTAATAAAACATATCTAAAAGAAGAACTACTTGATTAAAAAAAAAATATAAGGATATATAAAAAGGCACTTCAACTTGCACCATAGACATGCAATGGGAAATATTTTTGTATCTTAAAAGCATATTGTCTGAACTAAAAACATAGGCATTGAAAGGCATGAAGGGGGGGGGGGGGGGCACCTTTGTCAGCAGGAGACCTACTGCATATACTCGGTTAAATATCGTTTAATACTCTCTCGCCAGGGGGACTCAGCGAGGAAATAGAGACTAGGGAGGAGCCGAACACCCCCCGGTTCGCGCAAACTTTCGAACACCGTTAAAGTCTATGGGACGCGAATGTGAGAAATCAAAAGTGCAAATTTTAAAGCCTAATATGCAAGTTATTGTCCTAAAAAGAGTTTGGGGACCCGGGGGTCATGCCCCAGGGGACATGTATCAATGCAAAAAAAAGTTTTTAAAACGGCCGTTTTTTCGGGAGCAGTGATTTTAATGATGCTTAAAGTGAAAAAATTAAAGTGAAATATTCCTTTAAATATTGTGCCTGGGGGGTGTCTATAGTATGCCTGTAAAGTGGCGTGTGTTTCCCATGTTTGTAACTGTCCCTGCACAAAATTACATTTCTAAAGGAATAAAAGTAATTTAAAACTGCTTGCGGCTTTAATGTAATGTCTGGTCCCGGCGATATGGATGAAAATCATTGAGAAAAACGGCACGGGTACCCCCCCCAGCCCATTACCAGCCCCTTTGTGTCTTGTATGGATATAAAGAGGAACCCCACACCCAAATTAAAAAAAGGAAATGCGTGGGGCCCCCGGGCCCTATATACTCTGAACAGCAGTATACAGGCGGTCCCTAGAAAGATAGGGACTGTAGGTTTGTTCTTAAGTTGAATCTGTTTGTAATTTGGAACAGGTACATTTTTTAAGTGTAGCTCCAGCCAAAAAATCTATTTTTAAGCTTTTTGGAAAACATAGGGAAGGGTTATCACACCTGTAACATTTGTTTTGCTGTCTGTGCACCTGTTCAGAAGATTTCACCTCACTTTCTGTCCCAATGACAATTGGATTTTGAAAATTTGGGGTTTTTAGGGGAACAAGGATTGGTGATAAAACATCAGTGAGAGAGGAGACACGTTTTTCCCATAATAACTCTTACAGGAGAGAATTTCCCTTCCTAGGGGTAGATTTCCTCTGACTTCCTGTTGTCTCCCTCCGTTTGTAAGTAGGAGTCGTTTGTACGTCGGATGTTTGAAAGTAGGGGCCTGCCCTATATACTCTGCAGAAATTTGGGCCTTAGGTGTTGGTGTTGCCACAACACTGTAGGACCTCACAGTTACTCTTAGTGGGCGCAGGAACGGGCCCTGCTGTGAAATATTAGATCAAGAATTGTAATTACATGCCCATGTTGAACAGGGGCAGGAAAATTGGGCCTTAGGCACTGGTGCTGGTGCCACAACACTGCAACCCCTCACAGATACTCTAGTTGGAGCGCAGGAATGAGCCCTGCTGCAAAGTATTACAGCAAAAATTGTAATTACACGCCCCTGTTAAACAGGGGCAGAAAAATTGGGCCTTAGCCACTGGTGGCGGTGCCCAGAACCAAAAATGTTCTTACGAGCTATCAACATAAACATTGAGGAGGAAGAGGATAGTCATTCAGCATAACAGGATAGTCACTCAGCATTAGCATAGGCAGTCTTGAAGGGATCTCACATTTAAAAAAAAAATATTCGGTTACATCAGCATCAGGTGCTTGGTAGCTGGTGATCCAAGACTGATTCATTTTTATGAAGATCAGCCGATCGACCGAGTCGGTGGACAGGCGCACCCTGTGATCGGTTACAAAGCCTCCAGCAGCTCTGAATGTGCGTTCCGAAAGAACGCTGGATGCAGGACAGGCCAGTAGCTCAATTGCATACTGTGCAAGCTCTGGCCCGTGATCCATCCTCAAGACCCAGTAACCCAGAGGATTTTCGGTGGGAAAGGTGTCCAAGTCTGATCTTGCCCCTAGGTATTCCTGCACCATGTAAATCAGACGCTGGCGATGGTTGCTGGAACCGATCATACCTTGGGGCTGCGGACTAAAAAATTGTCTGAATGCATCGGTCAGATGACCACCTTCTCCACCGCTCCTTCTGTGACTGACCGAAGCCTCAGCAACGCGTTGTCCAGGAATTTGTAACCTCCCAGGCTCTGGAAACGCGTTGTACAAACCTTTATGCAAGGCCTCCCGAAGATGTTTCATCCTCTGCTCCCTCTGCGACGGCTGGATAAGGTCTGCAACCTTACCCTTGTAACGTGGATCAAGGAGGGTTGGCAGCCAGTAATGATCCCTCTCCTTGATACCGCAAAACTGAGGATCCTTTTGCAGGCTTTGCAGGATCAGGGAGGCCATGCAGCGTAGGTTTGCTGAGGCATTCGGTCCGGAGTCCTCTGGGTCACTAAGGACGACATGATCCGCAGCCACCTCCTGCCAGCCACGTACAAGTCCATGGGTTTCTGGGGACTGTAAATGATCCCTTGAAGACTGCTGCTGATGCTGAGTGCTAGGCTCCACCTCCATGCTGACACAATCCTCCTCCTCCTCCTCGTCCTCTTCCTGTGTGATCAGCAGGCCTGCAGGAACACTGTCTGGATAAAGGGGGCCTTGAGAGGTAAGGAAGTCCTCCTCTTCCTCCCTCTGTTCCACATCAAGTGCCCTGTCCATTATTCCACACAGCGTGTGCTCCAACAGTTTGACAAGAGGGACAGTATCACTGATGCATGCACTGTCACTGCTCACCATCCTCGTGGCCTACTCAAATGGTGACAGGACAGTGCATGTATCCCTGATTATGACCCACTGGCATGGCAGAAAAAAAACAAGCTCCCCTGACCCTGTCCTGGTGCCATAGTCTCACAGGTACTCATTGATGGCCCTCTGCTGCGTGTGCAGCCACTGCAGCATGGCCAACATTGAGTTCCATCTGGTGGGCATGTCACAGATTAGGCAGTTCTTGGGCAGGTTAAATTCCTTTTGGAGGTCAGCCAGCCGAGCACTGGTATTATATGACTGGCGGAAATGCACACAGACTTTCCTGGCCTGCCTCAGGATATCCTGTAAGCCCTGGTACCTGCCCAAGAACCGCTGCACCACCAAGTTAAGGACGTGAGCCAAACAGGTCACCTAGGTCAGGTGTCCCTTTCGGAGGGCGGAGAGGAGGTTGGTGCCATTGTCGCAAACCACCATTCCTGGCTGAAGCTGGCGTGGCGTCAACCACCTCTGAGCCTGCCCCTGCAGAGCTGACAGAATCTCTGCCCCAGTGTGGCTCCTGTCCCCCAAGAACACCAGCTCAAGCACCACATAGCATCTCTTTGCCTGCATGCTTGCATAGCCCCCTTGAACGCCTACAGAGCACCGCTGGTTCCCAGGACAAATCAGTAGAGGAAGAGGCCATGGAGGAAGAAGTAGAGGAGGGATGGAGGAGAGAGTAGTGTCAGAATCACCACTAGTAGCATTTTGGAGGCGTGGTGGCGGGACAACCTCCAACACTACTTCACCCTGTCCTTCCCAGCTGCCAGCAGAGTCACCCAGTGCGCCGTGAAAGATAGGTACCGTCCCTGTCCATGCCTGCTGGACCATGAGTCAGCGGTAATATGCACCTTAACGCTGACCGCCCTGTCCAGCGAGGCCAAGACATTGCCTTCCACATGCCGGTAGAGAGCTGGAATCGCCTTCCATGAAAAAAAATGGCGTTTGGGAATCTGCCACAGAGGTACCGCACATTCCACAAATTCACGGAATGGGGCAGAGTCTACCAACTGAAAAGGCATCAGTTGAAGTTCTAGCAATTTAGCCAAGCTAGCATTCAACCGCTGGGCATGTGGATGGCTGTAGCAACTGGGGCAGGGAAATTTGCCTGCTACAATCAGACGTTGGTGTACAGATAGCAGATTGCCCGCAAGTACTTGGCAGTGGCACACCTAATTCTATACCTTAATTCCTCTCAGTGCAGGTTTCTGAGAGGACTGAAAGTATAGTGGGGTTGGGGATTCCAGCTGATGAGAAGCAAGGAGAGGTCCGCTTTGTTCTTTGGTGCGGGTCTTTTATGTAAGCTTGCCAATGGTCTGCATGGCAGGTCGACATATGTCTGGTCAAGCATGTGGTACCCAAGCGGCTGCTGTTTTGGCCACGCTTGATATGCTTCAGACATATGTTGCAAATAGCAACATTGCGATCTGCTGCACACATCTGAAAAAAAGCCCACACCAAAGAACTTTTGGAAAAACGCACAGAGTCAGCAGCGCCCTGTGGTGTGATGCAGTTGGTTGGCAGCCCTTAAGCTGGCCCCTGGAGGGCATCCTGCCTCATTGGAGATGTGCCTCCTCCTCCTCTCTCCTATCAGGCACCCACGTAGTCAGTGACTTCATCATCCCCCTCTCCTCGTCCCTGGAGCAAACCTGGCAGTATGCTGCAGCTGGGGGAACATGACTGCCAGTTTGTGGTCCTTCTTGGGCACCCCTCTCTCTGGGCTCACGTTACTGCCTTCCTCAAGCTGGGTACCATCATCGGAGCCTTCAAAACGCTGCGCATCCTCCTGTAGCATATAACTGACACTGTGTTCGAACAGGGGGAATCCTCCGTGAATGATGGTGGGACTAGGGAAGGAGTAACTGATGATGACCTTGAGCCGATGGAATAGGCCGCTTTGGCACCTGCATTGGCAGCCAAGGTAGCCTGGGTGACAGAGGATGAGGAGGATAAGGACGGCTTGGTCATCCACTCTACCAACTCTTCTGCATGTTGTGGCTCAACACGGCCAGCTGCCGAAAAAAAGGACAAGCGTGCCCCAGGGCCACGTGCTGATGAGGATGCACCGTGTCCACGACCAGCACAGTTGCCTATAGACACAGAGCCTGCTTGCCCTCTTTTTTTGGCCTGTGAGTGTCTGCCTCTCCTTGTTGGCCTTCCAGACATACTGTATTTGATGTATTGGAATAGGTACACAAGGAATGGCCTGCAGTGAGATGTAGCTGCACAAAGCTGGGATGTATATATACAGTGGGGCAAAAAAGTATTTAGTCAGCCACCAATTGTGCAAGTTCTCCCACTTAAAAAGATGAGAGAGGCCTGTAATTGTCATCATAGGTATACCTCAACTATGAGAGACAAAATGTGGAAACAAATCCAGGCAATCACATTGTCTGATTTGGAAATATTTTTTTTTGCAAATTATGGTGGAAAATAAGTATTTGGTCACCTACAAACAAGCAAGATTTCAGGCTCTCACAGACCTGTATCTTCTTCTTTAAGAGGCTCCTCTGTCCCCCACTCATTACCTGTATTAATGGCACCTGTTTGAACTTGTTATCAGTATAAAAGACACCTGTCCACAACCTCAAACAGTCATACTCCAAACTCCACTATGGTGAAGACCAAAGAGCTGTCAAAGGACACCAGAAACAAAATTGTAGACCTGCACCAGGCTGGGAAGTCTAGATCTGCAATAGGCAAGCAGCTTGGTGTGAAGAAATCAACTGTGGGAGCAATAATTAGAAAATGGAAGACATACAAGACCACTGATAATCTCCCTCGATCTGGGGCTCCAAGCAAGATCTCACGCCGTGGGGTCAAAATGATCACAAGAATGGTGAGCAAAAATCCCAGAACCACACGGGGGGACCTAGTGAATGACCTGCAGAGAGCTGGGACCAACGTAACAAAGGCTACCATCAGTAACACACTACGCCGCTAGGGACTCAGATCCTGCAGTGCCAGACGTGTCCTCCTGCTTAAGCCAGTACATGCCCGGGTCCGTCTGAGGTTTGCTAGAGAGCATTTGGATGATCCAGAAGAGGGTTGGGAGAATCTCATATGGTCAGATGAAACCAAAGAAGAACTGTTTGGTAGAAACACAACTCGTCGTGTTTGGAGGAGAGAGAATGCTGAGTTGCAACCAAAGAACACCATACCTACTGTGAAGCATGGGGGTGGCAACATCATGCTTTGGGGCTGTTTCTCTGCAAAGGGAACAGGACAACTGATCCGTGTACATGAAAGAATGAATGGGGCCATGTATCGTGAGATTTTGAGTGCAAACCTCCTCCCATCAGCAAGGGCATTGAAGATGAAACGTGGCTGGGTCTTTCAGCATGACAATGATCCCAAACACACCGCCCGGGCAATGAAGGAGTGGCTTCATAAGAAGCATTTCAAGGTCCTGGAGTGGCCTAGCCAGTCTCCAGATCTCAACCCCATAGAAAACCTTTGGAGGGAGTTGAAAGTCTGTGTTGCCCAGCGACATCCCCAAAACATCACTGCTCTAGAGGAGATCTGCATGGAGGAATGGGCCAACATACCAGCAACAGTGTGTGACAACCTTGTGAAGACTTACAGAAAACGTTTGACCTCTGTCATTGCCAACAAAGGGTATTTAACAAAGTATTGAGATGAACTTTTGATATTGACCAAATACTTATTTTCCACCATAATCTGCAAACAAATTCTTTCCAAATCAGACAATGTGATTGTCTGGATTTGTTTCCACATTTTGTCTCTCATAGTTGAGGTATACCTATGATGACAATTACAGGCCTCTCTCATATTTTTAAGTGGGAGAACTTGCACAATTGGTGGCTGACTAAATACTTTTTTGCCCCACTGTATATATATATATATATATATACACAGACATACCCCACTTTTAAGTACACAATGGGTTTTATTTACTAAAGCTGGAAAGCCCCGAATCAGGCTCACTTCTGCATAGAAACCAATGAGCTTCTAACCCAGCTTGTTCAATTAAGCCTGGTAATAAAACCTTGAAGCTCATTGGTTTTTATGCAGAAGTGAGACAGATTTTGCACTTTCCAGCTTTAGTAAATAAAACCCATTGTGTACTTAAAAGTGGGGTATGCCTGTATATACTGATTATACTGCAGCTAACTGAATCAACTGCCTGTAGTATATTAGGAAGAGAACAACAGGAATTGTCTGCAGTGAGGTTTAGCTGCACACTGTGCCCAGGATACAGTACACTGACTTAATATACTGCAGCTAGCTGAATCAACTGCTTGCCTGTAGTATTATTAGGAAGAGAACAACATGAATTGTCTGCAGTGAGTTTTAGCTGCACACTGTGCCCAGTATACAGTACACTGACTTAATATACTGCAGCTAGCTGAATCAACTGCCTGCCTGTAGTATTACACCCTTTATGCTAAAATGTGTTATTATCATTGTTAATCCATTTCTATGCTTACAGTACTTCATTACAAACCGTATCAGGTGACAATATATTAAAGGATACATTCACCTTTTGAGAAAAAATTATAAATACAGATATTTTTTCCCCAAGGAGCCTGGAAAGCATTGCCCCCGTGATCAGTGGATCAGGGTTTCAAAGCCAGATTTATGCAAATAAGCCCTGCAGCTTTCAGCCTGTACCTGCATATGGACTCCCAGTTTGCAAGCTGTAGGGCTGGTAAATGAACTACAAGGCTGCTCATCAGCGACTTTGCAGTCCATTCAGAACTACAAGCCACGAGCCTCAAAGTCTGATGGCACTTGTAGTTCAAGTAATTCACTGGCAACTGTAAATAAAGCACCTTGTTCTCATGTTGATGAGGACAAGGTTCTCTTCCCCACAACCCAGGCCCAATGGTATAAGTATGGACATCATAAAATACTTATGCACTACCACCAAATATATCAAACAAAAATTTGTAAATATGCTTACCTTTTGAAACCTAGTAATAAACCACCAAATCCCAATTAAACAAAATTAAACTTGAAAGATTAGTGAAGCTGCTGCCGGCACCTAACGTTTGTTCATACATCCATAGTAGATAAAAATAAATATCATTGCCACACTTCTACAATTATTAAAGTGCTGATGTGAATACCAATATATCAAACTTTTGTGACATAAAAAAATAAAAAATAAGTAAATGGCTCAACATGGTAGTCTTTAAAGCGGAACTTCAGTCATTTTTTCAACTTTCCATCTATTAAAACTTCTGCCTGTTTTTTTACCTTTGGATAGAAAAGCATTTTTTTTCTGCCAGTAAATACTTTGTACAGCCCAATTCCTGTTTCTTGCCTGGTAAAAAGCATAGGCTTATGACATCATGCACAGCTCTCTCTCTCACTCTTGTGAGAGTTTGCCAGGAAGGGAGGGGGGGTGAGTCATAAGAGGGACAATGAGAGCTGCAGAGCTGGAGGTGTGCCTCTGTGTGTCTGTGTAAATCCAGGAAGTGAACTGGCAGCAGCTTCAGCTGCCCACAGTTAAAATGGTTGCAGCCAGACTCAGTGGAGTGAGATTTCTGCAGCATATTTGGCAAGTACAGAACCATAGTATATATAAAATAATATGCAAAGGGGATGGAGGGAAGCTTCAGAATGGCAAAGATGTTTTTATTACTAATTATGTGAGCAGACTGCAGTTCCTCTTTAAAGTCCATGCATAGTGCTCATCCAAAAAAATCACCAATCAATAATTTTCAGTATATTTGTGAGACTTTATCACCAAACTCAAATGCTCTGTAATACTGCGTGTTCCACCTCTGTCACACATATGCCGTAACCTTATTAATTGGACCTATATAGAAACATAGGTCTACTGCACTTATATCCCTTTTATGGGGGGTGACACTGGGTCAGCTCCACACTCTAATTGTTGGAAACCACCAATTCAGCCAAGATGTATATTCCCCTTTAAGTAAGGTGACCAGACATCCCCGGTTTCAGGGGACAGTCCCCGGATTGAGGTCACTGTCCCCGGACCAAGTCTGTCCCCGGTTTTGTCCCCGGATTGTCTTTGAACAGGGGCTCGGGCAATTTCAAAGACAGTCAGTGCAGAATAATAAAAAATAAATAAAAAAAAATCTTAATTACACCACCCTGCTCTGCCGCTCCTACTAGCTTAGGGGGGTGTATTTTTTCCATTATCTGTGCCCCTTTCTGATGATCATGTGCTGGTCGGAGCGGAGGGAATATTTCTTCAGTTTCAGGTGCATGCCCATTCCGCTCCGCTCCACTCGCATGTTCTTCTGCCTTGGCTTAAGTCCCGGCCAGCCTGCTTATCTCCTTGCCTTGCCTTCCCTGGCGGAGTGATCTTCCTCCGCTCCCCACCCAGTAGTAGCCGGGGCCTGGAGAGTAAGACTTGACAAGGTGTGAGGCGGCGGCAGCGATGGACAGAGAGTCGCTGATTGCCGCCATTACTAGTAAAAACAAATATGTCCCCGGATTTCATTTAAAAAATCTGGTCACCTTACCTTTAAGGGGCTAGATATACTCTTCTGCTCCTCACTCTTGCTTATGGCTGGAAAGTTCTTACGAAATATAATAAAGAGCCACCATAGTACAGTACTTAAAAACAATGCCACCACACCACAAAATAATTAATACACTTGAATAAGTGCACATGAACTAGCATAATATAATTGTACCAAGTCCAGTTATAATACAGGTAATCATTGACTACACGCCACCACTGCACTTCCGGTTTCCTAGTCTGACATCACCCATCTCCGTCCAACACATTGCGTCACAATTCACCTCATGAATTTTTTTCTTAAAGTGGAGTTCCACCCAAAAAAACAACTACATCCCGGCACAAGCAGAACACTATCACCAAGTTAAATAGCCACATAAAAAAAAAATTATAGTGTAAATACCGTAGATTTATATTTTTAGCTGCCACTTCTGGGCTTTCCCTCCCGCGGGAGTAGGTGTTGCTACTCCTTTCCCCGGCGCCTCAATGTCAGCTGGGAGCTTGCCGCAATGTCTCCTGGGAGCACAGTGTCATGTTTCCCAGGAGACAATGCAGAAAGCCGTTGTTCTATCGAGCTGGTTCCGCTGTTCTATCCAGCTGGTTCTGCTATCGGATAGGTTCCGGGATGGTTTGCGCAGGCACAATTGAATCCGACGGAAATCCCTGAGTCTGAAAAGTTTGTCAGCTGGAGATGCCGCTCGTCGCTCATTGGTTAGACACGCCGTTCAATGGTTATACACGCCGCTCATTGTTTATACACACCGCTCGCTCGTTCTATACAGCCAATGCGTTTCTCACAGGGGCGGTGTTCTATCGATATGGTTCCATGATGGACAGTGCTTTATGATGGGCGGATGGGGCGAATGCTTTTCTCATAGGGGCCGTGTTCTATCGATACGGCTACTCGCCGTAAACACTGCGCAGGCGCAAGATACATCAGTGAATGCTGGGAGATGAGCATTCACCGCTTCCAGGAAATGATTGCCTGTGGGCTTCACAATGCCCACAAGCAAAATGGAAACTGTCAGGAACCAATTTTAAAAGTTCTTATTTGCCATGAAAATGGACAGGGGATATTTGAAGACACCAAACAAGTGAGTTTAACTTTGTATTGTTACACCCCATTGAATGCACCAAAAAAAAAAAAAATCGCTGCAGAACCTCCGCTTTAACAAAAACTGTGTTACTCTGTAACCTTACCCAGCCTTCAACACTATCAACATCTGAAAATGCCATTAACACCACTACCTGACAAGGCTCTGTGACCATCCTTACCCACCCATCCACATTTCTGGCACAGCCCTCAATAATTTAACCCCCTAACACCCACATCAGTTGGCCACCTTTACCCACAGCACCACCCTCTTCTGCAATGGCTCTGTTGCAAATTACAGACAATGCCTCAACCTACATTTGCTTAAAAATATATATGTTTAGTAGCCCATGAGTATTGCAAATTTAGTTAATTACAGTGTTGAAGAGATGACAGACTCTCATTCAAAAACATTTTGATTTTTGTTTTTAATTGTGCTGCAAATTATAAAAAAAAAATAAAAATAAAAAAAAAATGTCTCAAGCAACCATTTGTACCATAAAATTGCTGCATAAACTGAATTAAAACGTATTAACCTTTAATAAACGTGATTAGGTATATGCCTGCATTTCTTGTATATGCATTTAACCCACAATCAGATATTTTATGAACATCTTTGAGCTTCAGAATATACCGGTAAGTTGAAAGCAGCTATTTTCAGCTTCATTGCTGTCTGTTAAAAATCCTGGAGATGGTGCCATTTATCACATGTACACATCTCCTGCTCTACCTCTTCTATTGACGTTTCCTCTGCCTAAACAGAAACAGTGGCATGTAAGGTTCCAATTCAAATCAAAACAAAAAAGTGAACAAAAATCGACTTCTGATTGAGTTGATCTTTCTTTTTGCAATTTTTTCTGCAAGTGAGCATTTGTCTTGTTAAAGCAGTAAGTAAGGCAAACTTATAAATAGCTATGATATATATGTGCGCTCTTTTTACCATTAACTAGATTGGTAATTCTGTTGAGCTAGTCTTGTGATCCCCCAGTCTGATTGTTATACAGCAACGTGATGATTCTGATTTATTGTCCATTGTGCATGCAGGAAATTTGCAAAGATACATTAGGAAACCCACCTGGCTATGCAGTAGAGAGTATGGGTGTGTGAATCACAAGTTTGGCAGAACAGGTTTGCAAATATTTTGGCAGGTAAACTCTTCCCTTTATATTTTTTAATCGGGCAAAAAATGTCTGGTATGGATTTTGAGGGGAACCACACGCCAATTTTTTTTTTTAAACGCCATGGAGTCCCCCCAAATCCATACAAGACTCTTATCTGAGCATGCAGCCTGCTTGGTGGTTGTGGGAGTCTGCGGGCAGCGGGCTTATCAGAATCTGGCAGCTCCCTTTAACAAGGGGGGCCCCAGATCCAGCCCCCCCCATGTGAATGAGTATGGGGCACATAGTACCCCAACCCATTTACCCAAAGAATTTAAAAAGGGAGTAAAAAAAAAAAAAATGTCCTCCGGTGTAGATCCATTGTCAATCACGACACCCGCCGCCAAATGTATTAATTTATTTTGTCTTGGTATACGTCTCCCAAAGCAGTGCTCTGTCCTTTGTTTTATTTATGTGGTCCCCATGTCGTGTTCTACAACAAAAACAATCTATTTTGCTGTAAATTGTAGTTATTTTTTCTGTAAATGTTTATTTTGCTGTAATACACTGCATACCTTGTACGGGTATGCCACTTCACATGCAGGTTTAGGGCATCCCCAAAATTGCTATTTAAAGGAATATACAAGTAAATGCGCAGAGAACTAGAACAGTACGTATCCCATAATATTAAGTGATGTAGGCTCAGGAAACGCATTGCTTTCCAGTGACGTCATCCTTCCTCACCTGCAAACCATCTGCGCCTCAAGCCTCGTTTTGAGGAAACCTCCACTGCGGCCGGCCGATGACCATCTAGCGGTGTCTACAACTAGCTGAAAGCATCCACACAGCAGGAACGGACTGACCACGCTGATGATACCCATGCTGGGACCAATGCTTACTCTGGGGGTTATTTATAAAATGCAAATCCACTTTGCACTATAAGTGCAAACTACAAGTGCAAAGTGCACTTGAAATTGCACTGAAAGTGCACTTGGAAATGCAGTCGCTGTAAATCTGAGGGGTAGATCCAAAATGTGGGGAAGCTCTGCTGATTTTATCATCCAATCATGTGCAAGATAAAATGCGTTTTTTTATTTTCTTCGCATGTCCCCCTCGGATCTTCAGCGACTGCACTTCCAAGTGCACTTTCAGTGTAATTTCAAGTGCACTTTGCACTTGTAGTTTGCACTTGTAGTGCAAAGTGGATTTGCCTTTCGTAAATAACCCCCTATGTCTTCATAAATGTGAGTTGGCTGTGTATTGCTTGCATTAAACTTGTCTTAAAATCTGCACCCAGAGACGCCTCTCCTTATGCTATTTAAATGAATTGTGCATTTTTTTTGTTTCGCTTTATTAAATGAGATGCTCCTCACTATCCCTTATTAAAAACATTTTATGTGTTGGTACATATATACACAGGTCAGTAGGCCACTGCATGTGCCCTTTGTTAGACAATCCTTTGCCTTCTAGCCTTGAAAGTGGCTTCAACTGATTTTGAAGATTTGGCTCCCTTTGGTTTTAATGGGGTTTGGATTTTAAGAGCAGTTTGTTGAATGTCCCTCGAACCAAGCCCAATACACTCAGCTCATCAGTACTTAGATATATACTGTATATACTGTGTGACCACCTGTGCTCTAGTTCTCAGGCACCTCCCCTGCTTCCAGGGAGATTGTTCTGGAAGAGAGGCATGGCCTAGGACTGGAGTGGCAGGCAGCTCATGTGTGAGCCCTGACCAATAACCACTTGGTATTGGCAGGGGCCTCCTATATAGGCTGAGGTAACAGGCAACTGGCGAGGAGTTGTCGGCCGGGAGACTTGGAGAATAGAGTACTAGACAGTGGCCAGAGGCAGCCCCCATCTGGGGGGGGGGGTGCGCAGAGTGCGGAGGAGCCCCAGAGAGCTGAGATGGAGCTTCACCCTTACACGGTCATGGGTAAAGTCCTCATCTTTACACAGTCATAGATGAGCAGAGGGGCTGGAGAGAGGCTGTCGGAACATATGTCCAGATTAAGTTCTCCATCATGGACTCGGGACAGGAAAAGGTCGGTGAGTGTACCACAGGGGAGTGCTGGGTGCGGAGGCCAGGAAGTCTGGGAGGGAACTTCATCCTTACATGGTCATGGATGAAGTCCTCATCTTTACATGGTCATTGATGAGGAGTCCCGAAACAGGAGAGAGACTTTGGGGAAGTGTGTCAAATCAATGCCGTCTGAGGGCGCAGGATTTGCAAGTCGGCTAGCTGGGATCAGTAGTCCATCACCCAGTACAAGCTGTTAAATTGCCAGCCCTCTGGGGAGGGGTACTGCAGGCCTCTGGCCTAGTAACTACGCAGTCAACTACCATCAAGAACAACCTATTACAGCCAGCAAATTGGGATTATTCAGAGTGGTTCCTTTTGTCACAATTGAAGATGATGGGATGGGATCTAATAGTTTCACAGTGGAAGTCTGTGCAGGAGGAGAGAAGTCATGGGAGCAATAGTCTGCATGGTGTTGATGCAGAGGAGGAGGAGCAATAGTCTGCATAGTGATTATGAAGGGGAAAAGACTGTAAATGTACATCAGTTCTTCAAGGCTAATCCAAACAACCAATGTTCACTAAATATGATGGCAAAGCAACATGTTCTATGGGCATCCCAAATTCCCCTTACGTTTTATCCTCAATAAACAAAAACAAAACAACGCAAATGACTGTTCATTGTCTCCGAGGTGATAGATGTAAGTCTGGCAGCAGGGTGATATGGTGGATGTTAGTTACTAGTAGCAACCAAGCTCTACATATATATATATATATTGTGACAGCAGGAAGGTAAAGTCACCTGGTTGCATCCAGGGGGGTAGATATATTTCGCCCAGATTCAGGCTTTACGCCGACTTATACAACTAGGTGGAGAGTTGTATAAGCCCAGCTGAGGCTAGTGGGCTCATGGATGACTCATACCTCTAGGGAGAGTGTGGGGCGTCGTGCAGACAGGGAGTTGATGAGACCAGCTGAAGCTTGTCAGCTCATTTAGGCCTCTATAAGAACTCCCAGATTCATTAGGTGTTTGCTCATGCCTGGAACCAGACCTGTGTGGACTGTCTAGGGAGAGTGAACCCCTGTGCGGTGAGACAAAGCCTGTGTGGCTATTTGCTTGGACATTTAAAACCAGGGACTTAGGGACTAGGACAGCACTAGGCTGATCCCAGTTGTTAGTTAGGAAACCTGTATGTTTACTCAGAGGTCAAGTTGACCAGGATTTATTTTATTTATGTTTCTTTTGCTTTGCTGTGTTTTGTCACTGTAAATAGAAAATAAACCGCACCTTTTTGATTTTGAAAACCACAACCTCCGTTTGCTGGGCCTGTTTTTGTGTGGGGAGCCCATCCCGGGGGTCACACACACCCGCTGCCGAGCCAACCCCCTCACAGTTGGTGGAGAACCAGTGGCAGTTTTTTTTAAGCCAGCATGGAGGAGATACTGAAACAGCTGGCTCTAGCAAATGCCAATCAACAGCAGACAAATGCAGGTTTACAAAGGAGCCTTGCAGCCCAGCAGCAAGCTCACCAACAGAGTCTGGAAGCTCAGCAACAAGCCCAGCAGCAATCTGAGGCCCGCTTCATAGACCTGTTACAGAAGCAAGAGCAGAGACTACAACAAATGGAAGCAGTAATGCAGCAACGTCCGCAGACCAGTGAGGAAAGCCGTCCCACTAATACCGCGTCCTTTGGGGTGAGTCGTTTATTGACAAAAATGACTGGAGAGGATGATCCAGAGGTATTTTTGACCACATTTGAAAGGACCGCTGAAAGAGAAAAGTGGCCTGAGGAGCAGTGGGCTGGACTGGTGGCTCCTCTGTTAACTGGTGAATCGCAGAAAGCTTACTATGACCTAGAGCCTAACCAAGCAAAAGACTATGTGATGCTAAAAGCTGAAATTTTGGCAAGGCTGGGTGTCACCCAGGCTGTCCGGGCTCAGCGTGTGCATAACTGGACTTTCCAGCTTGGAAAACCCCCCAGGTCTCAAATGTATGATCTCATTCACCTGAGCAGAAAGTGGCTACAGCCAGAGACTTTGTCCGCACCAAAGATTGTGGAACGTGTTGTAATGGATCGGTTTTTGAGAGCTCTTCCTACTGCCATCCAAAAGTGGGTAAGCCATGGAGACCCAGAGACGGCCGATGGTCTTGTGGATCGTGTGGAGAAATACTTGGCTACAGAGAACCTGACGGCCTCTCCCAGAGACACTCGGACTTTCCACCCTAAGACCAGACCATCCCCAGGGGCGGATAAGAGGATTCCAAGGGGTGAGGGTGGAGAGAGTGAGAGGGTGGGAGCTCTACCCCAAGTTTGGCGAGAACAGCCTGGGAAATCAGCGGCTCAAGAGGCGGCAAGAAGGATCGTTTGCTACCGCTGCCGGCAAGCGGGACATATTGCAGCCAATTGCCCGGTTGTGGAGGAACCCATGCAGTGTGACTTTCTGACGGGCAGACGTCAGTCGCTGTGTGCGACAGTCGCATGCACTGCCATTCGAGGAACTGAGAAACATTTATGCAAAATGTGTGTTAATGGTAGAAATGTTGTGGTATTGCTGGATTCAGGTAGCCTTGTGACCCTGATAAAGGCTGAGTTAGTTAAAACAGAGGTCTTTGGGAATAGCAAGGTAGCTGTTATTTGTGTGCATGGGGACACCCGAGAGTATCCAGTGACTACAGTGTGTTTCGAGACCCCCAAAGGTACCCTCTCTCATCCAGTGGGCTTAGTATCTCAGTTACCGCATGACGCCATTGTGGGAAGGGATTTTCCGAAGTTCTGGGAACTGTGGGATGATCCTGAGCCCCCCACTGGTGCCCCTATGTACCAGGAATGTGATAGCCAGAACTCCCCTGAGAGTGGTGAGGACTCTCCGGAATTTCCCTTATCAGTATTGGCAGGGGAGACTCAAGAAACTGGAGAGGAGCCCACCTCCTCAGACGAAAACCTACCGTCTGTGGAGTTTTCTGATCTTGAGGTTCACAGGGAAAACTTTGCCACAGAACAGTTGAAAGACCCCGCCCTAATAAAGGCACGGGAAAACGTAGTGAAAATAGATGGCGAGTTAGTGAACCCAGATAATACCTGCACTTACCCATACTTCAGCGTAGAGAAGGACCTACTGTATCGGGTGGCAAAAAGGGCAGAAGAAACCGTTGAGCAGCTTGTGGTGCCCAAACCTTACAGGAAGTTGGTGTTGGAGTTGGCCCATGGGCACATTCTTGGAGGTCATCTGGGGACAGAGAAAACCCGAGAGAGGGTATTACAGAGATTCTATTGGCCGGGGGTGATGAAGGACATAGAAAATTATTGTTCCTCCTGCCCTGTGTGTCAGAGGTCGGCCCCGATGCCACATTTCCGTAGCCCGCTGGTCCCTCTACCCATCATTGAGGTCCCGTTTGAGAGGATCGCCATGGATTTGGTAGGGCCTATAATCAAGTCCGCTAGGGGGCACCAGTACATATTAGTTATAATGGACTATGCCACCCGTTATCCAGAAGCGATCTCTCTCCGAAATACCTCGGCCAAAACCATAGCCAAAGAGCTATCTCTTGTGTTTAGCCGGGTGGGTATTTGTAAAGAACTGCTTACGGACCAAGGTACACCCTTTATGTCCCGGGTTATGAAGGAGCTGTGTAAATAGTTCAAAGTGACGCAATTACGTACATCTGTGTATCACCCCCAAACCGATGGGCTGGTTGAAAGATTCAACAAAACCCTAAAACAAATGTTGAAGAAAGTGGTGGATAGAGATGGAAAGGATTGGGACTGTCTACTTCCTTATCTGATGTTTGCTATTAGGGAGGTGCCCCAATCCTCTACGGGATTCTCCCCCTTTGAGTTACTGTATGGGAGACACCCAAGAGGGCTGTTGGATATTGCCAAGGAAACTTGGGAAAGTGAGAGTTCTCCCCACAGGAGTGTGATTGAGCATGTCGCCCTGATGCAAGACCGAATTGCACAGGTAATGCCCATCGTGAAGGAACATTTGGCCCAAGCGCAGTTAGCACAGCAGAGAGTGTACAACCGTGGAGCCAAGACCCGTACCTTTTCCCCGGGGGATAGGATACTGGTACTTGTCCCTACGGTTGAAAGTAAATTCCTTGCCAAATGGCAAGGCCCCTATGAGATAATGGAAAAAGTGAGCGAAGTGAATTACAAGGTCAGACAACCAGGAAGGCGAAAGCCCGAACAGATCTATCACGTTAATCTGTTGAAAGCCTGGAGGGATAGAGAGTCCCTAGTCGCAGACACTTGGTCACCAGCTCAAACTGGTTGCGTGATTCCTGAGGTTGGAATAGCAGCCACCTTGTCACAACCCCAACAACAGGAGGTTAAGGAGTTTGTGCTTCGCAACAAGGAGGTATTCTCTGAGCTGCCGGGACAAACATCTGGGGTAGAGCATGACATCATTACCCCGCCCGGTGAAAGGGTGAAGTTAAAACCCTATCGGATCCCAGAGGCCCGACGGGAGGCAATACGGGAGGAAGTACAGAAAATGCTGAACTTAGGGGTGATAGAGGAGTCCCAAAGTGATTGGTCTAGTCCCATTGTGTTGGTGCCTAAACCGGATGGGAGCTGGCGATTTTGTAACGATTTTCGTCAGTTGAACAAAGTTACAAAATTTGACACCTACCCCATGCCACGTATAGATGAGTTGATCGACCGGCTGGGAACAGCCCGATACATGACGACTCTTGACCTCACAAAAGGGTATTGGCAAATCCCCCTGGCCAAGTCGGCCAAAGAGAAAACCGCATTTGTAACCCCAGACGGGGCGTTCCAATATAAAAGAATGCCGTTCGGGTTACAGAATGCGCCGGCCACATTCCAGCGGAAAATGGACCAGATGCTGAGGCCCCATCGGAAGTATGCTGCGGCTTACCTGGATGACGTAATTGTCCATAGCACAGATTGGGCCTCACATCTGCCAAAAGTGCAAGCAGTCCTGGACTCTGTTCGGGAAGCGGGGTTTACGGCTAACCCCAAGAAGTGTACCATTGGGCAGGAGGAGGCCAAATATCTTGGGTACACCATTGGGAGGGGAGTAATAAAACCCCAACTCAACAAAGTCGAGGCCATCCAGAGTTGGCCACGTCCCAACAGCAAGAAGCAGGTACGAGCCTTTCTGGGAATCGCTGGGTATTATCGGCGATTCATTCCCCACTTTGCTTCTAAGGCTGTGCCCCTAACCAACCTGACAAAGGGGAAAGGGTCGGTCATGATTAAATGGACCCCCGAGGCTGAGGCAGCATTCCAATTCTTGAAACAAGCCTTATGTAGCCAGCCAGTGTTGTACTCACCCGACTTCTCTAAAGACTTTGTCGTACAAAGTGATGCGTCAGATGTGGGGTTAGGAGCAGTATTGTCCCAGGTCTGGAACGGGGAAGAGCACCCAGTCATTTACCTCAGCAGGAAGCTGAAGTCCCATGAGGTAAATTACGCCACCGTTGAAAAGGAGTGTTTAGCGGTGAAGTGGGCTCTAGATTCCCTTCGGTACTACCTGCTAGGTAGGCACTTTGACATGGTTACGGATCACGCTCCGTTAAAGTGGATGGCTCAAAACAAGGAAACAAATAGAAGAGTGAATAGGTGGTTCCTGGCCCTCCAGGAATTCAACTTCACAGTAAAGCATCGCCCTGGCGTTCAAATGGGGAATGTGGATGCTTTGTCTCGAGTACATGAATGCCTGATTGCTGGTGTTCCAACCCCGAGGTTAAAACAAGAGGGGGGGGTATGTGACAGCAGGAAGGTAAAGTCACCTGGTTGCATCCAGGGGGGTAGATATATTTCACCCAGATTCAGGCTTTACGCCGACTTATACAACTAGGTGGAGAGTTGTATAAGCCCAGCTGAGGCTAGTGGGCTCATGGATGACTCATACCTCTAGGGAGAGTGTGGGGCGTCGTGCAGACAGGGAGTTGATGAGACCAGCTGAAGCTTGTCAGCTCATTTAGGCCTCTATAAGAACTCCCAGATTCATTAGGTGTTTGCTCATGCCTGGAACCAGACCTTTGTGGACTGTCTAGGGAGAGTGAACCCCTGTGCGGTGAGACAAAGCCTGTGTGGCTATTTGCTTGGACATTTAAAAACAGGGACTTAGGGACTAGGACAGCACTAGGCTGATCCCAGTTGTTAGTTAGGAAACCTGTATGTTTACTCAGAGGTCAAGTTGACCAGGATTTATTTTATTTATGTTTCTTTTGCTTTGCTGTGTTTTGTCACTGTAAATAGAAAATAAACCGCACCTTTTTGATTTTGAAAACCACAACCTCCGTTTGCTGGGCCTGTTTTTGTGTGGGGAGCCCATCCCGGGGGTCACACACTCCCGCTGCCGAGCCAACCCCCTCACAATATATATATATATATATATATATATATATATATATATATATATATATATATATATACAGTCCCTGACAAAAGTCTTGTCGCTTGTGTACAAATTGACCTGAAGTGCTGCTAAAATATATTTCTTTCTCGTACATCACGGGACACAGAGCGACATAGTCATTACTAATGGGTTATATAGATACCGTCAGGTGCTGGCACTGGCAACTTCCAAAACCGGAAATACCCTCCCCTATATAAGCCCCTCCCATCCGGGAGCACCTCATTTTTTTGCCAGTGTCTAAGGTGTTGGCCAAGAAGAAACATGTGTTTTTCACTGAGCTTGCGTACAGGTTCTTTTGGGCCTCAGTAAGCTATTCCGGATCCGACCAAAAAAGCTTCATAGCTAAACGGTCGGTACCCGGGCCTTGCAGAGAAGAACAAGGTTTTGCCTGTAATGCTTCTCTTAGGAGAGCTGGACCCTGGGATCCAGAGCTCTGGTCATACCCACGACCAAGATGTTTTCTGTGCAGGGTGCTATACAGGTCCAGGGGAGTGGAATCCTTGGGAACCCGGTCCCTGAAGGTTTGATTACAATGCCTGCCGTGATAGGTGAAGTTTGGGCTTTTGTGGACCAAACAAAGTCCTGCGGCGGGGAACAGGTAAGTGGGGGCCCCCAGGAACTTGGTTCTATTGGGGGACCCCCAAGCCTAATTTGTCTTTCTGTCTGTTACCTAACGGTATTCCCGCTGATATCTGTGCATGCCTGTAACTACTAAAAAAATTTAATAATTTTAATAGTGGTCAAGAAAAAAAAAAAAAATTTTTTATATATATATTTAATATATTAGACTGCGGTACCTGTGTTTGTCCACTAGAGGCCGCTGTGGAACGTTTCTTGTCATGTGGACTAGTTTCTTTTCATCAGAGCAAGTCCAGGCAGATGGTGAGTTCTCTTATGGGAAACTGCTTCCTCTGCCATGTTGCAATGCTCGTCCATCCCCCGGCCTGCGGCAAAGAGGGGCCCTGGCTCTTGTCCCTGGTTTCCATTTTTCGAAATTAGCGCCGAAGGCGCACGTGGCCGCGCGCGTGCGCGCGCGCCTCTATATATAGAGGTGAGCCGGGAAAGGGGGCGGAGCCTGGGGATGACGCTCTGTGCGCGCCGCAGCACTTCTGCGCATGTGCGGGCGTCCCAGCATGTTAAAACCACAAAGTTGTGTTGTGAGCTGGCTATAGAGTGCAGAGACAGAGCTGGCAACATTTAAAAAAGGCATACAGCAAGCGGTTGATGCAGGCATCCCCTAGAAAGGCACATTAGTAGACACCAACTGTTTCTTATAGCAGCATTTATGCTAGACTATTGTCAGTAAGTGGTGTATTTCGGCTGGAATACCTCAGCTTTGGGCTTAGGAATAATGCCGTCTAAAAACTCCGGGACTAGAAATTCCAGGAAGCATAGGGGGTCTCCATCGGGCTCTGAGGATCTTGGGCATGCTTTGGCTGCACCAGTCTCCCCTGAAGAATCAGAGGTTAGTGACCGTAGAGCACCCTCAGGAGTACCTGGTACTGTGGCTGTCCTCAGTTCACCTGCTCCTGTGTATGTAACAGAGGAGGTTTTTTCCTCAGCTCTGGGAGGGCTGGAAGAGAGATTGTCAGCATTGATCGCTGCTTCCCTGTCACAGGAAAAAAGCGCCCGATCTCCGTCTCCTCCCTCAGAGTGCCTGTTAACAGAGCAACAGTCCCATACAGGGTACGACCTACCTGAAGGGGATCAGGATGAGGTTGATTCTGATGTAGAGGAATCAACAGTGGAAGAGCCATTCTCAGCATCACATGCTGAAAGGTTATGGGTTCAGTCCCTGACTAATATGGTCCGATCAGCATTTAAAATGCCCCTTGCGGAGCCATCATCCACTTCTGTCTCCTCGTTGGGGTCGCTAAAAGCTCCCCAGACTGTTTGTTCCTTTCCGATCCATCCTTTACTGGAAGGGCTCATTTACCAGGATTGGGAGCATCCTGATAAAATATTTACTCCCCCCAAGAGATTTCCGGTGGTCTATCCCATGGAGGATAAGTTCATCAGAAAATGGAGGGTCCCTACAGTGGACGCAGCCATCTCTTGTGTGAATAAATCACTGACATGTCCAGTGGATAATGTCCAAATGTTCAAGGACCCAATAGATAAAAAATTGGAGTCCTTATTAAAATCTGCTTTTTCTACAGCAGGATTGGTGACACAACCAGCAGTGGCAGCTATTGGGGTCTGCCAAGCAGTGAAGGATCAGTTGAAGCAGGTCTTAAGGGACTTGCCAGATCAGCAGGCTCTTGCCCTAGCCGATCTACCTAGAGCCTTATGCTTTGCGGTGGACGCTATAAAGGATTCAATCCATCAGGCCTCCCGCCTTACGCTGTCTGTAGTACATATGCGCAGGCTTCTATGGCTCAAAAACTGGTCTGCTGAAGCTCCCTGTAAAAAATTGCTGGTCAGCTTCCCATTTCATGGTGAACGCTTATTTGGGGAAGACCTGGACAAATATATCCAGAGAATTTCCAGCGGTAAAAGTACACTTTTGCCGGTTAAAAATAGAGTTAGAGGTCCCTCTTTTAAGAGGCCTGCTTCTCCAGTCCCTAGGACATCGGCTGTGAAACAGTTCCGATGGCCTCCTCGGTCAAATCCCGGAGGTAAAAATCAGGGACAATTGCAGGGTAACAAGAAGCCCTGGAGCAGGAGAGGTACAAAACCTCCCCCAAAGTCAAATGCATGAAGGGTTGCCCCCACTCAATCGGGTGGGGGGAAGACTTCAGTTGTTCGCAGAGACCTGGCGGGACACGATCAGAGACAGATGGGTGCTCTCCGCAGTAAATCTGGGATACAAATTGGAGTTAAAAAACTCCCCTCCTTCCCGCTTTATAAGGTCAAACGTGCCAAGGGGTCCCCAAAAGAGAGGATCCCTCCTGTTGGCACTAGAACAATTATTGCTCCAAGCAGTAATTATAGAGGTTCCCCTGGAAGAATGGGGGTTCGGGTTTTACTCAAACCTCTTTACAGTCCCGAAGCCAAACGGGGACGTGAGGCCCATATTAAATCTAAAAGGGCTAAACAAATTCCTACATATCAGGACTTTCCGGATGGAGTCGATCCGGTCGGTGGCCACTGCCCTACAAGGGGAGGAATGGTTAGACTCGATCGACATCAAAGATGCTTATTTGCACGTTCCCATCTTTCCAGCCCACCAAAAATTTCTACGCTTTGCGGTAGAAGGGCGCCATTTTCAGTTCAGAGCCTTACCCTTCGGTCTGGCCACAGCACCACGAGTGTTCACAAAAATTCTGGCCCCATTATTGGCCAATCTAAGAACACGAGGTGTAACGATAATGGCATATCTAGACGACTTGTTGCTGATAGATCACTCAGTGGAAAAACTAGAAGTGGTTGTTCACGAGACAATCAAGTATCTGGAATATCACGGTTGGATTATCAACCGAGACAAGTCAGCCCTAAAACCAGTCAAAAGTCTGGAATACTTGGGGCTAAGGCTGGATTCAGACCAGAGAAAAATTTTCTTGCCTCAAGAAAAGGGGTCGTCTTTGAGAGATTTGATCCACTTAGTGGGTTCAAAAAGACAGCCATCCATACGCCTGTGCATGAGGCTGCTGGGAAAAATGGTGGCATCATTCGAAGCAGTACCCTACGGTCAATTCCATTCAAGGAATTTGCAAAGGGCCATACTGTCAGCCTGGAACAAAAAAGTTCAGGCTCTGGACTTACCAATGTCCTTGTCCCCTTCCGTTCGCAAGAGCCTCCGCTGGTGGTTGGTTCCCCAGAATCTGGAAAGAGGGAAATCCTTCAGTCCGATTTCCTGGAAGGTGGTCACTACAGATGCCAGCCTTATAGGCTGGGGAGCAGTACTGGAGCAATGGTCTCTCCAGGGCAGATGGTCGGATGCGGAAAAGGCCCTGCCCATCAATCTCTTAGAGATACGAGCAGCCCGGTATGCCCTAGTAGCATGGACATCCAAACTCCAAGGGTCCCCTGTCAGAATTCAATCAGACAATGCCACAGCAGTGGCATATATCAATCGTCAGGGGGGCACCAGGAGTCGTGCAGCCCAAAGGGAAGTAAATTACATCCTGAGATGGGCAGAAAGATATGTCCCAGCCATATCTGCGGTATTCATTCCAGGAGTGGAGAATTGGAAGGCGGACTTTCTAAGTCGCCAACAATTATGCCCAGGGGAATGGTCCCTTCATCCCGAGGTTTTCCGGACAATATGTCAGCGGTGGGGAACACCGGATGTAGATCTGCTAGCATCCAGATTCAACACAAAAGTGGACAGGTTTGTCTCTTGGGCAAGGGATCCCCTAGCTTGCGGTTCGGATGCCCTAGTGTTCCCTTGGGATCAGTTCAAGCTGATATATGCATTCCCACCGCCACAATTGTTACCTCGATTACTCCGCAGAATCAGGGTAGAAAAGAAACCAGTGATTCTGGTGGCTCCAGCGTGGGCCCGAAGAGCATGGTACGCGGAGATTGTAAAAATGTCTGTGGGGAGTCCTTGGACCCTCCCACATCGTCCGGACCTGCTTTCGCAAGGACCGATATACCACCCTTCCTTACCAGCCCTAGGTTTGACGGCCTGGCTATTGAAGCCCACATTCTAAAAAAGAGAGGGCTCTCTAATGCTGTGGTATCTACCATGATCAATGCCAGGAAGCCGGTATCCAGGCAGATCTACTATAGAATCTGGAAGGCGTACATCGCCTGGTGTGAGGCCAAGAAATGGCATCCACGTAAATACGTAATAGGTAGGATTCTGGACTTCCTACAATGGGCTGTAGATAGGAAGCTTGCCTTGAGTACTATCAAGGGTCAGATTTCGGCCTTGTCAATATTTTTTCAAAGGCCCTTGGCTTCGCATTCACTAGTCAAAGCCTTTATACAAGGAGTGATGCGTATTAGTCCTCCGGTTAATATTCCCATATGTCCATGGGATCTAAACTTGGTTCTGTCGGTTCTACAGAAACAACCATTTGAACCATTACAGCATATTTCTTTGGTGCTTCTCACCAGGAAATTGATTTTTCTAGTAGCCATTTGTTCGGCTAAAAGAGTGTCGGAATTAGCAGCTATGTCCTGTAAGGAGCCATATCTGGTTATCCATAAGGATAGAGTAGTGTTACGTCCTCATCCAGCCTTTCTTCCTAAGGTGGTATCGAGGTTTCATTTGAACCAAGATGTGGTTCTTCCTTCTTTTTTCCCCAAACCTACTTCGGTAGAGGAAAAGTTATTGCATTCTTTGGATGTAGTAAGAGCAGTTAAAGCTTATCTAAAAGCCACTGCTCAGATTCGCAGAACGGATACTTTGTTTATTCTGCCGGAAGGCCCCAGAAAGGGTCAGGCAGCGTCAAAATCTACTTTAGCCAAGTGGATTTGACAGGTCATAATACAAGCCTATGGCTTGAGAAGGAGACCGCCTCCGTTCAAAGTTAGAGCGCACTCCACGAGAGCAGTTGGAACTTCATGGGCAGTGCATCACCAGGCCTCCCTGGCTCAAATCTGTAAGGCCGCAACATGGTCTTCAGTACACACGTTTACTAGGTTCTACCAGGTGGACGTTAGAAGTCAGGAGGATGTCGCCTTTGGGCGCAGTGTGTTGCAGGCCGCAAAAGATCCTCATGTCTGATAGCGCTCAGCTTATGTATGGTGTATCCCCCCCCCTCATTGGGCATTGCTTTAGGACATCCCATTAGTAATGACTATGTCGGTCTGTGTCCCGTGATGTACGAGAAAGAAAATAGGATTTTTATAACAGCTTACCTTTAAAATCCTTTTCTTGGAGTACATCACGGGACACAGAGCTCCCGCCCCTCTTTGGGGACACTTATTGCTTTGCTACAAAACTGAGGTGCTCCTGGATGGGAGGGGCTTATATAGGGGAGGGTACTTCCGGTTTTGGAAGTTGCCAGTGCCAGCACCTGACGGTATCTATATAACCCATTAGTAATGACTATGTCGCTCTGTGTCCCGTGATGTACTCCAAGAAAAGGATTTTACAGGTAAGCTGTTATAAAAATCCTATTTTCTAATCAAGATTTTGTTACAAGAAATGGGTCATTTTAATCCCAACAGCTTTTGTAATAATGTTTCAGTGCAAAACAAAACTGACAAAAAGTATTCTAATATTCACAGCTTGGTAAAGCCCATTGAGTCAATTTTTACCAAGACATAAGTGTTGTCGCCTTGTTAAATGAGCTTCACCTGTGACTAATAATGGATCAATTAGGTCTCAGGTGTGTATAAAAAGAACACCAGTACACTAGACCTTCTCAACTGCAACTAGACCTCTGCAAACATGCCTAAGATTCACCCGGAGACTAAAGTGTTGATTATCAAGAGTCTGAAAACCAGACCCACTGCTGATGTGGCAGACACCTTCAATGTGTCTCAGCCTCAAGTTCAGAGGATAAAAAAAAGATTTGAAGAGACTGGAGACGTTTTGGACAAGGCCAGGTCAGGCCGACCCCGCAAGACAACTGCTCGAGAGGACCATTTGTTGGCTCGAAAATCCAAGGCCAGCCCATTTTCCACTGCAGCAGAGCTCCACGAGACCTAGTCACCTAATATCCCTGTGTCAACCAGAACAGTTTGTCGGATTCTGTCTCGAAATGGCCTCCATGGTCAAATCAGTGCCCATAAGCCAGCACTAAGCAAAAGACAATTGAAAAACCGTGTGGCATTTGCCAAGGGCCACAGCTTGCTAAAAGGATGGACTCTGGAAAAGTGGCAGAAGGTGGATTTTTCAGATGAAACTTCTGTTGAATTACATCACAGTCACCGCAAATATTGCAGGAGACCAACTGGAACCCGCATGGAGCCGAGATTTACCCAGAAAACAGTGACGTTTGGTGGAGGCAAAATCATGGTCTGGGGTTACATCCAGTATGGGGGTGTGCGAGGGATCTGCAGGGTGGAAGGCAACATCAATAGTCTAAAATACCAAGAAATCTTAGCTACCTCTTTTATCCCTAACCATAAAAAAGGCCAAATTTTTCAGCAGGATGGTGCTCCATCGCATACTTCCATCTCCACGTCAAAGTTCCTTAAGGCAAAGAAGATCAAGGTGCTCCAGGATTGGCCAGCCCAGTCACCAGACATGATCATCATTGAGCATATGTGGTGTAGGATGAAAGATGAAGCATGGAAGACGAAACCAAAGAATATTGATGAACTCTGGGAGGCATGCAAGACTGTTTTCTTTGCTATTCCTGATGAATTCATCAATAAATTGTATGAATACTTGCTAAACCGCATGGATGCTGTCCTTCAAGCTCATGGAAGTCATACAAGATATTCAATTTGGAACTCACAGCACCACTACCTTATTTGCTGACATATTTTGGGATTTTCAGTAAAGTTGTTCAATTTCTGTATAGGCGACAAAACTTTTGTCTTGCCAAAATTTGACCTGTCTGTCTTGATTAAATGATAAATCTTTTTTCAGTGAAACTAATTTATTTCAGTGCATTAGACATCATTTGGGAGGGCTTTAGCTTTTCATGGGAGCTATTTCTAACACCAATTGATTAATTAAAAGTCAGGTTAATAGCAGGAGTTTCTACAAAATAGAGAAGCGACAAGACTTTTGTCAGGGACTGTATATATATATATTGTGACAGCAGGAAGGTAAAGTCACCTGGTTGCATCCAGGGGGGTAGATATATTTCGCCCAGATTCAGGCTTTACGCCGATTTATACAGCTAGGTGGAGAGTTGTATAAGCCCAGCTGAGACTAGTGGGCTCATTGATGACTCATACCTCTAGGGAGAGGGCTGGGCGTCGTGCAGACAGGGAGTTGATGAGTCCAGCTGAACCTTGTCAGCTCATTTAGGCCTCTATAAGAAAGCCCAGATTCATTAGATGTTAGCTCATGCCTGGAACCAGACCTGTGTGGACTGTCTAGGGAGAGTGAACCCCTGTGCGGTGAGAGAAAGCCTGTGTGGCTATATTTTGCTTGGACATTTAAAACCAGGGACTAGGACAGCACTAGGCTGATCCCAGTTGTTAGTTAGGAAACCTGTATGTTTAGTCAGAGGTCAAGTTGACCAGGATTTATTTTGTTTGTTTCTTTTGCTTTGCTGTGTTTTTGTCACTGTAAATAGAAAATAAACGGCACCTTTTTGATTTTGAAAACCACAACCTCCGTCTGCTGGGCCTGTTTTTGTGTGGGGAGCCCATCCCGGGGGTCACACACACCCGCTGCCGAGCTAACCCCCTCACAGTTGGTGGAGAATGCGGGTAGTTTTTTTTTAAGCCAGCATGGAGGAGATACTGAAACAGCTGGCTCTAGCAAATGCCAATCAACAGCAGACAAATGCAGGTTTGCAAAAGAGCCTTGCAGCTCAACAACAGAACTTCGCAGCCCAGCAGCAAGCTCATCAACAGAGCCTTGCAGCCCAGCAGCAAGCTCACCAACAGAGTCTGGAAGCTCAGCAACAAGCCCAGCAACGACCTGAGGCCCGCTTCATAGACCTATTACAGAAGCAAGAGCAGAGACTACAACAAATGGAAGCAGTAATGCAGCAACGTCCGCAGACCAGTGAGGAAAGCCGTCCCACTAATACCGCGTCCTTTGGGGTGAGTCGTTTATTGACAAAAATGACTGGAGAGGATGATCCAGAGGTATTTTTGACCACGTTTGAAAGGACTGCTGAAAGAGAAAAGTGGCCTGAGGAGCAGTGGGCTGGACTGGTGGCTCCTCTGTTAACGGGTGAATCGCAGAAAGCTTACTATGACCTAGAGCCTGACCAAGCAAAAGACTATGTGATGCTAAAAGCTGAAATATTGGCAAGGCTGGGTGTCACCCTGGCTGTCCGGGCTCAGCGTGTGCATAACTGGACTTTCCAGCTTGGAAAACCCCCCAGGTCTCAAATGTATGATCTCATTCACCTGAGCAGAAAGTGGCTACAGCCAGAGACTTTGTCCGCACCAAAGATTGTGGAACGTGTTGTAATGGATCGGTTTTTGAGAGCTCTTCCTACTGCCATCCAAAAGTGGGTAAGCCATGGAGACCCAGAGACGGCCGATGGTCTTGTGGATCGTGTGGAGAAATACTTGGCTACAGAGAACCTGACGGCCTCTTCCAGAGACACTCGGACTTTCCACCCTAAGACCAGACCATCCCCAGGGGCGGATAAGATGATTCCAAGGGGTAAGGGTGGAGAGAGTGAGAGGGTGGGAGCTCTACCCCAAGTTTGGCGAGAACAGCCTGGGAAATCAGCGGCTCAAGAGGCGGCAAGAAGGATCATTTGCTACCGCTGCCGGCAAGCGGGACATATTGCAGCAAATTGCCCGGTTTTGGAGGAACCCATGCAGTGTGACTTTCTGACGGGCAGACGTCAGTCGCTGTGTGCGACAGTCGCATGCACTGCCATTCGGGGAACTGAGAAACATTTATGCAAAATGTGTATTAATGGTAGAAATGTTGTGGTATTGCTGGATTCAGGTAGCCTTGTGACCCTGATAAAGGCTGAATTAGTTAAAACAGAGGTCTCTGGGAATAGCAAGGTAGCTGTTATTTGTGTGCATGGGGACACCCGAGAGTATCCAGTGACTACAGTGTGTTTCGAGACCCCCAAAGGTACCCTTTCTCATCCAGTGGGCTTAGTGTCTCAGTTACCGCATGACGCCATTGTGGGAAGGGATTTTCCGAAGTTCTGGGAACTGTGGGATGATCCTGAGCCCCCCACTGGTGCCCCTATGTACCAGGAATATGATAGCCAGAACTCCTCTGAGAGTGGTGAGGACTCTCCCGAATTTCCCTTGTCAGTATTGGCAGGGGAGACTCAAGAAACTGGAGAGGAGCCCACCTCCTCAGACGAAAACCTACCGTCTGTGGAGTTTTCTGATCTTGAGGTTCACAGGGAAAACTTTGCCACAGAACAGTTGAAAGACCCCGCCCTAATAAAGGCACGGGAAAACGTAGTGAAAATAGATGGCGAGTTAGTGAACCCAGATAATACCTGCACTTACCCATACTTCAGCGTAGAGAAGGACCTACTGTATCGGGTGGCAAAAAGGGCAGAAGAAACCGTTGAGCAGCTTGTGGTGCCCAAACCTTACAGGAAGTTGGTGTTGGAGTTGGCCCATGGGCACATTCTTGGAGGTCATCTGGGGACAGAGAAAACCCGAGAGAGGGTATTACAGAGATTCTATTGGCCTGGGGTGATGAAGGACATAGAAAATTATTGTTCCTCCTGCCCTGTGTGTCAGAGGTCGGCCCCGATGCCACACTTCCGTAGCCCGCTGGTCCCTCTACCCATCATTGAGGTCCCGTTTGAGAGAATCGCAATGGATTTGGTAGGTCCTATAATCAAGTCCGCTAGGGGGCACCAGTACATATTGGTTATAATGGACTATGCCACCCGTTATCCAGAAGCGATCCCTCTCAGAAATACCTCGGCCAAAACCATAGCCAAAGAGCTATCTCTTGTTTTTAGCCGGGTGGGTATTTGTAAAGAACTGCTTACGGACCAAGGTACACCCTTTATGTCCCGGGTTATGAAGGAGCTGTGTAAATTGTTCAAAGTGACGCAATTACGTACATCTGTGTATCACCCCCAAACCGATGGGCTGGTTGAAAGATTCAACAAAACCCTAAAACAAATGTTGAAGAAAGTGGTGGATAGGGATGGAAAGGATTGGGACTGTCTACTTCCTTATTTGATGTTTGCTATTAGGGAGGTGCCCCAATCCTCTACGGGATTCTCCCCCTTTGAGTTACTGTATGGGAGACACCCAAGAGGGCTGTTGGATATTGCCAAGGAAACTTGGGAAAGTGAGAGTTCTCCCCACAGGAGTGTGATTGAGCATGTCGCCCTGATGCAAGATCGAATTGCACAGGTAATGCCCATCGTGAAGGAACATTTGGCCCAAGCGCAGTTGGCACAGCAGAGAGTGTACAACCGTGGAGCCAAGACCCGTACCTTTTCCCCGGGGGATAGGATATTGGTACTTGTCCCTACGGTTGAAAGTAAATTCCTTGCCAAATGGCAAGGCCCCTACGAGATAATGGAAAAAGTGAGCGAAGTGAATTACAAGGTCAGACAACCAGGAAGGCGAAAGCCCGAACAGATCTATCACGTTAATCTGTTGAAAGCCTGGAGGGATAGAGAGTCCCTAGTCGCAGACACTTGGTCACCAGCTCAAACTGGTTGCGTGATTCCTGAGGTTGGAATCGCAGCCACCTTGTCACAACCCCAACAACAGGAGGTTAAGGAGTTTGTGCTTCGCAACAAGGAGGTATTCTCTGAGCTGCCGGGACAAACATCTGGGGTAGAGCATGACATTATTACCCCGCCCGGTGAAAGGGTGAAGTTAAAACCCTATCGGATCCCAGAGGCCCGACGGGAGGCAATACGGGAGGAAGTACAGAAAATGCTGAACTTAGGGGTGATAGAGGAGTCCCAAAGTGATTGGTCTAGTCCCATTGTGTTGGTGCCTAAACCGGATGGGAGCTGGCGATTTTGTAACGATTTTCGTCAGTTGAACAAAGTTACAAAATTTGACACCTACCCCATGCCACGTATAGATGAGTTGATCGACCGGCTGGGAACAGCCCGATACATGACGACTCTTGACCTCACAAAAGGGTATTGGCAAATCCCCCTGGCCAAGTCAGCCAAAGAGAAAACCGCATTTGTAACCCCAGACGGGGCGTTCCAATATAAAAGAATGCCGTTCGGGTTACAGAATGCGCCGGCCACATTCCAGCGGAAAATGGACCAGATGCTGAGGCCCCATCGGAAGTATGCTGCGGCTTACCTGGATGACGTAATTGTCCATAGCACAGATTGGGCCTCACATCTGCCAAAAGTGCAAGCAGTCCTGGACTCTGTTCGGGAAGCAGGGTTTACGGCTAACCCCAAGAAGTGTACCATTGGGCAGGAGGAGGCCAAATATCTTGGGTACACCATTGGGAGGGGAGTAATAAAACCCCAACTCAACAAAGTCGAGGCCATCCAGAGTTGGCCACGTCCCAACAGCAAGAAGCAGGTACGAGCCTTTCTGGGAATCGCTGGGTATTATCGGCGATTCATTCCCCACTTTGCTTCTAAGGCTGTGCCCCTAACCAACCTGACGAAGGGGAAAGGGTCGGTCATGATTAAATGGACCCCCGAGGCTGAGGCAGCATTCCAATTCTTGAAACAAGCCTTATGTAGCCAGCCAGTGTTGTACTCACCCGACTTCTCTAAAGACTTTGTCGTACAAAGTGATGCGTCAGATGTGGGGTTAGGAGCAGTATTGTCCCAGGTCTGGAACGGGGAAGAGCACCCAGTCATTTACCTCAGCAGGAAGTTGAAGTCCCATGAGGTAAATTACGCCACCGTTGAAAAGGAGTGTTTAGCGGTGAAGTGGGCTCTAGATTCCCTTCGGTACTACCTGCTAGGTAGGCACTTTGACATGGTTACGGATCACGCTCCGTTAAAGTGGATGGCTCAAAACAAGGAAACAAATAGAAGAGTGAATAGGTGGTTCCTGGCCCTCCAGGAATTCAACTTCACAGTAAAGCATCGCCCTGGCGTTCAAATGGGGAATGTGGATGCTTTGTCTCGAGTACATGAATGCCTGATTGCTGGTGTTCCAACCCCGAGGTTAAAACAAGAGGGGGGGGTATGTGACAGCAGGAAGGTAAAGTCACCTGGTTGCATCCAGGGGGGTAGATATATTTCGCCCAGATTCAGGCTTTACGCCGATTTATACAGCTAGGTGGAGAGTTGTATAAGCCCAGCTGAGACTAGTGGGCTCATTGATGACTCATACCTCTAGGGAGAGGGCTGGGCGTCGTGCAGACAGGGAGTTGATGAGTCCAGCTGAACCTTGTCAGCTCATTTAGGCCTCTATAAGAAAGCCCAGATTCATTAGATGTTAGCTCATGCCTGGAACCAGACCTGTGTGGACTGTCTAGGGAGAGTGAACCCCTGTGCGGTGAGAGAAAGCCTGTGTGGCTATATTTTGCTTGGACATTTAAAACCAGGGACTAGGACAGCACTAGGCTGATCCCAGTTGTTAGTTAGGAAACCTGTATGTTTAGTCAGAGGTCAAGTTGACCAGGATTTATTTTGTTTGTTTCTTTTGCTTTGCTGTGTTTTTGTCACTGTAAATAGAAAATAAACGGCACCTTTTTGATTTTGAAAACCACAACCTCCGTCTGCTGGGCCTGTTTTTGTGTGGGGAGCCCATCCCGGGGGTCACACACACCCGCTGCCGAGCTAACCCCCTCACAATATATATATATATATATATATATATATATATATATATAGTACAGTACCTATCCAAAGCATCAACAATGGCTCCTGTATAAGTATAAACAACCCTGATCTCCCGACTGGCACTGAGGTCTGGAGCACAAAGTGCCATGTGCTGAGCACTGGTGGGCCACATGTAGCCACAGGCATTAATGTTAGGCGCTAGGTAAAAATCTCATCTCCTCCTTCTCCTTTGACAGTTTTTTTGGTGAATGAGTAGGGGTACAATGTACCCCTACTCATTCACATAGGGGGGTAAACTGGGATCAGATTCTGATAAGGCCCCTGCCTGTAGACCTCCACAACCACTGCCCAGGGTTATCGTAAAGAGGCCACGGACACGGGGGCAACATGCTTTGTGCTTTGGGGTGGAGGGGTGTTTTTTTTTTTTTATCCAAGTCTCAAATGGATACTATGGGGTTGATTTACTAAAGGCAAAGAGACTGTGTACTTTGCAAAGTGCAGTTGTACTCTGCAAGTGCAGTTGCTCCAGAGCTTAGTAAATGAGGGAACGGTTCTCCTTGCAAAGAGTACCCAATCACATGCAAGAAAGAAAAAAAAAAACGCATTTTTGATTGCACATGATTGGATGATAGAAGTCAGCAGAGCTTCTGCTCATTTACTAAGCTCTGGAGCAACTGCACTTGCAGAGTACCACTGCACTTTGCAAAGTGCACAGTTTCTTTGCCTTTAGTAAATCAACCCCTATTAGGGTGACCACGTGTCCCGGATTGCCTGGGACAGTCCCGCATTTTGCAGGTCTGTCCCGGGCACCTTCATTCCAGGACAATACAGTGTCCCGGAATGAAACTGACACAGCCACCCCTCAGACCAATCTGATGCCCCCAAAAAAGGCCGCCACATCACTGTTTTACTCACTGACAGTACTTGTTCTGGCCCGGGAATGCCTGGAGGAGCACAATCCCGCCCCCTGCTTGTGATTGGAGAAACCATAAATCCCGCCTTTTGTGTCTAATCACTGTGCTGTGATTCGTTACAGCACAAGCTGATTTTTGGGAAGGGAGGGTGTCCCTGAATAGTAGTTTGGAAATGTGGTCACCCTAAGCCCTATGTGTTGTGGAAACAAGAGGATATGGATCCCACAGTCATATATACCCAAGGGGTAAATAGGTAAGCATGGGAGTCAGTTTATATATATTGCCAAAGTTCCAGTGTCCTCAGGACAGTTGTAGTATTATGTCCACATCCCTCTCATGCATAACTCCATTATCAACAGTGGTCCATTCAGACAAATGGATTCTTGTATATCTGTTTCTTAGCTTTAAAGTGCTTTAGATATCAGAAAGTTTTTTATGCGTACCTGTGCTTAGCTAATGGGGATTAACATGTTATTCCATTTTGGGCAAGAGATCACTTGTGAGCTAGAAGCCTGTGATACATTATTTTTTTTTATGTCCTTTTAGTCATGCTCGTGAGGGATTGAATTATGTGTTTATGTGAATGCTTTTAATGATTTATGGTACACCAATACACTAATTTTCCCTGTTTTCATTATCCCAGTTTACACAGCTAGGCACTTACAGAAATTATATACTTTTTATTGTTTATATAAAAATTCTTCATACTGGACTGGACATTTCAAGTGAATATGGGAATTGTATGTTCAAGCTTCTCTGGTATCAAATGTTATACAGTATCTAAAACAGCTGCAGGATGTGGGTTCCATAAATTACTGCATAGTGCAATGCAATCAAAGTTCAGGTAAAATAGGGAAGCATAGAATGTCATGCAGTGGCTCGGTCTGTCACAGGCCATGACCGCAGGACACAGCCGATAACCATTCAAAGTACAGGCAGTACCATGTGACCAACGTGACAAATCACAGCAGGTCACATGACAGTTATACACATCTGATGGGTACCTTTCAAGCCAATGTGTTGCTAGCTGTGACTGGTCAATTCGATCACATGGTACAGACAGGGCCAATCACAGCCCATCTGTACCATGTGATTAGCTCTGACCAATCACAGCTAATTACAACAAAACAAACTGAATCTGTTTCATTCAGTAAAATGCTTGCTTATAGCAATGTAATACATTGCTATTAGCAAACATAATGTGTAAAAACAAAACAAAACAAAACAAAAAAAAATATCCCAGTGGTGATTAAATACCACCAAAAGAAATCTATATTTGTGTAAAGTAGCCCGGCTAAAAGTTGTCAAAAAATTGAAATACTTGGGGGTCTGGATTACTAGGGACATAAACCAGTACGTAAATTTAAATATTGCCCCATTACTACTTAAATTTAAACAGAAAGCTGATATATGGAAACGACTCTCCCTATCAGTAGCAGGTCGTTGCAACTTGATAAGAATGATATGGCTGCCACAACTACTCTACTTATTCCACAACTCTCCGATCTGGCTTGGCCTAATTTGGTTTAAGAAAATAGAATCGCTCTTTAGAGAGCTGATGTGGAAGGGACGGCAGTCGAGGATCAGCTTGCAAACTCTGCAACTCTCGGACAAAAAGGGGGGATTCGCAGTTTCCCACCCGAGATCATACTTCTTGGCCTCCCAACTCCAACACTTAGCAGGTTGTGGACTCCCGATGGTGGGGAACGCTAGTGTTAGCATGATGCTAACGGGGGCCCCACACCGCATACTAGTGGAGGCACTGGAGGCAGACTCTTTTATCCATAGATGCCCGACGGTAGAACTAGCCAAGAAAGTCTGGCAGGGAGCAAAGGTATCCATGGGATACAGTGCAGTAACTGAGTTTACCCCATATGGAGTAATAAAAAACTTCCAGAAATTAGTGCCATAGAAAAACCTGGGGAATGGGACAGGCAGGGTATTAAACGATTAACTCAGCTATACCGGTGCAACCAACTGAAAACATTCTCAGATTTAAGCAGTGAATTTAATATATCAAACAAGACCTTCTACAAATATCTCCAGATCAGGCACGCTGTTCAGGCCCAATTCGGGTCATCAGCACTAATATGGACCCAGTCCCCTGTCCTCTCAAAAATAACTGTCATACACATCAAAAGGCTTAATCTCAGAGCTGTATACTAGCCTGGGGGCAAGGGCAATTAGTAAAGCGGGACCCTCCAAGAGTAAAGCAGGATGGGAAAGAGACGTGGGGGCAATAAGTACTGCTCAATGGGACAGGGTATTGGAGCAGGGTACCTTGGTTTCGATCTCTCCTGCGCAGAGAATATCGCATTTATACTTTCTCCACAGAGTTTACTACACCCCTAAAAATATGTACAGGCTTGGGTGGAGGGAAAATGACGAATGCCCCAGGTGTAAAGCGACTGGGGATTTTATTCACATGGTGTGGAGATGCCCCAAATTATTTAGGTATTGGGAGGAGATAATAGCAAGATTAAACAAGACATTTGGGACCCGGCTAGAACCAGAAGCTAAGATCTGCCTATTGGGAATAGAAGAGAGGAGAGCCCGGTCAGACACTGCTGAGGCGGTTCTGAGGTGCCTATTTCAAGCACGCAAATTAATTGCACAGAGGTGGCAGTCCAGAACCCCCCCGACAGTGAAAAGTTGGGTAGAGACAATAAATGCAATGGTATGGAGTGAAAGGGTGTTATATATCAAGCAGAATAGGATTGGAAAATTCGAGAGAATGTGGAGGCGATGGTTGGACGAGGTGGGGTGTCCCCCATAGGTGGATAGACAGGGTGTATGGGAACCCTTTTTTTTTTTTTTTTTTTAGGCCCGATCCGGAATATGGAGGTAAAGGGCCTTGGCCATTGTTATAATCCTGTCTTTCTCCCACTCCCTCATCGATGTTGCCACTCTGGGGGGGACTCTTCCACACTTATCTTTGCTCCCCTGCCTCGCTGACTTCCCTTGCTTCCTCCTTTTGTTTCCACTGCTGGTTTTCTCCTTCTCCGACCCTATGTGTCTTCTCCCTATGGCTCTTCCTGGCCCCCTTCAATTCCCGCCCTTGTAATCCTAGGCAACTTATGAATATACAAACTTTTAAATGTGTGATGTGGTGAGGGGGAGGGAGGGAGGGTGGTTTGGGTGGGAGTAAATACGCTAAGGCGCGAGTGTGGGTTCCACAATGTCACAATTCTTCTTGGTTTTTTATTATCTGTGTTATTAACCTTTTTTTACTGTATTTCGAACTGTATGTAAGCGCACTTGGTACGGAAAACAAACAATAAAAAGCAATTGAATTAATAAAAAAAAAATATTTGTGTAAACAAAATGATAAAAAAATTGTTTGGGTACAGTGTTGCATGACCGCGCAATTGTCATTCAAAGAGCAATAGCACTGAAAGCTGAAATTTGGCATGGGTAGGAGGGGATGTAAAAGTGCCCAATTTAGGTGGTTAACCACTTCCCACCCGGTCAATAGGAGATTGACGTCCGGGAAGTGGTTGTGTTATCCTGACGTCCTGCAGGATAACAGCCGCTGCGCGCCCGGGGGGGCGCACATCGTGGCGATTGGTGGAGCGGTGTGTCAGTCTGACACACCGCTACACTGATCTCGGTAAAGAGCCTCCGGCGGAGGCTTTTTACCACATGATCAGCCGCGTCCAATCACGGCTGATCACCATGTAAACAGGAAGAGCCGTTGATCGGCTCTTCCTAACTCGCGTCTGACAGACGCTAGTAGAGGAGAGCCGATCGACGGCTCTCCTGACGGGGGGTTCGCGCTGATTGTTTATCAGCGCTGCCCCCCCTCGGACGCCCACACTGGACCACCAGGATGCCGCCCAGGACCACCAGGGAAGCACCCAACATGTGGATGGCCAGGTAAGTCCCCCATGGCCATCCACATGTATAAATATATGCCTAACTTATGCCAATCAGTGCCTACAAATGGGCACTGACTGGCACCATCTTGGCACAATTTTTTGTCTGATGCCCAGCAATGCCACCCACCAGTGTCATCAGTGGCACCCACCAGTGTCCATCAGTGCCACCTATCAGTGCCCATCCGTGCCCACCTATCAGTGCCCTTCCGTTCCACCTATTAGTGCCACCTATAAGTACCCATCAGTGCCGCCTATGAGTGCCCATCAGTGCCACCTATGAGTGCCCATCAGTGACGCATACCAGTGCCACCTATCAGTGCCCATCAGTGTCGCCTATCAGTGCCCATCATTAGCCATATCAGTGCCCGTCATTGAAGAAGAAAACATACTTATTTACCAAAAAAAAATACAGAAACAAAGAAAAACGTTTTTTTTTCAAAATTTTCGCTGTTTTTTTATTTGTTGTGCAAAAAATAAAAATCGCAGAGGCGATCAAATACCACAGAAAGAAAGCTCTATTTGTGGGAACAAAATGATAAAAAATTTGTTTGGGTACAGTGTAGCATGACCGCGCAATTGTCATTCAAATTAGGACAGCGCTGAAAGCTGAAAATTGGCTTGGGCAGGAAGGTGTATAAGTGCCTGGTATTGAAGTGGTTAAACACTGACATGGGTGCTTACAATGGTCAGCTGTTATTCAATTATATAAAACCTTTATCCTAAAAGGACAAAAAAAAGTAACTGCTTATAAAGTGTTAGCTGGAGTTCAGCTTCCATTAGTCGGTCAAGTCCATCAAATTCTGCAAGTAGATCTACCTGTAAATCTGCTAGTACATCTAACACTACCCTCTCCCCAGATTGACAATGCTGCTGTCCAAAGATGTCTTAGTTGCTCCTCCATCCAGAGTGGAGATGCCCTCAAGCCTCGTACACACGACCGATTTTCTCGTCCAAAACCGGCAAGAAAAGTGCCGCGAGAGCTTTTTCCTCGAGAAAACCATTCGTGTGTATGGTTTTACGACGAGAAAATTGCCGTGAATCTCGACGAGAAAATAGAGAACCTGCTCTCTATTTTCTCGTCAGGATTCCAGATTTCCTCGTCGTGTTTCTCGTCGGCCTGTTTTGTGACGAGAAAATGGTTTGTGTGTATGCTTTTACGACTCTTCCAAAAGCGTGCATGCTCAGAAGCAAGTATGAGACGGGAGCGCATCTTCTGGTAAAACAAGCCTTTGTAATGGAGATAGCACATTCGTCACGCTCGAAATTATTGCATCGTTTAAATGTTGTGCATTGAAATCTTCTTTAGAATGTTACATTAATCTAAACGAATGAACTTGTTTTGCTGCTGATATTCACACAGAGTTATGACTATCTTTTTTAACCTTTTTCATGCTGCTCTTAAGAAGATTTAGGTGTATTATATCGTGCAAGATCTTCTGAATATTTAACATTTTTAAATTTTTCAAACTGATGTTAATTGTAATTTGGCAATGTTTTGATTGTGATCTCCCATTGAATATTTTAATATATATTTGTTAAATTTTACACCCTATTTTTAAAAAATAAGATTGTTATTCTTTTTTTGGGTTTGGTATCTGTCCCTTTTTTTGGCTGTCAAATGTCTCTGCTTAATGCAAAGCTAAATTTTAATTTTTTTAAAAATACACATAGTCAAGTATGAACTTAAACAAAAATAACATTTATTCATGTTTGAAATAAAATAAAGAGAAGGCAGCGCTGGAGAACCTGCTGCCATTTGTGCATCCCAGGGACCCCAGACCACACATCAACCCTGTGTGGACACTAAAATTGGGAGCTTGAAAGAAGGCCAACATTTCTGAGCACAATCTGATGCTGGCCTCCCAGAGGTCAGGAATAGGGATGAGCTTCGAGTTCGAGTCGAACTCATGTTCGACTCGAACATTGCCTGTTCGCCCGTTCGCCGAACAGCGAACAAATTGGGGTGTTCGTGGCAAATTCGAAAAATCTATGGGAGAAATCTAAAGTGTTAATTATAAAGGCTTATATGCAAGTTATTGTCCTAAAAAGTGTTTGGGGACCCGGGTCCTGCCCCAGGGGACATGTATCAATGCAAAAAGAAGTTTTAAAAACTGCCGTTTTTTCGGGAGCAGTGATTTTAATAATGCTTAAAATGAAAAAATAAAAGTGAAATATTCCTTTAAATTTCATACCTGGGGGGTGTGTATGATATGCATGTGAAGTGGCGCATGTTTCCCGTGCTTAGAACTGTCCCTGCAAAAAATGTCATTTTTGAAAGAAAAAAATGCATTTAAAACTGACTCGCGGCTATTAATGAATTGTCGGCTCCCGGCAATACATACAAAAGTCATTGATAAAAAAAAAAAAAAAAGCGTGGGGGTTCCCCAGAATTCAATTACCAGGCCCTTCAGGTCTGGAATGGATATTAAGGGGAACCCCGCCGCAAATTTAAAAAAAAATTGACGTGGGGTTCCCACAAATATCCATTCCAGGCCCTTCAGATCTGGCATGGATTTTAAGGGGAACTCCACCCCAAATTTAAAAAAAAATGGCGTGGAGTCCCCCTAAAAATCCATACCAGACCCCTTATCCGAGCACGCAACCTGGCCGGCCGCAGGGGAAAAGGGGGGGACGAGAGAGCGGCCCCCCCTCCCTCCTGAACCGTACCAAGCCACATGCCCTCAACATGGGGAGGATGTCCCCATGTTGATGGGGACAAGGGCCTCATCCCCACAACCCTTGCCCGGTGGTTGTGGGGGTCTGCGGGCGGGGGGCTTATCGGAATCTGGAAGACCCCTTTAACAAAGAGGACCCCCAGATCCCGGCCCCCCCCGGACCAGATGCGGAACATGAGAAGGGGCGGGTCTATACATGTATTACCAAAGTGAGAGCAGTTCCCCATCAGGTCCGCCCCCTCGGTATGTCGGACCCGCCTACGTCATTGGCTTGAGCGGGGAACTTCCTTCACTGTGTAATTTAAATTTACATAGTGAAGGAAGTTCCCCGCTCAAGCCAATGACGTAGGCGGGTCCGACATACCGAGGGGGCGGACCTGATGGGGAACTGCTCTCACTTTGGTAATACATGTATAGACCCGCCCCTTCTCATGTTCTGCATCTCGTCCGCTGAGCGGACCTGATGGGGAACTTTAGAAGGGGCGGGTCTATACATTTAAAATACTGAGAGGGAGTTCCCCATCAGGTCCGCTCAGGCACAACCAATGAAGGACAGCGCTGGACATCGGGATCGCCGCGGGACACTGGATTTCACCGCTGGAATGTTTATTTATTTATTTTTTTTAAATAAAGGACTTTTTCAAGGTGTTTGTGTGTTTTTTTAAACATTTTTTTACGCTTTCTTTGTGAAATGGTAGGGGTACAATGTACCCCTTACCAATTCACATAGGAGGGGGGCCGGGATCTGGGGGTCCCCTTTGTTAAAGGGGTCTTCCAGATTCCGATAAGCCCCCCGCCCGCAGACCCCCACAACCACCGGGCAAGGGTTGTGGGGATGAGGCCCTTGTCCCCATCAACATGGGGACATCCTCCCCATGTTGAGGGCATGTGGCTTGGTACGGTTCAGGAGGGAGGGGGGGCCGCTCTCTCGTCCCCCCCTTTTCCCCTGCGGCCGGCCAGGTTGCGTGCTCGGATAAGGGGTCTGGTATGGATTTTTAGGGGGACTCCACGCCATTTTTTTTTTAATTTGGGGTGGAGTTCCCCTTAAAATCCATGCCAGATCTGATGGGCCTGGAATGGATATTTGGGGGAACCCCACGTCAATTTTTTTTTAAATTTGCGGCGGGGTTCCCCTTAATATCCATTCCAGACCTGAAGGGCCTGGTAATTGAATTCTGGGGAACCCCCACGCTTTTTTTTTTTTTTTTATCAATGACTTTTGTATGTATTGCCGGGAGCCGACAATTCATTAATAGCCGCGAGTCAGTTTTAAATGCATTTTTTTCTTTCAAAAATTACATTTTTTGCAGGGACAGTTCTAAGCACGGGAAACATGCGCCACTTTACATGCACATCATACACACCCCCCAGGTACGAAATTTAAAGGAATATTTCACTTTTATTTTTTCATTTTAAGCATTATTAAAATCACTGCTCCCGAAAAAACGGCCGTTTTTAAAACTTCTTTTTGCATTGATACATGTCCCCTGGGGCAGGACCCGGGTCCCCAAACACTTTTTAGGACAATAACTTGCATATTAGCCTTTATAATTAACACTTTAGATTTTGAACGTTCGAGTCCATTGTATTTAATAGGGTTCTAAAGTTTACACGAACATTTTGTCTGTTCGCAGGTTCTGGTGCGAACCGAACAGGGGGGTGTTCGGCTCATCCCTGGTCAGGAACAGCAGCAGGTGAGATATATGTCCCAAGTGTGTGGTACTACAACAGGCTGCCTTCTGTCCGACCACAATGAAGCAAGGCCATCACTTCCTCGTCTTCCTGGCAACCTTCCCTGCAACCTTTCCTGAAGCCTTCCCTGCAGCCTTCCTTCTTCGTTTGGCTGGAGGCTGGGCCACTGGAGGGGTACTCCTGTCAGGAGGAGGAGGAGGTGGAGGAGAAGGGGGTGGTGCAGAAGAAGAAGGTGGAGGTTGAGGAGAAGGGGGTGGGGCAGAAGAACAAGGTGGAGGTGGAGGAGAAGGGGGTGGGGCAGAAGAACAAGGTGGAGGTGGAGGAGAAGGGGGTGGGGCAGAAGAACAAGGTGGAGGTGGAGGAGAAGGGGGTGGTGCAGAAGAAGAAGGTGGAGGTTGAGGAGAAGGGGGTGGGGCAGAAGAAGAAGGTGGAGGTTGAGGAGAAGGGGGTGGGGCAGAAGAAGAAGGTGGAGGTGGAGAAGGAGGTTGAGGTTGGGACAGTTGTGCCACCTCACAAATAGCGGTATTGGGGGTAATTTTTTCCATCACCCCCTTGTTCAGCAAGGTGATGAGCAGGGGCTCGCATAGGAGGCATTGCTCCATGCTCATCACCTTGAACTTTGCCTCCACTAGGCCGGCAATGGCCTCTTCAGGGGATGTGGGCTCCTTGAGGGTGGCATGGGCCTATTGAATAAGGGCCATTGCTGCCTCACTGGTGGTCCTGTCCCTCCTGCTTCTTTTGGGAAGTCGGATGGGAGGCACCTGTGATCTGGTGCTTCTCCTTTGCCCTGCCACCTCCTGGCTGCCACTGGGCCCTGCCACCTCCTGGCTGCCACTGGGCCCTGCCACCTCCTGCCTGCCACTGGGCCCTGCCTCCTCCTGCCTGACAGTTCCCAGACCCTCCTCCTGGCTGATTTCATCCTGTGTATGAAAAAGGGACATAGTTTAATATGTTGGTTTAATCTTTGCATCCAAAATTCAGATCATGATTGAAGCAATTCGAATGTAAATCCAGAAATCATTTTGACCAATTTACAACTACCTCAGATTGACTATTTAGCACCCAATTTAGGCCAGACTAATGTCTCGAGATCTTGATTTCACTTGTGGAACCCAAAATAGTTTATGTTTGTCATCTTGACATATTTGTCAAACATTAATTTTATCCCAATACATTTTCTATAAATACTATACCCTCCTCCAGATGGCCAAATCAGGTTCATCCAGGATGGCTGCCTCCTCTTGCTCCAGAGAAGGCTCAGGTTGGCTGCAGGGAAGTCTGGGGGGAAGAGTGGAGAGTGATGGCCTTGTCTCAATGTGGTCATCCAGAAAGGACATCCTGCTGTAGTACCACAAATTGGGGACATACACATCATCTGCTGCTGCTCCTGACCTCTGAGAAGCCAGGACCTTAGAGCGTTCATTCCTGTATGTGCCTCTCAAGCTCCCAATTTTAGTGTCCACCTGTTTTGCTGTGGCTGTGGGCACCTTGGCATGCACAAATGGGAGCAGGGTCTCCAGCGCTGCTTTTCTCACCCCTTTTTTTTTGTGTATGGGGTTTTTGGTCTCCCACAGAGCGGGCAGCTCCCTTACCCGGTCTATAAATTCCACCAGGAATTCTTTGTCGCTAATAAAGACATTCATATTGTATCTGCAAGTAAAATAAATAATATATAACTAATGTGAGGCACACAGTCTAACCTCCTTAAAATCGTAGTCACCATATATATCCTACAACATTCTCCAGACAGTATAGGCCAACAATTAGTCAAAGTCACAAAATCACATACCTTAGTTCGCACGTCCGTCACTTGAACTCCTCTCTCCGCACAACGAACGTAGTATAGTCACATGTGTGTTTGCTATATATACACCACGCATGCGTCAAACTACGCACACGTCGCTCCGCACACGTCGCCCGCCCATGACGTTCTAACTAACATCTTTTCCCCGCCCCTTCTCTTTCGGCGCGCAGACAGATATGGCGGATTTACAGCAGGTGTCTGATAATTCCTCCAAAAACGAGGAGGAGACAAGCCCGGAGACCGAGGAAACGCCACGATCAAGGAGGAGATTCAAGGCATCTAATATGTCTTTTGCGGAGATGGCGGAGATGGTGGACATATTGCTCAAGTCTGATTATGACGCAAAGCATGGGCCGTAAAGCAAACCTAATAGAAGGAAGGCCAAAATCCTGAAGAAAGTCGTGAAGAGTCTGAAGACGAATTTTGGGGTGAAACGCTCAAATGAGCAGCTCAGAAAGAGGTGGTCAGACCTCAAACTGAGGGAGCCAGAGCAGTTAAGGAGCATTAAGAGAATGCTAGCAAAAAGTAAGTAAAATGTACACTTTTCTGCTTTCTTGTTCATACATCACGGGACACAGAGCAGCATAGTCATTACTATGTGGGTTATATAGAATTACCTTCAGGTGCTGGCACTGGCAACTTCCAAAACAGGAAGTACCCTCCCCTATATAAGCCCCTCCCATCCGGGAGTACCTCAGTTTTTTGCCAGTGTCTAAGGTGTTGGCCAAGGTTAACATGTATTCATCTGGGCTTGTGTACAGGTTCTCTGGGCCTTAGCAAGCTATTCCGGATCCGACCAAAAAAGCTTCATAGCTAAACGGTCGGTACCCGGGCCTTGCAGAGAAGAGCAGGGTTTTGCCTGTAATGCCTCTCTTAGGAGGGCTGGACCCTGGGATCCAGAGCTCTGGTCATACCCAAAACCAAGAGGCTATCTGTGCAGGGTGCTATACAGGTCCAGGGGAGTGGAATCCTTGGGAACCCGGTCCCTGAAGGTCTAGTACAATGCCTGCCGTGAGAGGTGAAGTTTGGGCTTCTGTGGACCAAACAAAGTCCTGCGGCGGGGAAAAGGTAAGTGGGGGCCCCTCAGGAACTTGGTTCTATTGAGGGGACCCCCAAGCCTAATATGTCTTTCTGCCTGTTACCTAAAGGGTATTCCCGCTAATAGCTGTATATGCCTAAGAAATCCTAGAAATTTTTTTTCATAAGGGAAGTTTTAAAAAACTGTAAACCTGGAAATGTTTTTCATAAAGGAGGTTTTAAAAAAAAAAAAGACAAAAGTGCGGTACCTGTGTTTGTCCACTAGAGGCCGCTGTGGAACGTCTTTTTTCTTGGGACTATTCCTTCCATGGTGAAAGTCCAGGCAGATGAGTGAGCTCTCTATCAGGGAAGCTGCATTCCTCTGTCATGCTGCCAAGTAGTTTCCTTCCATCCCCGAGTCCTGGTAAAACAGGGACCCTGGCTCCTCTCCCTACATGGCGCCAAGAGCGCACACGTGCACGCACGCGCGTGCGCACACATGCTTTCTTTTTATAAGGTTTAGCTTCAAAAAAGGGGGCGGAGCCTGGCGGATGACGTGCTCTGTGCGCCCAGCGCTTCTGCGCATGCGCGGGCGTCCCAGCAAGATAAAAGGACTCAGTCCACGCTGCTTGCTATGGACACAGAGCATGAAAAGGAGCTGGTAGCATGGTATAGGGGCTTACAGCGGGCGGTTGATACAGGCATCCCCAGAAAGACGCATTAGTAGACACCCACTGATGTACATAGCAGCAAATTGCATTAGACTATTTCAGTAAGGGGTGTATTGCGGCTGGAATACCTCAGCTTTGAACTAAGGAATATGCCGCCTAAAAAACTCCGAGATATACCTCTCAGGAAGTGTAGGGGGTCTCCATCTGGCTCTGAGGATCTGGAGCAGTCATCTGCACCCTCCTCCCCTGAGAAATCAGAGGTTAATACCCATAAGGAACCCCCGGGAGTGCCAGGTACTGCGGCTGTCCTCAGTCCACCTGCTCCTGCATATATAACAGAGGAGGTTTTTTCCTCAACTCTGGAGGGATTGGAGCAGAGATTGGCTGCATTGATCGCTTCTTCTCTACAGGAAAGAAAGCGCGCCAGATCTCCATCACCTCCATTAGAGTGCCTGTTGGCAGAGCAACAGTCCCAGGAAGGGACCGACCTACCTGAAGGGGATCAGGAGGAGGTTAGCTCTGTTTTTGAGGAATCGACAGTAGATGAACCATTTTCAGCATCACAGACTGAAAGATTGTGGGTCCAGACCCTAACTGACATGGTTCGATCTGCATTTAAAATGCCTCTTGTTGAACCATCAACTACTGCTGTCTCCTCATTGGGGTCGCTAAAAGCTCCCCAGGTTAATTGCTCCTTTCCAATACATCCATTATTGGAAGGACTTATATACCAGGACTGGGAACATCCTGATAAACTATTTGTTCCGCCTAAAAGGTTTCCAGTGATCTATCCCATGGAGGAAAAGTTCACCCAGAGATGGAATGTTCCTACGGTGGATGCAGCCATCTCTTCTGTGAACAAATCACTGACATGTCCAGTAGATAATGTTCAAATGTTCAAAGATCCAGTGGATAAAAAATTGGAATCTTTATTAAAATCTGCTTTTTCCACAGCAGGGGCTGTTACACAGCCAGCAGTGGCAGCTATTGGGGTCTGCCAAGCTTTAAAGGATCAAATGAAAATGGTCCTGAGGGATTTGCCAGACCAACAGGCCCAGGCTCTGGCTGATCTGCCTAGAGCATTATGCTTTGCGGTTGACGCCATCAAGGATTCTATCCATCAGGCCTCCCGCCTCACGCTGTCTTTGGTACATATGCGTAGGCTTCTGTGGCTTAAAAACTGGTCTGCTGAAGCTCCCTGTAAGAAGCTCTTAGTTAGCTTCCCATTTCATGGGGAACGCCTTTTTGGCGAAGACCTGGATAAGTATATCCAGAAGATTTCCAGTGGTAAAAGTACTCTCTTACCGAGTAAGAAGAGGTCTAGGGGTCCATCTTTTAAGAGGACTACCTCTCCTATCCCTGCGACGTCTGCTACTAAGCAGTTCCGACGGCCTCCTCGGTCAAACTCAGGAGGTAAAAATCAGGGACAGCCACAGGGTAATAAAAAGCCCTGGATCCGAAGAGGTACTAAACTAGCCTCCAAGTCAAGCCTATGAAGGGCTGCCCCCACTCAAACGGGTGGGGGGAAGACTTCAGTTGTTCGCAGAGACCTGGCGGGAGACGATCAAAGACAGATGGGTGCTCTCCGCGGTAACTCTGGGATACAAGTTGGAGTTAAAAGAGTCTCCTCCGTCCCATTTTATGTGGTCAGGCATGCCAAGAGACCCTCTGAAAAGACGGTCTCTCCTATTGGCGTTAGAACAACTATTGCTCCAAGGAGTAATTATGGAGGTTCCTATGGAAGAGTGGGGGTTGGGTTTCTACTCAAACCTTTTCACAGTCCCGAAGCCAAACGGGGACATAAGACCCATATTGGACCTAAAGAGTCTAAACAAATTTCTAAACGTCCGGTCTTTCCGGATGGAGTCGATCCGATCGGTCACCGCTGCCCTACAAGGGGAGGAATGGTTAGCCTCGATCGACATCAAAGATGCTTACTTGCATGTTCCCATCTTTCCAGGTCATCAAAAATTCCTACGCTTTGCAGTAGAAGGGCGCCATTTTCAGTTCAGAGCCTTACCATTCGGTCTGGCCACAGCACCACGAGTGTTCACAAAAATTCTGGCCCCACTGTTGGCCGATCTAAGAACACGGGGTGTAACGATAATGGCATACCTAGACGACCTGTTGTTGATGGACCACTCAGTTGCCAAGCTAGAAGTGGTAATTATCGATACAATCAAGTATCTAGAATCTCACGGTTGGGTCATCAACCTGGACAAGTCAGCCCTACAGCCAGTGAAAAACCTGGTATATCTAGGGCTACGGCTGGATTCAGACCAGAGGAAGATTTTCTTACCTCTAGACAAGGTATCCTCTTTGAGGGGCTTGGTCCGTCTGCTTTGTGCAAAAAGACAGCCGTCCATACGCCTGTGCATGAGGCTGCTAGGAAAGATGGTAGCATCATTCGAAGCTGTGCCATACGCCCAATTCCACTCAAGGAATTTACAAAGGGCCATATTGTCAGCCTGGAACGGAAAAGTTCAGGCTCTAGACTTCCCGATGGCTTTGTCCCCTTCCGTTCGGAAGAGTCTCTGCTGGTGGTTGATCCCCCAGAATCTCCAGAAGGGAAAACCCTTCAGCCCGATATCTTGGAAGGTGGTCACTACAGATGCCAGCCTTACAGGCTGGGGGGCAGTACTGGAGCAATGGTCTCTCCAGGGCAGATGGTCAAATGTAGTAAAAACCCTGCCCATCAATCTCTTAGAGATACGAGCAGCCCGGTACGCCCTAGTAGCCTGGACATCCAGACTCCAAGGGTCCCCTGTCAGAATTCAATCAGACAATGCCACAGCAGTGGCATATATCAATCATCAGGGAGGCACCAGGAGTCGTGCAGCCCAGAGGGAAGTAAGTCACATCCTGGAATGGGCAGAAAAGCATGTCCCATGTATATCAGCTGTCTTCATTCCAGGGGTGGAGAATTGGAAGGCGGACTTTCTGAGTCGCCAACAGTTATGCCCAGGGGAATGGTCCCTTCATCCCGAGGTCTTCCGAGCAATATGTCAGCGGTGGGGAACACCGGATGTAGATCTGCTAGCATCCAGATTCAACGCAAAGGTGGACAGGTTTGTCTCCCGGACAAGGGATCCCCTCGCTTGCGGCTCGGATGCTCTGGTGTTCCCTTGGGATCAGTTCAGACTGATATATGCATTCCCTCCGCTACAATTGTTGCCTCGACTCCTTCGCAGAGTCAGGTTGGAGAAGAAGCCGGTGATCCTGGTGGCTCCAGCGTGGCCCCGAAGGGCCTGGTACGCGGAGATCATCAAAATGTCTGTGGGGAGTCCTTGGACCCTTCCACGTCGTCCTGACCTGCTTTCGCAAGGACCGATATACCACCCTTCCTTACTAACTCTAAGTTTAACGGCCTGGCTATTGAGTCCCACATCCTAAAGAAGAGAGGTCTCTCTAACTCTGTGGTATCAACTATAATCAATGCCAGGAAGCCTGTATCCAGGCAGATCTACTATAGAGTTTGGAAGGCGTACATCACTTGGTGCGAGGCCAGAAAATGGCATCCACGTAAGTACGTTATAGGCAGAATTCTGGACTTCCTGCAGTGGGCTGTAGACAGGAAGTTTGCCTTAAGTACTATCAAGGGCCAGGTTTCGGCCTTGTCAATACTATTTCAAAGGCCCCTGGCTATGCATTCACTTGTCAAATCCTTTATGCAAGGTGTGACTCGTATTATTCCACCGATTAAGGCTCCCATATGCCCATGGGATCTAAATTTGGTTCTGTCGGTTTTGCAGAAGCAGCCATTTGAACCTTTGCGGCACATTTCCTTGGTTCTACTCACCAGGAAATTGATATTTTTAGTAGCCATATGCTCGGCTAGAAGAGTGTCGGAATTAGCCGCCATGTCCTGTAAAGAGCCATATCTGGTTATCCATAAGGACAGAGTAGTATTACGTCCTCACCCAGCCTTTCTTCCTAAGGTGGTATTGAGGTTTCACTTGAACCAGGATGTGGTTCTTCCTTCTTTTTTCCCCAAACCAAGCTCGGTAGAGGAAAAGTTATTGCATTCTTTGGATGTAGTAAGAGCAGTTAAAGCTTATCTAAAAGCCACTGCTCAGATTCGTAGAACGGATTCTCTGTTTGTTCTGCCGGAAGGCCCCAGAAAGGGTCAGGCAGCATCAAAATCTACTTTAGCCAAGTGGATTCGACAGGTCATAATACAAGCCTATGGCTTGAAAAGTAGACCGCCTCCGTTCAAAGTTAGGGCGCACTCCATGAGAGCAGTTGGAACTTCATGGGCAGTGCATCACCAGGCCTCCCTGGCGCAAATTTGTAAGGCCGCAACATGGTCTTCAGTACACACGTTTACTAGGTTCTACCAGGTGGACGTGAGAAGTCAGGAGGATGTCGCCTTTGGGCGCAGTGTGTTGCAGGCCGCAAAAGATCCTCATGCCTGATGGCGCCCAGCTTATGTATGGTGTATCCCCCCCTCATGTGGCATTGCTTTGGGACGTCCCACATAGTAATGACTATGCTGCTCTGTGTCCCGTGATGTATGAACAAGAAAGTACGATTTTTAAAACAGCTTACCTGTAAAATCCTTTTCTTGGAGTACATCACGGGACACAGAGCTCCCACCCCTCTTTTGGGGACACGTATTGCTTTGCTACAAAACTGAGGTACTCCCGGATGGGAGGGGCTTATATAGGGGAGGGTACTTCCTGTTTTGGAAGTTGCCAGTGCCAGCACCTGAAGGTAATTCTATATAACCCACATAGTAATGACTATGCTGCTCTGTGTCCCGTGATGTACTCCAAGAAAAGGATTTTACAGGTAAGCTGTTTTAAAAATCCTACTATTAAGGTTTTTCTCAAATTACATGTTGCTCCTTTTTGTTTATTTTCATGTTGGACTCCCTTCCAAAATGTCCTAATTTCGAACTTGGTTTGGCACAGTAATCGTTCGTTACGTTACAGACACTTCGTTCGGCCACTATCCGCTGTTTTGGCTTATTTTACAGCCACAAAAGAAAATAGACATCTGCCTGTTTTTTACAAATTGTTGTTCCTAAATTTTCGCCTAGATGATGTGTTTGTAAAGAGAATGAAATGCAAACTTTAATCAGTGTAAAGGAGAGGACACTCAGCAGCTGGTACCACATCTGTACTTTGGAGCACTATAGTGTGGGCCACCATACCCGCCTTTTTTGGGTGTCCCACACAGGTGCATCAGTGAATTTTTGTGGTGCCTCCATGTCTAAAAATTTACATCCAAAAGGTGAATACTAAACATATTTTTCTTTCCAAATAATGCATTCATCTCTAAAATCCGCACAAACACACACTTGTACCCCACTTCCAAACAATTTAGCCTGTGATAAATAGACCTTTTGTTTGATTCTCATAGGGGAGAGAAGACTGGGAGGAGAACACTCCAGGGAGCACAGGAACCCCACAGCTTCACAACAACCCCAAACTCCCAAAGACCCACAACCGAAGGATGTTGAGGAAGTTGAGGTGGAGGAAGGAGAAGTGCAGGAAGGAGAGGTGGATGACGTTGTGGAACTGGTCACCACAACAGGTCAGTATCTTTCACCACAGCTTCAGGTAAGAGATGTAGGCCTGCAGAGTTATAATACCTTTTTATTTTGTTTTTAGGGGATGTAAATGTTGTTGTGAAGGATAGTACACGTTTCTCTGCTGACAGTGCCCTCCGAATAATACAGCAAGTGATGGAATGTAGCACGGAACTGGACAGAATAAAACAAATAATTCATGTGATGGATCAAACATTTAAAGACATTCTAGATGTATTGGGGAGAATCGAATAAGTCAACCAAACCCCCATTTTTGTTTCAGGAATGACTGTTCTTCAACCTTTTAAACTCTTTTTGACAATCAAACCAGCCAAAAATTGAATATGCACACAGTGTGTCAACATGTGCTATCTGCCATCAGGGGATATCCATGTACGTCTTTTGGGGATGCAACCTAGGCTTGTGCAATTAGTTTCGTAACGAATCGAAATTCGTCCGAATTTAGCAACTTTCGGACATTCGGAAGCATTCGAATTTCCGAACAAAGCAATTACGAATAAAACCGAATCCGAAATAAATTATACCGCAAAATAGCGAATGCCCGAATGTCTTCGGCATAATTCGTTATGAAAAAAGTTACGAATGTACGAATCCATTCGAGGCACAATAACACTCACTCTGCTCTCTGCTTCTCCCTCACCATGCTGAACTCCCTCTCAAAATGGTGTACAGGGGCGGAGGCTATAGCCGCATGAAAAAACGAAAGTAAAATACGAGATTTCGAATCCATTCGAAGCACAATAACACTCTGCTCTGCTCTCTGCTTCTCCCTCACCGTGCTGAACCCTCTCAAAATGGTGTACAGGGGCGGAGCCTATAGCCGCATGTAAAAAACGAAAGTAAAATACGAGATTTCGAATCGTTACAAATAGGGTTGTCCCGATACCGATACTAGTATCGGTATCGGTACCGATACAGAGCATTTGCCCAAGTACTTGTACTCGGGCAAATGCTCCCGATGCTTCACCCGATATCTGGACAGTCAGCGGTGATCAGTGCGTGGGAGATCACCGCTGTATAGATTTAAAAGTCCCTCCGCCTTTCCCCCCCCTTTAAGCTGCTGTAGTGAAATCAGCGGTGATCGGTGCTTGTAACTCACACACGATCACCGCTGACTGTCCTCGCATCCTCCTCCAGCCCCCCTCCGTTCTGCGGTCTCGTGTCCCCTCCACTCTGGTGTCTCCCTCCGTCCGTGACCCCCTCCACTCTGGTGTCTCCCTCCGTCCGTGTCCCCCTCCACTCTGGTGTCTCCCTCCGTCCGTGACCCCCTCCACTCTGGTGTCTCCCTCCGTCCGTGACCCCCTCCACTCTGGTGTCTCCCTCCGTGCTGCCATCCCCTTCCGTTCTCCTCCTCCACCCCCTCTTACTGTCAGGATGGAGAGCGGAGGTAGGAGCCGGTAAACCCGGCTCCTTACTGTTCCGAATGAACAGAGTCAGTGATCACTGACTCTGTTCATTCACAAAACTGAAACATCGTAAACTGTGTTACAATGTTTCAGTTTATGAATGGAGAGGAGCCGCTGTCTTCTCTCCATTCATTTTCAGCGCAGCTGAGGCTGCTGAGAAAGGGACTGGGGAATCTGTCCCTAGTCCCTTTCTCTGTCTCAAAGGGGAGATGTCAGAGGTCTGTTAAGACCTCTGATATCTCACCAAAGCCCCCCAACAGGGCTGATAAAAAAATAAAAAATTTAATAAAAAAATAAATAATAAAGAAATTAATTGTAAAAAATAAATAAAATAAAATAGAAGAAAAAATACACTGACACTGTCCACCCCCCACCCCTTAAAAAAAGAAAACATTATAAAAAATCAATCAATAAATAAATAAAAAAAATTGTAAAAAAAAATAAAAAAATTAAAAAAAATTTTTTTTTTTTTTTTAAAAGAGATAAAAAAAAAAGTATCGGTATTCGGTATCGGCGAGTACTTGGAAAGAAGTATCGGTACTTGTACTCGGTCTTAAAAAAGTGGTATCAGGACAACCCTAGTTACAAATAACCGCTATGTATTTAGAAAAGTACAAATCCATTCGAAGCACATTAGGCATAATAGGCAGCGTCGTTGTGAGAGAGACACGGAAAATTACGAATCAACGAACCCAAAAAAAGTTACGAAAGTAGGAGTTGTGTCCAGAATCAACAAAAAACAACGTACTCTACCGAAAGTACGAATTATAAAGCAACAAAAAATTCAACGAAAAATGTCGCTTGCGAAAATACGAATTAGTCCGAACACGAAAAATCCCGTCTAGCAAAATTACGAATGATTACGAATCAACAGGACCGGAAAGAAACAAACCGAAACGGAACAAATTTTTCCGTTGTGCACAAGAAGCGAACCGAAACGTAACAAATTTTTCCGTTGTGCACAAGTCTAATGCAACCCCTTCCTCGTATCTAAAGTAGGTGAACTGAGGAAGGGGTTGCACCCCCAAAACACGTCCATTGATCACCCCTGATGGCAGATAGCACATGTTGACAATAGGGATCAGGAGTCTAAAATCCCTATTGGAAATAACTTTAAAATGTGTGCATATTCAATTTTTGGCTGGGCAAGGGGTGGGAAGACCCCATATTATGACGGGCACATAGAGACATAGTTTGTGTAAGTGAATGTCTCAGATTGCTCAAAGATATCCAAAGTTGTACTTTTTGGAATGCAACTATTGTTTTTGTATTTTCCTATGAAAAGAATTGGCGGTTTGTGGCCAGGACAAAAAAAAATAAATTAAAAAAGTAAACATGTGTGTGAATGTGCAAAGAGTAAAATGTTTGAACACAAACAACGTGTAGCTTCTTTTTTCAATACGCTCTAACCTTATTTGTGTTTTTTTTAAGGATACATAGTGAAATGGTTGTTATTTACTAAAGGAAAATACACTTGGCACTACAAATATACTAAGACAAACTAGGAGACAGGAAACAAACAAAAGTTAAAAGTTGAAATCAGAATTTTATTTAGCTCATTCTCCATGAATCTTTAGGCATAGCCTGGCATAGAAATTGCCCCCCTACCCGTGAAATATTGCATATATTTCTCCCGAACCTCACGGGCATTTTGGGGGGGCAAGCCAGGACGGGCAGATTCAAGGCCCGGCAGGGGATTTGCAGATGAAAGTCCAGCCTCAGGCAATACTGTGGCCATATAAGAAGTGGATTTTCTGCTGAGAAAGTTGTGTAGCACACAGCAGCATAAAACTACATAGTTTATTTTGTAGTCCGCCAAGTGGATGGAAGTCATAAAAATGCAGAACCGGCTGGCCATTATGCCGAAGGCATTTTCAATGACTCTTCGGCCCCTGGCCAGCCGGTAATTGAACACCCTCTTCTCTGGTGTCAGGGTCCTCTGAGGAAATGGCCTCATAAGATGCGGTCCGAGCCCGAAGGCTTCATCAGCCAAAAAAACAAAGGGGAGTCCTTCAACATTCCCTGCATCCGGTGGCAATGCAAGGTCGTCACTCTGGAGACGGAGGGCAAACTCCGTCTGGATGAAGGATCCCCCATCGGACATCCGGCCATTCTTCCCTACATCAACATAGAGGAATTCATACCGTGCTGACACCACCGCCATCAGCACAATGCTATGAAACCCCTTGTAGTTGAAGTAGTAGGATCCAGAACGGGGTGGCGGCACGATGCGGACGTGCTTCCCGTCTATGGCACCACCGCAGTTGGGGAAGTCCTACCGCGTGGCAAACTCCGATGCCACAGTCTGCCATTCCTGTGGCATGGAAGGAAGCTGGGGAGTCAAACAAGATGAAAAAAAAATTTGAATTTAAAAATATTACATTACAAGGAGATTATAATAAAAAACATTAGAGGCCAACATCAATCAAATTCTCAGTTTATTAATCTGTTTTTAAGAAGTATAATGGAAGGCTCATGTTTCATATTCATCACCCCCTCTGATGGTCCATTAAAAAAATATTTTGGGGGGGGTAGATGTGTTTGTGCACAGGATAGCATTGCAGTGGCGGTGCATCCAGAGTGGGCGCTGGAACACTGCCCCCTCTCTCCTGTGCCCGTCACTCCGAACAATACATCGGTTCATGCCTTGCATTAACCTATGTATTGTCAATGCCGCCCACTATTCAGGTGGGTGGCCCCCTGTTAAGCGACCAACATATGAATAACTGCAGCATTTATGGGGTGAAAATTGCATATCAGAAACAAGGAGGCAAACAGCCTTGCACATTACAGCCTGAGGGATGTAATTGGCTTTATAAAAGTTAAATAGGTGATGCAGGGGGGGGGCATTCCTTGGGTAAACACTGACAGGCTGCTCTGCCAATCATGTTCACCAAGTCTGTTTAATGGTAACATGATTGGCTGATGCAACATCAAGGGCAGGAGAAGACATCAAGGACAGAAGAAGGATGGCGCTGACCACAAGAAGGTAAGTGTAGGGCTGGGGGGAACAAAATGACTGCATTGGAGGGAACAAAATGGCTGCATTGGAGGGAACAAAATGGCTGCATTGGAGGGAGCAAAATGGCTGCATTGGAGGGGGCAACTGGGGGCGTTTAATAGGCACAGTTGCAAAAAAGGAGGAAGTTTATTTCCTAAATTGGGGTTGGACCCCCAATCATTTGGAGCAACAGACGCCCCTGCTGGAAAGCTTAGTGAAGGGAAATATGCATGGAGGAGAAAAAAGGGGCATTTAAAAACTTCCAGCATGCATGGGGACAAAGGGGACATTCTCAGCATATTACAATCATGGTAATTAGGGAAGGATGAAAGAAATACAAGACATTAGCATACATGGAATACATAAAATGTGATGTTAATGGAGAAAACTTACCCTAATATAGTCCTCCTGCAGGACTTGTATAATAGCAGAACAGGTGTCTGGGATTATGAGGCCCAGAGCCTGGGGGGAGATGCCTGTCGTGAACTTCAAGTCCTGAAGACTTCTCCCTGTCGCCAGGTAACGTAACGTGGCGATGAGCCTCTGCTCAGCACTGATGGCTTCCCGCATAACGGTGTCCTTCCTGGTAATATAGGGGGACACCAAAGCCAACAGTTCCTGAAAAACGGGGTCAGACATCCGCAGAAAATTCCTGTAGTCCTCAGGATTATTCTCGACGATCTCCCGCAGCAGAGGCATATGGCAGAATTGGTCCCGCTGGAGCAACCAATTCTTGGTCCATGAACTCCTCCTCACACCGTTCATGGACTGGTCTTGGTCCAAAACAAGCAGACCAACACCAAGCGCACGCACAGCACGAACTCGACGACGAGAACGTCCAGGCGACATGGCTAGGAAACAGTCGTCTTATCAGAACGTACAGAACAGACTGCACTTTAGAACAGCAAGGCCTATGAATAACGAACTGAAAATCAGAAACTAACGGGCAAGAACGCACTGTAAAACAGATACGACCTGCCTAGACGCCCTGAAAGTCAAGATACGAACCCACAAGCACAAACTGAACCTCAGAAAACGAACTGAAAAGCACAAAGACTGAAAAGCGCGAATCGTCTCTTCCCAAACTTTTACTTCACACGCGGTAACACAAGATCAGCAAAAGCAGCCCAAGGGGTGGCGCCAAGGAAATCGATCTTCCCCTTTATACTGCCGTCGTACGTGCTGGACGTGACCGCGCAGAACAACGACGAGATTTGAAATTGTCAGTGTGTACGCATGGAAAGCTTGACGAGAAACTCGTCAAGGTTAACGACGAGAAACTCGGTCGTGTGTACGAGGCTTCAGACCAGAAGTGTGTTTCTTGCCAGATCACCAAGTGAAAATTAAGAAAAAAAAAAAAAAAAACGCAGCCAATACATTCATGGATTGGTAAGCTGTAATATATTAAACTTTTGTTTTTGGGTTTAAACTCTCAGATGGGGACACAGATGGAAATACTGTAAGAACGTGTGAGAGTTGTCAATTCTTCCTAAATCTGGCCAAAATTACACAAAGATTTTTTATTGTACTTTTTTGCTACATTGTAGTTTAGACCACATGTTTTAACTGTTCGATATACAACAATGAACAATTAATGTAAGAAAGCTAACTTAGAATGGATTTTGTAGAATGATGGAGGGGACCACATAGTTTGCCCTATTTAATGTTCAAAACCTGGCTCAGTCATGCAAATAGAAACTTATGCCGCGTACACACAATAGTTTTTCACGTCATTAAAAATTCCATTTTTTAAATTGGGCATTAAAAATGATCGTGTGTAGGCTCCAGAGCATTTTTAACGACGTGAAAAATGGCCTAACAAAATTAGAACCTGCTCTATTTTTTCATGTCGTTTTTCATGTCGTTTTTCACGTCGTTTTTCACGTAGTTTTTTTTTAACGACGTGAAAAACGGTAGTGTGTATGCTTTTACGAGGGGAAAAAAAATGTGCAAGCTCAGAATCAAGTATGAGATGGGAGCACTCATTCTGGTAAAACTAGCGTTCGTAATGGAGATAGCACATTCATCACGCTGTAACGGACTGAAAAGCACGAGGCTGAAAAGCACGAATCGTCGCTCAACAAAGTTTACTAACATGGAGGGTGGCACCATTCGAACGGAACTTCCCCTTTATAGTGCCGTCGTACGTGTTGTACGTCACTGCGCTTTACTCAAGCGTTTTTTTTAATGAACGTGTGTATGCAAGACAGGCTTGAGAGGAAACAAGAAAAATCACGTCGTTTTTGAAAATGACATTAAAAACGATCGTGTGTACGCGGCATTAGATAATGCACATACAAAAAAAAAACAATTCAGCCTAGTCCAAATGTAACCACTGTGTTCTTTTTCATTACGTTACTGTCCTTTGCTGCTGAAGAATATGTCAACCACGTATAAATAAATACTATTAAAAACTTAGATAGACAGCAGTACTGTCAGTAAACTGCCAATTCAGAAGATACCATATATTATTTCATATCACAAAGCATACACAAACCCCAGTTTGAACTTCTGAGGCTCAATCTGGTGCCGTCTGTTGCTGCTTTATTATTTTTTTAAACCATTTCTATTTTATCCCCCCCACCTCAATCCCCCGAACTTGGAAACGTTCACGCTTGGATCACAATGCAACAAAACTGCCTTTTTGTCAGCTTTCGTGAGTGTTGGCCAATCGTGAGGCAGTGGGTGGGTGGAAGCAGATACAAATGCCTATTCATGATGCAAGCTGCCTCCCCCTCAGAATCAAGCATGATCAGCTTAAATGAGGCAATGTGGTTTTTCTGTTGCATATGCTTCAGTATCTATTGTGATTCTCCATACTTGTTATTTTTTTCCTCAGGCAGCTTCTCCTTTCCTTTATACATGACAGTCTCTCCTCTTCTGCGCGAGGGCTTCCCCTCCCCTATGTTAGCGGTGCTGCCAGTGATAGCAAAGGAAAGTCCACTGTAGAAAAAGCTAAGAACTTTGCTTAAAGTCCTATTGAAACACAACTATATATGTAGTTTGTAAGGAAAAAAAAGACTATATGTATTCCAGTTTAACAGATGTGTTAAACTGTTTTTTTCAATTAACTACAGTATAAGACAGATAAAGACCCCCAGTCACATTTTATGATGACACATTCTTTAGTATTTACAGTAAATTTTTGTCCCCTTCAATCACTGTAAATATTAATTTATACCTGCAAACTAGGTAAATGGAAAATATAAGAATAGGATTTTTAAAGCGGAGTACCAGGCTAAACTGCTACTATGTCTTGAAGAATAGACCAACCCCCACCTCCTTTTTGGATATATATATATATATTTTAATGGCTTTATGCCTATTATGATGTTTTCCTGCTTGATTTCCATTCTACCTTCCGTGTTTGCATCAACCCCCCCCCCCCACTGCCTTCTGGGACCTGTGTGTGACCTAAAGGCTTCACTGCCGGTTTCCTTTATGCCGCGTACACACAACCGCTTTTCTCGATGAGAAAAACTGATTTTTTTTTTTCGCCGAGAAAAACGATCGTCTGTGGGCTTTATGTCGTTTTTCTCGTCTAGAAAAACGGCATAAAAAACGACGAGAAAATTTAGAACATGTTCTAAATTTTCTCATCGTTTTTTCCAGCATTTTTTTCTGCGGCAGTTTTCCCATAGGGAAACACTGCCGCGGAGCCCACAGACGGTCGTTTTTCTCGTCAAGAGAAAAAATTACGGGAAAAACGACCGTGTGTAGGGAACTAAGCGGTTCCCTCATTTTTCCTGTCATTATTCACGGCGGTTTTTTAACCGCCGTGAATAATGATCGTGTGTACGCGGCATTAGTTGCAATACCGGCACCTGCACCTGAGCCGATCAGCTTGGGGTGACGACATTGCGGAATCCCTGGACAGATAAGTGTCCTTATATTAAAAGTCAGCAGCTACAGTATTTGTAGCTGCTGACTTTTAATTATTTTTATTTTAGAGGCTGGAACTCCACTTTAAAGTGGTTGTAAACCCTTTACAACCACTTTATGCTAAAGGTAAGCCTTAGTTAAGGCTTACCTGTAGCTACCCAGGATATTTCCTGAACCTGCATGGTTTAGGAGGTATGCGCTGTCCCCTGCATGTGCCAATATCATCGGCATATGCGCACTGGGGTAAACTGAAGCAACAGCACATATGTGCCGTTGCTTCAGTCCGTGTGCCGTTACCGGTGGCTCCCGCGGAAGTAACCCCTGGGAGAGATGTTGCCGCCGGAGGGGGGGGGACGAGGACCGCTGCGGGGGCTTCGATCTCAGGTAAGTAATTCATAATGAGCTAGTATGCTATGCATACTAGCTCATTATGCCTTTGTCTTGCAAGGTTTTTTTTTTTTTTGTTTGTTTTTTAGATCTGGTTTACAACCACTTTAAGACAGCATAATGTTGTCAAAAAGATTTGGTTGTAAAACGTTACCATTCTGCACAATTTTTCAGGCTGCTGTAAAAAACGAAAAACATTCCTGATACACACATATGCACATCTACACACACTTAGGCCCCTTTCACACTGAGGCGCTTTGCAGGCGCTATTGCGCTAAAAATAGCGCCTGCAATGCGCCCCAAAAAAAACGCTCAATTGTATCCAATGTGAAAGCCCGAGGGCTTTCACACTGGAGCGCTGCGCTTGCAGGAGGGTCAAAAAACTCCTGCAAGCCGCATCTTTGAGGCGCAATAGGAGCGGTAAAAATACCTCTCCTATAGCGCCCCTGCCCATTGAAATCAATGGGGTAGCGACTCCAAAACGCCGCAAAGAGGCGTTATTGTGGGCGTTTTTAACCCTTTTTCGGCCGCTAGCGGGGGTTAAAATCCCCCCGCTAGCACCCGCAAATCGCAGCAAAAAATACGCTATAGCGGCGCTAAAATAGCGCCGCTATACCGCCAGCGCATCCAGCGCCTCAGTGTGAAAGTAGCCTTAGGGCTAGTTTACACCTATGTTGGTCTCTGAAAAATGATCTGCAGTAGCAGTGACGTAACTAGCACATCTGACACATGGGGCTGGTCATTTTTTTGCACCCCCCAAGAAAAATAGTATGTGGCAAAACTGTGGGTTTGGTCAGATTGCATTAACAGTGGGAGGGCCTTAACTTGCCACATGCTTTAATGATGGTGCCGCAAACGAGTATGTAACAGACAGTACAAACTTCAGTACACTCATTTTAATAAAATAAGACTGTTCTATTGCATATCCTTTACTACACACAGCTAACCTTAAATTGATATTAAAGTCTTGTTTTTTGTTTTGTTTTTTAAACAACAAACATATTGTACTTACCTGTTCTGTGTAATGGTTTTGCACAGAGCAGCCCTGATCCTCCTCTTCTCGGGTCCCTCGCCGACGCCCCTGGCCCCTCCCTCTTTCCGGGTGTCCCCACTGCAAACAGCTTGCTATGGGGGCATCCAAGCACCAGCACTCCCGCCCACTCTGTTTCCTGATTGGCTCACTGGCTGTGATTGACTTTTGGCTCCCGCTGCTGTCAAAAGCCAATCAGGAGTGCGAGTCCCCAGAGAGCCAAGGCTCTCATGGACATCGCTGAATCGAGAGGGGGCTCAGGTAAGTATTAGATGGGGCTGGGGAGCTGCTGTACACAGAAGGTTGTTTACCTTCATGCATATGTAGCGCCCTGCTCCCAATGACTGGGCGCTATGTTCAAATTTAGAGGATATCTGAGCCACTAGTTAGGCTCAGATGTAAATAAATAATGTTAAATTAGCCTCTGTTCCGCTTATGGCTGTGTTGGAAAACTTCCCACTGTTTGCTTGTAGGTGGCGTTACCACCTCAGGCCAGTGTGGAAGATTGACAGGCCAGAGTGCATTGGGTACCTTCCCCCGGGAACAGTTTAGTGGGCGTGGTCTACCTGCTGAGCATGCTGGGGAAGGGTACTCAAGGGGCAGACGCCATCTTTTGGGGTCCTTCGTCACCTCACAGCCCTCCTGGCGTGAGGGGTGTATTGTGTTATTTTTGGCCTCGGAACCATGCTGGTCCGAGGCTGCAACTCCAACCAGCAGGCCCAGCTCTGCTGACTGGGTCTGCACTTTGAAGGTGATCCTGTGCTGTCCATCCTGAGGGAGGAAGCCACTCAATGGAGGAAACCAGGGGAGCACCTGTCTTAGAAAAGACCAAGCAGAAGGCTGGTGTCTTGAGGAGGGCCTGGTAATTCTATTGGAGGATGCACCGCAACTAAAGTTACCTTGCAGTCTGCCGGGTCGGCTTAAAGGCTCTTGACTGTTTGGCTGGAAGTTCGGGTGTTGAGTCCTGTGGCAGAGGATCCCGGATTATCCAAAATTCTGTGCACCGCCAGTCTGTGGCAGAGACTGGTCCTGATTTATTGTTCGTGCATCATACCGGCTGCTAGGCCAGGTGAGAGGGGCCTATCCAGGTGAGCAATACCCACTCCAGGGAGAGTGGTGAATGACTGTATATTTGAGGAGTTCTCCCCAGTGATCTGTACCGTGTGCCTGAACCTTCCCCTTCCCTTCACCTTTCTAAATGTTTATGCAAAAAGGAAAATAAAACCTAACCGCTTAAGGTTTTACATCTTGTGTGGATATTGGAGTTTCTACATACTTTCTTTCCCTAGACAACGAACACTGAGGTAATGTGCAGGCCCAAAATTGAACCAGCAGCTCCTACGGGGGTGTGCTACACGTGGGGACTCATCTGGGATTGGCCGTTACCTCTCGCAACTGTAAAAAGGGATATTTGCTTTATTGAAAGTCTACAAGAAGGTGTTGGACTGTGCTTGAATTGAAACCAAAGGGTTAAAGGTACAGATCACTTTTGCTAACTGCGTAGGCCATGGGCAGAGCCAAGAAAGAAAAGCCTGCGAGCTACGCGCAAAAAGAACTCTAAAGGGGAGGAGGTCACGCCAACTGTGTGCTACACGTGGATGTGTTTGGCGCCAAAGACTAGATGCTGCCAGATCAAGTGAGTGGATCAGAAAGCAGCATGTCATTGATTTTGTGGGCACCACCCGGGCTTGGGCCTAGAATGTTCCCCATGCCCGCCGCTGTGAGTGCTAAGCCATCCGGAGCCCTGCTTACAGATACAGGGATCCGATTGAAGCCACGCGGACGCTTCATGTGCTATAAACAAGCAGAGATGTAGAGGCGCATGCTGTGCCCTGGATGTGAGGGACTAACAGTTCAGTTGCGTCCATTTGCCCGGTGCCCATGCTGCGGGGAATACTTGTTTGAGGTGGAGCAGCCCACTGTGTTGCCCCGCGCCTATTGAATAGACTGGAATACAGGCACCGCTACGTTGGAAGATGTCGTCTTCGCCCCTGCAGTTCAGCCTGTGTGCACTACTTCTTCTGCAGAAAGTGAGCCTGAAAGAGATGTCGCTACCAATACAGAGGTACCAGCGGACATCGCAGCGGATACCACGTCTATGGCATGTGTCTCCGTCCCACCCGTGAAATGGAAGGTGGGATACGAGAAGGCTTCCCGCGGCCGCGGTCGAGGCCTACCCCAGTATTTACTGGAACCGGACCCCGTGAGCGATGATATTCCCGGGACGTCCACATCAGGAGCTGGTAAGAAACCTGGGGGAAAAGTGACCGGGACTTTAGTTAATTATTTACCGGCAGAAGAGTTGGCTAACTCTGATCTGGACTCTTTGTCGGATGCTGGTGATGACCATTTATTTGAGCCCAAGCCCAGAGAGTTGTTGTGGAACAACATGGGAGATGCTGCCTCAACACGTAGCTGTTCAGAGTGGGCAGATATGGACTCTGGGGAAACTACCCCCAGGGAGGGAACCCCGGACATTGCTAGAATAACTTTGCCAGTTAAAGCGGAGGTTCCGCAGTCCATACTTTTTTTATGTCTATTACATGTCCTTACAGATTACTAATAAGTACTCACTCGTCCTGTGTTTTCACTCGTCCCCCGTCCGTTTTCGTGTAAAATAAATATTTATAAAAACTGTTCCTGTCTTTTCCATTTTGATTGTGGGCATTAGGGATGAGCTTCGAGTTCGAGTCGAACTCATGTTCGACTCGAACATTGCCTGTTCGCCCGTTCGCCGAACAGTGAACAAATTGGGGTGTTCGCGGCAAATTCGAAAAATCTATGGGAGAAATCTAAAGTGCTAATTATAAAGGCTTATATGCAAGTTATTGTCCTAAAAAGTGTTTGGGGACCGGGGTCCTGCCCCAGGGGACATGTATCAATGCAAAAAGAAGTTTTAAAAACGGACGTTTTTTCGGGAGCAGTGATTTTAATAATGCTTAAAATGAAAAAATAAAAGTGAAATATTCCTTTAAATTTCGTACCTGGGGGGTGTGTATGATATGCATGTAAAGTGGCGCATGTTTCCCGTGCTTAGAACTGTCCCTGCAAAAAGTGTCATTTTTGAAAGAAAAAAATGCATTTAAAACTGACTCGCGGCTATTAATGAATTGTCGGCTCCCGGCAATACATACAAAAGTCATTGATAAAAAAAAAAAAAAAAGCGTGGGGGTTCCCCAGAATTCAATTACCAGGCCCTTCAGGTCTGGAATGGATATTAAGGGGAACCCCGCCGCAAATAAAAAAAAAATTGACGTGGGGTTCCCCCAAATATCCATTCCAGGCCCTTCAGATCTGGCATGGATTTTAAGGGGAACTCCACCCCAAATTAAAAAAAAAATGGCGTGGAGTCCCCCTAAAAATCCATACCAGACCCCTTATCCGAGCATGCAACCTGGCCGGCCGCAGGGGAAAAGGGGGGGACGAGAGAGCGGCCCCCCCTCCCTCCTGAACCGTACCAAGCCACATGCCCTCAACATGGGGAGGATGTCCCCATGTTGATGGGGACAAGGGCCTCATCCCCACAACCCTTGCCCGGTGGTTGTGGGGGTCTGCGGGCGGGGGGCTTATCGGAATCTGGAAGACCCCTTTAACAAAGAGGACCCCCAGATCCCGGCCCCCCCCTATGTGAATTGGTAAGGGGTACATTGTACCCCTACCATTTCACGAAGAAAGCGTAAAAAAATGTTTAAAAAAACACACAAACACCTTGAAAAAGTCCTTTATTTAAAAAAAAAACAAAAAAACATTCCAGCGGTGAAATCCAGTGTCCCGCGGCGATCCCGATGTCCAGCGCTGTCCGTCATTGGTTGTGCCTGAGCGGACCTGATGGGGAACTCCCTCTCAGTATTTTAAATGTATAGACCCGCCCCTTCTAAAGTTCCCCATCAGGTCCGCTCAGCGGACCAGATGCGGAACATGAGAAGGGGCGGGTCTATACATGTATTACCAAAGTGAGAGCAGTTCCCCATCAGGTCCGCCTCCTCGGTATGTCAGACCCGCCTACGTCATTGGCTTGAGCGGGGAACTTCCTTCACTATGTAAATTTAAATTTACATAGTGAAGGAAGTTCCCCGCTCAAGCCAATGACGTAGGCGGGTCCGACATACCGAGGGGGCGGACCTGATGGGGAACTGGTCTCACTTTGGTAATACATGTATAGACCCGCCCCTTCTCATGTTCCGCATCTCGTCCGCTGAGCGGACCTGATGGGGAACTTTAGAAGGGGCGGGTCTATACATTTAAAATACTGAGAGGGAGTTCCCCATCAGGTCCGCTCAGGCACAACCAATGAAGGACAGCGCTGGACATCGGGATCGCCGCGGGACACTGGATTTCACCGCTGGAATGTTTATTTATTTTTTTTTTTAAATAAAGGACTTTTTCAAGGTGTTTGTGTGTTTTTTTAAACATTTTTTTTACGCTTTCTTCGTGAAATGGTAGGGGTACAATGTACCCATTACCAATTCACATAGGGGGGGGCGGGATCTGGGGGTCCCCTTTGTTAAAGGGGTCTTCCAGATTCCGATAAGCCCCCCGCCCGCAGACCCCCACAACCACCGGGCAAGGGTTGTGGGGATGAGGCCCTTGTCCCCATCAACATGGGGACATCCTCCCCATGTTGAGGGCATGTGGCCTGGTACGGTTCAGGAGGGAGGGGGGGCCACTCTCTCGTCCCCCCTTTTCCCCTGCGGCCGGCCAGGTTGCGTGCTCGGATAAGGGGTCTGGTATGGATTTTTAGGGGGACTCCACGCCATTTTTTTTTTAAACTTGGGGTGGAGTTCCCCTTAAAATCCATGCCAGATCTGAAGGGCCTGGTAATTGAATTCTGGGGAACCCCCACGCTTTTTTTTTTTTTTTTTCTCAATGACTTTTGTATGTATTGCCGGGAGCCGACAATTCATTAATAGCCGCGAGTCAGTTTTAAATGCATTTTTTTTCTTTCAAAAATGACATTTTTTGCAGGGACAGTTCTAAGCACGGGAAACATGCGCCACTTCACATGCATATCATACACACCCCCCAGGTACGAAATTTAAAGGAATATTTCACTTTTATTTTTTCATTTTAAGCATTATTAAAATCACTGCTCCCGAAAAAACGGCCGTTTTTAAAACTTCTTTTTGCATTGATACATGTCCCCTGGGGCAGGACCCAGGTCCCCAAACACTTTTTAGGACAATAACTTGCATATTAGCCTTTATAATTAACACTTTAGATTTCGAACGTTCGAGTCCATTGTATTTAATAGGGTTCTAAAGTTTACACGAACATTTTGTCTGTTCGCAGGTTCTGGTGCGAACCGAACAGGGGGGTGTTCGGCTCATCCCTGGTGGGCATCGTGAAGCCCACAAGCACAGACTTCCACCAGACTTCCGGGTAGCGGTGAATGCGGGTCTCCCGGCAAATCTCGAGGGATTACGCTGGACGGCGTCTCCTGGGAAGCATGACACTTTGCTCCCAGGAGACATTGCGCACACATAGCGCCGCCGGGGAATCAAAACGACACGCCTACTCCCGCGGGAGGAAAAGCAGGAAGTGAAACAGAATAAAGAAGATTATCTTCATTTACAGCATCACAAAGTACAAAAGGTTGGTGACATGTTAATGTACATATCAGTAGGATATTGGGAATAGACAGTTTAAATTTAGGGTGAACCTCCGCTTTAAGAGGACTGTTCAAAAACCTACCAGGTCTATGGTAAATAAGTCCCCGGACTCATGTGTGTTGCCCTGGATGGGGAGTTCTCGGACGTTGCCTAGACTCGCCCGTCTACAACGAGTGCTGATGAAAAGCGTAGCCACGGAGTACGGCCTGGAGTTCCCGTATGTACCAAAAGAAATAATGCGGGAGATTGAAGCAAAAAGGGAGCAGTGGTGCAGTGAAGCCATCTGGGACTATTTAGAAGTACCAAAGCCATTCCGGAATCTGGATTATTCCTTCATTATGGCTGATGGGTTCAAGGGGTGCCAGCTATATTGGAGTTATGGGCGGCATATCCACGCTGTTCGGATAGTCATCTGCAGACCAGGGAAGGACAATGTTACTTATTTTATTACAACCCTGGATAAGGAAGGAAAACCTCTGACTTTGCTGGACCCCAGGTTTTACTTATGAGGATTTAAATTAACTCTTTTGCCTTTGACCACATTTTTTTTCTTTTACCAAGGAAAAAGGAAACTTTCAACTGAGAGAAGGATTTTTGTTGCCTTCTCATATTTCATGCTAACTGGACTTTGGGGAAGTTAGCCAGTTAGGAATAGGGTTGTTGAGGAGGTCGGGCTCAAGATGTCAACTGTTACAGCACCTGTTTAAAGAACTTTTGTGTATTGCCTCTGACACTAGGTGGCAGTGGTCGATAGAGTAGGGAAAGACTTTTCTACACCTATCACTTAGGCTTTAAAGTAAAGAAGGAAAATTCCACCTCTGAGGGAGGTGTAGCTCTGCTTCTATAGAAATATTTTAGGATGGTTACAGTTATCTTGCTGTATATATCTGTGTCTTGTTTTTCTCTTTTAGGTAACCAGAACTTCTTTCAAGATCCCCAGAGAATGGGGAGGGCTAGATAGGTAGTGATGGGTGGTAGTGTGTAATGTATAATGTATATTGTGCTCTTATCTTATTGAAATTTTATGTCATCTGCACTGCTGTGATCCACAGTAGAAGTACAGCCAAGCAAGCAATACATCTATCACATAATCTGTCTCACTGCTCCAGTTTGGCATTGCTTGCGACAATTGATAAATGTCCCTATTTATGCTGTGAACTCACCCCCTAGGGCTCAGACGGGCTCTTCCTCAGCCCAAGCTTTAGATCCAGGCTCTTTCTCCCTGAAGCTGGCAGGTTTTCCAGACACCTGCTGCCCTAGTCCAGGGCCTTCAGACACCCCCTCTCCTAATCTGGGACCTCCAGGCACCCCCTCACCTAGTTCAGTATGTCCCTTGTACCCCCCCCATTTCCAGGGGCCTTTGTCACACCAACCACCAATTCCTAAATTTCCTAGTCAAGGACCTCTTTTGCATCTCTCCCCCCAGTCCAGGGCTTCCTCTGCACTCCCCTCCTAGTCCAAGGCCTCCTCTACAGCCCCCCCTCCAAGTTCAGAGCCACCACTGCATCCTGCCCTCTGAGTCCAGATCCTTTGCCACACCAACCCCACTTTTCAAGTTCAGGGCCTCCTCTACACCCCCCAGTCTAGGGCCTCTGGTGTACTCCCCTTCTAGTCCAGGGCCTCCTCTGCACCCCCCCAGCCCAGGGCCTCCTGTGTAGTTCCCTCTTAGTCCAGGGCCTTCTCTGCATCCCCTAGTACAAGGCCTCCTCTGCACTCCCCTGCTAGTCCAGGGCCACCTCTGAAACTACCAGTCCAGAGCCTCCTGTGTACTCCACTCCTAGTCCAGGGCCTCCTCTCCTAATCCAGGGTCTTTGCCACACCAACCCTTTTCTAGTCCAGAGCCTCTTCCACACCCCCCCTGCAGTGCCTCCTCTGCACCTCCCTAGTCCAGGGCCTCCACTGCACACCTCCCATCCTATAGCCTCCTCCATACCCCCTCATCCCAGGGCCTCCTCTGCACCCCCTCAGTCCAGGGTCTCCTCTGCACCCCCCTCAGTCCAGGGCCTTCTTCGCACCCCCATCAGCCCAAGGCCTCATCGGAACCCCCCTCAGCCCAAGACCTCCTCGGAACCCCCCCAGTCCAGGGCCTCCTCTGAACTCCCCCCCCAGTCCAGGGCCTTCTTCACACCCCCCTCAGCCCAGAGCCTCCACTGCACCCACCGGCCCAGGGCCTCCCCCGCACCCCCCCAGCCCAGGGCCTCCTCCGTGCCCCCCCAGTCCAGGACCTTCTCTGCACCCCCACAGCCCCCCCAAATATTTTGCCATACCAAACTCAACTTCTTATTCCCAATCCAGTGCCTTCTACACACAAACCCCTCTCCTTGTCATAATAAATGCCTTCCGGTTCCATAAAGGCTCTCCCATGCTGAAGTGTCACTCTGGAATGCCTTTCTATAGTGTTGGCTAGGGATGAGCTTCGAGTTCGAGTCGAACTCATGTTCGACTCGAACATTGCCTGTTCGCCCGTTCGCCGAACAGCGAACAAATTGGGGTGTTCGCGGCAAATTCGAAAAATCTATGGGAGAAATCTAAAGTGCTAATTATAAAGGCTTATATGCAAGTTATTGTCCTAAAAAGTGTTTGGGGACCCGGGTCCTGCCCCAGGGGACATGTATCAATGCAAAAAGAAGTTTTAAAAACGGCCGTTTTTTCGGGAGCAGTGATTTTAATAATGCTTAAAATGAAAAAATAAAAGTGAAATATTCCTTTAAATTTCGTACCTGGGGGGTGTGTATGATATGCATGTAAAGTGGCGCATGTTTCCCGTGCTTAGAACTGTCCCTGCAAAAAATGTCATTTTTGAAAGAAAAAAATGCATTTAAAACTGACTCGCGGCTATTAATGAATTGTCGGCTCCCGGCAATACATACAAAAGTCATTGATAAAAAAAAAAAAAAAAAAAACGTGGGGGTTCCCCAGAATTCAATTACCAGGCCCTTCAGGTCTGGAATGGATATTAAGGGGAACCCCGCCGCAAATAAAAAAAAATTGACGTGGGGTTCCCCCAAATATCCATTCCAGGCCCTTCAGATCTGGCATGGATTTTAAGGGGAACTCCACCCCAAATTAAAAAAAAAATGGCGTGGAGTCCCCCTAAAAATCCATACCAGACCCCTTATCCGAGCACGTAACCTGGCCGGCCGCAGGGGAAAAGGGGGGACGAGAAAGCGGCCCCCCCTCCCTCCTGAACCGTACCAAGCCACATGCCCTCAACATGGGGAGGATGTCCCCATGTTGATGGGGACAAGGGCCTCATCCCCACAACCCTTGCCCGGTGGTTGTGGGGGTCTGCGGGCGGGGGACTTATCGGAATCTGGAAGACCCCTTTAACAAAGAGGACCCCCAGATCCCGGCCCCCCTCCTATGTGAATTGGTAAGGGGTACATTGTACCCCTACCATTTCACGAAGAAAGTGTAAAAAATTGTTTAAAAAACACACAAACACGTTGAAAAAGTCCTTTATTAAAAAAAAAAAAAAACCCATTCCAGCGGTGAAATCCAGTGTCCCGCGGCGATCCCGATGTCCAGCGCTGTCCGTCATTGGTTGTGCCTGAGCGGACCTGATGGGGAACTCCCTCTCATTATTTTAAATGTATAGACCCGCCCCTTCTAAAGTTCCCCATCAGGTCCGCTCAGCGGACCAGATGCGGAACATGAGAAGGGGCGGGTCTATACATGTATTACCAAAGTGAGAGCAGTTCCCCATCAGGTCCGCCTCCTCGGTATGTCGGACCCGCCTACGTCATTGGCTTGAGCGGGAAACTTCCTTCACTATGTAAATTTAAATTTACATAGTGAAGGAAGTTCCCCGCTCAAGCCAATGACGTAGGCGGGTCCGACATACCGAGGGGGCGGACCTGATGGGGAACTGCTCTCACTTTGGTAATACATGTATAGACCCGCCCCTTCTCATGTTCTGCATCTCGCCCGCTGAGCGGACCTGATGGGGAACATTAGAAGGGGCGGTCTATACATTTAAAATACTGAGAGGGAGTTCCCCATCAGGTCCGCTCAGGCACAACCAATGAAGGACAGCGCTGGACATCGGGATCGCCGCGGGACACTGGATTTCACCGCTGGAATGTTTATTTATTTATTTTTTTAAATAAAGGACTTTTTCAAGGTGTTTGTGTGTTTTTTTAAACATTTTTTTACGCTTTCTTCGTGAAATGGTAGGGGTACAATGTATCCCTTACCAATTCACATAGGGGGGGGCGGGATCTGGGGGTCCCCTTTGTTAAAGGGGTCTTCCAGATTCCGATAATCCCCCCGCCCGCAGACCCCCACAACCACCGGGCAAGGGTTGTGGGGATGAGGCCCTTGTCCCCATCAACATGGGGACATCCTCCCCATGTTGAGGGCATGTGGCTTGGTACGGTTCAGGAGGGAGGGGGGGCCGCTCTCTCGTCCCCCCCTTTTCCCCTGCGGCCGGCCAGGTTGCGTGCTCGGATAAGGGGTCTGGTATGGATTTTTAGGGGGACTCCACGCCATTTTTTTTTTTAAACTTGGGGTGGAGTTCCCCTTAAAATCCATGCCAGATCTGAAGGGCCTGGTAATTGAATTCTGGGGAACCCCCACGCTTTTTTTTTTTTTTTTTTATCAATGACTTTTGTATGTATTGCCGGGAGCCGACAATTCATTAATAGCCGCGAGTCAGTTTTAAATGCATTTTTTTCTTTCAAAAATGACATTTTTTGCAGGGACAGTTCTAAGCACGGGAAACATGCGCCACTTTACATGCATATCATACACACCCCCCAGGTACGAAATTTAAAGGAATATTTCACTTTTATTTTTTCATTTTAAGCATTATTAAAATCACTGCTCCCGAAAAAACGGCCGTTTTTAAAACTTCTTTTTGCATTGATACATGTCCCCTGGGGCAGGACCCAGGTCCCCAAACACTTTTTAGGACAATAACTTGCATATAAGCCTTTATAATTAACACTTTAGATTTCGAACGTTCGAGTCCATTGTATTTAATAGGGTTCTAAAGTTTACACGAACATTTTGTCTGTTCGCAGGTTCTGGTGCGAACCGAACAGGGGGGTGTTCGGCTCATCCCTGGTGTTGGCAACCAGGAAGAGCAGAGTGATTCAGCGCTAGTGCGTCTGTACAGTCACCCTCCTATTTGGTCCTCTCGTGTTTGGCAAACTATGCAGCGGTGACAGTGACACCCTTAGAGCAGCACTTCCTAGTGTGGGTGAGGGTGATGGAACCCCTGGCGGCGCCCCCCTAGATGCGTCACCCAGAGCGTGTCCCCCCTGCCCCCCCTAGTTTTGACCCTGTGCGGTAGACAGGCATTCAAGAAGTAATACTGCTGCTTTCTGAATGCCTTTTCTTTTGACACCCAAACAGGGCTTTTGAATGGGAATACAATGCCTCAACCACTACCCTAGTGTTAGACTTGTGGTTGTGGAGTGGCCTTGTTCACTTGAATGGGTCATGTCCAAGGGTGCTACTGCCGATTGTGACATACTGTAGGGGATACATTTTGCCACACCATAAATCACTGCAGCCGTGGCATTTGTACAACCCAATTTCTATGACTTAGCAGCTTAAAGCAGGACTTCAACTAAAAAGGATAGTTCCACTTTATGTCCTTCTCTTCCCATCTTTTTCCACTTTTGAAAAAAAAAAATTTTGGTGGGGGGAGTGGGTACCTAGCTTTTACAGGTACCTGCTCACACGTCCACTCTAATCGCCTAGGTTATTCCACAGGAAGTTATCCCACTGCCTGCAGCCTCCTAGGACATGTCACAGGTGGCAGAAGGCTGCGGGTCCATTCAAAAAGTACAACGCGATTCATGCATGCGCAGTGGGGAGCTGGCTTTGAAGCCACAAGCAGTCACAGCCGGATTCCCACAGTAAACATGCACTGGGGACCCGAAGATCAGCAAAGAACTGGCCCAGGTGAGGACAGATCTGGATCCCTGGACAGATTAGTGCCGTTTTATTAAAAGTTAGCAGCTACCGTTTTTGTAGCTGCTAGCTTTTATTTTTTTAAATGACTGAAGAACCTCTAAGAGGTGTGGTTGAGGGGTGGTAAAACTGGCCCAACCACCTATTTTTTCTGCTCCCAACTATGTTGGGGAAATCTGGCTTTAGTCAGGCTAAAGGCCTGTCAGTGGTTATGATCCTGTCTCTCTCAGCTCTTCCATCGAGACAGAGGGTTAAGAAACAAAAATGTGCGAATGTGTAAGAAGTGCCATGGTATTAGGTATTAGGTATTAGGTATGGAAAACGCAAGACTGCCCCATACCAAGCTAACTTGTTAAGCATAAGAAAGGCTCTGTGAAACCCGGGGTTATCCTGCTCTAAGTGAGCTTGTTATGGTAAAATAATTAGAATTTCCTCTGGAAAGTTTGAAAGTATTGAGGTTTACATACTGCAAGAGATTTTGGTTGGTATTAATTAGGGGTCAAATATTAATCACCTTCTTTGCATAAATGATAAAAATATATCATGAAATACCTACAATTTAGTACTTTCCTCTCTGCTGTTAAAGTGCAACATATACTGTATATCAGGGATGTGCAATTCTTGCTATGCCTCATGGGATTTGTAGTTGTGCAACAGCTGGAGGTCCGCTAATTGCATATCCCTGCTGTATATGTACAATAATTTTGGATCATACTTTCCCCACATTTGACTATGGTCCTAATTTTTCAACAACAACTGCAAGTGTTCACTGAGCCTCAGAAAAGCTTGCTTTTGTACTAAAACTCTTCTGCTGGCATCAGTGGGATGTAGAGATGAGCCGAACACCCCCCGGTTCGGTTTGCGGCAGAATATGCGAACTGACAAAAAGTTTGTGCGAACACCGTTAAAGTCTTTGGGACCCAAAGTGAAAAATCAAAAGTGCTAATTTTAAAGGCTAATATGCAAGTTATTGTTTGGGGACCCAAATCCTGCCCCAGGGGACATGTATTAATGCAAAAAAAAGTTTTAAAAACGTCAGTTTTTTCGGGAGCAGTGATTTTAATAATGCTTAAAGTAAAACAATAAAAGTGAAATATTCCTTGTAATATCGTGCCTGGGGGTGACTATAGTATGCCTGTAAATTGGTGCATTTTCCCGTGTTTAGAACAGTCCCTGCAGCAAAATGACATTTCTAAAGGAATAAAAGTCATTTAAAACTGCTTGCGGCTGTAATGTAATGTCGGGTCCCGGCAATATAGATGAAAATTATTAAGAAAAAAGGCATGGGTCCCCCTCAGCCCATTACCAGGCCCTTTGGGTCTGGTATGGATATTAAGGGGAACCCCGCACCCAAATTAAAAAAAAAGGCGTGGGGCCCCCAGGCCCTATATACACTGAACAGCAGTATACAGGCGGTCCCCGGGTTACAAACAAGATAGGGACTGTAGGTTTGTTCTTAAGTTTAATCTGTTTGTAATTTGGAACAGGTAAGTGAGTGTGAGTGAGTGAGTAACTTGTATAGCGCTGCAAATGCGAACTAAATCGCCTCAAGGCGCTTGATATCCAGTGTCGTTGAGATCCTTCAGAAGAGGTGGGTCTTTAGTTTTTTCCTGAAGGCCCGATGGTTTTCTTCCATGCGGATGTTGTGGGAAGTGCATTCCATAGCCTTGGTCCTTGGACAGCAAACTTTCGTTCTTCCTTAGCTTTGTAACGTGTCTTGGGGATGTGAAGGAGGTTTTGGTTAGTTGATCGGAGGTCGCGAGTAGTGGTGTAGTGTTTTATTTTCTCGCATAAGTATTGAGGTGCGTTTCCTTGTGCGCATTTGTGAGTGAGGCAGAGGGTCTTGAATGTTACCCGATCCTTTACGGGTAGCCAATGGAGGCTTCTCAGGGACTGTCCGATTGATTCCCAGGGTTTTTTTCCCGTTACCAGTCTGGCCGCTGTGTTTTGGATGACTTGTAAACGTGTAATCTGATATTTTGTCAGTCCTAGGTAAAGGGAGTTTGCGTAGTCAAGTCGGGAATTGATGATGGTTCAGACTACAACTGCTCTGTCTTTTTCTGGGATGAAGGGGATAAGTCTTTGTAGCAGGCGGAGAAGGTGGTGAGATCCGCTGACTACTGATCCTATTTGTGCATCCATAGTCATGTCTGAGTCAAGGATAACTCCAAGGCTTTTAACTTTGGTGTTCAGGGTTATGTTTTGTCCAAGGATGGAGGGTGGTGTCCATGTGGTCCTAGAGTTTTTCTTTCGGTTAGCGTGGAAAATGAGCTGTTCTGTTTTGGATCCATTAAGCTTGAGCGAGCTCTCTGTCATCCAATTGTCGATCAATGTAAGGCATTTTTCCAGTCCGTAGTATTGATCTTTTTTGTTGTTGATGTGAAAGTAAAGTTGAGTTTCATCTACATAGGAGTGGTAGCGCAGGTCCTGTTCACTGATGAGTTTGAGGAGTGGCCGGAGGTAGATGTTGAGGACTACCGGTGACAGGGGTGATCCTTGAGGGACTCCACATGTATTTGTGCGTGGTGCCGAGGTGAAGGCTCCCAGTTTCACTGTCTGGGATCGATTTTCTAGGAGGGATGCGAACCATGGTAGGTCTGAGTCTGCAACTCCTGCTACTTCGGTGAGGCCCGTGAGCAGAATTTTGTGATCTACTGTGTCGAAGGCTGCACTGAGGTCCAGCAGCACCAGGAGACTCGATTCTCCGTCATCTGCTGCTTCGAGTGCGTTGTCCCATATTTTGAGAAGTGCCGCTTCCGTCCCGTGGCCTGGGCAGAACCCCGATTGTAATCGGTCCAGGAGTTTGTGGGTATCCAAATGAAGTTGTAGCTGTTGTGTTACTATTTTCTCGATGATCTTGGAGAAGGTATTCAGGCTTGTTACCGGTCTTCTAAAGTTTGGGTCTTTAGGGTCGAGGTTGGGTTTCTTTAGAAGAGGTTTGATTATTCCTTGCTTGAGGGACGTCGGCACAATACCTTCTTTGAACGATTGATTTATGAAGTGTGTTATGGGGGGTGCCAAGATGTCGGTACATTCATTCAGTAGTTTTGCTGGAATGATGTCGTTCGGTGAAGTGCTATCTCAGAGGCTTCTGATGATGTTTTTGGTGTTGTCGATTGTAGTTGGGACCAGAGTAAATTTTGTTGGTTGCAGATTATTTATGTGGAAATTTTCTTCCTTTGGCCGAGTGTGGTTGTTGGATTTTTTCCCGAATGTTGTTGATTTTGTCGATAAAAAATCGGATAGTTCATTGCAGAATTCCTGTGTTTCGTTGCTGAAGACTCGTTGCTGAAGACTCCAGGCAAGAGGGATTCATGGTCTGAGCCACTAATTTGAAGAGTTCTTTGGGACCGTTTAGGGCTTTTGCGATGGTATTAGAGAAATGGTCTTTTTTTTTGCTTTGAAGATTGCTTTATGATATTTCCTGGTGAGTGCTTTGTAGGTTGTGTGGTTCTCCTGTGTTGAGTTTATTCTCCAGGCTCCTTCTGCTCTTCTGCGTTCTTGTTTCAGTAAGGTAAGAGCGTCATTGAACCAGCCCGAATTGTTTTTGCGGATGAGTTCTTTGCGTCTGGAAGCATTTGTGTCTGCTGTCTGAAGCAAAGCTTTGTTCAGGGAGTTGAGTGTTTCTTCCGTTGAGTGGTTTTGGTTTAGCATTTCCATTTTGTTGTGTGGTTTTGAAAAGCTCAGAGTATAATTTCTTCTGTGAGCTTGTCCAGTGTGTTGTTGTTGCTTGTAAAGGTTTTTGGAGGGGGGTGTTGGTCGTTATGATAAATTTGATGGCATGGTGGTCTGTCCATGGTAGAGGCAGGTTGTCTAGTGTGTTGATGTCCATATTTTGTTTGAAGATTAGGTTGAGCGTGTGACCCGATACGTGTGTGGGGATATTTATCAGTTGTTGCAAGCCTAGTTTTTCTAGTTGGTCGATGCAGGCGGTGGCGATGGGGCCTTCGGAGGAGTTGGCCCAGAGGTTGAAGTCACCAAGTACCAGGAGGTTTTTGGTTTTCACGGTGTATGTCAAGAAGAATTCACTGAATGGTGTGAGGAGTTGTGTCTTTGGTCCTGGTGGTCTGTAGCAAAGCAGTATGTGGACGGTATTCTGGGGTGTAGTTTGAAGTTGCAAAGTTAGTGTTTCCATGAAAGGCAATGGGTTCTGTAGAGCTGGTTTGATGAGTGTAAGGTGGGCTTTGTAGATTACTGCTAGGCCTCCTCCTCTTTGTCCTGTTTCATGCTCAGTTAGGATGCGGTAGTTCTCCGGCACTAGTTCTGCTAGAATAGTGTTGCAGTCCGGTGTTAGCCAGCTTTCCGTGATGAAGAGGAAGTCTATGTTGTGTTGGGTGATGAAATCATGAATTTCCTTCTCGGGCTTAATTTTTTAAGTGTAGCTCCAGCCAAAAAATCTATTTTTAAGCTTTTTGGATAACATAGGAAGGGTTATCACCCCTGTAACATTTGTTTTGCTGTCTGTGCCCCTGTTCAGAAGATTTCACCTCACTTTCTGTCCCAATGACAATTGGATTTTGAAAATTTTGGGTTATTAGGGAAACAAGGATTGCTGATAAAGCATCAGTGGAGACACCTTTTTCCCATATTAACTCTTACAGGAGAGAATTTCCCTTCCTAGGGGTAGATTTCCTCTCACTTCCTGTTGTCTCCCTCCGTTTGTAAGTAGGAGTCGTTTGTAAGTAGGATGTTTGAAAATAAGGGACTGCCTGTATATACTATACGGCCTGCCCTATACACTCTGTGGAAAATTGGGCCTTAGATGTTGGTGGTACCAGAACACTATAAGCCCTCATAGTTACTCTTGGTGGGCGCTGGAACGGACCCTGCTGTGAAATATTAGATTGAGAATTGTAATTACATGCCCCTGTTAAACAGGGGCAGAAAAATTGGGTCTTAGGCAGTGGTGGTGGTGCCACAACACTGCAACGCCTCACAGTTACTCTTGGTGGACGCAGGAACGGGCCCTGCTGTGAAATATTAGATCAACAATTGTAATTACAGGCCCCTGTTAAACAGGGGCAGAAAAATTGGGCCTTAGGCGGTGGTGGAGGTGCCCTGAACCAACAATATTGTTAGAAGCTATCATCATGAAGATTGAGGAGGAATAGGATAGTCACTCAGCATAATAGGATAGTCACTCAGCATAAGCAGTCTTCAAGAGTAGTGTTGAGCGAACCCGAACTGTAAAGTTCGGGTCCGTACCAAACTTTAGCTTTTTCCCGAACCCGAACCCGGACTTTGCGCAAAAGTCCGAGTTCGGGTTCGGCAATCTAATTACGCATTTAGAAATGCTTCAGGGGCCAGCCAATCACCTTTTGATTAGCTGGTGTGCCCTTAGAGGCCATCATAGCCATGCCTACTAATGGCATGGCTGTGATTGGTCAGTGCAACATGTGACCCAGCTTCTATATAAGCTAGAGGCACACAGCACACACGTCACTCTGCTTCAGAATAGATAGGGAGAGGATCTAGTCTGCTGCTGCTGCTTTTAGGGAGAGATAGAAAAATACATGAGTTAGTCCTGATTCTGGAATCTGAGGGAAAAGATAGAGACAGTGTAGTGTAGGGCCAGGTTCCTGTTTTTTGCTTTTAGGGAGAGAGATATATTATATAGGAATAGGAGTCCAGATTCAGAGATATAACTCAGCGATCTGCATAGGTTTACCTGTTTGTGTTGCAGTGCAGTCTTTTTACACTGCTATGAGCCCAGTGTCAGAGAAAATCTACCTTTTATCTGCAAGCTCAGTGCACCAGCACTGCATATATTACGTTGAGAGATACACCGTTTCCATACTGTGGGTGTATTCTGCTCTTGGAAAAAGATCCATTTAGGACAAAAAAAAAAAAAGCCACTTTATTGTGCTCTTTTCCAAAAGACTGTCAGGGTCACCTGTGGCCAGGTGACAGATGCACACCGTAGGGGGACAGGAGTGCACCGCGAGGTAGTGAACCCTATGGCTGGCTTCTGTGGATAGGAAACTGGGTGGTTGTGGAAAGCGGGACCAGAGGAGCACAACCGGGATCCCAACGGAAGCGAGAGCCAAGATTCCCCAGGGCGCGGAGTCTAAGACCCAGCTGGTCTTCTCCAGGGCCTCTAGTGGTGAGGATGTTACGCTGCAGGCTGGGACCAGGTCGCGGCCCCTGGAGTTTCCTAGCTCACGCCCCGTAGGATAAGGGGAAGCAGCAGCACACGATAGAGAGAACCGAATAACAAGCCGAAGGTCAGGGGCCACAAGCAGACAAGGATAACGAAGAACGAGCCGAAGGTCAAGGGTCACGAGCAGACAGGGATGGTCAGGGACAAGCCAATAACGTAACAGAGAGACAGACGTAGCACACGGCAGGCAGGAACCCAAACACACAATGCCTAACAAACACGTTGATCAGCAAAGCAGGCTTGCAGTGCACAGGTTAATATAGTGTTCTGTGATAGGGCCTGGGGTGGAGTCAGGCTGGGAGGAGATTATAAAGGAAGCCAGGTGAAAGGGCTCAGGCCTCTAAGATGAACACATGGGAAGGAAGGTAAGCTGACAGACAAACACTGCTGCATATCCATGACAGTACCCTCCCTCTTATGGGCCCTCCCCCGCCTGGACCCAGGCTTAAAGGGAAATCTCTGATGAAACCTTCTCAACAGATGAGGTGCAGCGACATCAGATGCAGCAATCCAAGACGCCTCCTCAGGACCAAAACCTCTCCAATGCACAAGGTACTGAAGAATGCCTCTGCAGAGCCGAGAATCCAGAACTTGTCTAACCTCATACTTAAGATTATCCTCAGAGACCGAAAATGAGGTAGGGAGATGACAAGAAGATCTATTGAGGACCAAAGGCTCTCTAGGAATAAGCAAGGGCATGAGAGGATCAACAGGAATCTGAGGGGGGTCCCCTAGACCCTTAAAGGGGAACTGGTCATCTTGCACAGGACCATCAGACTGGGCAGATGTCAGTGGAACCCTGAAGTCAGGTTGGTTAGAAGGTGACATTTCTGGGTCCAATACTCCACTTTCCAGATGAAGTGGACCCGAACGTTTTTCTGGACAAAGAGAGCAAGTGTCACGAAAATGACCTTTGCCCCCACAGTAAAGACACAGACCAAGAGTTCTGCGCCTAGCACGTTCCTCGGGGGATAGCCTGGTCCGACCCAGCTGCATGGGTTCCTCAGCTGGTAGGAGATGCTCTACGGGTCGAAGAGAGGGGAGCTCAGGCTGACTAAGAACCAAGGACTGCTGGCGTTGCTTTTCTAAGGTCCTCTCCTGAAAGCGAATATCGATCTGGTTACACAAGGAGATAACGCCGGCCAGATCAGTGGGGATGGTTCTTCCTGCTAATTCATCCTTCACTCTATCAGACAGGCCATGCAAAAAGGTTGCGACTAAGGCCTCATTGTTCCAGCTCAACTCAGCCGACAGTATGCGGAAATGAAGGGCATACTGTCCCACAGAAGCAGACTCTTGGCGGAGACGTAAAAGGGCGCTGGCCGCTGAAGAGACACGAGCCGGTTCTTCGAAGATATTCCGAAAAAGTTTCAAGAAGCCAGACAGGCTAGAAACCACTGGATCATTCAGTTCCCACAGAGGGGCTGCCCAGGCTAAAGCTTCACCAGAGAGGAGGGAAATGATATAGGCTACCTTAGCCCGATCAGACAGGAAGTTTTGGGGCTGGAGCTCAAAATGAATCGTGCATTGGCTAAGGAACCCCCTGCAAGCCTTGGAGTCCCCAGAGAAACGGGACGGAGCTGGCAGTTGTAGTGAGTGTGTGGCTGCGACTGGTGCAATAGGTGCAGCCGCTGATTGTATTTGAGGTTGCGGATTCAGGGTTCCCAAGGAGGCCTGAAGCTGCTCGAAGCGAGAAGCCAGATCCTGGAGGAATCGCATCACCTGAGTCTGATTCGATTCCTGGGTTTCAAGTCTGCAAACTATGCCCTGCAATGGATCATCCGCGGGTAGCGGGATGTCAGCCGGGTTCATGGCTGATCAAACTGTCAGGGTCACCTGTGGCCAGGTGACAGATGCACACCGTAGGGGGACAGGAGTGCACCGCGAGGTAGTGAACCCTATGGCTGGCTTCTGTGGATAGGAAACTGGGTGGTTGTGGAAAGCGGGACCAGAGGAGCACAACCGGGATCCCAACGGAAGCGAGAGCCAAGATTCCCCAGGGCGCGGAGTCTAAGACCCAGCTGGTCTTCTCCAGGGCCTCTAGTGGTGAGGATGTTACGCTGCAGGCTGGGACCAGGTCGCGGCCCCTGGAGTTTCCTAGCTCACGCCCCGTAGGATAAGGGGAAGCAGCAGCACACGATAGAGAGAACCGAATAACAAGCCGAAGGTCAGGGGCCACAAGCAGACAAGGATAACGAAGAACGAGCCGAAGGTCAAGGGTCACGAGCAGACAGGGATGGTCAGGGACAAGCCAATAACGTAACAGAGAGACAGACGTAGCACACGGCAGGCAGGAACCCAAACACACAATGCCTAACAAACACGTTGATCAGCAAAGCAGGCTTGCAGTGCACAGGTTAATATAGTGTTCTGTGATAGGGCCTGGGGTGGAGTCAGGCTGGGAGGAGATTATAAAGGAAGCCAGGTGAAAGGGCTCAGGCCTCTAAGATGAACACATGGGAAGGAAGGTAAGCTGACAGACAAACACTGCTGCATATCCATGACAAAGACCCATTGGGCAAAAAAAGAAAAAAATTCCATTTTATTTTGCTCTTTAATGTACGCTTGCAAAAAGAGCCATTTAGGGCCACAAAAAATATTTTGCAGTGTGTTATACATATGTGGAGGTGTGTGAAATAAACAATTTATATATAGTTTCTTTCTCGTACATCACGGGACACAGAGCGACATAGTCATTACTAATGGGTTATATAGATACCGTCAGGTGCTGGCACTGGCAACTTCCAAAACCGGAAGTACCCTCCCCTATATAAGCCCCTCCCATCCGGGAGCACCTCAGTTTTTTGCCAGTGTCTAAGGTGTTGGCCAAGAAGAAACATGTGTTTTTCACTGAGCTTGCGTACAGGTTCTTTTGGGCCTCAGTAAGCTATTCCGGATCCGACCAAAAAAGCTTCATAGCTAAACGGTCGGTACCCGGGCCTTGCAGAGAAGAGCAAGGTTCTGCCTGTAATGCTTCTCTTAGGAGAGCTGGACCCTGGGATCCAGAGCTCTGGTCATACCCACGACCAAGATGTTTTCTGTGCAGGGTGCTATACAGGTCCAGGGGAGTGGAATCCTTGGGAACCCGGTCCCTGAAGGTTTGATTACAATGCCTGCCGTGATAGGTGAAGTTTGGGCTTTTGTGGACCAAACAAAGTCCTGCGGCGGGGAACAGGTAAGTGGGGGCCCCCAGGAACTTGGTTCTATTGGGGGACCCCCAAGCCTAATTTGTCTTTCTGTCTGTTACCTAATGGTATTCCCGCAAAATTCTGTGCATGCCTGTAACTACTAAAAAAATGTAATAATTTTTAATGGTGGTCAAGAAAAAAAAAAAAAAAATTTTTTTTATATATATTTAATATATTAGACTGCGGTACCTGTGTTTGTCCACTAGAGGCCGCTGTGGAATGTTTTCTTGTCATGTGGACTAGCTTCTTCTCAGCAGAGCAAAGTCCAGGCAGATGGTGAGTTCTCTTATAGGAAACTGCTTCCTCTGCCATGTTGCAGTGCTCGTCCATCCCCCGGCCTGCGGCAAAGAGGGGCCCTGGCTCCTGTCCCTTGTTACCATATTTGAAATTAGCGCCGAAGGCGCACGTGCCCGCGCGCGTGCGCGTGCACGCGCCTCTATATATAGAGGTGAGCCGGGAAAGGGGGCGGAGCCTGGGGGATGACGCTCTGTGCGCGCCGCAGCGCTTCTGCGCATGTGCGGGCGTCCCAGCAGTTTAAAAAAACCACAATATTGTAGTGAGCTGGCTATGAAGTACAGAGACAGAGCTGGCAACATTTAAAGGCATACAGCAAGCGGTTGATACAGGCATCCCCTAGAAAGGCACATTAGTAGACACCAACTGTGATATAGCAGCAATTGTGCTAGACTATTCTCAGTAAAAGTGGTGTATTACGGCTGGAATACCTCAGCTTTAGGCTTAGGAATATGCCGTCCAGAAGCTCCGGAACTGAATCTTCCAGGAAGCGAAGGGGGTCTCATCGGGCTCGGAGGATCTTGGGCATACTCCTGCTGCACCAGTCTCCCCTGAAGTTCAGAGGTAAGTGACCGTAGAGACCCCGCAGGGTACTTGGTACTGTGGCTGTCCTCAGTTCACCTGCTCCTGTGTATGTAACAGAGGAGGTTTTTTCCTCAGCTCTGGGAGGATTAGAGAGAGATTGTCAACATTTATCGCTGCCTCCCTGTCAGGGAAAGCACGCCCGATCTCCGTCTCCTCCTTCAGAGTGCCTGTTAGCAGAGCAACAGTCCCATACAGGGATCGACCTGCCTGAAGGGGATCAGGATGAGGTTGATTCTGTTATAGATAAATCAACAGTGGGGGAACCTTTTCTCAGCATCTTAAGCTGAAAGATTATGGGTTCAGTCTCTGACTAACATGGTCCGATCAGCATTTAAAAATGCACCTTGCGGAACCATCAACCACTACTGTATCCTCGTTGGGGTCGCTAGAAGCCCCCAGACTGTTTGTTCTTTTCCACTTCACCCTTTACTGAAAGGGCTCATTTACCAGGATTGGGAACGTCCTGAGAAAATATTTATTCCCCCAAGAGATTTCCGGTGGTCTATCCCATGGAGGATAAGTTCATCAAAAAAAAAAAAAAAAAAAATGGAAGGTCCCTACAGTGGACGCAGCCATCTCTTGTATGTATAAATCACTGACATGTCCAGTGGATAATGTCCAAATGTTCAAGAACCCAATAGATAAAAGATTGGAGTCCTTATGAAAATCTGCTTGGTGATACAACCAGCAGTAGCAGCTATTGGGGTCTGCTAAGCAGTGAAGGATCAGTTGAAACAGGTCTTGAGGGACTTGACAGATCAGCAGGCTTTGCCCTAGCTGATCTACCTAGAGCCTTAGGCTTTGCGGTTGACGCCATAGAGGATTCAGTCCATCAGGCCTCCCGCCTTACGCTGTCTATAGTACATATGCGTAGGCTCCTATGGCTCAAAAACTGGTCTGCTGAAGCTCCCTGTAAAGAATGGCTGGTTAGCGTCCCATTTCATGGTGAACGCTTATTCAGGGAAAACCTGGACAAATATATCCAGAAAATTTCCAGCGGTAAAAATACGCTCTTGCCGGTTAAAAGCAGAGTTAGAGGTCCCTCTTTAAGAGGCCTGCTTCTCCAGTCCCTGGGGCATCGGCTGTGTAACAGTTCCGACGGCCTCCTCGGTCAAATCCCGGGGGTAAAAAACAGGGACAGTAGCAGGGTAATGAGAAACCCTGGGTCAGGGGAGGTACAAAACCTCCCCCAAAGTTAAATTCATTGAAGCCCCCACTCAGTCGGGTGGGGGGAGGACTCCAGTTGTTCGCAAGAGACCTGGCGGGACACGATCAAGACAGATAGGTGCTCTCCGCAGTAGGTTTGGGATACAGTTTGGAGTTAAAAGACTCTCCTCCTTCCCATTTTTGAGGTCAAACGTGCCAAGGGATCCCCGGAAGAGAGAGTCCCTCCTGTTGGCACTAGAACAACTATTGCTCCAAGGAGTAATTATGGAGGTTCCCCTGGAAGAATGAGGGTTCGGGTTTTACTCAAACCTCTTTACAGTCCCGAAGCAAACGCGGACGGGAGGCCCATATTAATTCTAAAAGGGCTATACAAATTCCTGTATATCAGGACTTTCCGATGGAGTCGATCCGATCGGTGGCCACTGCCCTACAAGGGGAGGATTGGTTAGCCACGATCGACATCAAAGATGCTTATTTGCACATTCCCATCTTTCCAGTCCACCAAAAATTTCTACGCTTTGCAGTAGAAGGGCGCCATACATCCTGAAATGGGCAGAAAAATATGTCCCAGCCATATCTGCGGTATTCATTCCAGGAGTGGAGAATTGGAAGGCGGACTTTCTAAGTCGCCAGCAATTAGGCCCAGAGGAAGGGTCCCTTCACCCCGAGGTTTTCTGGACAATATGTCAGCGGTGGGGAACATCGGATGTAGATCTTCTAGCATCCAGATTCAACGCAAAGGGGGACAGGTTTGTCTCTCGGACAAGGGATCCCCTAGCTTGCGGCTCGGATGCCCTAGTGTTCCCTTGGGATCAGTTCAAGCTGATATATGCATTCACACCGCCAATGGTTACCTCGATTACTCCGCAGAATCAGGGTAGAAAAGAAACCAGTGATTCCGGTGGCTCCAGCGTGGCCCCGAAGAGCGTGGTACGCGGAGATTGTAAAATTTCAGTGGGGAGTCCTTGGACTCTCCCACGTCGTCCGGCTTTCGCAAGGACCGATATACCACCCTTCCTTACCAGCCCTAGGTTTGACGGCCTGGCTATTGAAGCCCACATTCTAAAAAAGAGAGGGCTCTCTAATGCTGTGGTATCTACCATGATCAATGCCAGGAAGCCGGTATCCAGGCAGATCTACTATAGAATCTGGAAGGCGTACATCGCGTGGTGTGAGGCCAAGAAATGGCATCCACATAAGTACGTAATAGGTAGGATTCTGGACTTCCTACAGTGGGCTGTAGATAGGAAGCTTGCCTTGAGTACTATCAAGGGTCAGATTTCGGCCTTGTCAATATTTTTTCAAAGGCCCTTGGCTTCGCATTCACTAGTCAAAGCCTTTATACAAGGAGTGATGCGTATTAGTCCTCCGGTTAATATTCCCATATGTCCATGGGATCTAAACTTGGTTCTGTCGGTTCTACAGAAACAACCATTTGAACCATTACAGCATATTTCCTTGGTGCTTCTCACCAGGAAATTGATTTTTCTAGTAGCCATTTGTTCGGCTAAAAGAGTATCGGAATTAGCAGCTATGTCCTGTAAGGAGCCATATCTGGTTATCCATAAGGACAGAGTAGTGTTACGTCCTCATCCAGCCTTCTTCCTAAGGTGGTATTGAGGTTTCATTTGAACCAAGATGTGGTTCTTCCTTCTTTTTTCCCCAAACCTACTTCGGTAGAGGAAAAGTTATTGCATTCTTTGGATGTAGTAAGAGCAGTTAAAGCTTATCTAAAAGCCACTGCTCAGATTCGCAGAACGGATACTTTGTTTATTCTGCCGGAAGGCCCCAGAAAGGGTCAGGCAGCGTCAAAGTCTACTTTAGCCAAGTGGATTCGACAGGTCATTATGCAAGCTTATGGCTTGAGAAGGAGACCACCTCCGTTCAAAGTTAGAGCGCACTCCACGAGAGCAGTTGGAACTTCATGGGCAGTGCATCACCAGGCCTCCCTGGCTCAAATCTGTAAGGCCGCAACATGGTCTTCGGTACACACGTTTACTAGGTCCTACCAGGTGGACGTTAGAAGTCAGGAGGATGTCGCCTTTGGGCGCAGTGTGTTGCAGGCCGCAAAAGATCCTCATGTCTGATAGCGCTCAGCTTATATATGGTGTATCCCCCCCCTCATTTGGCATTGCTTTAGGACATCCCATTAGTAATGACTATGTCGCTCTGTGTCCCGTGATGTACGAGAAAGAAAATAGGATTTTTATAACAGCTTACCTGTAAAATCCTTTTCTTGGAGTACATCACGGGACACAGAGCTCCCGCCCCTCTTTAGGGACACTTATTGCTTTGCTACAAAACTGAGGTGCTCCCGGATGGGAGGGGCTTATATAGGGGAGGGTACTTCCGGTTTTGGAAGTTGCCAGTGCCAGCACCTGACGGTATCTATATAACCCATTAGTAATGACTATGTCGCTCTGTGTCCCGTGATGTACTCCAAGAAAAGGATTTTACAGGTAAGCTGTTATAAAAATCCTATTTTTCTTCTACTGTGCTATACTAAAAAAAAAAACTTTTTTTTTAATAGCATTTTCTGCAGTTCTGTAGCTGTGCGATTCAGCGGTTACGTACTGTGGGTGTATTGTGGTCTTCCAAAAAATGCCATTTAGGGCCACAAAAAATATTTTGCAGTGTGTTATACATATGTGGAGGTGTGTGAAATAAACAATTTCTAAATAGTTTTCTTCTACTGTGCTATACTAAAAAAAAAACATTTTTTTTTAATAGCATTTTCTGCAGTTCTGTAGCTGTGCGATTCAGCGGTTACGTACTGTGGGTGTATCGTGGTCTTCCAAAAAACGCCATTTAGGGCCACAAAAAATATTTTGCAGTGTGTTATACATATGTGGAGGTGTGTGAAATAAACAATTTCTAAATAGTTTTCTTCTACTGTGCTATACTAAAAAACACATTTTTTTTTGAATAGCATTTTCTGCAGTTCTGTAGCTGTGCGATTCAGCGGTTACGTACTGTGGGTGTATTGTGGTCTTCCAAAAAACGCCATTTAGGGCCACAAAAAATATTTTGTTGTTGGCTCCTCGCAGGAGGGAGAAAGGCACACCGCACTACCAGCCCGTACCCTCCTATATAAAGAGGTTGAGCGGTGTACTTGACGGGCCGTGTCCACAGCCGGAGTCAAAACTCCTCCAGAGGATGATTCTCACCTCTACTGTAGGTAGAGGCAAGTCCTTTAATTCCCAGTAAAGTCATTGTCCACACCAGCTGAAATTACAACTCTTATTCTCTCATGGCAAAATAAACTCTACTCGGATAGAAAAGGTTAGAGCAAAGAAACAGGACAGCTTAAGGTGTGGAGGAGGTCCAGGCACAAACGTAGCACATTCACTTCACTGCTTAGGTTTCTCAAACAGTTTTAGGTGCACGGTCTCTGCCACAGACCTTGAGGTTGGTCTCTGCCACAGACCGGGTGTACAAGGCCCCTGCCACGGACCTGGAGAACTTTGGTCTCTGCCACAGACCAGGGTGTATAAAGCCCCTGCCACGGGCCGGGTGAATAAGGCCTCTGATACAGTCAAGATGACATTGAGCTTCTCCTTCTACGAACCTAGCCCATATCAAGGGGAAGACATCTCTCCAGGGAGTCAACAGACCCTTCCTTCACCGTGACTCCCACATCGGTCCATCAGAATGATCCTCCCTTCCCTGGAACATGGTCCCCTACACGAGACGGCACCCTAAGACTCCTCGACCCTTAGCGGACTCCAGACGAAGGCTCTGGACTCCAGGCTTTACTCCCGCACCTAGGCCTCCATACCCAGGGCAGCAGGAACTCCAGGATAGTACCTCACCCCGGGTTAAAGGTACCCGAGATGGAACAGGAACACATGCACCCAGGCCGAAGGCACCTGGGCGTGGACCCCACTTGACATCAGCCCCCAGGCCAAAGGTCTGCCCCTTTTATATGCTCTCCCGGCATGCACAGCAGGTTCCCCGCCCCGCTGTACTACTGCCAAGAGGGGACACAAAAGGCACAGCACTGTATCGGCGGTTCAACCCTAGCCTACCATGGCAGCGCCACCTGTAGGCCGCAGGGAACTGCACACCAATACAGGACAAAATGGTCCATGAATCCTACAGAATTAGGGTGTTTGAGCCTATTTACCACTCAAACACTTCCCTTAAATTTAGCACCCCGCTACATTTTTATTTCAAAGTATTTTATTTTCCCACTAGCTTATCCATTAAATTGAATCATTTATTCCAGAAAGGGCGTATTCTGGGGCATTCCCACCATATGTGTGGCATCGTGCCGTTGAGTTTCTGAGGTTCTTAATGACTTCCCGTACCTCTTCTGCTGAAAAGGGGGCCTCCAGCATATTTTTTTTTTTTGTTTTTTTTATGTTATTTTAAGTTATTTCCCTATCCACATTTGTTTGCAGAGCACTTGCCATGCTCCTAACAACATTTTGCTGCCATTTGCAGCCCTCTAGCCCTTTCCATTACTTTTTTAGAGCCTTTTTAGTCCTTAGAAGTCCGGGTCCCCATTGACTTCAATGGGGTTCGGGTTCGGGTCCGGGTTAAAGTTCGGTCCCGAACCCGAACTTTTTTTCGAAGTTCGGCCGAACCCGTCGAACCCGAACATCCAGGTGTCCGCTCAACTCTATTCAAGAGATCCCACATCCATAGAAAAAACAATTGGTTACATCAGCATCAGGTGCTTGGTAGCTGGTGATCCAAGACTGGTTAATTTTTAATAATGTGAGCCGATCCACAGAGTCTGTGGCCTCCTCAAATGGTGACAGGACAGTGCATGCATCCTTGATCAGTAGCCACTGCTGTGTCGAAAAAAGCCAAGCTTCCGTGACCCTGTCCTGATGCCATACTCACACAGGTACTCATTGATGGCCCTCTTCTGCATGTGCAGCCGCTGCAGCATTGCCAACGTTGAGTTCCACCTGGTGGGCATGTCACAAATGAGGCGGTTCTTGGGCAGGTTGCATTCCCTTTGAAGGTCAGCCAGCCGAGCACTGGCATTATATGACCGGTGGAAATGACCACAGACTTTCCTGGCCTGCCTCAGGAGATCCTTTAAGCCCGGGTACCTGCTCAAGAACCGCTGCATCACCAAATTCAGGATGTGAGCCATACCGGGAACATGGGTCAAGTGTTCCTGTCGGAGGGCGGAGAGGAGGTTGGTGCCATTGTCACATACAACCATTCCTGGCTGAAGCTGGCGTGGCGTCAACCACCTCTGAGCCTGCCCCTGCAGAGCTGAGAAAATCTCTGCCCCAGTGTGGCTCCTGTCCCCTAAGCAGACCAACTCAAGCACCGCATGGCATCTTTTTGCCTGATTGCTTGCGTAGCACCTTGAACGCCTACGGAGCACCGCTGGTTCAGAGGACAAATCTGCAGAGGCCATAGAGGAAGAAGAGGGGGTGGAGGAGAGAGCTGTGGCAGAATCACCACTACTAGCATTTTGGAGGCGTGGTGGTGGAACAAACTCCAACAATACTGAACCCTGTCCTGCATCCTTCCCAGCTGCCAGCAGAGTTACCCAGTGTGCCGTGAAAGAAAGGTAACTTCGCTGTCCATGCCTGCTGGACCATGAGTCAGCGGTAATATGCACCTTACTGCTGACTGCCCTGTCCAACGAGGCAAAGACATTGCCTTCCACATGCTGGTAGAGAGCCGGAATGGCCTTCCGTGAAAAGAAATGGCATTTGGGAACCTGCCACTGAGGTACCGCACATTCCACAATTTCACGAAAGGGGCAGAGTCTACCAGCTGAAAAGGCAGCAATTTGGCCAAGCTAGCATTCAGACGCTGAGCATGTGGATGGCTGGCATCGAATTTCTTTCGACGGTTTAGCAACTGGGGTAAGGAAATTTGCCTGCTAAAATGGGATGTTGGTGTACCGCTAGCAGATTGGTCGCAAGTACTTGGGACACCTATTTCTATACCTTCATTCCTCTCAGTGCAGGTTTCTGAGAGGATTGGAGGTATAGTGGGGTTGGAGATCCCAGCTGATGAGGAGCAAGGAGAGGTCTGCCTTGTTCTTTGATGTGGGTCTTTTAAGTGCTGTTGCCAGCAGACTGCATGGGAGGTCGTCATATGTCTGGTCAAGCATGTAGTGCCCAAGCGGCTGCTGTTTTGGCCACGCTTGATACGCTTCAGACATATGTTGTGCTCTGTTGCACATGTGTCAAAAAAGGCCCACACCAAATAACTTTTCAAAATATGCGGGGAGTCAGCAGCGCCCTGCACCTGCTTAGCTCTGAGGTGTGATGCAATAGGGTGGCTGCCCTTAAGCTGCCTCCTGGAGGGCATCCTGCCTCGTTGGAGATGTGCCTCCTCCTCCTCTCTTCTATCAGGCACCCAAGTAGAGTCAGTGACCTCATCATCCCCTCCCTCCTCATCACTGGAGAAAACTTGGCAGTATGTTGCAGCTGGGGGAACATGACTGCCAGTTTCTTGTCCTTCTTGGGCACCCCCTCTCTCTAGGCTCATGTTACTCCCTTCCTCAACCTGGGTACCATCATCGGAGCCTTCAAATCGCTGTGCATCCTCCTGCAGCATGTACCCGACACTGTGGTCGAATAGTTCGGGAGACTCCACCGTGCATGATGGTGGGGCTAAGGAAGGAGTGACTATTGACATGGAGCCGATGGAATAGGCTGCTTTGGCAGCTACATTGGCAGGCAAACTACTCTGAGCCTGGGTGACAGAGGATGAGGACAGCTTTGTTATCCATTTCACTAACTCTTCTTCATGTTGTGGCTCACGACCAGCACTGTTGACTGTAGACACAGAGCCTGCTTGTCCACTTTTAGTGGCCTGTGAGCATCTGCCTCTCCTTGGTGGCCTTCCGGACATGCTGTACATTTTTTTTAGCAAAACCACACTACACTGTATTGTGTACTGTGTACACCACCAGAAAAGTAGTAGCAACTGCACTATGGGTGCACTATGGGTGCACGGTACTGTGTACACCACCAGAAGTGTAATAACAACTATAGGTGCACTGTATTGTGTACTGTGTACACCGCCAGAAAAGTAGTAGCAACTGCACTATGGGTGCACGGTACTGTGTACATCACCAGAAGTGTAATAACAACTATGGGTGCACTGTATTGTGTACTGTGTAAACCACCAGAAAAGTAGTATCAACTGCAATGTGGGTGCACAGTACTGTGTACACCACCAGAAGTCTAATAGCAACTACGGGTGCACTGTATTGTGTACTGTGTACACCACCAGAAAAGTAGTAGCAACTGCACTATGGGTGCACGGTACTGTGTACTGTGAACACCGCCTGAAGTATATGAGAAAAAGTACACCAGGAATGACCTGCAATCAGATATAGGCTTCCCTACACTGGATGCAGTGTATATATATATATACAGTCTGGTCCATAAATATTGGGACATCGACACAATTCTAATCTTTTTGGCTCTATACACCACCACAATGGATTTGAAATGAAACCAACAAGATGTACTTTAACTGCAGACTTTCAGCTTTAATTTGAGGGTATTTACATCCAAATCAGGTGAACGGTGTAGGAATTACAACAGTTTGTATATGTGCCTCCCACTTTTTAAGGGACCAAAAGTAATGGGACAATTGGCTGCTCAGCTGTTCCATGGCCAGGTGTGTGTTATTCCCTCATTATCCCATTTACAAGGAGCAGATAAAAGGTCCAGAGTTCATTTCAAGTGTGCTATTTGCATTTGGAATCTGTTGCTGTCAACTCTCAATATGAGATCCAAAGAGCTGTCACTATCAGTGAAGCAAGCCATAATTAGGCTGAAAAAACAAAACAAACCCATCAGAGAGATAGCAAAAACATTAGGTGTGGCCAAATCAACTGTTTGGAACATCCTTAAAAGAAAAGAACGCAACGGTGAGCTCAGCAACACCCCAAAAGACCCAGAAGACCACGGAAAACAACTGTGGTGGATGACCGAATAATTCTTTCCCTGGTGAAGAAAACACCCTTCACAACAGTTGGTCAGATCAAGAACACTCTCCAGGAGGTAGGTGTATGTGTGTCAAAGTCAACAATCAAGAGAAGACTTCACCAGAGTGAATACAGAGGGTTCACCACAAGATGTAAACCATTGGTGAGCCTCAAAAACAGGAAGGCCAGATTAGAGTTTGCCAAACAACATCTAAAAAAGCCTTCACAGTTCTGGAACAACATCCTATGGACAGATGAGACCAAGATCAACTTGTACCAGAGTGATGGGAAGAGAAGAGTATGGAGAAGGAAAGGAACTGCTCATGATCCAAAGCATACCACCTCATCAGTGAAGCATGGTGGTGGTAGTGTCATGGCGTGGGCATGTATGGCTGCCAATGGAACTGTTTCTCTTGTATTTATTGATGATGTGACTGCTGACAAAAGCAGCAGGATGAAATATAGTGTTTGGGGCTATATTATCTGCTCATATTCAGCCAAATGCTTCAGAACTCATTGGACGGTGCTTCACAGTGCAGATGGACAATGACTCGAAGCATACTGCGAAAGCAAGCAAAGAGTTTTTTAAGGGAAAGAAGTGGATTGTTATGCAATGGACAAGTCAATCACCTGACCTGAATCCGATTGAGCATGCATTTCACTTGCTGAAGACAAAACTGAAGGGAAAATGCCCCAAGAACAAGCAGGAACTGAAGACAGTTGCAGTAGAGGCCTGGCAGAGCATCACCAGGGATGAAACCCAACGTCTGATGATTTCTATGCATTCCAGACTTCAGGCTGTAATTGACTGCAAAGGATTTGCAACCAAGTATTAAAAAGTGAAAGTTTGATTTACGATTGTTAATCTGTCCCATTACTTTTGGTCCCTTAAAAAGTGGGAGGCACATATACAAACTGTTGTTATTCCTACACCGTTCACCTGATTTGGATGTAAATACCCTCAAGCTGAACGTCTACAGTTAAAGCACATCTTGTTCGTTTCATTTCAAATCCATTGTGGTGGTGTATAGAGCCAAAAAGATGAGAATTGTGTCGATGTCCCAATATTTATGGACCTGACTGTATACGAGACTGACTGTATATATATATATATATATATATATATATATATATATTAAATAAACTGCAGCTAACTTAATAACCTGCCTGCCTGAAGTATATTAGAAAAAGTACACCAGGAATGGCCTGAAGTCAGATATAGGCTCTTTAAAAATCACTGGGCTGTGATATGGGGTATACTAAATAAAGGATCAACTGCTGCTGCTGTCCTCAGAGTTGTGACGGCTCTGTATAAATCAAAGAAAGCAAGAGAGAGAGAGGGACGCGTGTCCTTCTCTCTCTCTTACTGCCACCAACATGCCCAGCATCTAAATTTAAGCTTGTGAAAGCTGCTGGCTTTACAACTCCTGCCTTCCCATCTCCTGGATTCTGCCCCCTTTTTTGCAGAATGTGCTGTACCACAATGGCAGGTTCCCAGTCCCTATTTCTTTTCAAGTAAGGCAATTCTAGCTCTCTACCATCACATGGAAGTCAATATTGTTGCATCGTTGGGCAAGGCAGTCAGCCGCAAGGTCCACGTTACTGCTGACACATGGTCCAGCAAGCATAGTCAGGGACGATATATTTTATTCACAGCACACTGGGTAACTCTGCTTGCTACTCAGAAGGATGCACGACAGGGCATGCCCTCCTTTGCTGAATTGTCTTATGAAACCACAAGTACCCACTAAGTGTTCAAACGAGAGGGGGGAATCTATGCAACAGCATAGGTGGGACTTTAAATGAGGCACATCTCTGTGCCTCCATCCCTGGTACAATAATGCAGAAAGGGAGTTTGGGACTTTGAATGAGGGTCAAAACAAGGTAGGTGTATGGTAAAGGAAACATGCTTATTAACATGAAGAAAATGTGGTGTACTGTCTGAGTCAATGGGGCTGTACATAAAAACATAATTGTAATGGACATTGAGGGCACATATTAATATCGACTTGGAAACTCATGACACATGGTACCCACTAAGTGTTCAAGGGGCTAATCAATGAGTCAGGCTAAAAGGTGCCATGCAATGCTTCAGATGGTCTTTCTAGGGGACAGGAGCCCCACCCTGGAGCAGAAATTCCTGTAGCTCTGCATGGGCAGGCCCAGAGGTGGTTCACGCCATGCCAGCTAAAGCCAGGAATGGTGGTGTGTGATAATGGCGAAAAACTACTGTCTGCCCTTAGACAGGGAAATTTTACACATGTGCCGAGCTTGGCACATGTCCTCAATTTGGTAGTGCAGTGTTTCTTAAATAGGTACCCCTGGTTGGAAGATCTGCTAAAGCAGGCCAAAAGAGTCTGTAGCCATTTCAGTCGGTCATACACAGCCAGTGCTCAGTTATCTGAAATTCAGCAGGAATTCCACCTGCTCGTAAACCGCCTGATTTGTGACATGCCCACCATGTGGAACTCAACTTTGGCAATGCGGCAGCAGCTGCACATGCAGCAGTGGGCCATCAACGAGTACCTGTGTGAGTATGGCACAACAGGCTTGCTCAGCTTTTTTTCCCCACGCCAATGGTTGCTGATAAAGGATGCATGCTCTGTACTGTCACAATTTGAGGAAGCCACAAGGATGAGCTGTGACAATGCATGCATTAGTGACACAATCCCCCTTATGTTCCTGCTGGAGCAGACTCTGCATGGCATTATAGACAGGGCACTCGAGGCAGAGCAGTGGGAGGAAGAGGACTTCCTTTTCTCTCAAGACCCACTTTATGCAGCCACCATTCTTGCCCTGCCCCAGAACACACAAGAGGAGAGGGAGGAGGAGGAGGATTCTGGCAATTTTAGAGGCATTAAAGCAGAGCAAGACATACATCAACCCTTAACAGATGGTTTTCCATCCCCAGAATCCTTGGGAGTAGTACGTGGCTGGGAGAAGGCAGTTCTATATACTGTAGTCCTCAGTGACCCAAGGGAGTCTGCTTTTCATGCATCCGCAAACTTGCGGTGCATGGGCTCCCTCATTCTTCAAAGCCTGCCAAAGAACCCAAGAATACGTGGCATCAAGGAAAAGGTTCACTATTGGTTGGCAACCGTTCTTTACCACTGTTACATGTCTCAAAACTCATTCTGTCCCTACAGAGGGAGCAGACGATGAAATCTCTTGAGGACACCTTGAAGAGGAATTTATGTAATGCCTTTCCTAGGTTAAAGTCTGGTGAAAAACTTAGTTTTAATGCTATTTTGGTCAAGAGAGGAGTGGTGGAGAAGGGGGCCACCTCAGTGATTCCTTTAAAAAAATTTTAGACCTCGGCATCCAGGGTTGTCTCATATTGTGGGAGATCCAGAGGCAAAAACAGACATGGAGAGCTTTCCAGTTGATGATCCACTGGGTTATTGGGTCATGAGAATGGAGCACTGGCCAGAACTTGCCCAGTATGTAATGGGCTGCCCTGCATCCAGCGTGCTTTCCGAACGGCATTCGGTTCTGCCGGAGGTTTTGTGACGGATAAGAGAACACGTCTGTCTAAGGACTCCGTGGACTGGCTGACATTTATCAAAATTAACCAGTCCTGGATACGCAGCAGCTATCAAGCCCCTAAAGCTGATGTCGCTGATTAGGTGCTTTCTGTATCTGGAAAGACTGTCTAGGCTGCCTATCTTTGTGGGTGTTAATTTCATCTGGAAGAAATTTTTGGTGTAGGTTTCATGGGCATAATTAACACCCAAGGACCAATTTTTCCACACCTGTTTAACAGGTGCATATAATTTACATTTTTGACAGTAAGGCCATATCTTGCTTTCATCAAGAGTACCTCTATAGTGTGATGCCTTGTACACACGATTGGATTTTCCAATGGGATAAACTCCGAGGGATTTTTCCGACGGAATTCCGTTCAAGCTGTCTGTGTCACACTGTCACACCAAATTATGACCGTCAAGAATGCGGTGACGTACAACACTACGACGAGACAAGAAAAATTAAGTTCAATGCTTCCGAGCATGCGTCGACTTGATTCTGAGCATGCGTGTTTTTTCTGCGTCGGAGTTCCATACAGACGAATGGAATTTCCGAAAAAAAGAGAACATGTTCTCTTTCTAACTCCGTTGGAATTTCCGATGGAAAAAGTCTGATGGGGCACACACACGGTCGGAATATCCGATGAAAAAATTCCGTCTGACTTTTTTCATCGGAAATTCCGACCGTGTGTACGCGGCATTACAGTATGAATGCACCACCAACACCCAAAGCCCAATTTTTCCACACCTGTTTGACATCACGGTCCATGACATCATCCCGCCTCATGCCGCGCTCCAGCACCCAGCACAGACTCGCAGCTTGCGCTCCAGGCCTCGCTCTGGTTGCAGCCCGAGATCCGGAAATCATCCACTGGACTGAAAACCGGCTCTCCTGCACATGAAGACTGCTTCTAGACATTACTGGCACGAGCGGAGATGGACATCTCACTGGATTCCTATATGCCGTCATAAAGATATTTCAGAGTGAGTTTTTTGATGCTATTGTAAATTAAAATTACACAATTTTACTCAAGCGGCGCCTGCCTTTGTCTTTTCTCTCTTTACATGCTCTGGAGTTCAGCTTCAGCTCCCCTTGCAAGGCAGCCCAGGGTACATAAGACTGTTACCTCACCACAGAGCAACAGCTCAAAGGACTTCTTTGGACAGGTGTCCTATATTATATTTCAGTGTGCGCCACTATTTTGTATTTTTCTATAGATGGTACAGATGGGCCAGTTTACAGGCAACTAAGGGGACCCCCCCAGGCATGTTTAGAGGAACTTTTCATTTTTATTGTTATTTCTCGATTTTATGTTTTCACTTTGAGCATCAGTAAATCACTGCTCATTTAAAAATTATGTTTTTTTACAAACTTTGTTTTCATTGATACATGTCCCCCAGAGCAATACCCGGATCCCCATAACCAGTGTATGCCCAATTACTTGAATATAAGCCCTCAAAATGGGCACTTTTGATTTTTCCAGTTCGGGTTCCATAGATTTCAATGGGGTTCAGTTTTCGGTTCCGAACGTTTGCAACGTTCAAAGGTTCTGCCCCAAACCGAACAGGGGGTCGTTCGGCCCATGTCTAGTAACTAATTATCGGTAGTGACCTAAAGCCAGAGATGACAAATATGGTTCAAGTAGTCAATGGAGCATTATATATCAGAAGCAAAAAACAAGTAAAATAGAAAGCCATAATGGACCAGCAGGAACAAATACAGTATATACATAAATCTACACATCTGCTTGAGATTATAGCTATAAGAGATCCAAACAATGTGAACCAGGTGAGTCATTTGAAATAGTAAAGAGAGTTTCTTAAAGGCCATAGGGTGAATTGTCCCAGTAAGACCAAATGCAATCAAAAAGATCTACTCGCTCTCTCAATTTAGCAGTAAAGTGTTCTAAATGGCGTAGTTCAGCTATACCACTGAGAAAGTTAGATAGAATCAGAGATATTGAAGATCTCCAGTGAAGCAGAATCTGTCACGCAGCAACCATCAAGATATGAGTGATCATTTTCTTTGCATATTTAAGCGTTCCTGGATAAAGTAGACCACATTTGCTCTGCACTTCCAGCAAGAGAACTACAGATGGTTATGGGCTGTAACTGGTGATTCTGTATTCATGCATTATTCTAGATGCATATGAGGAGCACTGCTCCATGGTGTGGGAGACAGGGTTCCTAGATTAGTTTACTAAGTGATAGAATGGAAAATGATCCAGCACCTGGCACTCACTACCGTTCTGCAGATACATGTCATGGGCAGTTACCCACTATGTCCACCCCATAACACCTACACTGGATGACATGATGGAGGTGCTACTGGAGTAATGTTGTGGTGCTATAGTACACCCAAGCATCCCCCTGGTGCTGACACTGGTTGTTGTTACCAATGTTGGCCAGTCAGGAAGTGGACATAAAGTGGCTGAGGGACAGCAGCAGCACTGTGATGCAACAAAGAAAAAAAGGTGAACACAATTATTTTAATTAAAGAAAATGTTTATATATAGTTAAAGGCATAACAGAAGCTGTTACAATTATTATTATTTCTTTTTCTTTTTTTTACTAATGACCTGCTTGACTGTCATGACTTGGAATCTAGGTCACAAGACAGAATCTAGCAACACCCCTAAGGACAAGCATATTCATCTGCCTCCAGACTTGTTGAGCTCAATAAAATCCTATTCATTTACATTTGATTTTGAAAAAGGACTGCATGTACTGAACTATTATAAAATCACATTAGCACCAATTGTAAAAATCACAGAGCTTAATAGATGAAATAACAAATTCAAGAGCCACAGTTACAAGGCTCATTACACATCATGATACAATGCTGATTTGTACATAATTCAATTCAACTCCATTTAAGATCCTTAAGTGGCTACCAGTCATATGTAAACACAGCTTCAGTTTCACTGTTATTAACTTGGGTACTTTTCATGCAGTCATTACCCAGCAGAGAAGATCTATTTCTTAGCATACTGTAAGTCATAAAGGAGAGTCAATTTATTTTAAGGGCAAGTTACATGTTCTGCATTTTTGCGGTAAAATGCAGGAAAAGTCTACATTATTCAAATAATTATGACAAAACATATTATTATATGAATAACATATGATTATTTTAGCATTTGATTTAATATACTGTAAATTCTCAAGGTTTTATAACAATGAGTAATTTAAAACTTTGTATGTGATTCTATTTTGTACATGGAGAACATTAAATTGTCAGTTACTCCTTTCCTGTGGCCTTACTTCAGTAACTGCAATCTGTTAAAATGTCATTACTATACAATAACTGTACCTCTGATATAGGCATCTAACAAACAGTAAATTCCAGTGGCGTGGGTGCTGCATTGGTATCTTTCCATGCAGCGTGGTTTGATCTTTGAATCAGGGGAGCATTGAATCCTCAAGTGTGTTTTTTCCAGCAAGCCACTGGCTGGGGAAAGTGTCACAGTGTCAGCTGATTGATTGAGGCATGTCACTAGCAGGCTCCGCCTTCTGCTATAGATGAGGTGAGCTAACATGATAGTGCTCACTTAGGCTGCTGACAGGCGCCGGGCAATTTCAGGTCATCAGAGGAGCCCGGGTCCAGAATGACACTCTGTACCAACCTATCATCAGCCCTGCCTATAGCCTACATCCCAATGAGGCAAAGGCACTAGGAGGCAGAGGCAAAATACAAGAAGGAAGAGGGTCAGGTTCCTGATGGTGGGGAGAAAGAAGTGGACAAGGCTTCAATGGATGTTTCACACCACTAAAACCCTGGTTAAGGGTGAAATTAAATTGTTGAGGACATTGTTGTCCTCAGCAAACCTGAAGACTTGTGGAACTCTGCTGCATTCAATTTGTGGAACATGGGGTCTTTTAGGCTTGAATACCTGCACAAAGACCACAGAATTTGGATCATCAAAAAGAGGGACCAGTATTGGCTTGATTGTCTCCCCACCATCCCCACTGCCACCATTCCATAAGGAGCCCAAAATGCAGCACGGTGAGGAGATACTGCTTAAGAATCTCTTGCTAAATTTCCTGATGGTGGCAGAATCTCCTCAGACCACCATGCCCCCACCTCTCATGACTACCATGCCTCCAATCCTATGATCCATGAAAGGAGGAGGAACAGTGGTGGCAGCCTCAGCACATACAAGAAGTGCCTGAACCACATGATTGTTGACTACATCAGGTTCATGACTGATGCTGGCATTTAGAAGTGATAACTCCATGGGCATTGGGTGTCCAGGCTGAACCACTGGCTGGAGTTTACACAGCATAAGCTGAAGCTTATAGCTTGCCCTACATTCAGTGTGCTGTCTAAAAGGCCCTTCAGCCAAGCAGGAGATTTTACACTCTAATGTTTACTCAACATAATACCTATCTCCTCCCTCCCTCTTATATTGAGGCCCGACCAAGCTGCTTAAAACAATATTTTTGTTTATAGTCATCAGATAATACACTCTAATTTTTGTTAGAATACATGTTTCACCTCTTATTTTGCAGTCTAACTAAGCTGCTTACAAACGGTCATTGTCATTGCCTTCATCTCTCCCACTTACATTGTGGCTTTACCAAGCTGCTTACGTGCTGCCCAAACACTCTACAAATTGGTGGATATTTTGTTCCAAAGAATACACTTTAATTTTTTTTCAAGATAAAATCTGCCACATCTCTACTTTGTATATTGCATCCAAGCTGCTGACATACTGTCCAGTCACTACATAATATTTCTGGATATTGATCACAACTAATACACTCTAATGTTTATTTCAAGATACAATCTGCCTTATCTATCTATATATTTCATTTTGTGGCCTAACCAAGCTGCTTATATACCATACAGCTACTGAAAAATATTTGTGCGTATTGTCTCTCAGAAAATACATTCTAATTTTTGTTGCAAGATAAAATCTGCTTTGTCTCATTCGATCTGCTGCCTATTAAAGTGTTCACATACTGTCTTGACCCTATCCAATTTCTTCCCAACATATACCCGAAGTCTATATTTTGAATATTGGGAATTGTTGGGAATACGGGGATAGAAGGGGGTTCAAGGAATGTGGAGTTGTAGTTTTAAAACTTTTAAGACAATGCAGTGTGGTACTGCAAAAAAGAAACAAATTATGCTATTAAAATGTTTCACTGACCAATTTGTAGTATTTTTTTTAAGGCCAGCCATAGACGAAGCATCAATGGGTTGCAGGAACAAAATTAGCTTGATTCCCTCATTAACACAGACAGTATTGACAATTGTGTTCTCCTGGCAGGGGGGGAGGGGGGTTGCCGTTGCAATAATCTCATGTAAAATCCAGCAGGCTGGTTGTACCCAAGTTGATCGATCATTCAACTTGGGTACATTCAGCCTGTCCATACATGGTTTTAATGTCAGCCGGTTCAGCAGGAGATTCGACCGTCTATGGCCGGTTTAGGAGTATGCTTTCCTTTTAGATCTGTTGTGGCTGCTACTTCCACTGGTCGATTCAGCTCTTTTACACTGGATAAAAAATCAGGTGTTGCAGCTTTTATTCAAGTTAAAATTAATCATATTGGGATGCAGCTGTTATTAAGTGAACCACTGGTCTACAACCGACTGAGCGACCATCTGACTAAGAATAAACTTCTTGATTCCCTTCAGTCCAGATTTCACCCTCAACTCTCCAACTGCACTCCTTAAATTCACAAATGATCTACTAACAGTCAAAACCAATGGACAGTATTCTGTACTACTCCTGATGGACCTCTCTGCTGCCTGTGACACAGTGGACCACCCCCTCCAAAAAAAATCAACTAACTTGGTCTCTGTGACAGTACAATGTCACTTACAACTTTACTTCCTCCTCTCCTCTTCCTTTCTTCATCGGGGTCCACAAAGGTTTTATTCTTGGACCTCTCTATTTATTCATTCTTCACCTCCTCCCTGGGTCAGTCGATTGTCTCCTATGGCTTTCAATACCATTTCTACTCAGATGGCGCCCAAATCAATCTCTCTACACCCCAGCTCACTCCATCCGTCTCCTCACTAGGGATGAGCTTCAAGTTCGAGTCGAACTCATGTTCGACTCGAACATTGCCTGTTCGCCCGTTCGGCGAACAGCAAACAATTTGGGGTGTTCGCGGCAAATTCAGAACACCCTGTAAAAGTCTATGGGAGAAATCTAAAGTGCTATTTGAAAGGCTTATATGCAAGTTATTGTCATAAAAAGTGTTTGGGGACCCAGGTCCTGCCCCAGGGGACATGTATCAATGCAAAATAAGTTTTAAAAACTGCAGTTTTTTCGGGAGCAGTGATTTTAATAATGCTTAAAGTGAAACAATAAAAGTTAAATATTCCTTTAAATTTTGTACCTGGGGGTGAATATAGTATGCCTGTAAAGCAGTGCATGTTTCCCGTGCTTAGAACAGTCTCTGCACAAAATGTAATTTCTGAAGGAAAAAAAGTAATTTAAAAGTACTCGCGGCTGTAATGAATTGCCGTTCCAGGCAATACAGAGAAAAGTAATTGAAAGTCATTGATAAAAAAAAAAAATGCGTGGGGGTCCCCCCAAATTAAATTACCAGGCCCTTCAGGTCTGGTATGGATATTAAGGGGAACCCTGTGGACATTTTTTTTTTAAAATGGCGTGGGGTTCCCCCCAAATATCCATACCAGACCCTTCAGGTCTGGTATGGATTTTAAGGGGAACTCTGCGCCAGTTAAAAAAAAATGGCGTGGGGTCCACCCTTATCCCAGTACGCAACCTGCCAGGCCGCAGGAAAAGAGGGGGACAAGAGAGCGCCGCCCCCTCCTGAACCATACCAGGCCACATGCCCTCAACATGGGGAGGATGTCCCAATGTTGATGGGGACAAGGGCCTCATCCCCACAACCCTTGCCCGGTGGTTGTGGGGGTCTGCGGGCGGGGGCTTATTGGAATCTGGAAGACCCCTTTAACAAAGAGGACCCCCAGATCCCGGCCCCGCCTATGTGAATTGGTAACGGGGTACATTGTACCCCTACCATTTCACAAAGAAAGTGTAATTTAAAAAAAAAAAAAAAAACACACAGAAACAGTTGGGATAAGTCCTTTATTAAAAAAAAAAAAGAATTAAAAAAAAAGACTCCAGCAGTGGTAATTCACTCTCGATCTCCACAGCGAGATTGAGAGTGGATTACCACCGCTGGAGTCTTTTTTTTTATTCTTTTTTTTTTTTTTAATAAAGGACTTATCCCAACTGTGTTTTTTTAAAAAATTTTACACTTTCTTTGTGAAATGGTAAGGGTACAATGTACCTCGTTACCAATTTACATGGGGAGGGGCGGGATCTGGGGGTCCCCTTTGTTAAAGGGGTCTTCCAGATTCCGATAAGCCCTCCGCCCGCAGACCCCCACAGCCACCGGGCAAGGGTTGTGGGGATGAGGCTCTTGTCCCCATCAACATGGGGACATCCTCCCCATGTTCAGGGCATGTGGCCTGGTACGGTTCAGGAGGGGGCGGCGCTCTCTCGTCCCCCCCTCTTTTCCTGCGGCCTGCCAGGTTGCGTGTTGGGATAAGGGTCTGGTATAGATTTTTGGGGGAACCCCACGCCATTTTTTTTATTTGGCGCAGCGTTCCCCTTAAAATCCATACCAGACCTGAAGGGTCTGTTATGGATATTTGGGGGGAACCCCACGCCATTTTTTTTAAAATTTCCCTTAATATCCATACCAGACCTGAAGGACCTGGTAATTGAATTTGGGGGGACCCCCAAGCATTTTTTATTTTTTTCTTATCAATGACTTTCAAGGACTTTTCTCTGTATTGCCGGACCGGCAATTCATTACAGCCACGAGGACTTTTAACCACTTAAGCCCCGGACCAATATGCAGCATAAAGACCAGGCCCCTTTTTGCGATTCGGCACTGCGTCGCTTTAACTGACAATTGCGCTGTCGTGCAGGTGGCTCCCAAACAAAATTTACGTCCTTTTTTTCCCACAAATAGAGCTTTCTTTTGGTGGTATTTGATCACCTCTGCGGTTTTTATTTTTTTATTTTTTGCGCTATAAACGAAAATAGAGTAAATGCAATATTTTTTACTTTTTGCTATAATAAATATCCCCCAAAAATATATAAAAAAATGTATTTTTTCCTCAGTTTAGACCGCTACGTATTCCTCTACATATTTTTGGTAAAAAAAATCGCAATCGCCGTTTATTGATTGGTTTGCGCAAAAGTTATAGCGTTTACAAAATAGGGGGTAGTTTTATGGCATTTTTATTACTTTTTTTTTTACTAGTAATGGCGGCGATCAGCGATTTTTTTCGTGACTGCAACATTATGGCGGACACATCAGACACTTTTGACACATTCTTGGGACCAATAAAAATGCACTGGTTACTGTAAAAATGACACAGGCAGTGAAGGGGTTAACCACTAGGGGCGCTGAAGGGGTTAAGTGTGCCTAGGGGAGTGATTACTACTGTGTGGGGGTGTGGCTACGAGTGACACGTGACCGATCTCCGCACTGATTACACTGAGCGGAGATCGGTGACATTGTCAGTTGGGGAGCGAGGAGATGTTGTGTTTACACTAACATCTCCCCGCTCAATGCCTTCATGAGACGATCGCGGGGATCCCCGCAGCGATCGAGTCCGCGGGACCCGCGGTCCGACTCACGGGGAAGGCAGGGGGGTCGCGAGCGTGCCGCCGGCGGCACGCACGCGACCCAGACGTTGGGCAGTTAAAGGGGACGTACAGGTACGTGATTGTGCCTGTACGAGCCATTCTGCCGACGTATATATGCAGTGGCTGGTCCTTAAGTGGTTAAATTACTTTTATTCCTTCAGAAATGACATTTTGTGCAGAGACTGTTCTAAGCACGGGAAACAAGCGCTGCTTTACAGTCATACTATATACACCCCCCAGGTACGAAATTTTAAGGAATATTTCACTTTTATTGTTTCACTTTAAGCATTATTAAAATCACTGCTCCCGAAAAAACTGCAGTTTTTAAAACTTTTTTTTGCATTGATACATGTCCCCTGGGGCAGGACCCGGGGTCCCCAAACACATTTTATGACAATAGCTTGCATATAAGCCTTTAAAATTAGCACTTTTGATTTTTTATGTTTGTGTCCCTTAGACTTTAATGGGGCTTGGATGTTCGAACAAATTTATTGCCTGTTCGCATGTTCTGGTGCGAACCGAACTGGGGGGTGTTCGGCTCATCCCTACTCCTCACACATCACCAACTTACCAACAGACATATCAGCCAGGAAGCCAGATCACTTCCTCAAACTCAACCTATCCAAAACGAAGCTCATGATATTTACTCCTCCTCGTGCCTCCTCCCCTGATTTCTCTGTCAAAATCAATGGCTATCAACCTGTCCCCTCCAATGCCAAGATCCTAGGTGTAATCCTGGACTCTGAACTATCCTTCCGACCACACATTTAATCGCTGTACAAAGCTTGCCGCCTCAACTTCTGCCACATCTCCAAGATATGTCCCTTCCTAACCCTAACCTTCCTAACCCTTCCTAACCAATGGCACCACAAAACTCCTAATCCACTCCCTGGTCATCTCTCGCCTCAACTACTGCAACTCCTTCCTCATTGGCTTACCCTTAAATAGGCTATCCCCCCTTCAGTCCATCATGAATGCTGCTGTTAGGCAAACTGCTTGGTGTCTGCTACCTGTCTCTGCCAATCACTTCATTGGCTGCCACTCAAACAACAAATTCAATTTAAGATACTAACAATAACTTACAAAGAAAAACACAACTTGGCCCCCAGCTACATCACTAACCTAGTATCAACATACCAACCAAATCTGTGCCTTGACATTTCAAAGAATAGGAGTGTCTAGACAAAAGAAGTGGAATGCTCATTTTACAGGAGAAATTCAAGACAAAAGATATATCTTTCAGGGTACTACTCAGGCACAATTAACATTTCAAAATATTGCCTATAGGGTTGGAAATCATCTTTTTGAGATCACGTCTACATGAGGGTTGTAGAACTAGCAATGCATTTTCATTCTGACTTTTTTAGGGAAAACCTATATTTGATATATACTTAGAAGTTTAAATTTAGATTCTGTACAGGAAGAAAAATATAGCATCACTAAAACGAAAGTTAAAATAAAGTGGAAGTGCCATAATGCTTGCATTGCTTAGGTAGAATGAAAGATCATCTGTAAATTCCAGTAGAACAATGTGGCCTAGTTGCCAAGGTATTGTGCTAAATGGCTTACTGTTAACAAAAAATGACTCTTGAACAAGTCATCTCCAGATTGCCTCTGCCAACGCTGGGCTCATCAATACAGCCCTTTGGGACATCTTGTTTTATAAATAATTATTCATTATAATGTCACTTTGACATAAAAATCTACCTCAGCTAGGAAAGAATTACTAGTTTGGTGAAGGGTAAATCGCAAATGCTAAGAATACTTCCTTCAAGGATTGAATATTCTTGAATATGAGGAACCATTGATGATAGAAGAAGAGGTCAGCGCTCCATCAATATCATCTATAATCATTATGTACCATAATAGATGCAAGTGTTGAAATGGTTAAGGCTTTTTTTTTTTGCAGCAAAAAGAACCAGGACAGTCCTAAAATGATAGTGCTGCAATCTCATAGTTTAAAAATGCAAGTAGACTTTGGAACATATGCATTTCAAGATGTGCTGTGGACATTAACAAATCCCCAGTATACAGATACCTACAGAGAGAAAGGCCCTATTTATTTTAACAGATGCACTCTTCTAATACAGGCTCTGGGATTTCTGTCTCATTTCCATGACACATGAGCATTACTATAGGGTAAGAAAGTAATATAACATGATATAATATCTCTGCACCTCATCAAACTCTCCGGCTCCCACCACTTCTCCACCTGATTTACAGTTGAGATCGTGCACTTCTATCAGACTGTGATGTCAAGAGAAGTGATTATTTTTCTCTCGCTATAAAAAAATGTTAAGGAGCCAGAGGGGAAAAAAAATCAATTTAAAGAGAAGTTTAGTAGGTGAATATTTTTTGTGAAAGTGGCATGTAGAATAAAGATGGCCACTGAATATTTAAATTCATTAGTCCTGGGAGGTCATTTCCTTAATTACGTTCCAAAAACACACCTGAAACAGCTAATTGTTATGAACCTGTATAAAAATGAGCTTGTATTGTTAATGAGGAATTCTAAGAAAATTAAATGTACTTTTACATGAAATATACATCTTCATTACCATCTATTCTAGTAGTTAATATGCAGCATACACTCTAAAGACTTTGAGGCCAGGTTCACACCTATGCGAACTGCATGCGGCTTAAAGCGCATCCAATTCGCATGTCATTAGAAAATACATACATTTTTATGAGGCTAGTTCACATATGTGCGACGCATTCGCACTGTGCAGTGCCGAAAAAACGTGTGCGTTTTCTAGGAATTGCGGTGCGGCTCAGGTGCGAATTCAAGCCCATTATCTTCTATGGGCACGAATCTGATTCGCAGATGTGTTCCGTTCTGAACAGGGATTCTCTCCCTGAATCATGAGGGGGAACTCCACGCCAAATTTTAAATAAAAAAACGGCATGGGTTCCTCTCCAGGAGCATACCAGGCCCTTAGGTCTGGTATGGATTTTAAGGGGAACCCTCTACACCGAAAAAACTATGTTGGGGTTCCCCCAAAATCCATACCAGACCCTTATCCGAGCACGCAGCCCGGCCGGTCAGGAAAGGGGGTGGGGACGAGCGACCGCCCCCTCCTGAACCATTCCAGGCTGCATGCTCTAAACCTGCGGCCCCCCAACCCAAAGCACCCTGTCCCCATGTTGATGAAGACAAGGGCCTCTTCCCGACAACCCTGGCCATTGGTTGTCGGGGTCTGCGGGTGGGGGGCTTATCGGCGGAATCCAGGAGCCCCCTTTAATAAGGGGGCCTCCAGATCCCGGCCCCCCACCCTATGTGAATGAGTATGGGGTACATCGTACCCCTACCCATTCACCTGGAGGAAAAAAGTGTAAAAAAAACCACACTAGACAGGTTTTTAAAGTAATTTATTATGCAGCTCCGGGGGTCTTCTTCCGACTTCGGGGGTCTCTTCTGACTTCGGGGGTCTTCTTCCGACTTCTCCGCTCTCTTCTCCCACTCCCTGGTGTACCTTCTGCCGGGCACCTCCGCTATCTTCTTCCAGCTCTTTTACTAGCATTGGCCCGGTCTTCATCGTCTTCTTCCCTCTTCTCTTCTCTCCGATGTTGACACGAGGCTCTATCCTGCTGTAATGCCGTGTGCGCGGTGCGCAATGACTTATAAAGGCATGGGGCGTGGTCACCGGATGATGTCACCCAGTGACCCCGCCCATTGTGGCGTCACAGTCCCATCATGCCCCGGGACTGTGACGCCATAATGGGCGGGGTCACTGGGTGACATCACCCGGTGACCACGCCCCATGCCTATATAAGTCATTGCGCACCGTGCACACGGCATTAAAGCGGGAGAGAGCCTAGTGTCAACATCAGAGAGAAGAGAAGAGGGAAGAAGACGACGAAGACCAGGCCAACGCTAGTAAAAGAGCTGGAAGAAAATAGCGGAGGAGCCCAGCAGAAGGTACACCGGAGAGTGGGAGAAGAGAGTGGAGAAGTCAGAAGAAGACCCCCGAAGTTGGAAGAAGACCCCCCGGAGCTGCGTAATAATTTACTTTAAAACCTGTCTAGTGTGTTTTTTTTTATTGACACTTTTTTCCTCCAGGTGAATGGGTAGAGTACGATCTACCCCATACTCATTCACATAGGGTGGGGGCCGGGATCTGGGGGCCCCCTTATTGCAGGGGGCTCCCAGATTCCGATAAGCCCCCCACCCGCAGACCCCGACAACAAAGGCCAGGGTTGTCAGGAAGAGGCCCTTGTCCTCATCAACATGGGACAGGGTGCTTTGGGGTGGGGGGGGGCCGCAGGGCCAAATCCCCATTCTAGCTCTTGATCGCCCTGGCAGCTCTTACGGCGAATGGCGATGGCAAAAATGTTTTAAAAATTGTATGTACACACACATACAGTATCAGTATATATATATATATATATATATACAGGGCTGTTTGAAGGAATGGACAACAATGGACAACGAATTTTCAAGTTGAGAAGTGGGGGGAGGGGTGGTGCTACCGTGGGACTTGGACAACAAGTTTTTGAGCGGGACATTGACGCCGTACGCGGGAGGGGGCGCCAATCGCACAATATTACATTGGATATGCTGGATATGCGGGGCGGGAATGTTGTACCTCCTCCAGTGCAGCCTCCTCGAGTCTGTAATTGTTTATTTTTATCAATTTACAAAATGTAAAAATCTATATCAATTCAATATTTAGTGTGACTACCATTTGGCTTCAAACCAGCATCAATTCTTAAACTTGCACACTTTTTACACTTGCACACTTTGTACACTTGCACAAAGTCAAGGATTTGGTAGGATAAGAGTCAAGTATAATATTAATCAATTATATCAAGCTAATGATCATCAATTTCATATGTACGTTGAAACAAAGTCATTAGCTGAAACAAATAGCTGTGCAGGAGGCTTAAAACTTGCTAAGGAACAGCCAAAGCCAAACTCTGCTACTAAAGTGAGGTTGTGGAAGACAGATATGCCACAGGTCATATACCATAGCAAGACTGAGTACATCAACAAGACACAAGGTAGTTTTACTGCATCAGCAATGTCTTTTTCAGGCCAAGATTTCAAAGCACACGGGTTTAAAGATGTACTGTTTAAGTTCTTTTGAAGAAGCACAAAGAAACAGGCAACATTGAGGACCGTAGGCGCAATGGTTAGCCAAAGAAACTGAATGCAGTAGAGAAAAGTCATATAATTCTTACTTCCCTTTGACATCGGAAGATGTCCAGTAGTGCACAGAACTGTCAGAAACCAGTGGTAGCCAAAAACACCCATCTACTGTCCAGAGAAGTCTGGCCAGAAGTGGAAACAAGGCTAAGCGACTTAACTATGCACAAAAGCATAGGAACTGGGGTGCATAAAAATTGCAGCAGGTGCTCTGGACTGATGAGTCAAAATGTTAAATAATTGTCTGTAGCAGGAGGCAGTTTATTCGCCAAAGGGCGGGAGAGCGGTACAATAATGAGTGTCTGCAGTCAACAGTGAGGAATGGTGGAGGTTCCTTGCAAGTGTGGGGCTGCATTTCTGCAAATGGAGTTGGAGATTTGATCAGGATCAGTGGTATCCTCAATGCTCATAAATACAGGCAGATGCCATACCATCAGGGAGGAATGTGATTGGCCCCAATTTTTTTCTGCAGCCTAATCATACAGCCAATGTCATTAAGAACTATCTTCAGTGTAAAGAAGAACAAGGAGTCCTGGAAGTGATGGTTTGGCCCCCACTATCTTGTTATCTCAACATCATTGATTGCGTCTGGGATTACATAAAGAAACAGGAGAGAAGGATTTAAGGCAGCCTACATCCACAGAAGATCTGTGGTTAGTTCACCAAGAGGTTTATAACAACCTACCTGCTGAGTTCCATCAAAAACTGTGTGCAAGTATAAGTCAAAGAACTGATGTTGTTTTGAAGGCAAAGGTTGGTCACATCTAATATTGATTTGATTTGGATTGATTTCTATTTTGTTAATTGATAAAAAATAAACTATTAACACTTCTATTTCTGAAAGCATTCTTTACAGTATTTTTTCACACCTGCCTAAAACTTCTTCTAAAACCTCATACCACCACTTTCCCTATACATAAAAGTATTAATTTTTCACTGTTGCACATTTTTTAGTGTTACAACCTCGCAGTCCTGAATGGGGCACACACTTGCAATGTGTTTCCCAAACTTGCTTTTTCAGGAGAATGAGAAATTATGGGTATGACAGTGTTCACCCCATGGAAGACACTTTAGGGCTGGCACCCAAACAGGCTCCTTTTCATGCAGAGAAGAGATGACTAACATACCAAATAAGAGCCCAGGACGCTGAAACTTTTTTTTTTTTTTAACAATCAGGATTGCTTTATTGAAAGAATAGCAATACAATGTATGAAAAAACATAGAAAACATAAACTTTACAACATGATGTAACACAGTGAAGTTAACACAAGAAAAAGGTAGACAATATCCAAACAATGGAAAAAATAAAGAAAACTGCGCTGAAAGATTCAAAGTAAGGAAAACCGGATATCTTGGGCTAATATCACAGTTGCTAGCTGGGAGCTGCGATTTCTATGTAAACAACAGTACAGAAACATATAATGGAAAAAGAGAAAAATCGACTCGAACTCAAAGCTCATCCCTACCCCTAACCCTAACCCCTAACCCCTAACCCTAACCCCTAACCCTAATCCTAACCCTAGCCGTAGCCCTAACCACTAACCCCCAACCCTAACCCTAACTCTAAATCCTAGCCATAACCCTAACCCTAGCCCTAACTCTAACCCTCTAACCCTAACCCCCTAACCCCCTAACCCTAACCCTATAACCCTAACCCTCTAACCCTAACACTTTAACCCTAAACCTAACACCCTAACCCTAAATCTAACCCCTAACCCCAACCCTAACCCTAACTGCTAACCCCAACCCCAACCCCTAACCCCTAACCCCAACTCCTAACCCCTAACCCTAAGCCCTAACCCTAACCCTCTAACCCTAACCCTCTAACCCTCTAACCCTAAGACCCTAACCCTAAGAATTTCCTAACTTTAAATTTTGAAATTTTCTAATTTCGATTTTTCAAATTTCGGAATTTGGTCCCCGCTCTCTCCTGGGAACAGTGTATTTCCCAGGAGACAGCGGGGGAGTGCGTATAGAGGCGTGTCTGCCGCATTAGTCTATTCCCGGAAGTGGGTGCAAAGGTGAAGTATGGATTTGGCCAGACGAGAGCACCATTCCAAATAAAGGAGCCAACACAGCGGTCTGCATCCTGAAAGAAAGAAGCTGGGATCCACACTGGGCAATTTCCTAATAGGTAGTTAAATTTAGGCAGGAGCATAATTTTAATGATATTCATGCGACCCAGAAGACTCAACGGGAGCCCAGACCATGAAGAGCATCTTTCGTTAAGGAGAGAAAGCAGAGGGAGTATATTACGGGTATAGTATTGGGAGACATCCCTGGTCACCTGAACCCCTAGGTATCTAAATTCAGTCACCCATCCCAATGGCATGGGACTAGCAAGGTTAGGCACCTGATCATCCAAAGGGAAAAGGACCGATTTGGACCAATTGATGCAAATACCCTCAAAATGTGCAAAATTTGTCAAGTAACTCCAGGGCAGCCACGAACGAAGGGCCAGCATTGTTTAAATAAAGTAGGGCATCGTCCACATTTCCTCTAGCCTCCCAATCCGCAACCCCCAGACCACCGGAGACTCCCTGACTAAAATTGCCAAAGGCTCCAGGGCCAGGGCAAACAGACTAGGAGACAGGGGCCATCCCTGACGAGTACCTCTATATAGCCAAAAAGGATCAGAGATCCAGTCATTGGTACGTACCCTTGCCCTAGGCTCTTGATAGAGCATCTGAATCCAGCGCAAAAAGTTAGGGCCAAAACCGAAATGCCGTAGGACCTCCCAGAGATTTACCCATTCTACAGAATCAAAAGCCTTTTCAGCATCTAGGGAGTACCGGCGTTATCATGGGTCAGATTTAAAAAGAGGCGTCTAATGTTTATATTAGTGCCCTTACCCGGCATAAAACCAGTCTGATTACCTTGAATCAAAGTAGAGATAATAGTGGACAAGCGAGAGGCCAAAATCTTTGCAAGTATCTTAGCATCCACATTCAGCAATGAGATAGGCTTATAGAAGGTACACTCCCGTGGGTTCTTACCTGGCTTGGTCACAAACACAATGATTTCTTCCTCCATAGACTAGGGAAGAAACTCTAATTTCTCAAACCCAGAGAAAAGAGCAGTTAATCTGTGGGAAAGCAGGTCAAAAAATTGAGAGTTAAATTCCTTCAGCAACCTATCTGTGCCTGGAGTCTTCCCACCTTTCAGCCCCCCAATGGCAGACTGAACCTCCTCAAGAGTAATTTCTACCTCCAGCCAACTCCTATGAGAGTCCAATAGTACAGGAAAGGAGATCCAAGAATTCCTGCAGGTCAGAAGGGGAAAACGGCACGCTGGAAGTGTACACCTCTCTAAAGAATTCAGAAAACCTAGTATTCATTTCTTTAGGGGAGGTCACCAGCAACCCCTGCACATCCCGGATACACGCAATATGAGTGGAGGCTACCTGACCCTTAGCCAACCAGGCCAAAAGCCGTCCCATTTTGTCGCCAAACTCAAATATTAGACATGTGCAATTCGTTTAGTTCCGAATTCGTTTTTTAATGAATGTTGACAAATTAGTTAATTACGAAATTTCCGAATTCCTGAATTTTTCAATTTCCGAATTTTCGGATTTCTGAAATTTGGAATTTCCGAAATTTTGAATTTCCGAATTTCCGAAATTTAGAATTTCCGAATTTGGAGTCTGTCCAGGTCCTGGGAAGAAACCATATTGAAATCCCCTAAAAGAAAAACTTCCGGGGTATCTTAACTCAGCACCAACTGCATTATATCATCCAAAATCTGTACATTAGCAGGTGGAGGCAAATATAGGCCCACCAAAACAAAACGTTCACCATAGACAAGAGCATGCAAAAGCACATACTGTATCTGCCCCCAGGGTCTGTACGCACATCCAATACTTGGAATGGGAGGGATCTACGGATTAATATACTGACTCCCCTAGCATAATTGGAGTATGTGGAGCTGTACGACGGTTCGCGCAGGGGCTGTTGCTGGCGCCTGCTCACTCCTGCTGCACGCGGGTCGGGGTGGACTCGATCTCTGCTGGCGACCTGCGATTGCCTTGTACACAAGCAAAACGGGGAACTGCGTAGTGACATGTCAGATCTACTGTTCCCAGTGATTGGGAACAGTGATCTCTGTCATGTCCCTGGTATCCCACCCCCCCTACAGTTAGAACACACCTAGGGAACACACTTAACCCCTTGATCGAGCCCTAGTGTTAACCCCTTCCCTGCCAGTGTAATTTTTACATTGATCAGTGCATTTTTTAGCACTGATCAATGTAATAATGTCACTGGTCACCAAAAAGTGTCATTTGGGGTCAGATTTGTCCGCCGCAATGTCACAGTCCCGCTAAAAATCGCAGATCGTCGCCATTAGTAGTAAAAACAATAAAAATAAATAAAAGTCCCTAAATAAATCCCCTATTTTTTAGACGCAATAACTTTTGCGCAAACTAATCAATATACGCCTATCGGGTTTTTTTTTTTTTTTTTACAAAATAAGTAAAAGAATATATATATCGGCCTAAACTGATGAATACATTTTTTTTTTTTGAGATATGTATTATAGCAAAAAGTTAAAAAACCTCAGAGGTGATAAAATACCACCAAAAGAAAGCTCTATTTGTAGAAAAAAAAGGACATAAATGTTGTTTGGGTACAACGTTGCACGACCGAGCAATTGTCAGTTAAAGTGATGCAGTGCCGTATTGCAAAAAATGGCCTGGTCATTAAGGGGGCAAATCCTTCCGGGGCCGAAGTGGTTAAGATATCAAAAGTAAGTCTCTGGCCTCGACTAATGGATAAAGTGGGAAGGGGTGGGGGAATAAGTAAGGGTCAACCCTCGCAACACCTATTTTGTGGGAATATGCCGTTCTGGAAGCAAGTTGAAAAGATAATGCTAATTGGACAATACAAACAGTCATATTTGAACGCAGCCAAAACCTTAATTCTGCTCCAATGACAGTCCAAACTTGTACTGACATTAGAATAATTGCTAAACAGACTGAATGCAGTTTTTTCATGGGAGAAGCAAGGGCATCACTTGTCACTAGGGATGAGCTTCGAGTTTGAGTCAAACTCATGTTCGACTCGAACATTGCCTGTTCGCCCGTTCGCCGAACAGCGAACAAATTGGGGTGTTCGCGGCAAATTCGAAAAATCTATGGGAGAAATCTAAAGTGCTAATTATAAAGGCTTATATGCAAGTTATTGTCCTAAAAAGTGTTTGGGGACCCGGGTCCTGCCCCAGGGGACATGTATCAATGCAAAAAGAAGTTTTAAAAACGGCCGTTTTTTCGGGAGCAGTGATTTTAATAATGCTTAAAGTGAAACAATAAAAGTGAAATATTCCTTTAAATTTCGTACCTGGGGGGTGTGTATGATATGCATGTGAAGTGGCGCATGTTTCCCGTGCTTAGAACTGTCCCTGCAAAAAATGTCATTTTTGAAAGAAAAAAATGCATTTAAAACTGACTCGTGGCTATTAATGAATTGTCGGCTCCCGGCAATACATACAAAAGTCATTGATAAAAAAAAAAAAAAAGCGTGGGGGTTCCCCAGAATTCAATTACCAGGCCCTTCAGGTCTGGAATGGATATTAAGGGGAACCCCGCCGCAAATTTAAAAAAAAATTGTCGTGGGGTTCCCCCAAATATCCATTCCAGGCCCTTCAGATCTGGCATGGATTTTAAGGGGAACTCCACCCCAAATGTAAAAAAAAAATGGCGTGGAGTCCCCCTAAAAATCCATACCAGACCCCTTATCCGAGCACGCAACCTGGCCGGCCGCAGGGGGAAAAGGGGGGACGAGAGAGCAGCCCCCCCTCCCTCCTGAACCGTACCAAGCCACATGCCCTCAACATGGGGAGGATGTCCCCATGTTGATGGGGACAAGGGCCTCATCCCCACAACCCTTGCCCGGTGGTTGTGGGGGTCTGCGGGCGGGGGGCTTATCGGAATCTGGAAGACCCCTTTAACAAAGAGGACCCCCAGATCCCAGCCCCCCCCTATGTGAATTGGTAAGGGGTACATTGTACCCCTACCATTTCACGAAGAAAGCGTAAAAAAATGTTTAAAAAAACACACAAACACCTTGAAAAAGTCCTTTATTTAAAAAAAAAAAAAAAAACATTCCAGCGGTGAAATCCAGTGTCCCGCGGCGATCCCGATGTCCAGCGCTGTCCTTCATTGGTTGTGCCTGAGCGGACCTGATGGGGAACTCCCTCTCAGTATTTTAAATGTATAGACCCGCCCCTTCTAAAGTTCCCCATCAGGTCCGCTCAGCGGACCAGATGCGGAACATGAGAAGGGGCGGGTCTATACATGTATTACCAAAGTGAGAGCAGTTCCCCATCAGGTCCGCCCCCTCGGTATGTCGGACCCGCCTACGTCATTGGCTTGAGCGGGGAACTTCCTTCACTATGTAAATTTAAATTACACAGTGAAGGAAGTTCCCCGCTCAAGCCAATGACGTAGGCGGGTCCGACATACCGAGGGGGCGGACCTGATGGGGAACTGCTCTCACTTTGGTAATACATGTATAGACCCGCCCCTTCTCATGTTCCGCATCTGGTCCGCTGAGCGTACCTGATGGGGAACTTTAGAAGGGGCGGGTCTATACATTTAAAATACTGAGAGGGAGTTCCCCATCAGGTCCGCTCAGGCACAACCAATGAAGGACAGCGCTGGGCATCGGGATCGCCGCGGGACACTGGATTTCACCGCTGGAATGTTTTTTTGTTTTTTTTTAAATAAAGGACTTTTTCAAGGTGTTTGTGTGTTTTTTTAAACATTTTTTTACGCTTTCTTCGTGAAATGGTAGGGGTACAATGTACCCCTTACCAATTCACATAGGGGGGGGGGCGGGATCTGGGGGTCCCCTTTGTTAAAGGGGTCTTCCAGATTCCGATAAGCCCCCCGCCCGCAGACCCCCACAACCACCGGGCAAGGGTTGTGGGGATGAGGCCCTTGTCCCCATCAACATGGGGACATCCTCCCCATGTTGAGGGCATGTGGCTTGGTACGGTTCAGGAGGGAGGGGGGGCCGCTCTATCGTCCCCCCTCTTCCCCTGTGGCCGGCCAGGTTGCGTGCTCGGATAAGGGGTCTGGTATGGATTTTTAGGGGGACGCCACGCCATTTTTTTTTTAAATTTGGGGTGGAGTTCCCCTTAAAATCCATGCCAGATCTGAAGGGCCTGGAATGGATATTTGGGGGAACCCCACGTCAATTTTTTTTTAAATTTGCGGCGGGGTTCCCCTTAATATCCATTCCAGACCTGAAGGGCCTGGTAATTGAATTCTGGGGAACCCCCACGCTTTTTTTTTTTTTTATCAATGACATTTGTATGTATTGCCGGGAGCCGACAATTCATTAATAGCCGCGAGTCAGTTTTAAATGCATTTTTTTCTTTCAAAAATGACATTTTTTGCAGGGACAGTTCTAAGCACGGGAAACATGCGCCACTTTACATGCATATCATGCACACCCCCCAGGTACGAAATTTAAAGGAATATTTCACTTTTATTTTTTCATTTTAAGCATTATTAAAATCACCGCTTCCGAAAAAACGGCCGTTTTTAAAACTTCTTTTTGCATTGATACATGTCCCCTGGGGCAGGACCCGGGTCCCCAAACACTTTTTAGGACAATAACTTGCATATTAGCCTTTATAATTAACACTTTAGATTTCGAACGTTCGAGTCCATTGTATTTAATAGGGTTCTAAAGTTTACACGAACATTTTGTCTGTTCGCAGGTTCTGGTGCGAACCGAACAGGGGGGTGTTCGGCTCATCCCTGCTTGTCACAGACAAATTAGGATGAACACGTTATGAGACTAGAAACAGTGACAAATAGGTAGTCCCCTCCACAAACCACAGGCCTACAGTGGGGATCGAAAAATCTCCAAATGGCATCAAATTACAGATTAGACATTCTTATAATATGTCAAAAAAAGTTAGATTTTATTTCCATCATTTACACTTTCAAAATTACAGAAAACAAAAAAATGGCGTCTGCAAAAGTTTGGGCACCCTGCAGAGTTAATATCTTGTACTGCCCCCTTTGGCAAGTATCACAGCTTGTAAACGCTTTTTGTAGCCAGCCAAGAGTCTTTCAATTCTTGTTTGAGGTATCTTTGCCCATTCTTCCTTACAAAAGTCTTCCAGTTCTTTGAGATTTCTGGGCTGTCTGTCACGCACTGCTCTTTTAAGGTCTATCCATAGGTTTTCAATAATGTTGAGGTCAGGAGATTGTGAAGGCCATGACAAAACCTTCAGTTTACGCCTCTTGATGTAATCCCCCGTGGATTTTGAGGTGTGTTTAGGATCATTAACCATTTGTAGAAGCCATCCTCTCTTTAACTTCAGCTTTTTCACAGATGGCATCAAGTTACCATCCAAAATTTGCTGAAATTTTTATTGAATCCATTTTTCCTTCTACTTGTGAAATGTTCCCTGTGCCACTGGCTGCAATACAACCCCAAAGCATGATTGATCCACCCCCATGCTTAACAGTTGGACAGAGGTTCTTTTCATTAAATTCTGTGCCCTTTCTTCTCCAAACGTACCTTTGCTCATTCCGACCAAAAAGTTCTATTTTAACCTCATCGGTCCACAGAACTTGTTTCCAAAATGCCTCAGGCTTGTCTATATGATCATTTGCAAAGTTCAAACGCTGATTTTTGTGGTGAGGACGTAGAAGAGGTTTTCTTCTGATGACTCTTCCATGAAGACCATATTTGTACAAGTATCTCTTTATAGTGGAATAGTGTACCACAACTCCAGTGTCTGCCAGATCTTTCTGGAGGGATCGTGCAGTCAAACGTGGGTTTTGAATTGCTTTTCTCACAATCCTGCGAGCTGTTCTGTCTGATATTTTTCTTGGTCTTCCAGATCTTGCTTTAACTTCCACTGTTCCTGATGACTGCCATTTCTTAATTACATTCCAAACAGAGGATATTGACATCTGAAAACGCTTTGCTATCTTCTTATAGCCTTCTCCAGCTTTGTGAGCATCAACTATTTTCAGTTTCAGTTTTCTAGACAGCTGCTTAGAAGAACCCATGGTGCTGATTGTTGGGGCAAGGTCAGATGAGTCTGGCCATTTAAAACCTTTGAGATTGACATCACCTGGTCTTCCCAGACGATGATTGAGAACAATCCATGACACTGGCAGGTCTCAGCTTTGCAAAGGGGGCAGTGCATGCTATAAATTCTGCAGGGTGCCCAAACTTTTGCAGACGCCATTTTTTTGTTTTCTGTAATTTTGAAAGTGTAAATGATGGAAATAAAATCTAACTTTTTTTGACATATTATAAGAATGTCTAATCTGTAATTTGATTCCATTTGGAGATTTTTCCATCTTTCCTTGGCTTCGTTATGCACATTAATACACATTTTTACCTGGGGTGCCCAAACTTTCGATCCCCACTGTATACCCTAAAATGAAACATTAAATAAAAGTGTATGTAAGGGGACAGTGGTTTGGTGGATTGGTGGTGATAGAGGGAGGGGACATATACCATATGTTGCACCCCTTCTATAATGCCCTCTTTTTTTTCTACGTTCCAAACCTGTATGCTTTCCTCTTGTTACTCATTTTTTTTTTTTTTGGGCATATCTTTATATGCAGTCTAGTGGTAGAGCACTATATTTTGGTCATCCAACCCTAAATGCAAAGGAGATGAGTTGATCAGCCTACAATTTTATCAGGTAAACTGAAAATTTAAGCTTTAAAAAAGTGACTAAGAGCATGTGCCAATAGGCTTTTGTTCACTTTAAAGTGTCACTAAACCCACATCATAAAAACTATCAATAAATTCTGTATTACATGCTGTCCATACTCACTCACTCACTATAAGATTCGTTTTCTGCGTTCTGCATAAAAACCTGGTTGAACCTGCTGCTCTCTATCTCCACCTTCTGTCCATGTACCCAATTAGGGATTTTGCAGCTGTAGTAGCAACTCTGCACATGCTCAGTTTTCTGTGATTTTCTATGCTAAGCATTTCCTCCCTATCACATCTGAGCAGCCCCTGTGACTATAGAGTCACACATTTGGGTGTATACACAATGGTAAATGGCAGCCCACTCCCTCCATCTTCCTTTATATCCACTAACCAGCTAAACACAATGGGGGCACGATACTACATGTAGATTAATGGTGTCTTCACTTCCCTCGAATTCTAATGCCGCATACACACGGTCGGAATTTCTGACAAGAAAAGTTCGATGTGAGCTTTTTGTCGGAAATTCCGACCGTGTGTAGGCTCCATCAGACTTTTCCTGTCGGAATTTCCGAGAAGAAAAATTTGAGAGCTGGTTCTCAAATTTTCCTACCAAAAATTTTTTATCTGAAATTTCGATCGTCTGCAGCAATTCCGACGCACAAAATTCATATGCATGCTTGGAAACAATTCGACGCATGCTCGGAAGCATTGAACTTAATTTTCTCCGCTCGTCGTAGTGTTGTATGTCACTGCATTCTTGACGGTCGGAAGTTCAGAGAACTTTTGTGTGACCATGTGTATGCAAGCCAAGCTTGAGCGGAATTCCGTCGGAAAAACCATCCAAGGTTTTTCCGACAGAAATTCCGATCGTGTGTACGTGGCATCAGACACATGCTGGTGTGACGTGACACAGCCTGTGACTGGCAGAAATTCAACCATACCATGTTATTTCCACAAAAATAATAACGATTTGATTGCAAATATATATTTGTATGCCAATTTTAAACAGTTTTTTGATATTATTTATTTATTTATTTTTACTCTGTATTCGAAAGGAAGTTTTTGTTTTAATTTTGAACATGTGACCAGCAGCAGAGAACTAGAAGCTCCTCCTGCTTATGTTTCCCTGCAGACTGGTTGGGAGAGCTGGGTCACGTCACAGCTATATATTACAACTTCGAAGTACTTGGATTTTTTTTTTTTTTATTAAAATAATTACAGTGCCATCATCCATATACAGAAATAGAAGGGACATTGTAAATAATTCAGCGTTTGTTTAGTATCACTTTAAATGGGTTTTTCATTCCTATACAAATAAATGGAAATCCAAAACTTGCAGAAGGAAGTCAACTGTAGTTCAAATGCACCTGTGAGCGGGGCCACTCGCCCTGCACGTCAGGTTACGCTCACCAAAGTCCGGGAACAGGCGAGGACTGTGGTCATGTACAAGTCTAACTTTAAGGCAGTTCCTTGAAAATTATTGTCCTGTGTCACTTCACACTGTTGCCTAATGTATGTTGCAATTAGGAGGGAGACCACTGAGCCTGTGCCCTCTTCACCAGTCTAGCATACCTTTTGCCACCTCACTCCCAGTGACAGAATGGGATCACACCGCACTTATAGCATGGACCTTATGCATGTACTTGTTAACTCCTTCACTCTTGTACCCTGCGACTGGGCTATGGATCTCCGTGATGCAAGTTAGATTGCTGAAGAGAGAAAATTACCGCTCCAGGTGAGTGAGTTCTGTTAATCCTTCAACAATCAGGAAACCATGGGTGCTGGCAATGCAGAAGGCAAACAGGAACAGCAGAAAGGAAGGGATGGACAGCCGCACTCCAAAGAAAACCTTAAAGGTTGCTTTTATTGTAAAAAAGATAAAACACATGCACCACAGGTCACAGCAAAACAGGGATCAACTGACGCATTTCACACTACAAATGTTAGTGCTTACTCATAGCTGATGCAAGTTAGATTGCTACTGGAAACTGAATGCTGTGAAGGGAGCCAGAACATTGTCTTTCTCACTATTTGAGGACCCATCACCTATACCAGGTACCACGCTTTGTGACTGACTGCAATGTATTTTGCGCTAGATCTTAGTTACCCATAGAAACTGCATTACTCTTTTTGCTTGTCTTGCCAAGTTGACCTTTGTAGTAGCTGGGCTTCATATCCCACATGTGCTTTACTAAACCAAGTTCCTTTGATATGCCAGAACCAACATGCACCCCTTTAAATAACTTTAGACCAAGCTTAGAACAGCAGATGCAACTATTCAAAACATGTAAAGGCAACAAGCCTGCATCTCCTCAGTCCTCTGACTGATTTTGCGATCTCCACTCTCTCCTCCTGTGTACCTGCTCCTCACTGGTCGGTCTATAGCTGATCTGACAGTCAGTGTAGTGTTTTTGTAGTGTCAGTGTAGTGTGAGTATAGTGTAGTGTCAGTGTAGTGCAGTGTTTAAAAGCATTATATGTAGTGCTATATACAGTACAGTATACACACTTTTCTTTTTTTTCGTCCCTGTGTCCTTTTCTTTTTTCCCCTGCCCCCTTTTTAAAATTTTCAGCTGCAGTTTGTCTTACTGTCATTCCCCCTTTTTTAAGTTTTTCAATTAGGTTCAGCGGCAGTCCCCAATTGTACACAGTTTATAGTACACCAAACACCACATTTTATTTGTTTATATATATTTTTTGTAGCTGCATCCTTTTTTTAAATTATTATTGTTATTGTTCCCCTGCCCCCTTTTTTAACTTGTCAGCCACAGTTTGTCTTACTGCAACGCTGTGTTCCCCCTTTTGTATTTTTTTATTTGTGTCAGCGGCAGTTCCCAATTGTACACAGTTTATAGTGCACCAAGCACTACATTAACCACTTCAGCCCCAGACCATAGCACTTTTTGCGATTTGGCACTGCGTCGCTGTAACTGACAATTGCGCGGTCGTGCGACGTGGCTCCCAAACAATATTGGCATCCTTTTTTACCCACAAATAGATATTTCTTTTGGTGGTATTTGATCACCTTTGTGGTTTTTATTAAAACATTTTTTTCCTCAGTTTAGGCCGATACGTATTCTTCTACATATTTTTGGCAAAAAAAAATCGCAAGAAGTGTTCATTGATTGATTTATGCAAAAGTTATTTTGTCTACAAAATAGGGGATAGTTTTATGGCATTTTTATTCATATTTTTTTTATTAGTAATGGTGGCGATCAGCGATTTTTATTGTGACTGCGACATTATGGCGCTATTTTGGGACCATTCACATTTATACAGCGAACAGTGCTATAAAAATGCATGGATTACGTTGTAAATGTGACTGGCAGTGAAGGGGTTAACCAGAAGGGGCGCTGAAGGGGTTAAGTGTGTCCTAGGGATGTGTTCTAACTGTAGGGAGGATGGGCTATGTGTGACACGACACTGATCACTGCTCCCGATCACAGTGAGCTGTGATAAGTGTCCTGTCACTAGGCAGAATGGGGAAATGCTTGTTTACATCAGCAGTTCCCCGTTCTTCCTCTCCGTGAGACGATCGCGGGACTCCCAGCGGACATTGAGTCTACGGGACCCGCGGTCACACTCATGGAACTCGCCGCGGGCGCATGCCCACAATGACGCTTCTTAAAGGGGACGTATATATATACGTCCATATGCCCAGGCGTGCCATTCTGCCGACGTATATAGTCGTGCAGCGGTCGCCAAGTGTTTAAATACATTTTATTTTTTTCTCGCTGTGTCTTTTTTCTTTTTTATTATTGTTGTTGTTCCCCTGCCCCTTATTTAAATTGCCAGCCACAGTTTGTCTTACTGCGACACTGTGTTCCCCTTTTTTATTAATATATATATATATATATATATATATATATATATATATATATATTTCGTTTTTCAATTTGTGTAATTTATTAGGTAGCCAGTACACAGTTTATAGTGCACCAAACACCACATTTCATTAAATAAAGTTAATCTAATCACACATTTCTTATTATTTAATACATTTGTGTAATAACCCCCCCCATCATGTCTGGGGGGCCAATAAGGAGAGGCAGAAGTTTCCATACCACTATGAGTGGGCCAGCAGCATCTGTGTCCACAGGCAAAGGTGAACATCCTCAAGCAGGGCATATGTATCACTTTTTACTGATGTTGGCTGTGCTATCCAGCACAGCATGCAGAGGAGTTGATGGACTGGCTTACTAAACCATCCTTACCGTCCTCATCCTCTATGACCCAAGCTGACACTAGTGCCCAGTCCACTGCAGCTGCCAGAGCAGCTTATTGTGCCTCCTTGTCCACAGCTACCCCTGCCATAGCCCCACCATCATGCATGGAGGAGTCAGCTGAATTATTTGAACACAGCATCAGCCACTTGCTTCTTGAGAATGCACAGACATTACTTGATTTTGATGTTGGTTCTGAGGTTGAGGAAGGGAGTAACATGAGCCCACAGAGAGGGGAGAACACTGATAAAAAACAAATTGGCAGTCATGTTCCTCCATGAACTTGGGCCTGAGTGTACTATAATTTGGCTTCTTCACATAAGGCCTGCTTACTTTGGTGCAAAACTGTAATTTCCATCCAAAGTCTGCCAAATAGACACCAGAATTGATTTAAAAAACCTCTAAACTTATTCTGAGTGAACTAAATTGTGACCTCATCACACAGATTGGCTCCCCAAGCTGTTGTTTACAAAATAAAGAAAGCTTGCAGAAAATCAATTTAAATGTAATTTTTTTGTTCCCTTTATATATGTCAGTTTTGCTGCAGCAGGTTATATACACGGTACAGATAGGCCAGTTTACAGGCAGACTAAGGGGACATTTTTATTGTTTCACTTTAAGCATCATTAATCACTGCTCCTTTAAAAACAATATTTTTTATATTTTTTTTGCATTGATGCATGTCCCCCGGGGCAGTACCAGGGCCCCCCTACCCTTTTTTTTATGGCCAATAACTTGCATATAACCCTTAAAAATTGTGAATTTAGATTTTTCAAGTTTTGGTCCCATAGACTTTAATAGGTTTCTGGGTTTTGGTCAGAACTTTTTCCCTGTTCTGTAGTTTTGGTGTAGAACTGAACACGGGGGTTGTTAGAGTGTCCCCACTCTGGCTGAAGGAGCACAGGGGAACCTTTGGACAGCAGCATTGGTTATCTGGGGGGAGAAGAGAGTTAGATGTATAATGCCACGTACACACGGTCGGAATTCCCGACAGAAAAAGTCTGATGTGAGCTTTTCGTCTGGAATTCCGACCCGGTGTACGCTCCATCGGTCTTTTGTTTTCGAAATTTCGCCAGCAAAAGTTTGAGAGCAGGTTCTCAATTTCTCAAAAAATTCCTATCGGAAAAAACGCTTGTCTGTATGCAATTCCGACGGGAAAAAAAACACGTATGCTCGGAAACAATTTGACGCATGCTCGTCGTAGTGTTGAACGCAACCGCGTTCTTGGCAGTCGAAAGTTCCGAGAACTTTTGTGTGACCATGTGTATGCAAGACAAGCTTGAGCGGAATTCCGTCGGAAAAAACATACAAGGTTTTTCTGACGGGAAAATCGATCGTGTGTACGCAGCATTAGAAGATTTAGACACATCAACAAATAAAAGACAAACTCCAGCTCACACTTCATAAGAAGTTACAGCAAACAGTTTTTACATGAATTAATAAAAGCTGATTTGTAATTATAAGCACCCCTGTCAGTGGTAAATGGTTTATCTCATTGCAATAACTGCTACATTTGCAAGAGAAGTTGTTCTTTTTAAAAACAAAAGACTTACTGGCCAGATCATCAGGTAAAATTAAAAGTGAATGACAGTATAAAAAATAAATAAAAAACAAATGCAGTCATCACATCTAATGCCGCTTACACACGACCATTTTTCAGGACGAGAAAAATAAAAAAAAATCAATTTGGTCATTAAAAACGATTGTGTGTAGGCCCCAGAGCATTTTTCGCGACGTGAAAAATGGGCATTAAAAATTTGGAACATGCTCTATTTTTTCTCGTCGTGAAAAACGACCGTGTGTAGGCTTTAACGATGTGAAAAAAACGTGCATGCTCAGAAGCAAGTTATGAGACGGTAGCGCTTGTTCTGGTAAAACTAGCGTTCATAATGGAGATAGCACATTCGTCATGCTGTAACGGACTGAAGAGCACGAGGCTGAAAAGCGAGAATCGTCTCTCACCAAACTTTACTAACACGAGGATCAGCAAAAGCAGCCCAAAGGGTGGCGCCATCTGAATGGAACTTCCCCTTTATAGTGCCGTCGTACGCGTTGTACAGTAGGTGCCGCCAACATTGTATAGTCATCGCGATCGGTGCCGACATCTCGGCGACAGACGTCACAGTCACATGTTCTGGGGCCACCCGGAACATGTGACTGTGACGTCATGAGAAGCCTATATAAACCGAGCGCACCGCAAAAGCCTATATAAACCGAGCGCACCGAAGACCGGGCCTCCGCTAGCAAAAGAGCTGGAAGAAGATAGCGGAGGCCCGGCAGAAGAAAGAAAGAACCGGAGAGGAGAAGAGGGAAGAAGGCGACGGAGAAGACCGGGCCCCGCTAGCAAAAGAGCTGGAAGAAGATAGTGGTGGCCCGGCAGAAGGAAGAAAGAACCGGAGAGCGCGGCGATGACACCGGAGACCTCCCTGAAGTCGGAAGAAGACCCCAGAACTGTGCAATAAATTACTTTAAAAAGCTGTGTTGTGTTTTTTTATTGCCATTTTTTCCACCAGGTGAATGGGTAGGGGTACGATGTACCCCATACTCATTCACATAGGGTGGGGGGCCGGCATCTGGGGGCCCCCTTATTAAAGGGGGGCTCCCGGATTCTGATCAGCCCCCGCCCGCAGACCCAGACAACCAATGGCCAGGGTTGTCGGGAAGAGGCCCTTGTCCCCATCAACATGGGGGCAGGGTGCCTTGGGTGGGGGGCTGCAGGTCGCCCCCCTGCCCCAGAGCACCAAACCCCCCATGTTGAGGGCATGCGGCCTGGTACGGTTCAGGAGGGAGGGGGGGCTGCTCTCTTGTCCCCCCTCTTCCCCTTCGGCCTGCCAGGTTGCGTGCTCAGATAAGGGTCTGGTTTGGATTTTGAGGGGGACCCCCACGCCGATTTTTCGGCTTAGGGAAGTCCCCTTCAAATCCATACCAGACCGAAGGGCCTGGTATGCTCCTGGAGGGGGAACCCATGCCGGTTTTTTCTTTAAAAATTGGCGTGGAGTTCCCGCTCAGGATTCATACCAAACACAGTGCCTGGTATTGGCGGGAATCCACGTCGGATCTCCGTCTACCGGCAATGCGTGTCGCTCATTGTGAAAGGAAAACCAAAATTTTTCCTTTCCCGATGACGAGACAGCTCGGCGCTGGCTCTCGCTACGGGGCTCGTAGGGTGTCAATCTCACCGCTAGAAGAGGCGAGATTGACACAATATCGGCGGCACCTACTGTACATCAACGCGCTTTGCTCAAGCATTTTTTTTCACGATAATGTGTAGGCAAGGCAGGCTTGAGAAGAATCACGTCGAGAAAAACGTGGTTTTTTCAATGACATTAAAAACGGTCGTGTGTACGGGGCATAAGAATTGGTAAGCTGCAAGATAGTAAATGTTTGCTTTTGAGTTTAATACTGCTTTAACAAGCTTAAATGGTGACAGCCTAGCTATATTCTTATCCTTAATGTAGCACTATGTTTTAGAATGTGTCAAGGGGTGCTTCCAGTGGTCACCAGCAAGTGTCTTAGTGCAGCCTTCCTTCCTCTGCACATGGATACTTGGAGGATTTATATCAATGTCTCTTAGACAGGGGTATTGAAAATTTGACGAGGCTCCTATTCTTGTGTTTAGATTTGCTCACTAATATACCATTATCTTAGTACTATTTTATTCATTCATATTGTACTGACATTGCAAAAAGAAGTAAAAACTTGTGAAAGCTCCAAACAAGTGGGGAGTGTAGAAAGGGAAATAAAGTTGATGTAATAAATAAATAAATAATTGAAAAATGAATGCATATATAGCCCCAGGATGTGTGCTGTTTCTAAAAGGGCAGACACCTACGAGCAACATGCCTGTGTGGTAGATAATATGTGTATGCATATACAAACTGCAAACAATATTGATATTATATACAAAAGCATGTGTCTGAATACACTAATGACCACAAGTGCTTGAATGCTAAAGAGAGGCCTCTGACATCTTGCTACTCTGAAAGTCCTATGCAGCCAGGAAACCAGAGGGGGGAGCTCCAGATACATACAAAGAGAAAACAAAGAGAAACCAGTGCAAGAGATCTAAGTTTAGTAAAAACAATAGGTGTTTCTTGAAAATTGAATAAAAAGCAAATGCACTCACAAAAGGACAGTTGCAGAGGCTGTGAGTATAATGAGACCTCTGTACCTCCCGGACTGATTGTGTCATCCAGTAGATGCGTATGGCCAGGCTGCAGAATGGGCCTCACTGCTCGCCTACTGGAGGCAGCTGACAGAAGCCGGTTCTGGTGCTGACCCTTGTGAAGCCCGCCCTCTGGGATGTCATCTTCTGATGCTGGTACCCGTAACAGAATGAGTTTCTGGGGGGGACTCCCCTTTTCTCATCTACCCTATGAACAGTGACAGACTGTCTGTGTGTGTTCCTGTGCCCGGCCGTCCCACACTTCTCCTCTCCTGCCAGAAAAGCGGGCTGTGTGTTCTATCTCCTTTCACTTCCTAGCTGCTGATGGAGTAGATTTCTCTGTGTGATTCTTGGCTCGCTCCTGTCCCCCCCCATTTTCTTCTGCTGCCGTCAATCAAATCCAGTGACACAGGAGCTGGGGGCAGGGCCGAGTCCTGCTGCCTGTGTCAATTGATGCAGCAGCAGGACTCGGGAGCGTGCCCGCATGGGTGCCCCCAGGGAAATCGGCTCTCTGTGGAGGCACTCGCTGAGAAGGAGGAGCCAGGAGTGCCGCCAGGGGGACCCCAGAAAAGGAGGATCAGGGCCACTCTGTGCAAAACACTTGCACAGAGCAGGTAAGTATGACATGTTTGTTATTTAACATAAAACAAAAAAAAATTAACCTATATAATCACTTTAAATGGACATAGTACAATACAAGGAGGATAATGAAGCTGCAGACTTAAATACCCAGGATTCCCTGTACAACAGCAGAGGAGAGACAGGACTTTTTCCCAGGCAATTCTAGAGAAATCAGGGTCTTTGCGGGAGGAAGCCGAGCAGTAAAAACTAGTGCCAGAGTTTCTTGCAGAACAGGGACCAGATTGTGCAGACCCACCACTGGGATGTCTGTGCCTATGCAGAAAAGACACAGACCTATTGCTGGTGTCTGAGCATAGCACCAGTGAGACTGAGTCACTTGTTGAGCTGGGAAAAGAGCTGGAAGGACCCGTTGTTATGAGTTTCTACAGCAACTAGCGAGGACCAGAGCAGAGTCACTGGGTACCTGAGAACAGCAGACCACCAAGTGATCTGGTCTTAATTCCTGTGTACCAGGAGTGGTGAGCTGAAACATCTGTGCTTATCACAATACTGACACAGTCAATGCAATAGAGACTGCTCCTTGTTTAGCAACGCATCTGCCTTCTATTGCACATTCTTAAAGAGACAGCTACATGTGCACCAGCTTACAGAAGGGCCCGAATGATAGCGATTGGGTGCCAGGTACTTGTCGCCACATCCAAGTGTACCCCTTTGGCAGGAGCGTATACACCCACCCTCTATTGGGGCTGTATGTGTAGTATGCACACAAGGACCTTTTTTTGGGGGGTTAGTGAATGGCGATACTCCTAACCCTGTTTGCCCCAGTTATGATTTGGTTAAGCATCACTACTGTTTAGTTGATCGCCATCTTATGGGTTAGTGTTCACATTATCTAGTACCACATCTCATGGCGGTCACATGATTTGGAGCTTTCAGTTAGCCACTGGTAACTGTGCCGGGGCACGCAGGGTGCGCAATCTCGGCATAGCTCTATCTATAAAAATTTGTGTGCACTCGGCGAAAAGAGGTTAATTGCATTGCCATAATACTTTCAGTCTATTATCCAGTCACTTGTGGCCTATTTTCTGTGTATTATTATAGAGTGGCAGCATGCTAATGTTTAAGTTACACAGGTGTGTCAGTGGGGTCCAAACAGCTTAAAGAGTCGTGGCAGGACAGAGAACCCATCGTATCCAGTGGTTCCTGTAGGGGTAACCACCACAATTGTCATGGTCGAAATGGAACGTAAGATCTTATGAGCTGCAAGATAAAGTTGCTAACCACAGTAATTAAATATAGTATTTTGTTTTAAAAACAAACATTATTTTATTTTTGCATTCCAAAGGTCTGTGAGGCGTTCCTAAAGCTAAATTCTTTGCAAATAAATAAATAGTTATACATATAATTGAATTAACTTAACTGCCATAACATTTGTATTTTTTTCAGCCATTCTTGTAATCTAGCTAAGCCTGCCAAAGAACACAACCAGATCCTGTTCCCCTTTTGGCCACCCTGCAGACTGCACTGTTCTGGGACCTACATCCGGTTATGATTGCACAATAAAGCAAATGCACCCTGATTAAATCATCACTCTGCTCACATTTCCAATTAGCAAAGTTGCAGAGTTAGATGGTAAGGATTCGCCAAAGAATTGAAAAAAAATTACCAACCCTGAATAGAGCACAGAATCCTTCTGGAGTCTATGGGAGATGAATCTTGTTATTTTTGGGACATTTTTCTAGGTCAATTTGAAAGTCTTTGGGCAAAAAGGGCAAGAGTAACTGGGCAATTGCATAGGGAACATGTAACAATTCAAATACATTTTTGAATTACCATTCAGTGGAAAGGGATTTTTTAAATAGGACTTAAAGGGCAACAAAAGACAAAAAAATAAATAAAAACAAAGCACACAATTTGGTCATTGACCAAATATGGTGCCTGGATAAGGGTCTGGTAAGGATTTTTGTGGAGGGCTCAAACAATTAAAATTTTTGCTCAGTTCCCCCTTAAAATCCATCCTAGACAATCATAGGGATCTGGCATTTGATTTGAAGGGGGCCCTTAAGCAGTTTTTTTGTATAGGTTCCCCCTTAAAATCCATACCAAACCTTCAACAAGGATAATGGTCTGGTATGGACTTTGACCAAGACACCACATCTTTTTTTATTTGTGTAGGATCCAACTAAAAAATCCACACCAAACTCTTATTCAGGCATGCAGCCTGAGTGGTCAGGAACAGAGAGGGCAGTGAGCATGCATAGCAGCCCCCCTTCACCCCTGCCACTGAAACATACTAGGCCACATGCTCTAGTTAATTAAAAGAAAAAAAACAATAAAAAAACTGTACCTCCAAAAAAATCCATCCTAGATAAAGGTCTGGTATGGATTTTTAAGGTGCACCCAAATCAAGAAAAACAAGGTGGGATCCCACAAAATTCATACCAGCCCCATAGGGTCTGATATAGTTTTAAACTGTGTGGGTCCACTGAAATCTATGCCATATCCCTATCCAGGAATGCAGCCTGGTTGGCCAGGAAATGGAGGGGCAGGGAGCAAGCAGTCCCAAACTCCTGAACCATACCAGGTCAAATGCTTTCAACATAATACCTCGTTAACAGGTGGACACCCCTGCCAGCATCCTAGCATCCAGTGCCAAGGGGGGGGGGTGGCCTTGAGACCCGGACCACCACTAAATGATGCACTATTATGCACCAGTAAAGAAGCAACATGGACGTTTGGAGTTGCTGGCTCTATTCTTTGTATTTACCACTAAATGAATGGCTTCAACCTACAGACGCTGAAGATTAGTGCGAGCGAGCTGGCCAAATCTGGCCATTTAGTTCACCCTTTTTGGTGGACGGCAGAGAGCTTGGGTTTAGGTTGAACTTATGATTGACTTGTACCTGGAAGCTCATGAATATTACATTGTAGATAGACACCGCTGTTCAGTGCAGTGGAAATTGATTGGCTAACAATGCTAATTTTCCTCCCTCAGTCTGGGTGCTGCGTGATATTGAAAGTGACACTATTGCCAGCTGTAAAAATAAAAGTAATGACTGAGTTTTAAGAAAAAAATATGGAATGATATATATGAGGGCCAAACTATACGGAAAATGGTACTGGTAAGTTGCCACTGAATTCTAGTATGTGACAAAAAAAGTGTGCATTGCAAACCCCATTTTGCATGTGTAGCGGGGTCTCCTTTAAGGCCCCGGGACTACGTTATCCAGAACCCCAGTTGGCCACCGCAGAGACTGATGGGAGGGGTTATTTAAGGAGTAGGTGAGGCGGAGCTCGGCCTCTTTGGACACCGCGCTGCAAGCAAGAGCTTCTTCCTGTGCGGATCTGCTGCAGTGCAAGGCCTGAAGCCTGGGCCTTGCGCAACTTCCGAAGAGCCTTCCACCCCACTGCGGAGCCTGGGTGGCACCAGACTGGTCGAGTGAGGACATCAGTTGGATCGGGGACCCGATCGTTGCAGACGCTGTTTGCGGAGACACAGCAGGTAGAAGTCCCGGGCTGGGATCGCGCCCGGAGTGGAGAGCGAGCACTTGCTCAATCAAATAGACTTTACAGATTCTAGGCCTATAGACTGCCGTGGCTCACCGATCGTTTGCTTGTTGTTCCACTGGGGGACCGATAGCAGGACAGAGTTGAAGTGTCCCCCCAGCATAGTGTTCTTAGTAATTGCCAGTTTGTGGATTACAAATACTATTCATCAAGTGCACCACCGAAAGTTTGCATGCAAAGAAATCCCTATAGGAAGGACTGAGATTTATTCTGGGTCAGGCCTGGCCAGGGTAGAGAGATAGAATATTGTTTAGTGCACCACAGGGCGTGTATACCATAATAGCTACGCGTGGTGGATTACCGCGCAGCGCCATTATTGTGTGCTATATTGATTGCTGCAGGGCTCTGCAAGCCGGTTGTGTGTATTATATTCTGCTTAAGCCTTTTTCAACCAAAGTAAAACTGTTATGGTTAATCTTTAACATTTGTGTGTTGTTTTACTGTAAAGAGGGTGCCTTTACAATACCAATTGGTTATGATAAAAATATAACCCCTAGACTAACTGTGCCAGGGTGGGTCGAGCAGATTGCCAGGGCTTGGTGGTGCTGTACACAGGGCCCGAAAACAAATCCAGCGGCTCTCTTAACTGGGGGTAGTGCTACACATGCTTAAGGATGGCTCACACAGAAGCGCATCCGGTGCATATGGCTTTTGGATTGTAATTGTCCTAGTTGTAAAAAGCTGTATCCATGTTGTATATTGGTAGGGGAATTAAAGATTAATGGGGGCTCTGACATCACATTTGGCAGCATAGGTGTGCGCAGCCTTTGGCATTAGGGTGTGCACCCCAAAGCTCAAACACACTCTACCGATCACTCACGATGTTCATTCAGAAAGGGAAGGGGCTGGCAAATGGAATATTTACTGGCCCCTTCCCCCACTCATCCTAAAACATCCACAGCAACAACCGGTGGGAGAGGAGGGAAGCCGGCAGTGCTGCGGGGGAAGGAGGGGGAGCCAGGTCAGTAGGGGGAATCTGTTCTGCACAGGGTGATTAGGGTGTGCCTGGGCACACTTGGCACACCCTGTGCGCACGCCTATGTTTGGCAGGCAGTGCAAGTAAAGTCTTACAATAACAGAACCAAAATTTGAAAAGTGCTCTTGTTTAATGAATCATTGGATTTAATACACTCTTGCCCCTTGTGTTTGGAGTGGGCTCGCCAGGTGTGTTGATTTCCCCTAATTTCTCCTGTGTTTATATGTTGTTGTTTTTTTTAGAATACTACAATCCTCATACACTTTCAAATAATAATCACTTGGTAGGACAAGCCAACAAAACTAGAAGCATTTTAGAAGTGTTTTTACAAAGATTTATTATTATTATTTATTTATTTATTACTATTGCAACATATTTTGCTCACGCAGAAAGAAGTGCAGGGAATATGATTTTCCTATCCAGGAGGGTAAAAATGAGAAACAGACTGCAGCATCAGCATCTGTAGATTCTGCAAATTATTTTTATGTTACAAAAGGAACCTGATGCTTTACAGATTCTAACATGTATGGAGTGATTTTGCTAAGTATGTCATTCTGTCCTGAGTGCCCACCTGATGCAAAAGTACACTCAAGACCCAAACTTTTTAAAGGGTTATTTTCTCATTTGTAGTGATAAGAAACAGAATAACTAACATGACGTACATTCCTTTTAAAAACAATATGTCGTTTAGAATACAACACGGTAAATAGATTATTTTACATTGGTGTTGTTATGATATTGATTCCAAGTGCTACATTTTCTTATAATCTTAAATTTGTTAATGTAACAGGAGGAAGTTTACATTAGTTCTTCCAGCATAAGTTATTTATAAGTTCCAAGCTGTCTTCCCTGATCATTTTATATTCCAGCTGACACCTTCAGTTTTTTTGGCGGTGAGACAGCAGTGGCTTCTGGCCGAGGAAACTTATCTAACTGAGCCTCATTCTGCTAAACATGCTGTGCGTTTTTTAAGAGAGTGCAACATATTGACTAGAGAAGTTACTACCTTTTAGAAGGAATACGGCACAGATTCATATTCACCTGTATCATTCAGCTTGTCAATTATTTACATAGTAAAATGGACACTAGGTGTGACTTTTGATAAAACTTGTGAATATTTGGCCTCCAGGCTTTTACACTATATTATCTTCTGCTTTAGGCAGTGTTTTTTAATTTATCCCTAACAGCTGTAGCTTCTATCGTACTCACCTTTGAAATTACTGTACAAAGCTGTATGATGTTTCTGTTGTGGGTAGACATTTATGATTCTCAATGTATTGACAAAGTGTGCTCACAAGCTGGAAGATTTTTTTGTCACTGGAACTTTTTACAGTATAACCCCCCCATTCACATTCAACTAAAGATAATGCTATAAATGCCATAAAATGACATGTACAGAGTGGAAAATAGACATGTGCATTAGTTTTTATCCGAATGCATTTTCGTCCGAATTTTGGGTATTTTCGTTATCGTTTTAACAAACGATAATGAAAGCGCAGAATCTGAAATCCAAAAGATCCGACATAAACAAATGCTTTATTTTGTTTTCGTTGCAACAACAGTTCGATATAGATAGGAGATTTGACATGACGCTGACAATAACAATCTGTGTCTATCAAACCTGCGATCGAATGTGCCTAACCTTAAAGGGGTTGTTAAGGTAAAAGTTTTTTCACCTTAATGCATTCTATGCATTAAGGTGAAAAAACATCTGTGGATTAGCGGCCCCCCAGCCCCCCCGTTTACTTACCTGACCCCTCGAAAGTCCTGCGCTGTGAACGCGCTTGCTTCTCGGCCAGGCTTCTCGGCTCATTCATTCGTTGATTGAAAGCAGCGCAGCCATTGGCTCGTGCTTCTGTCAATCACATCCAATGACGCTGCGCATCGGGGGGCGGGGCCGAGTGATACAGTGATCGGCTATGGCCGCCGGCTATATCACGGGAGCGCGCCCGCAAGAACTCATCACCATGCAAGCTCGCTCGCATGAAGGTGATGAGTTCTTGCGGGGGGAGCCGAGACAGCCGCCAAGGGACCCCAGAAGACCAGGTTCGGGGCCACTCTGTGCAAAACGAGCTGCACAGTGGAGGTAAGTATAACATGTTTGTTATTTAAAAAAATAAAAATTTACCTTTACATACCCTTTAACTCTATTAGTCCAAGAATATTCTACATAGAGAGAAAAGATTTGACATAGAGAGAAAAGATTCGACATAGAGAGAAAAGATTCAACATTATAGAGACATGAAGATTCGACGAAGCAGCTAAGAACATACGATCGCAGCGAGCGGACATTTATGGTGAAATGCTCTGCCCATAGGCTATAGAAGAATTCTAATGTTGGTTGACTAGTATTAATAATTAATAAATATAATTATTACTAGTCATACAACATTAGAATTCTACTATAGCTTGTAGGCGGAACATTCGACCGGAAATGTACGATTGTGGCGTCGTACAGTTTAGCTGCTCCGTCAAATCTTCTTAGAACATTCGAATAGACACCATAAGCCTTCAATGACAGATTCTACCTTAATTCATTCGGATTTTCGAACAAATGCATTTTTTACCGAAAAACAAAATAAATAAAAACTAATTTCGGTAGTAGTTAAATAAATTTACAAAAACGAAATTCCGAAATGAAATGTTTCAGTATGCACATGTCTAGTGGAAAGGGAAGACATTTAGAAACAAATTATTTTATTTGCATATCTACATACCTTCAGCATTTTTTACATAGTTACATAGTTATACACAATCCTTCACCCACGGTTGAAAGGAAGGCAAAAAACCCCAGCAAAGCACGCTCCAATTTGCTACAGCAGGGGAAAATTTTTCCTGGATCAACTTTACCTATAAATGTTAGTACCCAGTTATATTATGTACAATTAGGAAATAATCCAGGCCTTTTTTTAAAGCAATCTACTGAGCTTGCCAGAACCACCTCTGGAGGGAGTCTATTCCTCATTTTTACAGCTCTTACTGTGAAGAAACCTTTCCATATTTATAGATGAAATATTGTTTCCTCTAGAAGTAAAGAGTGCTCCCTTGTCCTCTGTGATAACCTCAAAGCAGTGTTCCACCCGCAATTTTTTTTTTCTTAAAGTCAGCAGCTACAAACACTGTCAAGGGAGCCCACAATGTCGGCCCCCCAAGGCCGATCCTTCCATTGGATTAAGTGCAGGCGCCGCCATTCTAATTAAGGGAAACTGGCAGTGGAGCCTTGCGGCTTCACTGCCCGTTTCCTACTGCGCATGCGCTAGTCGCACGGCACTTTGTGAATGGCCAGCTGTCTTCTGGGACACACACAGGTCCCAGAAGACAGCGGGGGGGCTTGCCGAAGAAGACTATTTATATCCACCTGTAACCTGATATGCCAAAATTGGAGATAAAAATTAGAGGTATTGCATATGAGAGACAAAGGATACATGCAATCGTCCAACTCAGCAAGTTGACCTCAGCAATTTCTGATAGTCAAAATAAGTTTTTTGAGACAATGATACATAAGGGATGGAGACTGTATATATAAAACCAAAGCCAAGTGTGACCTAGCAACAACACATACAAAGAGGAAAATATATATATATATATATTTCCTCATTTCTACCAAAAGGTGCACAATCTTTCAACAACAAGTAAATATGATCAAACCCATACAAAAATACCCAAAAAGGAAAAAAAGAAAAGAAAAGGGGGGGTCAGGTATGAAGGAAAGGAGCATAGCTGACAAACCCATTCAGCCCAGGGGAATGATAGCCAGGAACCCCAAATTGTCCAACTTGCACATGTGACAGTTCTCAAAATGGGACTCTCAGGGATTCCATCATTAATATCATTCACATGCTCTTTAACACGTTGCCAGAGCATACATTTGGTTTTGCCTACATGGAAGGCATTGCAGCAAACCGTAAGGAGTTATACAATACCTTTTTTTTCACAATTCGTGAAGGGTTTTGGTCTAATAGTAGTCGATCCAACAACTGTAGGATCCCTACCCACATGCATATATACCGGCAATATCCGCAATGGCCAAACCCTGTAGGTCGCTGGAGGTCATGTCCCACAGGGATCAGACTCCCCAGTTCTATCAAAATGGCTAAGATGTAAGAATGCCTTTAATTGAATTATTTCTCCTAAAGGTAATGTGTGAATTAGGATCAGCAAAACGTTTGATAATACTGTCCTCAGTCAGCAAATTCCAGTGTTCCCATAGGACAGTAATTATCTTGTTATGTTGTTTGTTATATTTAAAAATTGGTCTGATGGCATGTCTGGCCGTTGAGGAAGACGGCTGCCTGCTAGCTGAGCTCCTGCTCCAAGCCACCGCCAAGCTACGATACCCAGGGACAGAGGTATTCCTGACAACTACCTGTGGCTTTCCTGGAAGATGCAGCACTAGGTGCTATCTGCAAATGGGGCTTACAGCGCCTAGCCCCGCAGAAACTGACAGATTATTACCCACCACAAATGGACGGGTGTACCCAAGATGGCGCCAGAGCACACACACGGCCTGCTGAGGAAGGAGAGAACTCCTCAGACTCTAGCAGATCATCCACTTCAGTATGTACGGCAATACACTGTGCAAACACAAGGGACGCTGACATCTCTCCCCCTGACAGTCCTTCTACCCGCAGCCCATCTAAATTAAAAAAAGCTAAAGGAGACCAGCAGGCAGAGGATTCTGATATGGAAGAAAATGCTGCAGAGCATTCCACCCAGACCCCTCTTGCGCACTTCCCTTTATCTTCTCAGCCTGTGTCAATTACTAATTTGAAAGACATGCTGATTTCCCTGAGAGACTCCCTGCACATTGACATGGTGAATATGCTGAAACCTATCAAGGCTTCTGTGCATGACCTGCAGCAAAGAATGTCACACACAGAACACAAAATGGAGGATGCCTTCTCTGCTCACAATCATCTTGTGGATGCATACAAAGATCAACAAAATGAAATACAGAGAATGGCGGATAAACTGGCAGATATGGAAGATCGCTCACGCAGAAACAATATTAAATTCCACGGCATTCCAGAGTCCATTTCTGCCACTGATTTGACAGGCTACATACACCAATTGCTATGCTTATTAGTGCCCAATGCGACCGATATAGAACTGATAAACGACAGATCGCATTGATTGCCCAAAACTACTTTCCTTCTGGATATGGTACCGAGAGACGTATTGGCGAGAATACATTACTATCATATCAAAGAGAACGCTATGCATACCATACGGAAAAACCCACAATTAAGCAGGCAATTTTCAGGCATTGCTCTGTATACTGATCTATCGCAAACTACTATACAGCATAGGAAAAAGCTCCTTACTATCACAAAAGCTCTAAGAAACCACAACATCACCTACAGATGGGGAACCCCATCCAAGCTAACAGTGACGCACCTGGACAAGACAGTCAACATATTCTCGCTAGAATCTGGCCTACGTTTTCTTAAAGAATGGCGGATTCTCCCAGCAGACAAACCGGCAGAAGAACGCTGCGATCCAATTAAACTAAGGAAGAAATAGTCATGAACCTTCCAGGAAATTTATCATACAAGTACCTTGCAGATTTCTACTGAAAGCGGTCCTTGGAGTCATAAAATTCTCTAGAAACCCAGGAACAAAGTCCTTATCACCATGTTGGCGTGGGCTGTTCGCCCTCAGATGTCAAGCAGTTTCAACTGCCTCTGGATTCCGGGGCAGGCTCCAGGCTTCTTTTTACATTTTTATTGTTTTTTTCTCTTAGTTGTCCTCACTTGCTGTATCCAGATGATTGACTATATGTGCTACTACTCACCTTGCATTACCCATTTTTGCGTGAAGATTACAGTTTCAATACTCTATCCATCTTACCATTTGCTAGTTGCACCTATCTTCCCCAATAGATGGCGCCATTTCCTCTCTACTGAACTAACTTCTTGTAAGTACAACCCTGTTAATGCACCAAATACTTCTGTGAAAGTGACAGCTCCTCCTCCTCATAAGTCTGTACAGAGAACGTCTGCTGATTGTATTTTGATTTTCGATGACTATTAAGTTTGTTTCCCTCAATGTTAAGGGTGAATAGCTAATTTAAGCGCAAACTCATGTGGTCCGAAGCCCAGAGACTGAAAGGGGACGTTCTCTGTATACAGGAAACACATTTCTAGGCCACCAAAGTGCCTAAATGTTCCCATAGAGACAGTATCCGCATATATTTTTTGCTAATGCAGAATTGAAACACAATCGTGTTCTCATAGCAATTAAGAATACAGTTGCATTTTCTTGACAAGACGTTATCACAGATACTAAGGGGTGGTATATTGTTTTAGTTTGTACCATGAATAATTTTGTGTACACAATTGTATGAGTATATGCCCCCAACCAGGGTCAAATAACCTTTTTGAGGAATTTTCTTAAAAAGGTTAAATCTCCTAACAAGAGGAATCTCCTCTTGTTAGGAGACTTTAACTCGGTGATAGATTCCAAAGTAGACTGCTCCCCTTCTAAATTACATCATAAATCAACATTACACTCCACTATACATAACAAATCTTTACACAATGTCTGGAGATGTCACCACCCTGCTGAAAAATATTTCACATTCTTCTCTAATCCACATAGATCATATTCTAGAATTGATCTAATACTTACAGACTTACCCTCCCTATACAAAGCTAAACAACTATAGACACCATTACCTGGTCAGACCGCGCTCCCATAACAATCGAAATGGAAGAACAATTCAATGTGTCCCCCACAATTCTTTGGCGTAATAATACACATATTTTCAACCACACTGATCACCAAGAGAAAGTCAGGAAACAACTAGAGGAATTTTTCTATTTCAATGATACAGATGAGACTTCAGCCTCTAATATTTGGTGTTCTCACAAGGCCTATATTATAGGCCTACTGTTGCAAATCATTGCAAGGGAAAAGAAGCAAAGGATGTAGGCGACTATATCCCTGTTAGCTAAAATACACCATCTAGAAACACAGAATAAAAGAGACATGACCCAAGCTTTAAAAGAAGAATTAAAGAGCTGTAGAACAGAACTTAAACAAGTACTTTTATATGAGTATGAGAAAGGTCTTAAATGCCTAAAAGCCTCATATTACTCCTCTGGTAATAAGGCAGGGAAGGTATTGGCCCAACAACTCAAAGCTAAGCAAGCCAAAACAAGAATAGCCTGTTTAATTGATCCTAATACAGGTGCAAAGTTATCTAACCCTAAGGACATAGCAAATATTTTTAGGGAATACTACAGTGTTCTTTACAACCTTAAATCAGACCCGAATTCTGCCCAACCATCTACAAAAAGTATCACAGCATTCCTAGATATGGTTAAACTTCCATCTCTTAATCCCAAAGTGCTATATCGCCTTAATGATCAGATTTCTGCCGAAGAAATTAAAAAAGTTCTTAAACCCCTGGCACTGAAAAAATCCCCAGGGCCAGATGGTTTGTCAGAAGAGTACTACCATAACTTCTCTGACACCCTGGTTCCACATTTAGTTAAAGTATTCAATATAGCGGCATCCTCTGGCTCATTACCAGCGGAAATGCTTCGAGCTCTAGTAGTCACATTACCCAAACCAAGGAAGGATGCCATTATACCACAGAACTTTAGACCAATATCTCTCCTTAACACAGACCTTAAGGTCTACGCAAAGGTTATTGCTAACAGAATGGCTGAGGTAACATCATCCTTAATAGCCTCCGATCAAGTAGGATTTGTAAAAGGACGTCAGGCACCCGATGGCACCCGCAGAATCCTCAATATGCTCCGTATAGCTGAGAGTAGCAAGCTTCCTACTACCTTTATAGCTCTAGACGCTGAAAAGGATTTCGATAGAATACATTGGGGGTATCTAGAATTTGGTTTCAAAGGTTTTAGCCTTTCAGCCATTTTAGCGTTAAACGCAAGTTTTTACCTCCTCTGTACTCTCTGATGCCTTTAAAATCACAAATGGCCCAAGGCAAGGTTGTCCCTTCTCTCCCTTGATATTTACATTAGTTCTGGAACCCTTTGCGCCTGCCATTAGGAGCTCCCTGACTATAAAAGGCATCTCAGTGGCTGGCAAATGCCATAAAATAGGACTATTCGCAGACAATGTCATATTGACACTTTCTGATGTTGATTTTTCCTTGCCTGAAGTATGGACAATGATTGAAGTCTTCAGTGCCATCTCTTATTATAAAATGAATGTATCTAAATGCCAGGTCCTTAAACCAATCTTAGCCACAAAACACGAGCAAAAATTTAATTGCTATTTCTTTGCAATTGGGATAACGACAAAATCCAATATCTAGAGATTTCTCTAACCGCTAAATCTAGCCACCTCTAAGATGCTAATTATAAAAAAATTGCTACAATCTGTTCAGACTGAACTCATACAACTGGGCAAATTTGAAATCTCTTGGATGGGAAGAATAGCAACTTTAAAATGGTTATTTTATCAAAAATTCTTTACATCCTTAGGACTGTACCAATACCCTTACCAGCCCTTTTCTTTAATAAACTTGATATCTCACTTTGATCCTTCATTTGGAAAGGGACTAGAGCAAGAATAGCTCTCTCTACCCTCACAAAGCACAGATCGAAAGAAGGTATGGGAGTCCCAGTAATTAAAGACTATTACAAAGCGATTCTTCTAGACCAACTTAAAGCGTGGTTTGATAAGTCCCCAGTAAAGCAATGGGTCCTATTAGAGCAAAATCTGGTGAAGAATAAACCAATATATTTACCAAACCACCCTTCTATCTCCGCTTCACTTAAAGCGTGGACAGACCTGCTAGACAGAAGTCAGTAGCCCGTACATATACCTCTATGTGACATACCACTACAATCTTTTGAATACTTGTAAAGGTTCATTTTTATTTTCTAAATAGGTTCCTTTAAGCTAGTGCATTGTTGGTTCACTTACCTTTTCCTTCAATTTCCCTTCTAAATGTTTTTTTTTCTTTGTCTGAATTTCTCACTTCCTGTTTCTCCTCAGTAAACTTGCCCCCATCATCCGAGCCGTTCTGGCTGGGTGTTAGTCAGCGTGCTTGCCCCCTCCCTTGGGACTACATCCCTGGAAGAGTAGCAGTTCACATGGAGTTTCTAGTGCCCTTTTATATGTCCTTTTAAGGGCTCTATGGCTATAACCCCTCTTAAGAAATCTCTCCTTGGGCTTGAATTTTGAAGTCACTGTCACTATTGCAGTTTTTTTCTAACACGTAGGTATTGACCTATGGGTATGCCTTTTTGGAGATGTCGAGGGTAGGCGCTTCCTTCAAGAAGCAGAGAGTTCCCCGCTGTAGGTTTTCTAAAAAGGATTGTAGCTATACATCTATCTGGACATTTAGTGATGGTGAGATCCAAAAATGGTAACACACTTTCATCAACATTCAGTGTGAAATGAAGATTCAAATTGATGTTAAGTCTGTCCACAAACTCCAGTAGCACAATCTTAGAGCCATTCCAGAATATGCGGATATCATCGATGTACCTCTGCCACAATGAAATGTAGCGGAAGTACATCGACAAGTCCTCAGACCCGAATATAGTCCACTCCCACCCCCCTAGGTACAGGTTGGCATATGCAGGGGCACAAGTAGTGCCCATAGCGACCCCCTATACCTGGAGGTAGTGGGAGAGGTCAAAGATAAACGCATTATGCGTCAAAATGTATTCCAAAAGTAGGGATGAGCTTCGAGTTCGAGTCGAACTCATGTTCGGCTCGAACATTGCCTGTTCGCCTGTTCGCCGAACAGCGAACAAATTGGGGTGTTCGCGGCAAATTCGAAAAGTCTATGGGAGAAATCTAAAGTGCTAATTATAAAGGCTTATATGCAAGTTATTGTCTAAAAAAGTGTTTGGGGACATGTATCAATGCAAAAAAAAGTTTTAAAAACTGAAGTTTTTTTGGGAGCAGTGATTTTAATAATGCTTAAAGTGAAACAATAAAAGTGAAATATTCCTTTAAATTTCGTACCTAGGGGGTGTGTATGATATGCATGTAAAGTGGCGCATGTTTCCTGTGCTTAGAACTGTCCCTGCATAAAATGTCATTTCTGAAGGAAAAAAAGTAATTTAAAACTCACTCGCGTCTATTAATGAATTGTCGGCTCCCGGCAATACATACAAAAGCCATTGATAAAAATAAAAAAAAAGCATGGGGGTCCCCCAGAATTCAATTACCAGGCCCTTCAGGTCTGGTATAGATATTAAGGGAAACCCCGCCGCAAATTTAAAAAAAAAATGCGTGCGGTTCCCCCAAATATCCATACCAGGCCCTTCAGATCTGGCATGGATTTTAAGGGGAACTCCACCCCAAATTTAAAAAAAAATGGCGTGGAGTCCCCCAAAAATCCATACCAGACCCTTATCCGAGCACGCAACCTGGCAGGCCGCAGGAAAAGAGAGGGGACGAGAGAGCGCCCCCCCTCCTGAACCGTACCAGGCCACATGCCCTCAACATGGGGAGGATGTCCCCATGTTTATAGGGGACAAGGGCCTCATCCCCACAACCCTTGCCCGGTGGTTGTGGGGGTCTGCGGGCGGGGGGCTTATCGGAATCTGGAAGACCCCTTTAACAAAGGGGACCGCCAGATCCCGCCCCCCCCCAATGTGAATTGGTAAGGGGTACATTGTACCCCTACCATTTCACGAAGAAAGTGTCAAAAAATTAAAAAAAAAAACACACAAACACCTTGGAAAAGTCCTTTATTAAAAAACAAAACAAAAACATTCCAGCCCTGAAATCCAGTGTCCCGCGGCGATCCGATGTCCAGCGCTGTCCGTCATTGGCTGAGCCTGAGCGGACCTGATAGGGAACTTCCTCCGCAGTCTATTACATGTATAGACCCGCCCCTTCTAAAGTTGCGTAACATGAGAAGGGGCGGGTCTATTCATGAATTACACAGTGAAGTAAGTTCCCCATCAGGTCCGCCCCCTCGGTATGTCAGACCGCGCCTACGTCATTGGCCTGAGCGGACCTGATGGGGAACTTCCTTTACTGTGTAAGTTTAAATTACACAGTGAAGGAAGTTCCCCGTTCAGGCATTTTTTGACACTTTCTTCGTGAAATGGTAGGGGTACAATGTACCCCTTACCAATTCACATAGGGGGGGGCCGGGATCTGGGGGTCCCCTTTGTTAAAGGGGTCTTCCAGATTCCGATAAGCCCCCCGCCCGCAGACCCCCACAACCACCGGGCAAGGGTTGTGGGGATGAGGCAATTGTCCCCATCAACATGGGGACATCCTCCCCATGTTGAGGGCATGTGGCCTTGTACGGTTCAGGAGGGGGGGCGCTCTCTCGTCCCCCCCTCTTTTCCTGTGGCCTGCCAGGTTGCGTGCTCGGATAAGGGTCTGGTATGGATTTTTGGGGGAACTCCACGCCATTTTTTTTAAAATTTGGGGTGGAGTTCCCCTTAAAATCCATGCCAGATCTGAAGGGCCTGGTATGGATATTTGGGGGAACCGCACGCATTTTTTTTTTTAATTTGCGGCAGGGTTCCCCTTAATATCCATACCAGACCTGAATGGCCTGGTAATTGAATTCTGGGGGAACCCCACGCTTTTTTTTTCTTTTTTTTATCAATGACTTTTGTATGTATTGCCGGGAGCCGACAATTCATTAATAGCCGCGAGTGAGTTTTAAATGACTTTTTTTCCTTCAAAAATTACATTTTATGCAGGGACAGTTCTAAGCACAAGAAACATGCGCCACTTTACATGCATATCATACACACCCCTAGTTACGAAATTTAAAGGAATATTTCACTTTTATTTTTTCATTTTAAGCATTATTAAAATCACTGCTCCTGAAAAATATTTTTTGTGGCCCTAAATGGGTCTTTTTGCAAGCGTACATTAAAGTGCAAATTTTTTTATTTTTTTTTGCACGAGCAAAATAAAATGCAAGTTTTTTTATTTTTTTGCCCTTAATGGGTCTTTTGGAAAAGAGCACAATAAAGTGCCTTTTTTTTGCCCTAAATGGATCTTTTTCCAAGAGAAGAATACACCCACAGTATGGAAACGGTGTATCTCTCAACGTAATATATGCAGTGCTGGTGCACTGAGCTTGCAGATAAAAGGTAGATTTTCTCTGACACTGGGCTCATGGCAGTGTAAAAAGACTGCACTGCAACACAAACAGGTAAACCTATGCAGATCGCTGAGTTATATCTCTGAATCTGGACTCCTATTCCTATATAATAAATCTCTCTCCCTGAAAGCACCAACAGGAACCTGGCCCTACACTACACTGTCTCTCTATCTTTTCCCTCAGATTCCAGAATCAGGACTAACTCATGTATTTTTCAATCTCTCCCTAAAAGCAACAGCAGCAGACAAGATCCTCTCCCTATCTATTCCGAAGCAGAGTGACGTGTGTGCTGTGTGCCTCTAGCTTATATAGAAGCTGGGTCACATGTTGCACTGACCAACCACAGCCATGCCATTAGTAGGCATGGCTATGATGGCTTCTAAGGGCACACCAGCTAATCAAAAGGTGATTGGCTGGCCCCTGAAGCATTTCTAACTGCGCCATTAGATTGCCGAACCCGAACTCGAACCCGGACTTTCGCGCAAAGTCCGGGTTCGGGAAAAAGCTAAAGTTCGGTACTCAACCCTAGTATCAATGCAAAAATAAGTTTTAAAAACGGCCGTTTTTGCAGTGTGTTATACATATGTGGAGGTGTGTGAAATAAACCATTTCTATATATTTGTCTTCTACTGTGCTATACTAAAAAAACAAAAATTTTTTTGAATAGCATTTTCTGCAGTTCTGTAGCTGTGCGATTCAGCGGTTACGTACTGTGGGTGTGTTGTGGTCTTCCAAAAAACGCCATTTAGGGCCACAAAAAATATTTTGCAGTGTGTTATACATATGTGGAGGTGTGTGAAATAAACAATTTCTATATAGTTTTCTTCTACTGTGCTATACTAAAAAAACCCATTTTTTTTTAATAGCATTTTCTGCAGTTCTGTAGCTGTGCGATTCAGCGGTTACGTACTGTGGGTGTGTTGTGGTCTTCCAAAAAACGCCATTTAGGGCCACAAAAAATATTTTGCAGTGTGTTATACATATGTGGAGGTGTGTGAAATAAACAATTTCTATATAGTTTTCTTCGACTGTGCTATACTAAAAAAACAAAAAAAAATTTTAATAGCATTTTCTGCAGTTCTGTAGCTGTGCGATTCAGCGGTTACGTACTGTGGGTGTGTTGTGGTCTTCCAAAAAACGCCATTTAGGGCCACAAAAAATATTTTGCAGTGTGTTATACATATGTGGAGGTGTGTGAAATAAACAATTTCTATATAGTTTTCTTCTACTCTGCTATACTAAAAAAACAACATTTTTTTTTGAATAGCATTTTCTGCAGTTCTGTAGCTGTGCGATTCAGCGGTTACGTACTGTGGGTGTGTTGTGGTCTTCCAAAAAACGCCATTTAGGGCCACAAAAAATATTTTGCAGTGTGTTATACATTTGTGGAGGTGTGTGAAATAAACAATTTCTATATAGTTTTCTTCTACTGTGCTATACTAAAAAAAAAACATTTTTGTGTGACCTGTCACACCCAACATACTTCATGAATTCTTGTTTATTGCCCCAATACTAAAACAATGTTCATCAATCTGTTATCAGATTTATTCTTTATTCCCATTAGATTCCCATGTTAATATCTTCCCATGTATTATCTTTTACCCATTAACCCTTTTAAATCGCCCCCCATCCCTTGTCCGGTTCAGCTAGGGTTTGAGGGGGGTTGGGTGTTTTCTCTGTCTCCGGGGTTGCGATGTGCAGCAGTCCGTTCCCCCCCCACACTTTTTGGTGGGGGCGGGGCTTGGCCTCCTGCTCATCGGCGTCATGCTTTGACGTCGCACCAGCGGTGTCAATGACGTTGTTTAAACGTCTTTTTTTCCATCCTTAGCCATGCACTAGGTGGGTGGGGACCCACTGCTGATGGCTCCTCCACACACAGCTGGGAATCCCCTCCCCACCTCTCTTGTGCAGTATGGCCAATCAAGCATGACGTTGACGGGGCCCCTCCCTTGGAATGGGAGTATATAGCAGCCTTGAAGCAGCCGATGGTTCATTTGCTTGATTCAATCACAAGGACAGCACACACTGAATCCACACATAGGTTACCTTCGTTGGGAGCTCAGCAATCCTTTTTTGGTATGTTTTCTTTTTTACCCTTTAATTGGCTCTATTTCACATACACCCCCTCATGTAGTCCCCTTGTGGGAACACATAGATACCTGCCATGAGTTCACACACTTTACACTTTTACACATTCAATTAATCTTCCCCTTTTTTGATACACATTTTTTTCAGTAACACTATGCACTTTTTGTGCACACATAGCCTATTGGATCAGGCTGTGACCACTGTGTCATGCTCTGGGCGCTGTTCTTCGTCCTTGGAGGGTTCCCCCGTCTCAACCCCGGGGGAGACATCATGCCTGTTACCCCCATCTTCCCTGGTGGACACCGGGCCTGGTCTTGGGGCTGCGCAGTGAGTATTCCAGATTGTCCCCACTTTGTTGGGACACATTCTCTCTGTCCTCCCTTATTCTAAGAGTATCATTATTAATCCTTGTCCCTTTCCTTTCCAGTATAAAATGCTACAACACTCCTGATGAATGGCTGTAATGCCAGGAAACGCGTTGAGTGCCCCTAGATGCCCCAAGTTATCTGTCCCTAAAATGTTTTTCAACCCATTTACCTTATTATGTACAGTCATTATGTTGAATTCCTTTTTGTATTGCATGCTATATAGCAGCATATTTAGTGTAAGTCATGTGACTACCTATTTATTTGATACAATATTTTTTACGATGTAACAATAAATTATGTACTGTAAATTTTATGTTTCTGTTGAATATCTGACATGGTGGTAGCCTCACTCAAAGTCCCACAGTTCTCCTTTCTCTACAAATTAATACAGGGATGGAGGTCGCCATGTTGTGCTATAGTGTGTGTCAGGTCACATCCAATTCACTGTTTTGACATATGTGGAGGTGTGTGAAATAAACAATTTCTATATAGTTTTCTTCTACTGTGCTATACTAAAAAAACAACATTTTTTTTGAATAGCATTTTCTGCAGTTCTGTAGCTGTGCGATTCAGCGGTTACGTACTGTGGGTGTGTTGTGGTCTTCCAAAAAACGCCATTTAGGGCCACAAAAAATATTTTGCAGTGTGTTATACATTTGTGGAGGTGTGTGAAATAAACAATTTCTATATAGTTTTCTTCTACTGTGCTATACTAAAAAAACACATTTTTTTTGAATAGCATTTTCTGCAGTTCTGTAGCTGTGCGATTCAGCGGTTACGTACTGTGGGTGTGTTCTGCTCTTCCAAAAACACCCATTTAGGGCAAGATCCTAAATTTGGAAAATATGAGGAGAAGGTCAAAGGGACGTGGTGGCCCCGGTCGTGGTGCTGCTGGTGGAGCTCCTGTTGCAGGGAGAGGACGTGGTGGATCTGTGCCAGATACACGCACAAGTGAAACACCTTCCTCAGGTGCGAGTAGGCGACCGAGCCTGCGGCGGTATTTTGTCGCGCCTAATGAGGCTGTACGAATGTTTAGGCCAGGACAAGTACAGGCGATAGTAGATTGGGTTGCTGACAGTGCCTCGGGTTCCTTCACATTGTCTCCCACCCACTCTTCTGATGAAAGATCAGAGTTGACACCTGAAACCCATGTCCATCAGTCTTTCACCTCACCCCCTTGCAAATCAGCCAAGCAGTCTGAGCCCCAAATCATGCAGCAGTCTCTTCTGCTTTTCGATGACTCTGTTAGCAGGGTTTCCCAGGGCCATCCACCTAGCCCTGCCCCAGAAGTGGAAGAGATTGAGTGCACCAATGCCCAACCACTTATGTTTCATGATGAGTACATGGGAGGGCCATCGCAGCACGTCTCGGATGATGACGAAACACAGGTGCCAACTGCTGCTGCTTTCGCAATTGTGCGGACAGACAAGGAGGGCAGGGGTGAAGACTGGGTGGAAGATGATGTGGAGGACGATGAGGTCCTCGACCCCACATGGAATCAACGTTATGCAGGTGACCAGTGTAGTTTGGAGGAAGAGGCGGTGGTCGCACAGAGCCACCAGCACAGCAGAAGAGGGAGCAGGGTGCAAAAGCGGAGCGTCCGTCCCCTAGACAGTATGTCTGCTACTGCCCAACACAGCAAGGGACCGAGCACACCAAAGCTAGGTCCAAGGAGTTCCCTAGCGTGGCAGTTCTTCACACAATGTGCTGATGACAAGACAAGAGTGGTTTGCACGCTGTGCAATCAGAGCCTGAAGCGAGGCATAAACGTTCTCAACCTGAGCACAACCTGCATGACCAGGCATCTAAGTGCAAAGCACGAGCTGCAGTGGAGTATACACCTCAAAAACCAAGAAAGGTCTCTGGCTCCTCCTGCTTCCTCTTCTGCTGCAGTCTCGGCCTCTTCATCCACCTCTGTAGTGACAGTGGCACCTGCCACCCCGCAAACAGAGGATCTGCCAGCAACACTACCACCTGGGTCACCAACCATCTCCACAATGTCCCATGGAAGCGTTCAGCTCTCTATCTCCCAAACATTGGAGCGGAAGAGGAAGTACCCCCCTAGCCACCCGCGATCCCTGGCCCTGAATGCCAGCATTTCAAAACTCCTGGCCTTTGAAATGCTGTCATTCCGTCTGGTGGAGACGCAGAGTTTTAAAAGCCTGATGGCATTGGCTGTCCCACAGTACGTCGTGCCCAGCCGCCACTACTTTTCCAGGCGAGCCATCCCTTCCCTGCACAACCAAGTGGGGGACAAAATCAGGTGTGCACTGCGCAACGCCATCTGTGGCAAGGTCCACCTAACTACGGATGCGTGGACCAGTAAGCACGGTCAGGGACGTTATATCTCCCTAACAGCACACTGGGTAAATGCAGTGGCGGCTGGGCCTGAGGCAGATAGCAGTTTGGCGCATGTCCTTCCACCACCGAGGATTGCAGGGCGCTTCAGTTTGCCTCCTGTTGCTAACTCCTCCTACTCCGCTTCATCATCCTCTACCGCCTCCTCATCCGGTCAGCGTAACACCTTCACCACCAACTTCAGCACAGCCAGGGGTAAACGACAGCAGGCAGTTTTAAAACTTTCCTGTTTGGGGGAAAAACCCCACACCGCGCAGGAGTTGTGGAGGGACATGGAACAACAGACCAATGAGTGGTTGCTGTCAGTGAGCCTCAAGCCCGGCCTGGTGGTGTGCGATAATGGGTGAAATCTCGTAGCAGCTCTGGGCCTAGCCGGTTTGACGCACATCCCTTGCCTGGCGCATGTGCTGAACTTGGTGGTCCAGAGGTTCCTTAAAAATTACCCCAATATGCCAGAGCTGCTGCAGAAAGTGCGGGCTGTGTGTGCGCACTTTCGGCGTTCTCACCCTGCTGCTGCTCGCCTGTCAGCGCTGCAGCGTAACTTCGGCCTTCCCGCTCACCGCCTCATATGTGACGTGCCCACAAGGTGGAACTCCACCTTGCACATGCTGGCCAGACTGTGCGAGCAGCAGCAGGCGATAGTGGAGTTTCAGCTGCAGCAATCACGAGTGAGTCGCTCTGCGGAACAGCACCACTTCACCACCAATAACTGGGCCTCCATGCGAGACCTGTGTGCCTTGTTGCGCTTTTTCGAGTACTCAACCAACATGTCCAGTGCCAATGACGGCGTTCTCAGCGTTACTATCCCAGTTCTATGCCTCCTTGAAAAAACGCTTCGGGCGATGATGGAAGAGGATGTGGCACAGGAGGATGAGGAGGAGGAGGAGGAAGCGGGATCATTTCAAAGGCTTTCAGGGCAGTCTTTCACAAGTGGCTACGAGGGTGGGTTCCTGCACCAACAAACGCCAGGTATACAATTGTCCGGCAGAAAGGGCACAGTTCTGGAGGATGACGAGGTGGAGGAGGAGATGGAGGAGGAGGAGGAGGAGGAGCCATTTTCACAGCAGGGTGGCACCCAGACCAGCTCGTGGCCATCACTGGTGCGTGGCTGGGGGGATACAGAGGACACAGACGATACACCTCCCACAGAGGACAGCTTTTCTTTGCCTCTGGGCAGCCTGGCACACATGAGCGATTACATGCTGCAGTGTTTCCGCAATGACCGCAGAGTTGCCCATATTTTAACTGGTGCTGATTACTGGGTGGCCACCCTGATGGATCCCCGTTACAAGGACAACGTACCGTCCTTAATTCCCTCACTGGAGCGGGATCGTAAGATGCGCGAGTACAAGCGCACGCTGGTAGACGCGCTGCTGGTGGCATTCCCACCTGACAGCGGGAGTACGGTGGAAGCACAAGGCGAAGGCAGAGGAGGAGGAAGAGGTCGCCAACGCAGCCGGGGCACCGGCAGCACCTCAGAAGGCAGGGTTAGCATGGCTGAAATGTGGAAAAGCTTTGTCAGCACGCCACAACAACCAGCACCACCAGCTGAGATGGAACGTCTTAGCAGGAGGCAGCATTTCACCAACATGGTTGAGCAGTATGTGTCCACAGGCCTACACGTACTGGATGACGGGTCTGCCCCCTTTAACTTCTGGGTCTCCAAATTGGGCACATGGCCTGAGCTTGCCCTTTATGCCTTGGAGGTGCTGGCCTGCCCTGCAGCCAGTGTATTATCTGAACGTGTATTTAGCACGGCAGGGGGCGTTATCACAGACAAGCGCAGCCGCCTATCCAGAGCCAATGTGGACAAGCTCACGTTCATTAAAATGAACCAGGCATGGATCCCACAGGACTTGTCCGTACCTTGTGCAGAATAGACATGTATACCGGTGTTGTGACAAAAACTGTCTGGCCATCGGATTGTGTCCGGCCCATACTGCGAAGGCGCAGCGCTTGCGCAGTACAGAGGACAAGGAGATTCACAAAATCTCCGAAGATGAATGGCGCCTGCGCAGTGGGTGCAGGTTCAAGCCCCACCATCCAAGTGGACATACGGTAGCACATAGTAACAGGGCCTCTCACGGGCTCGGTTCGATCGCCACGCTTCGGGCACGGCCTCACTTGGCTCGGCTTGAACCACGGATGGTGTGGCCTTCACCTGAACTCACCACGCAGGCACCGTTCGTCTTGGGAGATTTTCTAAATCCCCTTGTCCTACATACTGAGCAAGCGCAGTACAGGGTGGACACAATTTGACGGGGGACAGAATTCGACACATCACCGGCCTTACCCAGCCATTGTATTTTTGAACCAGTGTTGGCTACCTCGTCCTCCTCCACCGCCGCTTCCACCTACACAGCCACATCCACCGCCACCTCAACCTCCTACTCCATATGGACCTCGTCCTCCTAGGTCAAGATTATAATTTTTATTTTATTTTTTTGTAGGGCACAGATCCTTTCCCCCTTACCTGCCTTCATGTTGTTGGCTCCTCGCAGGAGGGAGAAAGGCACACCGCACTACCAGCCCGTACCCTCCTATATAAAGAGGTTGAGCGGTGTACTTGACGGGCCGTGTCCACAGCCGGAGTCAAAACTCCTCCAGAGGATGATTCTCACCTCTACTGTAGGTAGAGGCAAATCCTTTAATTCCCAGTAAAGTCAATGTCCACACCAGCTAAAATTACAACTCTTATTCTCTCATGGCAAAATAAACTCTACTCGGATAGAAAAGGTTAGAGCAAAGAAACAGGACACTGGGACAGCTTAAGGTGTGGAGGAGGTCCAGGCACAAACGTAGCACATTCACTTCACTGCTTAGGTTTCTCAAACAGTTTTAGGTGCACGGTCTCTGCCACAGACCTTGAGGTTGGTCTCTGCCACAGACAGGGTGTACAATGCCCCTGCCACGGACCTGGAGAACTTTGGTCTCTGCCACAGACCAGGGTGTATAAGGCCCCTGATACAGTCAAGATGACCTTGAGCTTCTCCTTCTACGAACCTAGCCCATATCAAGGGGAAGACATCTCTCCAGGGAGTCAACAGACCCTTCTTTCACCGTGACTCCCGCATCGGTCCATCAGAATGATCCTCCCTTCCCTGGAACATGGTCCCCTACACGAGGCGGCACCCTAAGACTCCTCAACCCTTAGCGGACTCCAGACGAAGGCTCTGGACTCCAGGCTTTACTCCCGCACCTAGGCCTCCATACCCAGGGCAGCAGGAACTCCAGGATAGTACCTCACCCCGGGCTAAAGGTACCCGAGATGGAACAGGAACACATGCACCCAGGCCGAAGGCACCTGGGCGTGGACCCCACTGGACATCAGCCCCCAGGCCAAAGGTCCTGCCCCTTTTATATGCTCTCCCGGCATGCACAGCAGGTTCCCGGCCCCGCTGTACTACTGCCAAGAGGGGACACAAAAGGCACAGCACTGTATCGGCGGTTCAACCCTAGCCTACCATGGCAGCGCCACCTGTAGGCCGCAGGGAACTGCACACCAATACTGTCCCCCGAGGACAAAATTGTCCATGAATCTTACAGAATTAGGGTGTTTGAGCCTATTTACCACTCAAACACTTCCCTTAAATTTAGCACCCCGCTACATTTTTATTTCAAAGTATTTTATTTTCCCACTAGCTTATCCATTAAATTGAATAATTTATTCCAGAAAGGGCGTATTCTGGGGCATTCCCACCATATGTGTGGCATTGAGTTTCTGAGGTTCTTAATGACTTCCCGTACCTCTTCTGCTGAAAACGGGGCCTCCAGCATATTTTTTTATTTTTTTATTTTTTTTATGTTATTTTAAGTTATTTCCCTATCCACATTTGTTTGCAGAGCACTTGCCATGCTCTTAACAACATTTTGCTGCCATTTTCAGCCCTCTAGCCCTTTCCATTACTTTTTTAGAGCCTTTTTAGTCCTTTTTAGTCCGGGTCCCCATTGACTTCAATGGGGTTCGGGTTCGGGTTCGGGTTCGGGTTAAAGTTCGGTCCCGAACCCGAACTTTTTTCCGAAGTTCGGCCGAACCCATCGAACCCGAACATCCAGGTGTCCGCTCAACTCTAATTGATACATGTCCCCTGGGGCAGAACCCGGGTCCCCAAACACTTTTTAGGACAATAACTTGCATATAAGCCTTTATAATTAGCACTTTAGATTTTGAACGTTCGAGTCCATTGTATTTAATAGGGTTCTAAAGTTCACGCGAAGATTCTGTCTTTTCTAACCGAACAGGAGGGTGTTCAGCTCATCCCTGTCCAAAAGTTCCAAAATGAACAAATTCTATTCCTGATGAAGATTACTCCTCTCATCCAGAAACATCTCCACATTGCTAAACTGATTTTATGAGAAATGCTGGAGTTGAGGGCTTCAACATTGATATACACCAATAACGTATTGGTGTCTACGTGTAAGCCATCAAGGATATTCAGTAAATGTATTGTGTCCTTAAGGTAAGTGGGTAGGCTTTCCACATGTGTTCGTAGATGGTCGTCCACAATAATACTGGTTTTGGAGGTAATGTACCCTATCTCTGACACAATAGGTCGTCCGGGAGGGTTTTTAAGTTATTGTGCGTCTTAGGAGGTGCATAAAATGTAGGTATGGTCGGATGTTTAATGATCAGATAGTCCCTAGTGTGTTTAGTGATGATACTACGGCAGAAGACCGAGTTCACCAATCTGCTAAATGTATCTTGAAATTGAACCGTTGTTAGGGGGGAGATCTTCCTATACCAGGCTGAGTTGAACAATATATTCTCACACATCTGTACATTAGCATCCTGGGTTAAGAGGAGAATGTTGCCCCCCTTATCGAAGGGCTTAATGACTATAATATGATGTTCCTAATGTTTTTTCAGGGCCTCTCTTTGTTCTTTCACTGAGCTGGATTTTTCAACTTCCTCTGAGAGTTAAGCCAAGTACCTCATTACCAGTTGCAGGAATACGTTTACTCTGGGGTTATTGTGAGTGGGAAATCGGGTTGACTTATTTTTATAATTTGCTGGCCAGATAGGCGATTCACTATCCAAAATGCCCAGATCATCTAGATCCTCATCTCTCATCAGTGCTTCAAAGTCTACTTTACCACTTTCCCTTGCCAATTCCCTAAAGCTTTTAAGGGTCTCCACCAGAGTGAGTGAACTCCCATCGCTCAAAGTGCATGCTACCTTCTAGGGGTTCATCGCTAGAGAGTCCAGAGCCTTCAAACTGGTGCCTAAAGTTATTCTGAGGTATATCTTTCCTTCTACCTGAACTATCACCTCTACCCGGTGGCGGCTGGTGCTTAAAATGTTTTGGGGGGGTGCAAACAAACTGAAAAATACTGAAAAAAAACCCATCAATTGCAGCCTCACTGTGCCCATCAAATGCAGCCATTGTGCCCATCAAATGCAGCCACTGTGCCATCAATTGCAGCCATTTTGCCCATCAAAATCAGCCACTGTGCCCATCATATGCACCCATTGTGCCCATCATATGCAGCAACTTGTGCTCATCATATGCAGCCACTTGTGCCCCATCAAATGCAGCCACTTGTGCCCATTATATGCAGGCACTGTGCCCATCATATGCAGCCACTTGTGCCAATCAAATGCAGCCACTTTTGCCCATCATATGCAGCCACTTGTGCCCAATCAAATGCAGCCACTGTGCCCATCATATACAGCCACTGTGCCCCATCATATGCAGCCACTTGTGCCAATCAAATGCAGCCACTTGTGCTCATCATATGCAGCCACTTGTGCCCATCATATGCCGCCACTGTGCCCATCATATGCAGCCACTTGTGCCCATCAAATGCAGCCACTTGTGCCCATCATATGCAGCCACTTGTGCCCATCTTAGTGGCAGGTCAAGCAGCGGGTGACAGCAGCGAGCTGTGGGATGGCTCCAGTGTCCTCCATGCTTCCCCCTCCTCTCTTCTTCTGTTCTGCTAGGTGTCTAATCAGGGCACCTGTGCCTTAAGCCAATCAGGTGACGGGTATTAGACTAGTGTTACCTGATTGGCAGAGAGGTGGTTCAGTGTTAGAAAAGCAAATATTAATTTGCTTTTGTAACACATCTGGGTGGACTGCGAGGGCAACACTCTGTGCTCCAAGTCCACCTTTTTTGAATCCTGTTAAAGCCTTTGGCTCTAATCAGGTGCTTAAAAAAAACACCCCCACCGCTCGAATTCAGGTGACCGGCGTCCAAAAAGGGGCCGGGTGCCTGAACAGGGCATGGCAGCCACAGCCATGGATAGATTTATGCAATGCATGAATCTATCCATTATTCATATAGGGGGGTGGCTGGAGAAAGAGCGGGCATGGAGAGACGGGCCATGGGCGCTTCCTCTTTTCTATAGTCGGCTGTGGAAATCAGATTGGCTTTCAGTTCAATCAAAGTCAGATTTCAGTCTTGTCAGTATTATTCCAAAGGCCCTAATCCTCCCATTCACTGATCCGAACCTTTATGCAGGGGGTAACTTGTTTGCTTCCCCCCATTAGGTCACCTATGTGCCCTTGGGACTTAAACCTGGTACTGTCTGTGTTACACAAACAACCGTTTGAGCCTATCAAGGAAATTAAATTAGTCTTGCTGTCACGCAAGCTAGCTTTCCTGATGACCATCACCTCGGCTATAAGGCTGAGTTGGCGGCCCTTTCGTGCAGAGAACCATACTTGATCCTTCACCATGACAGGGTCATGTTACGACCTGTTCCATCCTTCTTGCCTAAGGTGGTATTGGCCTTTTATTTGAATCAGGACATTGTTTTGCTTTTTTTTTTTCTCTAAGCCTCGTTTGGCAGAAGAGAAATGACTGCACTCCTTGGATGTAGTGCGCGCAGTCAGAGTTTAATTGTCTAGATCTGTGGGGATCCAAGGATCAGACTCAGAGGCCATTATTGAACTACTGCTTGCCACAGATTCAAATTCTGAATTTGAATCAGACAGTGAGAGCTCCTTCCCAGTACTTTCATCTGTCATTCTCAAAATCTGAAAAGCCTTCTCATTTGTGAAACTTTTTTGGACATGAAATTCAGGACATTGGTTTTGGTGATACTCTACTGGTGTGATGGTGATCAGGAACATGGATGCTTGCTTGCGTACAGTGGTCTGGCATCACTGACACAGGTATGACAGCAATCAGGGATGCTGGATGGTGACACTGGCCTGATGACAGTGTGACTAGTGTTCCTATCAATGAGGTACACTGTTGCTGGCTGCACTAGTGACACTGAGACAGGTGTGACAGGTTACAATGGGAAAGTTGGCTGGGACAGGTGACAGATGGCTGGCTTCACTGTTTTACTGACATTTTACACTGATGTGGCTAGCAAACTCAGTGCACCAGTGTTTTGCGTATATAATATTGTTGCAGAACACTGAATACACAAAATGCAGAGAAATGTCTCTCTCTCTTCTCACAGAAGATCCCTGTGTGAAGAGACACAACCGATTCTCTTTTAGTTTGTGTTTGTGATCTCTATGATTGGAGGTTGTGATTGGATCAATGAAATTGATCCTGTACCCAGCCCTGTGATCCGCTGTGTCCGAGGGTTAGGTGGCTAGACATGAGCAGCGGGAATGGAGGACATGCGCATTGATTTTTGTGCAATAGCCAGACTGGATGCAGTTAAACAAAAATGTTTTGCTTTAACTTACAATTACAGTTTTTTACCTTGCTGGTTGAGTGAGGCACAGGTGATGTAACCATGGCCTCACAGCTGCATCCTGGGAAGTCACATCTTGGAGGCAGACCCAAAGTTACAGCCAGCGATTAAAGAAGTAGAGGGAGATGGATTAATCTGCCCTTAGTAAAAGTGGCCACCATGAGAAGAAATTGGAGGAAACGAAAAAAAAAAAGAAACACAAATAATAAAAGGCCTGCAATTATCTTTAAGTATCTGTTTGCAGATTATTACCATTACTAAACATTTCTAAAAATGCCTATTGTGATTTTTAAGATAAAGGTGAAGTTCCTTTTTGACAAATCAACTTGATATTTTCTAAATTGCTTTAGCTGGCCCTGTTGAGCTTTATTTGCCTGCAAAATGATCCACAGTCTCAGTTAAAACACCAGAAAATATTTCTTAAACTTGTGTAGAATCTAATTTTTATTGGTTTAAATTAAATTATGTTCTACATTTTCTATGTTTTCATGTGGCCTCATGGGACAGCAACATATAAATATTTAAGTGTAAATAGTTTCTAGCAAAGTTGTATGTTTGTAAATCACTTGTTTTAATAACAAACAGTAGTTGGCCGAAAAAAACCATGATAAAATAAAATGTACTCCAGGCTCCTAAATTATTATCAAATTCATGTTTATGGGTTTATTATTCTCCTAAATTTTGGGAAAATTAGAATGTGCTATTTTAATTGTATTTCTTGGGGCATTTACTTTAACTAAACTGCAATCATTTTTATGTAAATAATAAGGAAACAGAGAAGCAAAAAGCAAAAATGAAAAAATAAATACATTTAAAGTGCTTTTTATACTATTTTTTATTTTCTTACAAAAAAAGAAAATATTAAATTATAATTTAATATATAATTTAATATAAGGAACAGTGGTATTTGTTTTAAAAACATTGCACTTCATTGTAAATGTAGCGGGGTGTTCAATTTAGGGGAAGTGTCTGAGTGGTAACCAGGCTCAGATGCCAGAGGCCGTGTTCCAGTTCCACCTCAGGCACCTTTAGCCTGGGGTGAGGTACTACCTCACCGTTTCTGACTGCCTGGGTATGGAGGCCCAGGAGCTGCAGCAACGGCCCGGGGCCCAGCAAACTTCGGCTGGGGTCCACTAGGGATCGAGGAGTCCAGGGTGCCACCTTGCGAGGGGACCCGCGCCCTAAGAGAAGGGAGGATCTGTTCCGAGGGACCGATGCTGTGGTCACGGTGAAAGAAGGGTCTGTTGACTCTCTGGGGGGACGTCTTCTCCCTGAAAGGGGCCATGTCCTAGGAAGAAACCAAGGTTCACCAGGTCAGTGGCAGTGACCTTGTTCACCAGGTCAGTGGCAGTGACCTTATCCACAGGGTCTGTGGCAGAGACCAACCTCATGGTCTGTGGCAGAGACCATGCGTCAAAACTGTTTGAGAAACCTGAACAGTCAGAAGATTTTGAGCTACGTTTGTGCCTGGACCTCCTCCACACTTTGAGCTGTCCTGTGTCTTTGCTCCAACCTTTCTTCTATCCAAGAGACTATTTGCTATTCAAGTGAAAATAAATAATGAGTTGGACTTTCAGCTGGTGTGGACATTCACATTCCTGGGGAAGTCAAGGACTTGTATCTACCCACTGTAGAGGTGAGAATCATTCTCAGGAGGACTTTGGACTCTGGCTGCAGACAAGGCCCAAAAACAATGCCGCTCAACCTCTTAACACAGCAGGGTACTGGCTTGTGGTGCGGTGTGCCTGTCTCCCCCTGCGAGGAGCAGAGTTTAATGCAGGAGGGAGATAGGGGGGTGCGCTAGAAATATATTTAAACCTGAAGAAAAAATTTGAACAATCAAGCGTGAATACACAGTTAATTTTTTATTTTTTTTGTATGATGCAATCATTCACAAATTGACATATTTCTGAAACATAAGGCAAATAAAATTAACATTTTTCCCATAGCAGCCAATCAAAAACAATTAGACCACAGTAGGATTTTATACAGTTTTGGACCTTTTTTACGTTACCCTCCTCTCTCCAAAGATAAGCTGTCATAAGTAGCAAGTCATAAACTGGCCAATGTCCTACAGATAAAGATGGGTGGCAGGACTTTGGTCCATCCATAAAAGCATCAAAACACACCATGCTGGAACTTTGCTGATACATACAGTGCACCCATGGTGAATCTCTTTCATGCTCTTATTTCTTGGTCTTTCGCTGTTTTTAGTCTTATCACACAGGAATATACTAACATGTTGGAGAATCTCTCCAACAGCAAACAATCTCAATGCTCAAAAGCAATTGGTATTACAGCCTAGAGTAGCTTTCCACGGCCATTCCTTGCATGTTGGGCCATTGACTTAAAGCAGGGATATGCAATTAGCAGACCTCCAGCTGTTGAAGAACTACAAGTCCCATGAGGCATAGCAAGAGTCTGACAGCCGCAATCATGACACCCAAAGGCATGGGCATGATGGGACTTTTTTGCAACAGCTGGAGGTCCACTAGTTTCATATCCCGGACTTAAAGGATGGAATGGGTCGTAAATGGTCAATCTCAGAGGACACATTTACATGCATCAAGACATCTTTAGACAAACAGCTAAACGAATAGATAAAATATGTTCATAGGGAAGTATTTTCTCTGCAAAAAGAAGCAATAAAAAATGTCCATATTTATGTGATCCAGTTCCCTTTGCTTGCTACCTGGCTATATAATGTTAGATTAAGGTAACTGCAAATAATACAAAAATGTTGATGGTGCTTGTATAGATTTATAACACCAGCAAAATATATAATAAAGTTTTATGGATAATGTAATACATCAGTAACAGCCTTGTGGAGGCTTTATAGTGGTGTGTTTTAGGGATCAAGGGATCAATCTTTAAATAATAATAATAAAAATTATTAAGAAGTTGTTAATTTTTTTGTTGGTGTTATAAATCTATACTTGCACCTTAATAGTCAATTTCTTTATTAAGTCTAACAACACTTTTCTGAGCTTACAATCCTGCATACTTCGAAATACTTTTCTGACCTCCTAACTACTTTCTGTATTTCTCAAACTACAGGTCTATTGTAACTCAACATAAAGAAGGGTTTAGGAAATAACACCTGCGAAAAAATTATTTAGGGTCTATGTCGGACGTTTTTTAGTCCACACCAAAATTGTTTCCCTCTTCATACAAATTTATGGGAACACAAATTTGGTTAGAAGGAAGTCAACTACAGATCATATGCATCTATCAATGAATTCTAAATGATTTCAGAAATCTCTCAAATGGATATCAAATGCAAGCTGCAAAGACAAAAGTCTAAAGCCTTGCAGCACAGGTCTTTAATAGTCTGAGGGCACTAAGAAGCTTTTGCTGCTCCTTCTAAGCCAGAATGCTGGGCTTTTCTAAATGGGAAAATCTTTGACACTTCCAGGTATCAGAGCTTGCCCCCCCCCCCGATTTTGCCCACACCATGGAAATGAAAGGCATTAAGCACACAAATCCCTGTTCCGTCAGGGGAGAGGAGACATATTGTTTGTTCATAGTGAGTAGGAACAGCGATATGTCTCCTCCCCCAGTCAGTCCTATCCCCATACAGTTAGAAACACTAACTAGGGAACACAGTTAACCCCTTGATTGCCCCCAAGTGTTAACCCCTTCCCTACCAGTGACATTTACACAGTAATCAGTGCATTTTTATAGCACTGATCGCTGTATAAATGTCAATGGTCCCAAAAATGTGTCAAAAGTGTCCAATTTGTCCGCCTCAATGTCGCAGTACTGCTAAAAATCGCATATCACCACCATTACTAGTAAAAAAAAAAAAAATGCCATAAAAATGCCATGTAATGTCAATCTTTCCCATAGTTTGTAGACGCTATGACTTTTGCGCAAACCAAATTAATATACTCTTATTGTGATTTTTTTTACCAAAAATATGTAGAAGAATATAGATTGGCATAAACTGATGAAGACATTTTAAAAAAACAAACATTTTTGGGGATATTTTTTATAGCAAAAAGTAAAAATATAATTTTTTCAAAATTGTCGCTCTTTTTTTGTCTATTGCCCAAAAAATAAAAACCGCAGAGGTGATCAAATACCACCAAAAGAAAGCTCTATTTGTGGGAAAAAAAGGACGGAATTTTGTTTTGGTACAGCATTGCATGACTCCGCAATCGTCAGTTAAAGCGACGCAGTGCCAAATTGTAAAAAGTGATATGGTCAGAAAGAGGGCAACATCTTCCGGGGCAGAAGCGGTTAAGGTAGGATTCTATTTGTGAAGTGGGACAAAGGACTCTGTTGTAAACCGGGCTGACTCTAATGTGATGTGGGCGGACTCTGATGTGAAGGAGGAACTCTGACATGCTGGGGGCGAACTGACGTAATTACTGGTTCTGATATATTGAGGGGGCTCTGATTTGAGACATTTTTCTGTGGCCACCATTACCTTACCCCTCTCTGGCTGCCTTTACCCCAGGACCACTCCCTTTTGGCCACAACACCACTAGTATCTGACCTACCACTGGTTACCTTTACCTAAAGGACCACTTTCTTCTGCCATGGCTCTGTGGCCACCCTGACCCACAACACTTGACTAACTTGTGGCCTCCCTCACCCACAACAGCACCCTGATCTGCCATGCATCTGTGGTCAATTACCCACAGAATCAATGTATACCATACCCATACCACAAGCTACATCTGGTAATGCCCTCTGCAACCCAACCTACATGCTGTAATTACTATGATACAGACCTTGACACCCATACTGGCTTTGAAATATTTTTTGCCACCTTCCAGATTTAAAAAATATTACCTTCTTCCTAATTCCTACACCATATATGTTTGTTGCTAACTTGTTATTTTTACTATGGCAAGGTACCCTCGCTCACCCAGGCTCTATGACCATTAAAGATAGTAAAGATGGCAGAACCCTATCAGATGAGGAGGGTGATGATGGTAGTAAGGCTGGCCACAGAACCTTGCCAGATGAGGGAGGTATGGCAGGTAAGGTCTGCAAGAGAACATTGGCAGAGGTGTTATGAGGGATTCCAGGTTAAAGGAAAGAGTGCTTATTAGGCTTGCTACTGAGTCATGTTGAGGCTAAGGCAGGCCAGCCAGATATGGGAAGTGTTGTGGGTATAGCTGGCCACAGAGTTTGGGGGATGAGGGTATTGGGGGGGGGTTGCCAGGTGTAGGTGGAGTTAATGGAAAGGTGGGTGATGACTGGTATAGAAGGTAAAAGACATTTGGTCACCAGCACCACAGCTCAAACAGGCCCAAATGACATGCCTGTTTTTCTACAGCAGTTAGAACTACTTCCTTTAGTTAACATTTGACAGTGCGAGAGCAGTGACAAAAGGTCTAAATATAGAGACACAAGACAGAAGCAATATCAAGGATGGAAAGCGAATCTTATGCCGTGTACACACGATCGGTTTTACCGATGAAAACAGTCCGATGGACTTTTCTCATTGGGCAAACCGATCGTGTATGGGCCCCATCGGTCTTTTTTCCATTGGTGAAAGAAATAGAACGTGTTTTAAATTTATCCGATGGGAAAAAAACGATAGCAAATTCCGATCGTCTGTGTGGAACTTTTCTCGGCTTGTCGGAGTGTTTTACGTCACGGCGTTTGGGACGGTCGGATTTTTGACTGATGGTGTGTAGGCAAGACTAATGGAAGTCAGCTTCATCGGATTTCCGATGGAAAAATCCATCAGATTAGAATCCATAGGAAATCCGATCATGTGTACAGGGCTTTAGAGTGTAATGAGCATACATGGGTTAAAAATTGTTATCCACAGTGGATGTATGAAAGTTATCTGTCATCCAAGCCTGATTTGCTTTAAGTAAATGATTCCATGCTGTCTTGGGAGCAGGAGGATGACACAGGCTTCATGAGCCATTCAATTACTTCCTTGACTTGCTTTGGCTTGAGTTTTAAGCTGCTCTAGCCAAGATATTACAGATGTGCCTAGCATCTGCTCTATGCAGCCCTAAAGCTGCTCTGCCATGGAAGACTTTCTTGTGGAGCCAATTATCCCCAAGACCCCAACTACATCAACAACCTCTACCTTTAGGAAGGGCCAGATCTAGGGGGTTGCTGGAGTGGTCTGCACTCTTCAGATTTAATTTCTGCCCCCCAGAACCAGCGACTTTAATATCAAGAAGTAGAGGGGTCAGGGGGCACCATGCAGCCTTAGCAATGCCAAGTAAACATAGAAACACAGTGGCCTTCCCCTATCTGTCGCACTACATCATTGTTACCATTGTTCAGGGGGCACACCAAGATGCACATCGTCGTTTGTTTATATGGCATGTGCAGACAGTCTGCGCCACCATGAAAATGGATGGATCTAGGGCAGGGATTCAAAAGTGGATGGAAGTCCTGCTTTCATCCACACATGCTCCGCCTCCAGCTCTCTGTCTTGCTGATGCATCTAAATGATGCTGAAGCCATGGTGGCGATTTGAAGGTAAGACTGTACCGTGGAACCTCAGATTGCGAGTAACGCAGTTAACGAGTGTTTCGCAATACGAGCACTGAATTTAAAAAAATTCTGACTTGGTTTGCGAGTGTTAACTCGCAAAACTAGCAGGATTCAAGCCACAGCGGTGTGTAGTACCGCGTTTGGCCTAAGGTGGGGGAGTGCCGGAGCCGAAGGGAGCCGTTCGGTGCCGTTCTGAGCCGTTTGGAAATGCTTGAAAAACCTTGGAAATACTCTGTTTCCGAGCCTTTACAAGGTTTTCGAGTTCAGTCGAGCTGTCCTCGGGCCTTTCCGATCGTTTCCGAGGCTCTCCGGTGCCCCCCACCTCTGGCCACATGCGGTATTGCATGCCATTGAAGTCAATGCGGAACAAATTATTTTTGTTTCCATTGACTTCTATGGGAAACTTGCTTTGATATGCGAGTACTTTGGATTATGAGCATTCTCTTGGAACGGATTATGCTCATAATCCAAGGTTCCACTGTATTTGTATAGGGGGATCTGAGGACTCTGTTGCGAAGGGGGCTGACTCTGATGTGATGGAGGCTGGGGTGGCTCTAATGTGATGGGGACTGACTCCGATGTGATGGGGGAATCGAATGTGAAGGGGATTCGGACATGATGAATAGTGATGAGCCGAACACCCCCGGGTTCGGTTCGCACCAGAACCCGCGAACGGACCGAAAGTTCGTACGAACATTAGAACCCTATTAAATACAATGGATGCGAACGTTCGAATTCTAAAGTGCTAATTATAACGACTATTATGCATGTTATTGTCCTAAAAAGGGTTTGGGAACCCGGGTTCTGCACCAGGGGACATGTATCAATGCAAAAAGAAGTTTTAAAAACGGTCGTTTTTCGGGAGCAGTCATTTTAATGATGCATAAAGTGAAAAAAAAAAGTCAAATATTCCTTTAAATATCGTACCTGGGGGGTGTCTAAAGTATGCCTGTGAAGTGCCACGTGTTTCCCGTGTTTAGAACTGTCCCTGCACAAAATGACACTTCTAAAGGAAAAAAAAGCCATTTAAAACTGCTTGCGGCTTTAATGTAATGTCTGGTCCCGGTAATATGGATGAAAATCTTTAAGAAAAATGCCATAGCTACCCCATGACCCCCCCCCCCCTACCCCAGCCCATTACCAGCCCCTTTGGGTCTTGTATGGATATTAAGGGGAACCCCGCACATAAAATAAAAAAGGCCCTATATACTCTGAACAGCCGTATACAGGCGGTGCATACAAGACAGGGACTGTAGGTTTGTTCTTATGTAGAATCTGTTTGTAATTTTGAACAGGTACATTGTTTAAGTGTAGCTCCAGCCCAAAAATCTATTTTTAAACTTTTTGGAAAACATAGGTAAGGGTTATCACCCCTGTAACATTTGTTTTGCTGTCTGTGCCCCTGTTCAGAACATTTCACCTCACTTTCCGTCCCAATGACAACTGTTTTTGAAATGTGGTGTTTTTCTTGAAACAAGGATTGGTGATAAAGCATCAGTACAGAGGAGACACCTTTCTCCCATATTAATTCTTACAGGAGAGAATTTTCCTTCCAAGGGGTAGATTTCCTCTCACTTCCTGTTGTCTTCTTGCGTTTGCAAGTAGGAGTCGTTTGTAAGTTGGATGTTTGAAAGTAGGGACCTGCCGTATATACTCTGCAGAAATAGGCCCCTTAGTTGTTGGTGTTGGCACAACACTGTAAGCCCTCAGAGTTACTCTTGGTGGGTGCAGGAATGGGCCCTGCTGTGAATTATTAGATCAAGAATTGTAATTACATGCCCCTTTTGAACAGGGGCTGAAAAATTGGGCCTTTCGTGGTGGTGGTGGTGGTGGCGTTGCCACAACACTGTAAGCCCTCAGAGTTACTCTTGGTGGGTGCAGCAATGGGCCCTGCTGTGAATTATTAGATCAAGAATTGTAATTACATGCCCCTGTTGAACAGGGGCTGAAAAATTGGGCCTTAGGCACTGGTGGCACAACACTACAACCCCTCACAGATACTGTACTTGGAGCACAGCAATGAGCCCTGTTGCAAAGTATTGCTTCAAAAATTGTAATGACACGCCCCTGTTAAACAGGGGCTGAAAAATTGGGCCTTAGGCACTGGTGGCACAACACTCCAACCCCTCACAGATACTGTACTTGGAGCACAGCAATGAGCCCTGTTGCAAAGTATTGCTTCAAAAATTGTAATGACACGTCCCTGTTAAACAGGGGCTGAAAAATTGGGCCTTAGGCACTGGTGGCACAACACTCCAACCCCTCACAGATACTGTACTTGGAGCACAGCAATGAGCCCTATGGCAAATTATTGCTTCAAAAATTGTAATTACACGCCCCTGTTAAACAGGGGCTGAAAAATTGGGCCTTAGCCACTGGTGGCGGCACCCATAAACAAAAATGATCTTCCAAGCTATCATCATCAATCGTATCATTGAGGACTCGGAGGAGGAGGATAGCCAGTCAACATAACAGCACAGGCACTCAGCATCAGCATCAGTCTTGAAGGGATGTGACATGTTAAAATCAATTAGTCTGTTATATCAGCATCATGTGTGTGGTAGCTGGTGGTGATCCAAGACTGGTTCATCTTGATGAAAGTCAGTCGATCAACCGAGTCGGTGGACAGGCGCACCCTGTGATCCGTGACAAATCCTCCAGCAGCACTGAATGTGCGTTCCGAAAGAACGCTGGATGCAGGACAGGCCAGTAGCTCAATTGCATACTGTGCAAGCTCTGGCCAGTGATCCATCCTCAAGACCCAGTAAGCCAGAGGATTTTCGGTGGGGAAGGTGTCCAAGTCTGACCTTGCCCCTAGATATTCCTGCACCATGTTTATCAGACGCTGGCGATGGTTGCTGGAACCGATCATACTTTGGGGCTGCGGACTAAAGAATTGTCTGAACGCATCGGTCAGACGGCCACCTTCCCCACCGCTCCTTCTTTGACTGGCCGAAGCCTCAGCAACTCGTTGTCCAGGACCAGGAGTTTGTAACCTCCCAGTCTCTGGGAACGCGTTGCACAGACCTTTCTGCAAGGCCTCCCGGAGTTGTCTCATCCTCTGCTCCCTCTGCGACGGTAACATAAGGTCCGCAACCTTACCCTTGTACCGTGGATCAAGGAGAGTGGCCAGCCAGTAATGGTCCCTCTCCTTGATCCGAAGAATACGAGGATCCTTCCGCAGACTTTGCAGGATCAGGGAGGCCATGCAGCGTAGGTTTGCTGAGGCATTCGGTCCGGAGTCCTCTGGGTCACTAAGGACGACATGATCCGCAGCCACCTCCTCCCAGCCACGTACAAGTCCACTGGTTTCTTGGGACTGTAAATCATCCCTAAAAGACTGCTGCTGATGATGCTGAGTGCCAGCCTCCACCTCCATGCTGACACAATCCTCCTCCTCCTCCTCCTCCTCCTCCTCTTCCTGTGCGATGGGTGGGACAGAAGGAACACTGTCTGGGTAAAGGGGGCCTTGAGAGGCAAGGAAGTCCTCCTCTTCCTGCCTCTGTTCTGCCTCAAGTGCCCTGTCCATTATTCCACGCAGCGTGTGCTCCAACAGGTGGACAAGAGGTACAGTGTCACTGATGCATGCACTGTCACTGCTCACCATCCTCGTGGCCTCCTCAAATGGTGCCAGGACAGTGCATGCATCCCTGATCATGCCCCACTGGCGTGGAGAAAAAAAACCAAGCTCCCCTGACCCTGTCCTGGTGCCGTAGTCGCACAGGTACTCATTGATGGCCCTCTGCTGCGTGTGCAGCCGCTGCAGCATGGCCAACGTTGAGTTCCACCTGGTGGGCATGTCACATATAAGGCGGTTCTTGGGCAGGTTCAACTCCTTTTGCAGCTCAGCCAGGCGAGCACTGGCATTATAAGATCTGCGTAAATGCACACAGACTTTCCTGGCCTGCCTCAGGACATCCTGTAAGCCCGGGTACCTGCCCAAGAACCGCTGCACCACCAGGTTAAGGACGTGAGCCACACAGGGCACATGGGTCAGTTGTCCCTGTCGGAGGGCGGAGAGGAGGTTGGTGCCATTGTCGCAAACCACCATTCCTGGCTTAAGCTGGCGTGGCGTCAACCACCTCTCGGCCTGGCCCTGCAGAGCAGACAGGACCTCTGCCCCAGTGTGGCTTCTGTCCCCCAAACACACCAGCGCAAGCACGGCATGGCATCTTTTTGCCTGCGTACTTGCGTAGCCCCTTGAACGGCTACGGAGCACCGCTGGTTCAGAGGACAAAGCACAGGAAGAGGCCATGGAGGAAGAAGAAGAGGAGGGGGTGGAGGAGAGAGGTGTGTCACAACCAGTAGTAGCATTTTGGAGGCGTGGCGGTGGAACAACCTCCAACACTACTGCACCTTGTCCTGCATCCTTCCCAGCTGCCAAAAGAGTGACCCAATGGGCCGTGAAAGAAAGGTAACGTCCCTGTCCATGCCTGCTGGACCATGAGTCAGCGGTAATATGCACCTTACCGCTGACCGCCCTGTCCAGCGAGGCCAAGACATTGCCTTCCACATGCCGGTAGAGAGCCGGAATAGCCTTCCGTGAGAAAAAGTGGCGTTTGGGAACCTGCCACTGAGGAACCGCACATTGCACAAACTCACGGAAGGGGGCCGAGTCTACCAACTGAAAAGGCAGCAGTTGAAGCGCTAGCAATTTAGCCAAGCTAGCATTCAACCGCTGGGCATGTGGATGGCTGGGAGTGAACTTCTTTCGACGGTCCAGCAGCTGGGGCAGGGAAATTTGCCTGCTAGAATCGGACGTCGGTGTACTGCTAGCAGAGTGGCCGCAAGTACTTGGCTGTGACACACCTAATTCTACACCTTCATTCCTCTCAGTGCATGTTTCAGAGAGGACTGAAGTTATAGTGGGGTTGGAGATCCCAGCTGATGCGGTGCAAGGAGAGGTCCGCTTTGTTCTTTGGTGTGGGTCTTTGAGGTAGGCTTGCCAACGAGCTGCATGGCAGGTCAACATATGTCTGGTCAGGCATGTGGTACCCAAGCGGCTGATGTTTTGGCCACGCGATATACGCTTGAGACATATGTTGCAAACAGCAGCTGTGCGATCTGATGCACTAGCCTCAAAAAAGGCCCACACCAAAGAACTTTTTGAATGACGGGCAGAGGCAGCGCCCTGCACAGGCGGAGCTCTACGGTGTGATTCCGTCGGTGTACTGCCCTTACGCTGGCCACCAAAGGGCATCCTGCCTCGTTGGAGATGTGCCTCCTCCTCATCCTCCTCCTCCTCCTCTCTCCTATTAGGCACCCACGTGGAGTCAGTGACCTCATCATCCCCTCCCTCCTCATCACTGGAGCCAATCTGGCAGTATGCTGCAGCTGCTGGAACATGACTGCCAGATTGGTGTCCTTCTTGAGCATCCCCTCTGTCTGCTCTCACGCTACTGCCTTCCTGTAGCTGGGTTTCATCATCAGACCCTTTGAAACGCTGGGCATCCTCCTGGAGCATGTACCCAACACTGTGCTCAAACAGTTCGGGGGACTCCTCAGGAGGAGGACATGGTGGGTCTAGGGAAGGAGTGACTGATGATGAGTCTGACATTGATACCAGGGAAGAGGACGCTTTGGCAGCTGCTTTGCCAGTACCCTGAGCCTGGGTGAGAGAGGATGAGGAGGAGGAGGAGGGCTTGGTCATCCACTCTACCAAGTCTTCGGCATGATGTGGCTCAACATGTCCAGCTGCCGAAAAGAAGGACAAGCGTGTCCCATGGCCATGTGCTGATGACAATGCACCGCGTCCACGACCAGCACTGTTGCCCCCAGACACAGAGCCTGCTTGCCCTCTTTTATTGCCTCCTGACTTTCTGCCTCTCCTTGTTTGCCTTCCAGACATTCTAATAGATGGCCTGCAGGGAGATGGGAAAAAAGCAATAAGGGCTACCTTCAGGTGTCCTTCTCTGTCCCTTTACTTAAGGATTTCTAAATATGGTTGAGGATGATTGCTTTCGCACAGAATAGCACAACGACAATTTCCCTGACTGTCCAAAAAACAAGGATTTCAAAGATGGTTGATGAGGAATGCTTTAGCACAGTATAGCACAAGGAGAATTTCCCTCACTGTCCTTCCCTGTCCCTAGAAACAAGGATTATCACAGTGAAAGAAACTGACACTCTCCCTACCTATAGTTTTCTGTCCTTAGAAAAAATGTTTTTTTAAAGATGGTTGATGATCAATGCTTTAGCACACTATAGCACAAGGAGAATTTCCCTCACTGTCCTTCCCTGTCCCTAGAAACAAGGATTATCACAGTGAAAGAAACTGACACTCTTCCTACCTATAGTTTTCTGTCCCTAGAAAAAATGTTTTTTTAAAGATGGTTGATGATCAATGCTTTAGCACAGTATAGCACAAGGAGAATTTCCCTCACTGTCCTTCCCTGTCCCTAGAAACAAGGATTATCACAGTGAAAGAAACTGACACTCTTCCTACCTATAGTTTTCTGTCCTTAGAAAAAATGTTTTTTTAAAGATGGTTGATGATCAATGCTTTAGCACAGTATAGCACAAGGAGAATTTCCCTCACTGTCCTTCCCTGTCCCTAGAAACAAGGATTATCACAGTGAAAGAAACTGACACTCTTCCTACCTATAGTTTTCTGTCCCTAGAAAAAATGTTTTTTTAAAGATGGTTGATGATCAATGCTTTAGCACACTATAGCACAAGGAGAATTTCCCTCACTGTCCTTCCCTGTCCCTAGAAACAAGGATTAGCACAGTGAAAGAAACTGACACTCTTCCTACCTATAGTTTTCTGTCCTTAGAAAAAATGTTTTTTTAAAGATGGTTGATGATCAATGCTTTAGCACAGTATAGCACAAGGAGAATTTCCCTCACTGTCCTTCCCTGTCCCTAGAAACAAGGATTATCACAGTGAAAGAAACTGACACTCTCCCTACCTATAATTTTCTGTCCCTAGAATTTTTTTTTTTTTTAAAGATGGTTGATGATCAATGCTTTAGCACACTATAGCACAAGGAGAATTTCCCTCACTGTCCTTCCCTGTCCCTAGAAACAAGGATTAGCACAGTGAAAGAAACTGACACTCTCCCTACCTATAGTTTTCTGTCCCTAGAAAAAATGTTTTTTTAAAGATGGTTGATGATCAATGCTTTAGCACACTATAGCACAAGGAGAATTTCCCTCACTGTCCTTCCCTGTCCCTAGAAACAAGGATTATCACAGTGAAAGAAACTGACACTCTTCCTACCTATAGTTTTCTGTCCCTAGAAAAAATGTTTTTTTAAAGATGGTTGATGATCAATGCTTTAGCACACTATAGCACAAGGAGAATTTCCCTCAATGTCCTTCCCTGTCCCTAGAAACAAGGATTATCACAGTGAAAGAAACTGACACTCTTCCTACCTATAGTTTTCTGTCTCTAGAAAAAATGTTTTTTTAAAGATGGTTGATGATCAATGCTTTAGCACAGTATAGCACAAGGAGAATTTCCCTCACTGTCCTTCCCTGTCCCTAGAAACAAGGATTATCACAGTGAAAGAAACTGACACTCTTCCTACCTATAGTTTTCTGTCCCTAGAAAAAATGTTTTTTTAAAGATGGTTGATGATCAATGCTTTAGCACACTATAGCACAAGGAAAATTTCCCTCACTGTCCTTCCCTGTCCCTAGAAACAAGGATTAGCACAGTGAAAGAAACTGACACTCTCCCTACCTATAGTTTTCTGTCCTTAGAAAAAATGTTTTTTAAAGATGGTTGATGATCAATGCTTTAGCACACTATAGCACAAGGAGAATTTCCCTCACTGTCCTTCCCTGTCCCTAGAAACAAGGATTAGCACAGTGAAAGAAACTGACACTCTCCCTACCTATAGTTTTCTGTCCCTAGAAAAAATGTTTTTTTAAAGATGGTTGATGATCAATGCTTTAGCACACTATAGCACAAGGAGAATTTCCCTCACTGTCCTTCCCTGTCCCTAGAAACAAGGATTATCACAGTGAAAGAAACTGACACTCTTCCTACCTATAGTTTTCTGTCCCTAGAAAAAAAGTTTTTTTAAAGATGGTTGATGATCAATGCTTTAGCACACTATAGCACAAGGAGAATTTCCCTCACTGTCCTTCCCTGTCCCTAGAAACAAGGATTATCACAGTGAAAGAAACTGACACTCTTCCTACCTATAGTTTTCTGTCCCTAGAAAAAATGTTTTTTTAAAGATGGTTGATGATCAATGCTTTAGCACACTATAGCACAAGGAGAATTTCCCTCACTGTCCTTCCCTGTCCCTAGAAACAAGGATTATCACAGTGAAAGAAACTGACACTCTTCCTACCTATACTTTTCTGTCCCTAGAAAAAATGTTTTTTTAAAGATGGTTGATGATCAATGCTTTAGCACAGTATAGCACAAGGAGAATTTCCCTCACTGTCCTTCCCTGTCCCTAGAAACAAGGATTATCACAGTGAAAGAAACTGACACTCTTCCTACCTATAGTTTTCTGTCCTTAGAAAAAATGTTTTTTTAAAGATGGTTGATGATCAATGCTTTAGCACAGTATAGCACAAGGAGAATTTCCCTCACTGTCCTTCCCTGTCCCTAGAAACAAGGATTATCACAGTGAAAGAAACTGACACTCTTCCTACCTATAGTTTTCTGTCCCTAGAAAAAATGTTTTTTTAAAGATGGTTGATGATCAATGCTTTAGCACACTATAGCACAAGGAGAATTTCCCTCACTGTCCTTCCCTGTCCCTAGAAACAAGGATTAGCACAGTGAAAGAAACTGACACTCTTCCTACCTATAGTTTTCTGTCCTTAGAAAAAATGTTTTTTTAAAGATGGTTGATGATCAATGCTTTAGCACAGTATAGCACAAGGAGAATTTCCCTCACTGTCCTTCCCTGTCCCTAGAAACAAGGATTATCACAGTGAAAGAAACTGACACTCTCCCTACCTATAATTTTCTGTCCCTAGAATTTTTTTTTTTTTTAAAGATGGTTGATGATCAATGCTTTAGCACACTATAGCACAAGGAGAATTTCCCTCACTGTCCTTCCCTGTCCCTAGAAACAAGGATTAGCACAGTGAAAGAAACTGACACTCTCCCTACCTATAGTTTTCTGTCCCTAGAAAAAATGTTTTTTTAAAGATGGTTGATGATCAATGCTTTAGCACACTATAGCACAAGGAGAATTTCCCTCACTGTCCTTCCCTGTCCCTAGAAACAAGGATTATCACAGTGAAAGAAACTGACACTCTTCCTACCTATAGTTTTCTGTCCCTAGAAAAAATGTTTTTTTAAAGATGGTTGATGATCAATGCTTTAGCACACTATAGCACAAGGAGAATTTCCCTCACTGTCCTTCCCTGTCCCTAGAAACAAGGATTATCACAGTGAAAGAAACTGACACTCTTCCTACCTATAGTTTTCTGTCCCTAGAAAAAATGTTTTTTTAAAGATGGTTGATGATCAATGCTTTAGCACACTATAGCACAAGGAGAATTTCCCTCACTGTCCTTCCCTGTCCCTAGAAACAAGGATTATCACAGTGAAAGAAACTGACACTCTTCCTACCTATAGTTTTCTGTCCCTAGAAAAAATGTTTTTTTAAAGATGGTTGATGATCAATGCTTTAGCACAGTATAGCACAAGGAGAATTTCCCTCACTGTCCTTCCCTGTCCCTAGAAACAAGGATTATCACAGTGAAAGAAACTGACACTCTTCCTACCTATAGTTTTCTGTCCCTAGAAAAAATGTTTTTTTAAAGATGGTTGATGATCAATGCTTTAGCACACTATAGCACAAGGAGAATTTCCCTCACTGTCCTTCCCTGTCCCTAGAAACAAGGATTAGCACAGTGAAAGAAACTGACACTCTTCCTACCTATAGTTTTCTGTCCTTAGAAAAAATGTTTTTTTAAAGATGGTTGATGATCAATGCTTTAGCACAGTATAGCACAAGGAGAATTTCCCTCACTGTCCTTCCCTGTCCCTAGAAACAAGGAATATCACAGTGAAAGAAACTGACACTCTCCCTACCTATAGTTTTCTGTCCCTAGAAAAAATGTTTTTTTAAAGATGGTTGATGATCAATGCTTTAGCACACTATAGCACAAGGAGAATTTCCCTCACTGTCCTTCCCTGTCCCTAGAAACAAGGATTAGCACAGTGAAAGAAACTGACACTCTCCCTACCTATAGTTTTCTGTCCCTATAAAAAATGTTTTTTTAAAGATGGTTGATGATCAATGCTTTAGCACACTATAGCACAAGGAGAATTTCCCTCACTGTCCTTCCCTGTCCCTAGAAACAAGGATTAGCACAGTGAAAGAAACTGACACTCTCCCTACCTATAGTTTTCTGTCCTTAGAAAAAATGTTTTTTTAAAGATGGTTGATGATCAATGCTTTAGCACACTATAGCACAAGGAGAATTTCCCTCACTGTCCTTCCCTGTCCCTAGAAACAAGGATTATCACAGTGAAAGAAACTGACACTCTCCCTACCTATAATTTTCTGTCCCTAGAAATATTTTTTTTTTAAAGATGGTTGATGATCAATGCTTTAGCACACTATAGCACAAGGAGAATTTCCCTCACTGTCCTTCCCTGTCCCTAGAAACAAGGATTAGCACAGTGAAAGAAACTGACACTCTCCCTACCTATAGTTTTCTGTCCCTAGAAAAAATGTTTTTTTAAAGATGGTTGATGATCAATGCTTTAGCACACTATAGCACAAGGAGAATTTCCCTCACTGTCCTTCCCTGTCCCTAGAAACAAGGATTATCACAGTGAAAGAAACTGACACTCTTCCTACCTATAGTTTTCTGTCCCTAGAAAAAATGTTTTTTTAAAGATGGTTGATGATCAATGCTTTAGCACACTATAGCACAAGGAGAATTTCCCTCACTGTCCTTCCCTGTCCCTAGAAACAAGGATTATCACAGTGAAAGAAACTGACACTCTTCCTACCTATAGTTTTCTGTCCCTAGAAAAAATGTTTTTTAAAGATGGTTGATGATCAATGCTTTAGCACACTATAGCACAAGGAGAATTTCCCTCACTGTCCTTCCCTGTCCCTAGAAACAAGGATTATCACAGTGAAAGAAACTGACACTCTTCCTACCTATAGTTTTCTGTCCCTAGAAAAAATGTTTTTTTAAAGATGGTTGATGATCAATGCTTTAGCACAGATAGCACAAGGAGAATTTCCCTCACTGTCCTTCCCTGTCCCTAGAAACAAGGATTATCACAGTGAAAGAAACTGACACTCTTCCTACCTATAGTTTTCTGTCCCTAGAAAAAATGTTTTTTTAAAGATGGTTGATGATCAATGCTTTAGCACACTATAGCACAAGGAGAATTTCATTCACTGTCCTTCCCTGTCCCTAGAAACAAGGATTAGCACAGTGAAAGAAACTGACACTCTTCCTACCTATAGTTTTCTGTCCTTAGAAAAAATGTTTTTTTAAAGATGGTTGATGATCAATGCTTTAGCACAGTATAGCACAAGGAGAATTTCCCTCACTGTCCTTCCCTGTCCCTAGAAACAAGGATTATCACAGTGAAAGAAACTGACACTCTCCCTACCTATAGTTTTCTGTCCCTAGAAAAAATGTTTTTTTAAAGATGGTTGATGATCAATGCTTTAGCACACTATAGCACAAGGAGAATTTCCCTCACTGTCCTTCCCTGTCCCTAGAAACAAGGATTAGCACAGTGAAAGAAACTGACACTCTCCCTACCTATAGTTTTCTGTCCCTAGAAAAAATGTTTTTTTAAAGATGGTTGATGATCAATGCTTTAGCACACTATAGCACAAGGAGAATTTCCCTCACTGTCCTTCCCTGTCCCTAGAAACAAGGATTAGCACAGTGAAAGAAACTGACACTCTCCCTACCTATTGTTTTCTGTCCTTAGAAAAAATGTTTTTTTAAAGATGGTTGATGATCAATGCTTTAGCACACTATAGCACAAGGAGAATTTCCCTCACTGTCCTTCCCTGTCCCTAGAAACAAGGATTAGCACAGTGAAAGAAACTGACACTCTCCCTACCTATAGTTTTCTGTCCCTAGAAAAAATGTTTTTTTAAAGATGGTTGATGATCAATGCTTTAGCACACTATAGCACAAGGAGAATTTCCCTCACTGTCCTTCCCTGTCCCTAGAAACAAGGATTATCACAGTGAAAGAAACTGACACTCTTCCTACCTATAGTTTTCTGTCCCTAGAAAAAAAGTTTTTTTAAAGATGGTTGATGATCAATGCTTTAGGACACTATAGCACAAGGAGAATTTCCCTCACTGTCCTTCCCTGTCCCTAGAAACAAGGATTATCACAGTGAAAGAAACTGACACTCTTCCTACCTATAGTTTTCTGTCCCTAGAAAAAATGTTTTTTTAAAGATGGTTGATGATCAATGCTTTAGCACACTATAGCACAAGGAGAATTTCCCTCACTGTCCTTCCCTGTCCCTAGAAACAAGGATTATCACAGTGAAAGAAACTGACACTCTTCCTACCTATAGTTTTCTGTCCCTAGAAAAAAAGTTTTTTTAAAGATGGTTGATGATCAATGCTTTAGCACAGTATAGCACAAGGAGAATTTCCCTCACTGTCCTTCCCTGTCCCTAGAAACAAGGATTATCACAGTGAAAGAAACTGACACTCTTCCTACCTATAGTTTTCTGTCCTTAGAAAAAATGTTTTTTTAAAGATGGTTGATGATCAATGCTTTAGCACAGTATAGCACAAGGAGAATTTCCCTCACTGTCCTTCCCTGTCCCTAGAAACAAGGATTATCACAGTGAAAGAAACTGACACTCTTCCTACCTATAGTTTTCTGTCCCTAGAAAAAATGTTTTTTTAAAGATGGTTGATGATCAATGCTTTAGCACACTATAGCACAAGGAGAATTTCCCTCACTGTCCTTCCCTGTCCCTAGAAACAAGGATTATCACAGTGAAAGAAACTGACACTCTTCCTACCTATAGTTTTCTGTCCTTAGAAAAAATGTTTTTTTAAAGATGGTTGATGATCAATGCTTTAGCACAGTATAGCACAAGGAGAATTTCCCTCACTGTCCTTCCCTGTCCCTAGAAACAAGGATTATCACAGTGAAAGAAACTGACACTCTCCCTACCTATAATTTTCTGTCCCTAGAAAAAATGTTTTTTTAAAGATGGTTGATGATCAATGCTTTAGCACACTATAGCACAAGGAGAATTTCCCTCACTGTCCTTCCCTGTCCCTAGAAACAAGGATTAGCACAGTGAAAGAAACTGACACTCTCCCTACCTATAGTTTTCTGTCCCTAGAAAAAATGTTTTTTTAAAGATGGTTGATGATCAATGCTTTAGCACACTATAGCACAAGGAGAATTTCCCTCACTGTCCTTCCCTGTCCCTAGAAACAAGGATTATCACAGTGAAAGAAACTGACACTCTTCCTACCTATAGTTTTCTGTCCCTAGAAAAAATGTTTTTTTAAAGATGGTTGATGATCAATGCTTTAGCACAGTATAGCACAAGGAGAATTTCCCTCACTGTCCTTCCCTGTCCCTAGAAACAAGGATTATCACAGTGAAAGAAACTGACACTCTTCCTACCTATAGTTTTCTGTCCCTAGAAAAAATGTTTTTTTAAAGATGGTTGATGATCAATGCTTTAGCACACTATAGCACAAGGAGAATTTCCCTCACTGTCCTTCCCTGTCCCTAGAAACAAGGATTAGCACAGTGAAAGAAACTGACACTCTTCCTACCTATAGTTTTCTGTCCTTAGAAAAAATGTTTTTTTAAAGATGGTTGATGATCAATGCTTTAGCACAGTATAGCACAAGGAGAATTTCCCTCACTGTCCTTCCCTGTCCCTAGAAACAAGGATTATCACAGTGAAAGAAACTGACACTCTCCCTACCTATAGTTTTCTGTCCCTAGAAAAAATGTTTTTTTAAAGATGGTTGATGATCAATGCTTTAGCACACTATAGCACAAGGAGAATTTCCCTCACTGTCCTTCCCTGTCCCTAGAAACAAGGATTAGCACAGTGAAAGAAACTGACACTCTCCCTACCTATAGTTTTCTGTCCCTAGAAAAAATGTTTTTTTAAAGATGGTTGATGATCAATGCTTTAGCACACTATAGCACAAGGAGAATTTCCCTCACTGTCCTTCCCTGTCCCTAGAAACAAGGATTATCACAGTGAAAGAAACTGACACTCTTCCTACCTATAGTTTTCTGTCCCTAGAAAAAATGTTTTTTTAAAGATGGTTGATGATCAATGCTTTAGCACACTATAGCACAAGGAGAATTTCCCTCACTGTCCTTCCCTGTCCCTAGAAACAAGGATTATCACAGTGAAAGAAACTGACACTCTCCCTACCTATAGTTTTCTGTCCCTAGAAAAAATGTTTTTTTAAAGATGGTTGATGATCAATGCTTTAGCACACTATAGCACAAGGAGAATTTCCCTCACTGTCCTTCCCTGTCCCTAGAAACAAGGATTATCACAGTGAAAGAAACTGACACTCTTCCTACCTATAGTTTTCTGTCCCTAGAAAAAATGTTTTTTTAAAGATGGTTGATGATCAATGCTTTAGCACACTATAGCACAAGGAGAATTTCCCTCACTGTCCTTCCCTGTCCCTAGAAACAAGGATTATCACAGTGAAAGAAACTGACACTCTTCCTACCTATAGTTTTCTGTCCCTAGAAAAAATGTTTTTTTAAAGATGGTTGATGATCAATGCTTTAGCACACTATAGCACAAGGAGAATTTCCCTCACTGTCCTTCCCTGTCCCTAGAAACAAGGATTATCACAGTGAAAGAAACTGACACTCTCCCTACCTATAGTTTTCTGTCCCTAGAAAAAATGTTTTTTTAAAGATGGTTGATGATCAATGCTTTAGCACACTATAGCACAAGGAGAATTTCCCTCACTGTCCTTCCCTGTCCCTAGAAACAAGGATTATCACAGTGAAAGAAACTGACACTCTCCCTACCTATAGTTTTCTGTCCCTAGAAAAAATGTTTTTTTAAAGATGGTTGATGATCAATGCTTTAGCACACTATAGCACAAGGAGAATTTCCCTCACTGTCCTTCCCTGTCCCTAGAAACAAGGATTATCACAGTGAAAGAAACTGACACTCTCCCTACCTATAGTTTTCTGTCCCTAGAAAAATGTTTTTTTAAAGATGGTTGATGATCAATGCTTTAGCACACTATAGCACAAGGAGAATTTCCCTCACTGTCCTTCCCTGTCCCTAGAAACAAGGATTATCACAGTGAAAGAAACTGACACTCTCCCTACCTATAGTTTTCTGTCCCTAGAAAAAATGTTTTTTTTAAAGATGGTTGATGATCAATGCTTTAGCACACTATAGCACAAGGAGAATTTCCCTCACTGTCCTTCCCTGTCCCTAGAAACAAGGATTATCACAGTGAAAGAAACTGACACTCTTCCTACCTATAGTTTTCTGTCCCTAGAAAAAATGTTTTTTTAAAGATGGTTGATGATCAATGCTTTAGCACACTATAGCACAAGGAGAATTTCCCTCACTGTCCTTCCCTGTCCCTAGAAATAAGGATTATCACAGTGAAAGAAACTGACACTCTTCCTACCTATAGTTTTCTGTCCCTAGAAAAAATGTTTTTTTAAAGATGGTTGATGATCAATGCTTTAGCACACTATAGCACAAGGAGAATTTCCCTCACTGTCCTTCCCTGTCCCTAGAAACAAGGATTATCACAGTGAAAGAAACTGACACTCTCCCTACCTATAGTTTTCTGTCCCTAGAAAAAATGTTTTTTTAAAGATGGTTGATGATCAATGCTTTAGCACACTATAGCACAAGGAGAATTTCCCTCACTGTCCTTCCCTGTCCCTAGAAACAAGGATTATCACAGTGAAAGAAACTGACACTCTTCCTACCTATAGTTTTCTGTCCCTAGAAAAAATGTTTTTTTAAAGATGGTTGATGATCAATGCTTTAGCACACTATAGCACAAGGAGAATTTCCCTCACTGTCCTTCCCTGTCCCTAGAAACAAGGATTATCACAGTGAAAGAAACTGACACTCTTCCTACCTATAGTTTTCTGTCCCTAGAAAAAATGTTTTTTTAAAGATGGTTGATGATCAATGCTTTAGCACACTATAGCACAAGGAGAATTTCCCTCACTGTCCTTCCCTGTCCCTAGAAACAAGGATTATCACAGTGAAAGAAACTGACACTCTTCCTACCTATAGTTTTCTGTCCCTAGAAAAAATGTTTTTTTAAAGATGGTTGATGATCAATGCTTTAGCACAGTATAGCACAAGGAGAATTTCCCTCACTGTCCTTCCCTGTCCCTAGAAACAAGGATTATCACAGTGAAAGAAACTGACACTCTTCCTACCTATAGTTTTCTGTCCCTAGAAAAAATGTTTTTTTAAAGATGGTTGATGATCAATGCTTTAGCACACTATAGCACAAGGAGAATTTCCCTCACTGTCCTTCCCTGTCCCTAGAAACAAGGATTAGCACAGTGAAAGAAACTGACACTCTTCCTACCTATAGTTTTCTGTCCTTAGAAAAAATGTTTTTTTAAAGATGGTTGATGATCAATGCTTTAGCACAGTATAGCACAAGGAGAATTTCCCTCACTGTCCTTCCCTGCCCCTAGAAACAAGGATTATCACAGTGAAAGAAACTGACACTCTTCCTACCTATAGTTTTCTGTCCCTAGAAAAAATGTTTTTTTAAAGATGGTTGATGATCAATGCTTTAGCACACTATAGCACAAGGAGAATTTCCCTCACTGTCCTTCCCTGTCCCTAGAAACAAGGATTCACACAGTAAAACACACTGACACTCTCCCTACCTATCCTTCTCTTTCCCTAAACTAAAGGAATCCAGGTTAAGCAAGAAAAAAAAAATGTCACTGTCCCTGCCCATGCTTCTCTTTCCCTGCTCCGGAACACACTACACTAGGCCGCCGTGCTGGCGGCCTTTTATAGTGTGGGGCGTGTACTAAACACCCTCAGCAATAATTGGCCACAGGCATCCTGCCTGTGGCCAATCATTGCTCTCCTTGCTGCCGGCGCTGTGATTGGCCAAGCATGCGGGGTCACAGTGCATGCTTGGCCAATCACAGCGCCTGGATGACACTGCGATGGCGTAGTGCATTGTGGGCCGTTCGCGTCACTTGAATAAGGCGCGAACGGCCCAAATCGTTCGATCTTCGTCGAACGATCGAACAGCCGATGTTCGAGTCGAACGTATGTGCAGTAAAAAGCGCAGTGGTCGGCACCTATCTGCACTGTATAGAAGATCCTTCTAGAGTTGCACAATTGTGATAGTGGCCATTGGGAATATAATGAGGACATTATATATATATTTTTGCACATAAAAATAGGTTTCATGTATATTTTGGATGTTTATTGAATAAAGTATAGTTGCAATAGGTTGGTATATTGCATATTGTATTTTCCCGTTTTTTTTGAGTAAGTATGTCAATATACACTATAGGGAAATAATGGCACTTTAAGGATATACAAACACATATTGTTGATTATAAGTTGTGCTAGCGCATTACCTATTATTTGATAAATTTTTTAAGTGGTTAACACTTTTAAGGGGTGGCAGCTGCATAAACAGGAGTGGTGAATAAAGGTGGCACCATTGATATACAAATATAAGACAAAAGTCTAGCTGGCTCTCCTAAAGCGAAAGTGGCCATGGAAATGTGAACAGCAAAGCACATAATACACAGCAGTTATGAAACATACAAGTATTATTAACATTCAGGTAAAGTACAATACAAACAAAGAACAGGAAAAATAAATCAAAATGGTGAATAAACACGATAATGAAGCATAAAGGATGCACACTACATGGCCCACACCAGGGCCACGTCCAACAATTGCATGAGTCAGCCTCCCATTAGACAAGGGCTCACATCACATAGCAAGCAAATCTTTACAAAAAGGGCTTGTAAGTGAATGCTTCATTGAGACCAGGAGGGATCGTAGCATAAAATATTTTAATCCATAAACCCTTAAGCTGCAGGATTAGACAATCCCAAGCTCCACCTCGTTTGTCCTCAGGGACCACCTCAAGAACCATAAATTGAACTACTCTTTAATTTTTTGGGTTAACAATGCTCACAGTGGTGAACTTGCCATTAGAGGAATAGTATAAATGGTCGCCAAAACATTGTCGAAGTTCCCTGATTGTCTTGTCATCATTAAAAATGTTGTAAATGGATATCACACCAATTTTTTTTTTAAATGGAGTGTGGTCCCCCCAAAAAATCCATACCAGACCCTTATCTGAGCACGCAACCTGGTAGGCCGCAGGAAAAGAGGGGGGATGAGAGAGCGCCCCCCTCCTGAACCGTACCAGGCCACATGCCCCCAACATGGGGGGGATGTCCCCATGTTGATGGGGACAAGGGCCTCATCCCCACAACCCTTGCCCGGTGGTTGTGGGGGTCTGCGGGTGGGGGGCTTATCGGAATCTGTAAGCCCCCTTTAACCATTGGGACCCCCAGATTCCGCCCCCCCTATGTGAATTGGTAACGGGGTACATTGTACCCCTACCATTTCACAAAGAAAGTGTAAACATTTTTAAAAAAACACACAGACACAGTTGGGATAAGCCCTTTATGAAGGGTCTGGTATGGATTTTTGGGGGGACTCCACGCCATTTTTTTTTTAAATGTTGATGCAGGGTTCCCCTTAATATCCATACCAGACCTGAAGGGCCTGATATGGAATTTGGGGGGACCCCGCGCTTTTTTTTTGGTTCGGGGTTTCCCTTAATATTCATACCAGACCCAAAGGGCCTGGTAATTGACTGTGGGGGGGACCCCTGCCGTTTTTTTCAATGACTTTAATCTGTATTGCCGGGGACCCGACAATTCATTATAGCCGCAAGTGGTTTTAAATGACTTTTTTCCTTCAGAAATGACACATGACTTTACAGGCATACTTTAGACACCCCCCAGGTACGAAATTTCAAGGAATATTTCACCTTTATTGTTTCACTTTAAGCATTATTAAAATCACTGCTTCCGAAAAAATGGTCGTTTTTAAAACTTTTTTTTGCATTGATACATGTCCCCTACGGCAGTACCCAGGTCCCCAAACACTTTTTATGACAATAACTTTAGATTTCTCCCATAGACTTTTAAAGGGTGTTCCGCGGCTTTTCAAATTTGCCGCGAACACCCCAAATTGTTTGCTGTTCACCGAACGGGTAAACAGCCAATGTTCGAGTCGAACTCATGTTCGACTCGAACATAAAGCTCATCCCTATTGAGAACATTTAAGAACATTAATTGGTATTTGTCGTGTGTCATAAGAACAATATTGCCACCTTTATCGGACTGTTTAAAGATGATATGAGTGTGCTGTTGCAATTTCTTAAGTGTCCTGGTGTCAAATTAGAGGGTACATCCCTCCACTGGCACTGTTTTAAGTCATAAAGTTCGGGAAGTTGCGTGATTTAGGTTTAAATGTTTTGCAAGTCATGGAATCTGACGGGGAGGAGGAAGGGCAAGGGGGAAAGGAAAAATGTGTGTCCAAGACAATTCAAGAGGAAGAGATGAGTCATCCTCAACGGCCCCCTCCTCATATAATAGCATTAAGTCACGGAGGGTTCTGAATTCTTCCATTGTAAAGTGTTTAGCCTGCTCAGTGAGCTCTTTCTCAAAATGAGCCTGCTGTCTTTCTACAGTATATTGAAAATGTTTCTAAAGGTTAAATTGTGGGTGAAAAAGTACACGTCTTTAATGGTCTCTGTCATGATCAGGGGTTCAAATGGACAAAATCCCAGTCCCAGTTGTAAGATGGATTTCTCATCTGGGGATAGATTGATAGATATTTAATTTTGTTGATTCATTGGGGTGACTGGAGGAAGGGGTTTCAAAACAAATGTGTTCAGATTGACCTGTTTTTTTGTGGATTCGGTGTCAGGTGATCTTAAAAATAAATTACAGGCTTACAGGGCAGTACACATACCACGGCCATGATGCTTTACTTTGTGGCTGCAGTATTTTTAACTCAGGCTGCAGTGTGTGACAAGCAGCACCACCTGTCAAACTTGCCCACTTGCACTACTCCTGGATCACAGTTGTGTGATCCCAAAATATAAAATTGACTTTTGGCAATTAAAACAAAAAAGAAACAAAAATAGGCATTAGGCGGAGGCTCATTTTTCAGAGGACCTGTCCAAAAGAACCCTTTGACTGCTCTTTTGATCTTGGCATGATGACACACGTCACTAGCAAAGAGAACACCACTCCATAGATATCTATAGTTCCACCAGCACACTCCCTAAGGAAGTTGTATTCATTGGCACCTAATCTGGAACACTGATTCTAATTTCATGGACTTGAAGTGGTGATAAAGTGTAGGCATGTACTTACTTTTTCATTGTGACAAATCTGCATTTTTGTTCTTTGCGATTATGAGAATAAATACACCTACAATTTTATGCTTCATTTGTTCAAGCATATCACCTTTATCTTTAGACATTATGTGAATGAATATCTAAAGTTTGCTTATTCTAATATGAAGAAAAACTCAACAATTTTCCATGGGCTGTACTTACTTTTTCACACGACTGTATAATTTGTTTTTAAAGTCTATTGACAGAGCTGTGATCTTAAACATGCCCGTGCTAATGCACAGTTACTAGGCTTTGCTACCAATCTGAAAGAAGCATGCCTGTTCTGTGTCAAAAACGATCAATACAGATGAGTTTTTATACAAATGCGCATATGTTTGTCTCAACAGGGCTTCACAAAAATTCCACTTTATCCTATGACCCTCTTACCTCTTCCTAGTTTTCATGTGAACAGTGACCATGCTAAATCCATTTAAATGCCCCATTACTAATAATAGCAACAAGTAATCGCCTGAGTATTCTTTGTCATTTCACTCGTTTAGGGTTAACGTCTGCATAGCTGTTGTTTCATTAAAAAACATACTTTTTGTCCTTGTATAGTTAGCCTGAAGCAGAGTTGGTTCTTCCAGTAGTGTTCCTATGCACTGGCAGTCCAATGATTTATAGCTCTTTTTAAGTAAAGGCCACAACGACTCCCAGCACAGCTATTTGTCTCTTTCTAACTTCTTAAAGGTACCGTTCTCACTAAAGAGCAAATATTGCTGGTAGCTTCCTGCAAAATGGACATAAATCTCTGAAATAAGCAGCTATTGTCTCCAGTGAAACAATGTCAGAATGGCTCATAGAATCAGTAACTGGCAAGCACAATTCAAAAACAATGAAACCTTAATGCAGGGATAAACAGATTCTATGTCAGTAAAGCATTTTATAATGACATTCAAACAAGCAGGGACAGTTGTGTTAATTAGTACTGTATTAAACGTATAATAGAGTAAGTTAACATGCATCTTATAATATAATAAGACCAACTCACGGAGTAATGTTATTCATAACACCTTTCTGGAAACACTGGTTCTATGATTAAGTCAGATATCCTACAGATTTACATAATTTAACTTAAAGTTGTTTATAATGTTCTCCTTGCAATATTAAGCAGGACTTTAGGAAGGCCTTTGGACATTTCAGAGAGATTTCTGCCTTTCTCCAGTCCATGCTTTGTTTGTCACCTTTTCTGGTGATTGTGCGGGGGTAGAGTAGATGTAAAAATTATACCTTTAGGTATAATCCGAAGATTCATAGTTATACTGTATCACCAGTGTGCATATTCTACAGCAAGACTTTTAAGGGAGATAAAAAAGAATCTCTGGTCTGTAGTTGCATTACTTGTTGTATTCAGGCATTGCCAAGGTAGTAAACAAAACAATATTCTGCCCCCTGTATGCAGTGATGGATAAATATCACAAAATGCCCCCATGGTACCGTGGTAGACCACATGTGGGCGTTGTCATCTGCACCCATGCAGGTAGGGGTAGCCTTCGCGATGAGCGTGCTCATTAATGCCCAGGACCAGGAGGAGACTGCGTTCATGTGAAGAATCTAACATTAAGGCAGTTCCCTGACTTAGAGGTGAGCTTTCACTGTGTGCAGTAATAAAGTGCACAGCTCCTCTGAAAAGCGACTTGTCCCATGACGCTACACACTGTAACAAATATATGTTGCATTAGAGGGACTTGCTGAGCCTTCGCTCATTCCACAGTCCAGCATACCTCTGTTACCTCACTCCCAGTAGGGTGAGGTCCCACCAAGCACATAGCATGGACCTCATGCTTGCTCTCACTTAACTTCTTCCCACACCTTGCAACCAGGCTATACTGTAGATCTACAGAACATGAATTTGGATCTGGTTGTCATTGGACACCAACCACCAGGGGGAGAGCCAGACAATGACCCCCTTTGCTACAGGAGGATCTGTCACCTTACTAGGTATAGGCACCAGGCTTAATGAGTGGTTACTTATAGACTCGTTCCTTTACATGGTAACCCATAGCAAGGCCATCCACAACATCACTCCCAGCTACATCACCATCTCATCTACAGATATCACCCAAAACGTCCTCTCCGCTCCTCCCAAGACTTCCTGCTCTCTAGCTCCCTTGTTACCTCCTCCCATACTTGCCTTCAGGACTTCTCCAAAGCCTCTCCTATGCTCTAGAACTCCCTACCCCAGTCTCTGCTCAGTTCCTACCCTGTCTGCCTTTAGGTGGCTCTTGAAAATTCACTTGTTCAGGGAAGCCTACCCCACCTCCACCTAAGAACTGTACCTGAGTCATGTCCAACAGATCTTGCAGCTGTTACCTTTTGTACCACCTCCCCATCCCTTTAGATTGTAAGCTCCATAAACAGGGCTCTCCTATTTCTTCTGTATTGAACTGTATTGTACTGCCCCCCCTCTAAATTGTAAAGTGCAGCGTAAGCTGTTGTCACTATATAAATCCTGAATAATAATAATAATAGCAACTACTCTCCTCTTCTTGTCTTGCCAAGTTACCCTTTTGTAGCTCTGTTACTTCATACTCCTCTGTGCTTTACAGACCCAGTACCCACATGCACCCCTTTGAGTAACCAGGCACATAATAGTTTATAGAACTTTATTGAACATGATGCAGCATACAGTTTAATATGAGCAACATCTTTCCCCTAACCCTAACTAAAGTAGTGTGGTGACCCAGGCATACCTCTGTGAGAGTCCATAACAACATTGTTCACGGCTGGATGTCTTCCAAAAACCCTGGCGTCTTAGCAGCGCCAAATGATTCCACTCACAGGAACCCACCAAACCCAGGAACTCAGCCGTTACCCCTTTTTCTAGCACAGGTGGGCTAGCTAGGACCAAAAGATTGTAAAATGTAACCCTTTCCCCAGCCTGGGCCAGCCCCTGATTCACTATAACTAAACACAGTTCAACCTGCGTACACACATGTCTAGATTTACTTTGTTAGAACGATATTTTAAACCTATACAACATATAGGGAGCTAGTACCTTTTACTAATTCACTTGGTTACGCTGTGCTATGGATTGTTGCCTAAATGTATTTGTTACATGACAGAGGTTAAGAAATCTAATGCCACAATAGCTCTCACCCTCTGCAACAAAATAAAGCGACCCCAAATGGATCTTTATGCAAACATGATGATTGAAAGTCTAGCCCTGTACACACGGGTGAGAATCCTGTCAGGAAAAAAACATACTTTTTTCCTGACGAGATTCCTGGCAAGCTTTTCTTGCCAAGCCCTGTGTACACGCGCACATTCAAAAGAACCACCATTCTTTTGAATGGCAAGAACGCGGTGACGCCATCGACTACGACGAGCATGCACTCGTCACATTCAATGCCGTCGTCGCCATCTCGCTTCACCCAACACTACCCTTGTAAGGTACCGCGCATGCTGCGAAATCTCATCGAGCATGCGCGGGCTTACCTGGGGACAGGTAAGCATACAAGCCTCGTACACACGCATGGTTTTCTCATCGGTAAACAGGCCGACGAGAATCCTGACAAGAAAATAGAGAGCAGGTTCTCTATTTTTCTCGTCAAGATTCCCGGCAGTTTTCCCGATGGGAAACCATACACACGAACGGTTTTCTCGGCTAAAAGCTCTCCCAGCAGTTTTCTTGCCGAGAAAACCGGCCGTGTGTACAAGGCTTTCAAGATTGGAAATGGAAAACTTGCTATCTATGTATGGTGCACATATAGACTGGTAAAGGGTCAGTGGATTGCTATATGGATTCAGATAAACCAATATACTCATTGCTACTTGGCTTTTTTTTTGTGTTTCAATTTTGGATTGCCATGTAGGTGATTTGTAGCATTGATGCAACCTAAGGGCACCCTGATACCATTTTAAGAAAATGTTATGGCATTTCTGCTTCACCAAATAGTTGGGGGAGTTGGAGCAGTAGGTTTATGTGAATAACAAAGATGGTGACCTGTTAACAGTTTGTCTTCAGACCTTGGAGGCCCGGGGCACTTCAAGTTCAGGGGCCCAGGCTTGTGAGGCTACAAAATGGCTGCTGAGGCAACATAGTAAACTCAAATGTATGCAAAGAAAATATCTACAGAGTTTTGTTTGAAGAATAACAATTTTTGGCACAACCAAGCTTATTATAGACAAACATTTGGGATAGCAATGGGAGCAAAGTTTGCACCCAGTGTAGCTAATGCTTTCATGGCACAGTGGGAAGAAGACGCAGTGCATAAGAATTCACCGATGGAACTGACACTTTATAAAAGATTTATTGACAATCTGATCATAATTTGGAATGGAAGTAAAGTTTTATTGGAAAAATTTCATGTAATTTAAATCAAAACAATAGGAATATTCAATTGACTTTGAAGATCGATGAAAAGCAAATAAATTTTCTTGACTTGAAAATTTGTATTGAAGGCCACAAACTCGTTACAAGTACTCATTTTAAAGATGTAGCTAGGAATAGTTATTTACCAATTGAAAGTTGTCATTTTAAACCTTGGCTTTACAATATCACAAAGGGACAACTAATATGCCACGTACACACGATCGGACATTCCGACAACAAAACCGTGGATTTTTCTCCGACGGATGTTGGCTCAAACTTGTCTTGCATACACATGGTCACACAAATGTTGTCGGAACTTGCGAACATCAAGAATGCGGCGACGTACAACATATACGACGAGCCGAGAAAAATTAAGTTCAATAGCCAGTGCGGCTCTTCTGCTTGATTCTGAGCATGCGTGGAATTTTGTGCGTCGGAATTGTGTGCACACGCGCGGAATTTCCGACAACAGGTTTTGTTGTCGGAAAATTTGAGAACCAGCTCTCAAATTTTTGTTGTCGGAAATTCCGACAGCAAATGTTCGATGGAGCCTACACACGGTCGGAATTTCCGAACAACAAGCTTCCCATCGAACATTTGCTGTCAGAAATTCCAACCGTTTGTACGCAGCAATAAGAATAAACGTAATTGCACTAAAGATGTTGATTACATGACCCAGGCTCAATTTATTGGGAATAGATTAGTTAACAAAGGATACACCGAACAATCTATTCAAAAACAAATAGAATTAGTTAAAGAAATAGACAGACAATGGGGGTTATTTACTAAAGGCAAATCCACTTTGCACTACAAGTGCACTTGGAAGTGCAGTTGCTGTAGATCCGAGGGGGACATGCAAGGAAAATATAAACCAGCATTTTAGCTTGCACATGATTGGATGATAAAATCAGCAGAGCTTCCCCTCATTTCAGATCTTCCCCTCAGATGTACAGCGACTGCACTTTCAAATGCACTTTCAGTGCACTTGGAGTGCACTTGTAGTGCAAAGTGGATTTGCCTTTAGTAAATAAACCCCAATGTATGATATATGAAAATAAAAAAGCTCAACAACAAATTTTAGAAGCTCCAGCTCTTATTTTAGACTACAACATTCAACACAAAGATGTGGAAAAATTGATTCGAAAAGGGGATAGACATTTACAGAGTATTTTACCGAATAAGCCCACTTTTATATACAAGCGAGCAACAACATTAAGAGATTTAATTTTTTTAAATGTGGTTGAACCACCTCCCAAAAATAATTTTTCCCTTTTTAATGGGAAGGGTTTTTTCCCATTGTTTTGTTTTGCATGCCAACACTCAAAAAATTCCAAGGAAAAAAGAGTGACTTTAAAGCCACTAGTACAGAAAGCACATGTAGCGGGTATGTACTTTTGTGAGTGTTTAATTCTGGTTGAGACATCAGTGATGTTTAGTTCCCTGCGGCTCAGCAGGTGGCGCTGTCACTTTGGGCTGGGGTTGAACCATCACTGCAGTGCTGTACCCATTGTGATCTCTTGCAGCAGTTGTACGGCGGGGCGGGGAACCCGCTGTGCTTGCTGGGAGAGAGTATAAAGGGGGCGGACATCTTCGCCACGAGGTCCGAGTCCCAGGCACCTTCAGCCTGAGGGCTGCTGTTCGCGGTCGGTGTCCAGGCGGCCTAGGCCTGGACACTTGAAGTTCGTGTTCCATCCCAGACACCTTCAGTCTGGGGTGAGGTACTTAGCCGGAGGCCTGGGACCCAGTACCTTATGCTGGGTCCCGCAAGGGAGGGATTGTCCTAGGGTGCCCCGGGTGTTGGGCACCCGAATCCAGAGGCGTAAGGGACCGGAGGAGGGATTCAACCGAAGATCTGGTGCAGCATATTGCCAGTGCCGGGTGAACCTCTGGAGAATGCCCAGATGGATATCTTCCCGAACAGGGGCCAATTCATAGAAGAAGGTGGTTCATGTTCTATGACCGGTGGCAGTGGTCCAACTAGTCAACTCAGGTCAGTGGCAGAGACCTGCTATTAGGCCTGTGGCCTAAAGTTCAACTGATTATGTTGACCCTGGAAATGGAGAAATAAAAGAGTGTTGGGCTTTAGTAGTGGACAGACAGGGGTGTGGATACGAGTAGGCCCAGGCACAAATTAACTCTCCTATTCCTTTGCTAGCGAATAGGCCTGGCGCACGGTCTCTGCCACCGACCGTGAGATTGGTCGCTGCCACCGACCGGATGAAGCGTTGAGGCCCCTGCCACAGGCCTAATAGCAGGTCTTTGCCACTGACCTGAGTTGACTAGTTGGACCGCTGCCACCGGTCATAGAACATGAACCACCTTCTTCTATGAATTGGCCCCTGTTTGGGAAGATATCCCTCCGGGCGGTCTCCAGAGGTTCACCCGGCACTGGCAATATGCTGCACCAGATCTTCGGTTGAATCCCTTCTCCGGTCCCTTACGCCTCTGGATTCGGGTGCCCAACACCTGGGGCACCCTAGGACAATCCCTACCTTGCGGGACCCAGCGTAAGGTACTGGGTCCCAGGCCTCCGGCTGAGTACCTCACCCCAGACTGAAGGTGTCTGGGATGGAACACGAACTTCAAGTGTCCAGGCCTAGGCCACCTGGACACCGACCACGGACAGCAGCCCTCAGGCTGAAGGTGCCTGGGACTCGGACCTCACGGCAAAGATGTCCGCCCCTTTATACCCTCTCCCAGCAAGCACAGCGAGTTCCCCGCCCCGCCGTACAACTGCTGTGGGAGGTCACAAAGGGTACAGCACTGCAGTGATGGTTCAACCCCAGCCCAAAGTGACAGCGTTACCTGCTGAGCCGCAGGGAACTAAGCATCACGGATGTCTCCACCAAACACTCACAAAAGTACATACCCGCTACACACCTATCCCATTAAAGATTTCATTAGCTGTCACACTGAGGGAGCAGTGTATGTGTTAGAGTGCTCCTGCAAATTACAGTATGTAGGGAGAACAAAAAGGGACTTAAAAGTTAGAATTAAGGAGCATGTACAAAATATTATCAAAGGTTGTCCAAAGCATAGACATTTTGCACTTGTTCATAACAGAGAGACAGACACCTCACAGCAATCACCTCACAACTCTGAGGTCATTGCTGTGAGGTGTCTGTCTCTCCTCGGCTCTTCTATTACTGAATTCTCCGTTTTGTTTTACATTGGTGACAGAAGTGACGGTGGAATGTGTTCTGTTTTGTCACAGAAAATGTGGTAAAGTGAATGCTTATTGAAGTGAATGGATCGCCCCTTGGAATTGTGCCATTGATCCGGCCAGCAGATTATCTGTGGAGGAAGCTCCCAACGCTCCAGTGTAGATCCCATCAATCTTCTGAGCCTTGTTTGACCCCCCCTGAATAAGGGTGGTCGCAGGCTTTTCGGTAAGCCTCCAATCTTATTTTAGGTGGCGGGTAGCACAACACCTGAATGATCACATCCATGTGTCTACACTGGAAAATCACTACTTGACATCTATATATATGAATTTTTTGGTTGTTTGTTTTTTTTTCTTCACATATTTTTGCACGTTTTTACTGTGAAAGCAGTAATCTTATCTGGACTATTATTAGCACATTTGGATTTATTTTTTGTGGTTATAAGTTATACTTTTGATCATTAAGGAATCACTGCATATACATATTGATTTTATGTTTACTGAGTTTATTATCTAGCGCTGCACTCTTATATGTCTATACTTTTTGTGCCCCATATCAGGGTTATAGTTTTCAACCGCAAGACGTCCATCACCGATTTTGTTACAATTATATAATTATATATTTTTTCACATATACAGTTACAATAACAAGTATGTGAACCCTTTTGGAATGATATGGATTTCTGCACAAATTGGTCATAAAATGTGATCTGATCTTCATCTAAGTCACAACAATAGACAATCACAGTCTGCTTAACCACTTCCCGCCCAGTCAATAGCGAATTGTCGTCCGGGAAGTGGTTGCAATATCGATACTGGACGTCATATGACGTCCTGCAGGATATTGCCTTGCGCGCGCCCGCGGGGGGCGCGCAGCGCGGTGATCGGGGACGGCATGTGTCCCTCGGACACAGCGCTTCCCCGATCACGGTAAACAGCCAATTTCATTGGCTGTTTACCATGTGATCGGCTGTGTCAAAGTCACAGCCGATCACCTGTCAAAACAAACTCGGCGGCGCGCTCCGTGCGCGCCGCCACAGGCTTGCAGAGCGGGGATCGGGGAAGGCGAGTGTCCCTTGGACACAGCGCGTCCCCGATCAGAGTAAACAGCCAATGAATTGGCTGTTTACCACGTGACCGGCTGTGTCCAATCACAGCCGGTCACAAATGTAAACAAACTCCACAGGAGTTACTACCTGATCCCTGCTCTCTCCTCACACACCGATCTGTGAGGAGAGAGAAGAGATCAGTAAGTTAGCTCAGTGTAGTTTGTCTACATAAGTTTACAGTGCACAACACGCCCCCCCCCATAAAGAGGACCCAGCACATCAATCAGCCCAGCCAATCAGCCCATCTGTCAATCAGCCCATCTGTCAATCAGCCCATCTGTCAATCAGCCCATCTGTCAATCAATCAGCCCATCTGTCAATCAATTAGCCCATCTGTCAATCAATCAGCCCATCTGTCAATCAATCACCCCACCTGTCAATCAATCACCCCATCTGTCAATCAATCAACCCATCTGTCAATCAATCAATCAGCCCATCTGTCAATCAATCAGCCCATCTGTCAATCATCTGTCACAGGCCCACCTCCATCGGTACCGCCATTGGCACCGCCACACAGGCTACCAGTACCGCCATCGGTACCAGTACCACCACCAGTACCGCCACCAGGCCCAGCATCTATACTGCCACACAGGCCCGCTACCAGTATCATCACTAGTGCCGCCATCGGTACCATCACCAGTACCACCACCCATACCACCGTCGGTAGTGCCACCACCACCTGTACCACCACCTGTACCGCCATCGGTACCATCACCACCCGTACCACCACCACCTGTACCGCCATCGGTACCACCACCACCTGTACCGCCATCGGTACCACCACCACCCATACCGCCATCGCTACCACCACCACCCGTACCGCCACCTGTACCGCCATCGGTACCGCCGCCACCACCACCACCCGTACCGCCATCGGTACCACCACCACCTGTACCGCCATTGGTACCACCACCACCCATACCGCCATCGGTACCACCACACAGGCCCACCACTAATACCTCCATCGGTACTACCACACAGACCGCCACCACTACCACCAGCAGTACCATTACACAGGCCCACCAATAAGCACTGCCATAATGTCCCAAAGGGTTTACACACCTGAGGAGGCATATGCCATTCTTGCCATGTCGGATGATGAGAGCAGCGGGGAGCTCCGATTATCCGATTCTGGTTCGGAATACGAGCCAGTGGAGGATAGTGGCTCAGAGTCCGAGTCCCCGGAGGAAACCGTCCCTCCCAAAAGAATGCAATCGGCACCAAGATCAGCACCAAGATCAGGAGAACTGCCCACCACCAGCAGCGCCATACCCCAGGAAGAGGAGCCCAGTACAAGCAATGGAAATGCACGCCCAACCCGAAGAATCCAGCCCCAATCCTACCTTCCCGATGCCCTGGCAAACCCCTTATGGTTGCCTGCCAACTCAGGATCCGCTATCATCCCCCCTTTCACCGCACAGCCAGGTGTGCAGCCCGACACTACAAATTTTTCTAAATTTGATTATTTTTGTTTATTTTTCCCACAAGATTTGCTGCAGAATATAGTGGATCAAACGAATCTGTATGCATCCCAATTTATTGCTGCCAACCCCGATTCTTCCTACGCCCGCATGTTCCAGTGGCGGCGTCTAACATTGGAGGAATTTAAATTATTTTTGGGCCTTATGTTCAATATGGGGCTTAGAAAAAAGAACAAAGTCCATTCATATTGGTCCAAACGCCCCATCCAACACATGCCCATAGATTCCGCTGTCATGTCCAGGAAAAGATACGACATGATTATGCGCTTTCTCCACTTCAATGACAATTCACAGTGCCCTCCCCGAGATCATCCCAACTACGACAAATTGTACAAGATACGCCCCCTAATCAATGCCTTTTCCCAGCGATTTGAAGAAGTTTTCACCCCAGACCAAAAAATTTGTGTGGACGAGTCCCTCGTACATTTCACCGGCCGACTGCAGTTCAAGCAGTACATACCAAGCAAGAGAGCCAGGTATGGGTTAAAATTAAATAAATTATGTGATTGAGCCACTGGATACGTCTGCAAATTCAGGATCTACGAAGGCAAAGACTCCCAGCTCCAGCCCCGTGATTGCCCCACATATATTGGAACCAGTGGGAAAATTGTCTGGGAGTTGGCATACCCCCTGTTCGGAAAAGGTTACCATTTATATGTTGATAATTATTATACCAGCCTGCCCCTTTTTCGCCACCTTTACAGTAAACAAACCCCGGCCTGCGGTACCTTAAAAAAAAAACGGAAGGGATTCCCACAAAATTTATTGACAAAAAAATTGCGACCTGGAGAATCGGCATCCATGAGGAACGAGGAGGTGTTGGCCATGAAGTGGAGGGACAAGAAAGATGTCCACATCCTCTCTACGATCCACAATGACACCATGGTGGAGATCCCAAGAAGACGCAGCTCCATTGTAAAGCCTGAATGTGTCCACGACTACAATTTGTACATGGGGGGGGGGTGGATTTAAACGACCAGATGCTACAGCCCTACTTATCAACCAGAAAGTCCCATTATTGGCACACAAAAGTTGTGTTTCACCTGTTTCACATGGCCCTTTTTAATTCGTTTGTCTGCTACCAAAAAGCAACTCAAAATCACCGAGTCCACTACCTCCAATATATCGAAGATATCATCGATAGGATAGGATAGGACACCTCTGCCTGCTACCTGGACCTGTGCTTTGGCTGTGCTCTGGCTGTGCTGACAGTATCTCTGCCTGTGCGAACTATGGACAGTATTCCTGCCTGCTGCCTGGATGATTGCTTTTGCTGTCGCTGACCTCATCCCTGCCTGCTGCCTGGACCGATGCTCTCCTCTGTGGACCACTGCACTTCTAAAACCACAGGTAATCTTTTGTTATTTGGTATGTACCTGCTATGTGTTAGATATATGAAGGGCCTTCAAAAATGTGATCGGTAGTCAGAAAATGATATGTGCAATTAATGCTGCTAGAATGCCTGGAGGTGCTACTTGGATGTTGGTCCTCTGTATGTGGCCAGGCTGTGTAAAAGTCTCAAACATGTGGTATACTCAGGAGGAGTAGCAGAATGCATTTTGGGGTGTAATTTTTGCTATGTACATATTATGTGTTAGAAATATCTTATAAATGGACAACTTTGTGTAAAAAAAATGCATTTTAATTTTTTCTCCACATTTTCCAAAACCTTCTGGAAAAAAATGAACCGTTCAAAAGACTCATAATGCCTCATAGATTATACGTTGGGGTGTGTGCTTTCAAAAATGGGGTCATTTTGTGGAAAATTCTATTGTCCTGGTGCTCCAGGGCCTTCAAAATTGTAATAGGTGGTTGAGAAAGGATATGTGCGATTTATGCTTGTAGAACGCCTGAAAGTGCTACTTCAATGTTGGGCCTCTGTATATGGCCAGGCTGTGTAAAAGTCTCACACATGTGGTATCGCTATACTCAGGAGGAGTAGAAGAATGCATTTTGGGGTGTTATTTTTGCTATGTATATGCTATGCGTTAGAAATATCTTATAAATGGACAACTTTGTGTAAAAAAAATGCATTTTCATTTTTTCTCCACATTTTCCAAAACCTTCTGGAAAAAAATGAACCGTTCAAAAGACTCATAATGCTTCATAGATTATACGTTGGGGTGTGTGATTTCCAAAATGGGGTCATTTTGTGGAAAATTCCATTGTCCTGGTGCTCCAGGGCCTTCAAAAGTGTAATAGGTGGTTGAGAAAGGATATGTGCGATTTATGCTTGTAGAACGCCTGAAAGTGCTACTTCAATCTTGGGCCTCTGTATATGGCCAGGCTGTGTAAAAGTCTCACACATGTGGTATCGCTATACTCAGCAGGAGTAGCAGAATGCATTTTGGGGTGTCATTTTTGCTATGTATATGCTATGCGTTAGAAATATCTTATAAATGGACAACTTTGTGTAAAAAAAATGCATTTTCATTTTTTCTCCACATTTTCCAAAACCTTCTGGAAAAAAATGAACCGTTCAAAAGACTCATAATGCTTCATAGATTATACGTTGGGGTGTGTGCTTTCCAAAATGGGGTCATTTTGTGGAAAATTCCATTGTCCTGGTGCTCCAGGGCCTTCAAAAGTGTAATAGGTGGTTGAGAAAGGATATGTGCGATTTATGCTTGTAGAACGCCTGAAAGTGCTACTTCAATGTTGGGCCTCTGTATATGGCCAGGCTGTGTAAAAGTCTCACACATGTGGTATCGCTACACTCAGGAGGAGTAGCAGAATGTATTTTGAGGTGTAGTTGCAATTATGCATATGCTGTGTGAGAGAAAAAAACTGTTAATATGACCAGTTTGTGTAAAAAAATAAAAATAAATTAATTTTCCCAAGAATTGTGGGAAAAAAATACAACTTCAAAAAACTCACCACGCCTCTTAGTAAATACCTTGGACTGTCTACTTTCCAAAAAGGGGTAATTTTGGGGTATTTGTACTTTCCTCGCTTGTTAGTGTCTCAAGAAATGAGATATCCCTTCAGTACATCAGGCGTGATCAGATGTGATACATTTTCAGTGATTGCCACCATAGTTTGTAGACTCTATAACTTTCACAAAGACCAAATAATATACACTAATTTGGGTTCATTTTACCAAAGATATGTAGCAGTATACATTTTGGCACAAATTTATGAAGAAAAATTACTTATTTGCAAAATTTTACAATAGAAACTAAAAAAAAGTGTTTTTTTTTTAAAAAAAATTGCTGTTTTTTTGCTTATATCGCAAAAAATAAAAAACCCAGTTGCAATTAAATACCACCAAAAGAAAGCTCTATTTGTGAGAAGAAAATGATAAAAATTTTGTTTGGATACAGTGTAGCATGACTAAGTAATTGTCATTCAAAGTGTGAGAGTACTGAAAGCTGAAAATTGGTCTGGGCGGGAAGGTGCATAAGTGCATGGTATTGAAGTGGTTAAACTAATAACACACAAATAATTAAATGTTACCATGTTTTTATTGAACACACCATGTAAACATTCACAGTGCAGGTTGAAAAAGTATGTGAACCCTTGGATTTAATAACTGGTTGAACCTCCTTTGGCAGCAATAACTTGAACCAAACGTTTCCTGTAGTTGCAGATCAGACGTGCACAATGGTCAGGAGTAATTCTTCACCATTCCTCTTTACAGAACTGTTTCAGTTCAACAATATTCTTGGGATGTCTGGTGTAAATCGCTTTTTTGAGGTCATGCCACAGCATCTCAATCGGGTTGAGGTCAGGACTCTGACTGGGCCACTCCAGAAGGCGTATTTTCTTCTGTTTAAGCCATTCTCTTGTTGATTTACTTCTATGCTTTGGGTCGTTGTCCTGTTGCAACACCCATCTTCTGTTGAGCTTCAGCTGGTGGACAGATGGCCTTAAGTTCTCCTGCAAAATGTCTTGATAAACTTGGGAATTAATTTTTCCTTCGATGATAGCAATCCGTCCAGGCCCTGATGCAGCAAAGCAGCCCCAAACCATGATGCCCCACCACCATACTTCACAGTTGGGTTGAGGTTTTGATGTTGGTGTGCTGTGCCTCTTTTTCTCCACACATAGTGTTGTGTGTTTCTTCCAAACAACTCAACTTTGGTTTTATCTGTCCACAGAATATTTTGCCAGTACTGCTGTGGAACATCCAGGTGCTGTTGTGCAAACTGTAAACGTGCAGCAATGTTTTTTTGGACAGCAGTGGCTTCCTCTGTGGTATCCTCCCATGAAATCCATTCTTGTTTAGTGTTTTACGTATCGTAGATTCGCTAACAGGGATGTTAGCATATGCCAGAGACTTTTGTAAGTCTTTAGCTGACACTCTAGGATTCTTCTTCACCTAATTGAGCAGTCTGCGCTGTGCTCTTGCAGTCATCTTTACAGGACGCCCACTCCAAGGGAGAGCAGCAGCAGTGCTGAACTTTCTCCATTTATAGACAATTTGTCTTACCGTGGACTGATGAACAGCAAGGCTTTTGGAGATACTTTTATAACCCTTTCCAGCTTTATGCAAGTCAACAATTCTTAATCGTAGGTCTTCTGAGAGCTCTTTTGTGCGAGGCATCATTCACATCAGGCAATGCTTCTTGTGAAAAGCAAACCCTGAACTGGTGTGTGTTTTTTAGAGGGCAGGGCAGCTGTAACCAACACCTCCAACCTCATCTCATTGATTGGACTCCAGTTGGCTGACACCTCACTCCAATTAGCTCTTGGAGATCTCATTAGTCTAGGGGTTCACATACTTTTTCCACCTGCACTGTGAATGTTTACATGGTGTGTTCAATAAAAACATGGTAACATTTAATTATTTGTGTGTTATTAGTTTAAGCAGACTGTGATTGTCTATTGTTGTGACTTAGATGAAGATCAGATCACATTTTATGACCAATTTGTGCAGAAATCCATATCATTCCAAAAGGGTTCACATACTTTTTATTGCAACTGTACATTTTCTCACTATTATCATACACCTACCAAAAACATTTTCTTTCTTTTTTTCTTTCTAACACCGTACCCAAACAACATTTTTTATCATTTTCTTCACACAAATATAGCTTACTTTTGCTGGTATTTCATCACTGCTGTTTTTTTTTATTTTTTACAAAAAAAAAGAAGAAAGGCCAAAAAATTTGAAAAGAAAAAAGTTTTTCTTAGTTTCTGTTAGTACATTTCGTAAATAAGTAATTTCTCTCCTTCACTGATGTGCACTGATGAGGCTGCACTGATGGCACTGATAGGTGGCACTGATATGAGGCACTGATGAGCACTGATAGGTGGCACTGGTGGGCATTGATAGGCGGCAGTGGTGGGAGGCATTGATAGGCAGCACTGATGGGATTCACTGATGGGGCATTGATGGGCAGCACTGATAAGCAGGCACTGAAAGGCATCACTTATGGGCACTGATTGGTGGCACTGATGGGCATTGCCAGGTGTTTTCCTGTAAACAGGGCACTAATGATCAGTGCCCTGATTACCTGCTCTGGTCTACCCTGCAAGGATATACCACTGATCGTCACTCCTCACCACACACTCTGTCAGTGTGAGGTGAGGAGAGCTGATTAATGGCACTTCCGCATTTACATGATTGGACACAGCCGGTCACATGGTTAAAGAGCTGTGTCATTGACTCTTTACAGAGATCGGGGTCGCACCCTGTCCTAAGAAAGTGGCCACGATCACCACCTGTGGCTGTTCTAGGGCGCAGTCATATGATATCCACCCAGGACGGGAGCCGCACGGTTCCTCTGTCATTTGATGGTGGGCTGGCGGCATGTGATTATAGATACCAACCTGTCTGGCTTTACACACATTTTGTTTTTATGTTTCTGGTTTGTACTGAGCTGATTGAAAATAAAAGTGGTTTGGCTTTAAGGTCAGGGGTTAAAGTGAGCCTGTGGTGTGCCTATAGAGAGCAGTTACATGTGTCCCATTTGTCAGCAACTAACAGATTTACTCTGTTACAACGTTGTGTTGTAAAGTTCGATCGCTAAACAGAAACCACACAAGAAGAGTATGTAATGCTACAGCAGTCCATTTTGTTGTGTTCAGAACAGACAAAAAAAATTTGACCAGCACAATGGCTGTGTGTTGATGAGCGCTGCGGTGCACAGCAATGCATACAGTACAGTGCATCTGGAAAGTATTCACATCGCTTTACTTTTTCCACATTTTGTTATGTTACAGCCTTATTCATTATTTTCCTCAAAATTCTTCCCCATAATGACAACATGAAAGAAGTTAATTTGACATCTTTGCAAACTTATAAAAAATAAATAAAAATCCCATGTACATAAGTATTTACAGCCTTTGTCATAACACTCGAAATTGAGCTCAGATGCATCCTGTTTCTACTGATCATCCTCAAGATGTCTCTACAACTTGATTGGAGTCCACCTGTGGTAAATTCAGTTAAAACATGTATTGTTTGTAGAATTTTGAGAAAAATAATACATTTTATCAATTTTGGAATAATATGTAACATAACAAAAAGTGGAAAAAGTGAAGCGCTGTGGATACTTTCCTAATGCACTGTATGTGTTGGAAGTGCGCTGGGTCAATGTGCTGAGGTACCATTGACAATGAATGGCGCTGCAACACACTAAGCATGTAACATGTGATAACATGTATTGCAATAATGCTCAAAAGTGTGATTCAGTGCTTAAGCATGGCACTTCACAGAGCAATATAATACACAGAATCCACTGGAACACTTACCAGCCAGTCAGCAAAATAAAAAAAAAACGTTTAAATTGTTTGAACAGTTTGCGTTTGGTTTACGTTGGATACATTTGCAAATATATGTGAAGCCGCACTGCCACGTCAAGGCTCCCCTGCAAAGTGCAGTGCCTAACTCTACTACATTCATAAAAAAACAGAGGTATTGGTTGCATATATTTGCAATCATATGTGAAATCACATTCTATTATAGCAAAAAAAAGGTCCAAAACATGCCTGAAACAACTACTGGCCTCCAATCAAATCTAGACCTGAAGATTGTCACCAAAATCTTTACCAACTCTTTTTTTAAGACACATCACAAATATCATACACCTGGACCAAGTAGGATCTCTCCCCACTAGGGATGCCAGGGACAATGTCATCAAAGTCCTCAACCTCATCCTCATTGCCTCCTCCACCAATACCCCATGCCTCTCCCTATTAACCAATGGCAAAAAGGCTTTTGATTGGGTAAATTGGAAAAATACATATAGGCATAGGCCCCAATTTCCTAGCGGTCAAGGCAAATGGTATTCTGTCTTACCCATTCCATATCACAAAGGGGACCAGACAGGATTTCCCTTTGTCTCCCCTTCCCTAGCCTTCTAAAGGGTGTGGATATCTATGGAGATCTCACATCCTTTAAAATTAATGTACAAAAATCTGAGGCCATGACTGTAGTCATGCCCCTTACTCGTTCGTGGGCCTTCCAAACAAGCTTCATGTTCCACTGGGCAACTAAAGCTCTGAAATACCTTGGTACTCACATTCCAGTGGATCTAAAACACATTTTTGAGCTCAACTTTCCTCCTCTCCTTTACAGGACCCGTCAACGTCTACAAAAATGAAACGCTGGCCTATTTTCCTGGTTTGGCCCCTGCAATATCCTTAAAATTACAATCCTCCCAAAATTCCTTGGAGGCCGGTAGTCATTTTTGTAGGCAGATGTTGGAAGGTGTAGGCCCTTCCATCACCTGCCTACAAAAATGTTTTCCGGCCTCCAACCTTCCCTCACAGCCGGTCCAACACACGCCTGTAGAAAAAAAAAAGTCTTCCGGCCTCCAACCTCCCCTCTCAGCCGGTCCAACACACGTCTGCAGGAAAAGCAAAGTCATCCAGCCTCCTACCTCCCCTTACAGCCGGTCCAACACACACCTGCAGAAGAGAAAAAAGTCTACTAGCCTCCAACCTCCCCTCACAGCCGGTCCAACACACGCCTGCACGAAAGAAAAGTCTTCCGGCCTCCTACCTCCCCTCACAGCCAGTCCAACACCTGCAAAACAATGGGTAAGTGCAGCGCAAAACTGGAAATATAAATGAAAATATATATGCAAATATATATGTGTGAAAATGTCCGTTATTCAAATAAGGAATCTTCAAATGTCCCAATAGTGAAACGAAAAAGAAGAACACAAGATCCCTCGTGAGAAAGGATGAGTGTAAATCCTCTGTTGATAAACGTGAGATAAGATCCTCCACTACAAACACAAATGTGCTTACCAGAAAGAGTGGACCTCTCTGTTAGGAGAAGGTCATACAAGCATGTATCCACCAAGGGATGATGAGAGTGACCAGTGCAGCAGGAGTGCCTCCAACGGTGTAGACAGGATATCCAGGGCTGACCTCCGGTATCAGTGCTCTCCGCTGTGCAGTGATGAGTGGTATCACATAGGAGCTCGAATGCACCGAAAAAAGAGGAGACAATCTAAGTGTACGCCGCAAGTTTATTTAAAGTGGAAGTAAACCCTCCTATCATTTTCAGGCAAGGAAGCTGCCATCTTGGCCTCTGTTTAATCTTCAACTGCCATGATGCTGCACATGTGATCAGTTATGACACCAGCCATTGAATGGTTTGACAGTTTGGTTGAGAGCACAACCAATGTGACAGTTAGTATTCCCGGCATGCCGGGAATGTAACTGCTTTTTTGAACTGTTAAATCGATGGGTTTACTTTCGCTTTAAGGTAAAAAAAGGGGGGACAAGTAAAAACTCAGCAAAAGGTGCGCGATAATAAAAACTGTCCAACAGTTACAATGGTGGAGCTGGATGCATCAATCCAGCAGAGAGATGGCAGCGGGTGACGTCCGTGCATTAGCTCCTCCCTCAACATGTGCCTGCAGGAAAAGAAAAGTTTTCCAACCTCCTCTATAAGGCGGTCTAACACATGCCTGCAGAAAAAAGTCTTCCGGCCTCCAACCTTCCCTCACAGCCGGTCCAACACACGCCTGCAGGAAAAGAAAAGTCTTTCGGCCTCCTACCTCCCCTCTGGTGGAGTCTCCTTGTTGAAGTCGCACTCTTGTGGAGTATCCTTGTGGAAGTCGCACTCTGGTGGAGTCTCCTTGTGGAAGTCGCACTCTGGTGGAGACTCCTTGTGGAAGACGCACTCTGGTGGAGTGGCCATATCAAGGTCGCACTCTGGTGGAGTGGTGATGTCAAGGTTGCACTCTGGTGGAGTGACCATGTCAAGGCCGCACTCTGGTGGATTGGCCATGTCAAGGTCGCACTCTGGTGAAGTGACCATGTCTAGCTCGCACTCATACTGTCTTTTATTTTTTGGTTCTATTTCTTTTGTCCGCTTCTGTCATGATCGAGGGTTTCTCTGCAGGGGGGGGGGGGGGGGGCTGATGACACTTCTGGTCTTTGAATTTCCTTCCTATTTGCTTTCTGACAGCGAATGCCACTTTTTCGTTGATCCTCAGTCTCAACATCTCTTTCTGGAGAAAGCATAGAGCGATCACAACGTTTTGATGGAGTCTTCTGTTGACTGTATTCCTTTAATGCTTTCTGAAAGAGAAAGCAATGCTTTCTTCGAGTATCAGTGTCATTTTCCCTTTCTGGAGGAAGCATAAAGTTACATAATGTTTTGGTTTCTTTTTGTAGAATTTGCACTCTGGTGGAGTCTCCTTGTGGAAGTCACACTCTGGTGTAGTCTCCTTTTGGAAGTCGCACTCTGGTGGCGTCTCCTTGTGGAAGTCGCACTCTGGTGGAGTGGCCATGTCTAGGTCGCACCCTAATGGAGTGGCCATGTCTAGGTCACACTCTAATGGAGTGGTCATGTCAAGGTCGCACTCTGGTGGAGTGACCATGTCAAGGCCGCTCTCTGGTGGATTGGCCATGTCAAGGTCACACTCTAGTGGAGTGGCCATGTCTAGGTAGCACTCTGGTGGAGTGACCATGTCTAGGTTGCACTCTGGTGGAGTGGCCATGTCTAGGTCACACTCTGGTGGAGTGGCCTTGTCTGGGTTGCACTCTGGTGGAGTGGCCATGTCTGGGTCGCACTCTGGTGGAGTGGCCATGTCTGGGTTGCACTCTGGTGGAGTGACCATGTCTAGGTCGCACTCTGGTGGAGTGGCAATGTCTAGGTCACACTCTGGTGGAGTGGCATTGTCTGGGTTGCACTCTGGTGGAGTGGCCATGTCTGGGTTGCACTCTGGTGGAGTGGCCATGTCTGGGTTACACTCTGGTGGAGTGGCCATATCTGGGATGCACTCTGGTGGAGTGGTCATATCTGGGTCGCACTCATACTGTCTTTTATTTTTTCTATTTTTGTTTATTTTTCTCTTTCTTTTTTTTGTCCGGTTCTGTAATGATCAAGGATTGTTCTGCATGGGGGGCTGATGACACAGTCTCAGTGTCAACATCACTTTCTGGAGGAAGCATAGAGTGATCACTGCATTTTGATGGAGTCTCCTTGTGGAAGCCGAACTCTGGTAGAGTGGCCATGTCTAAGTCGCACTCTGGTGGAGTGGCCATGTCTAGGTCACACTCTGGTGGAGTGGCCATGTCTATTCCTTTAATGCTTTCTGAAAGAGAAAGCAATGCTTTCTTCGAGTATCAGTGTCATTTTCCCTTTCTGGAGGAAGCATAAAGTTACATGATGTTTTGGTTTCTTTTTGTAGAATTCGCACTCTGGTGGAGTCTCCTTGTGGAAGTCACACTCTGGTGTAGTCTCCTTTTGGAAGTCGCACTCTGGTGGCGTCTCCTTGTGGAAGTCGCACTCTGGTGGAGTGGCCATGTCTAGGTCGCACCCTAATGGAGTGGCCATGTCTAGGTCACACTCTAATGGAGTGGTCATGTCAAGGTCGCACTCTGGTGGAGTGACCATGTCAAGGCCGCTCTCTGGTGGATTGGCCATGTCAAGGTCACACTCTAGTGGAGTGGCCATGTCTAGGTAGCACTCTGGTGGAGTGACCATGTCTAGGTTGCACTCTGGTGGAGTGGCCATGTCTAGGTCACACTCTGGTGGAGTGGCCTTGTCTGGGTTGCACTCTGGTGGAGTGGCCATGTCTGGGTCGCACTCTGGTGGAGTGGCCATGTCTGGGTTGCACTCTGGTGGAGTGACCATGTCTAGGTCGCACTCTGGTGGAGTGGCAATGTCTAGGTCACACTCTGGTGGAGTGGCATTGTCTGGGTTGCACTCTGGTGGAGTGGCCATGTCTGGGTTGCACTCTGGTGGAGTGGCCATGTCTGGGTTACACTCTGGTGGAGTGGCCATATCTGGGATGCACTCTGGTGGAGTGGTCATATCTGGGTCGCACTCATACTGTCTTTTATTTTTTCTATTTTTGTTTATTTTTCTCTTTCTTTTTTTTGTCCGGTTCTGTAATGATCAAGGATTGTTCTGCATGGGGGGCTGATGACACAGTCTCAGTGTCAACATCACTTTCTGGAGGAAGCATAGAGTGATCACTGCATTTTGATGGAGTCTCCTTGTGGAAGCCGAACTCTGGTAGAGTGGCCATGTCTAAGTCGCACTCTGGTGGAGTGGCCATGTCTAGGTCGCACTCTGGTGGAGTGGCCATGTCTAGGTCACACACTGGTGGAGTGGCCATGTCTAGGTCACACTCTGGTGGAGTGGCCATGTCAAGGTCGCACTCTGGTGGAGTGGCCATGTCAAAGTCGCACTTTGGTGGAGTGGCCATGTCAAGGTTGCACTCTGGGGGAGTGGCCATGTCTAGGTCACACTCTGGAGGAGTCTCAATGCGATGGTCGACAGGCATGCTGTGTGAGCCTTGTCTGCAGTAAATACTGCATACATCTTCAATAAAAAAGAGAGGAATGCGATTTAGCACCTTCACCTACATTTCATATATTTTTCTTTGTACAACATCAAATTATAGCGAAAAAAGTTCAAAACTCTTGTGCCAGGGACAATAAATAAACTGGACACAAGGATGATGCTGGTTGCCTGCCACTCAACCCGACCCACTGGCTAGCAATAATCGCATGAAACATCTGACAGTAATCAGCCTGCCCATACATGTTTAGAATCTCGGCTGGTCCCTGATGAACCGGCCGAGATTCAAATTGTCCATAGCCAGCTTTAAAGCCTAGTACACACGGCCGAGATTCTCGTCAGGAAAAAACCCGTCGGTTTTCCTGACGGGATTCCTGGCAAGTTTTCATGCCGGCCGAGTTTACACACGTACGATTCAAAAGAACAACCGTTCTTTTGAATGGCATGAACGCGGTGACGTCTTCGACTACGACGAGCATGCGCTTGTCACATTCGATGCCGTCGCCACCATCTTGCTTCACCCCACCTATGCCTTAGAAGCTACCGTGCATGCGTCAAAGTCATTTCGAGCATGCGCAGGTTTCCATGGAGGCAGGTAAGTATACACACGCTTGGGTTTCTCATCAGGAAACAGGCCGACAAGAATCCCGACGGAAAAATAGAGAGCAGGATCTCTATTTTTCTCGTCGAGATTTTGGGCAGATTTCCAGACGAGAATAAACATTTGATTTTATTTATTTCAGTGTTGCTTTATTCATTATTGATCCGTATGTTTGGATCATTATTTAAGGACATTATTGCACTAATATTGACCCTTACGGTGGGATTGTTATTTATTGTGTATTATTATTTAAGGACACAATTGCACTTTAGAGAGTGGATTTTGCCACCTTGCTTCTAGCACAAAAACATTATTTATTTATTGATTTCCCGACGAGAAACCTCAAAGCCTCGTACACACGCACGGTTTTCTCAGCAAGAAAGCTCTCCCAGAAGTTTTCTTGTCGTTTCTTGCTAAGAAAACCGTCCGTGTGTACGAACGAGGCTTCAGAGCACAGACACTTTTAACCCTTTCATGACTAAGCCTAGTTCTGACATTTGGTGTTTACAAGTTAAAATGCATATTTTTTGCTAGAAATTTACTTAGAACCCCCAAACATTATATATATTATTTTAGCAGAGAATCTAGAGAATAAAATGGCGATTGTTGCAATATTTTATGTCACACTGTATTCGTGCAGCAGTGTTTTAAACGCAACTTTTTGGGAAAAATGTACTTTCATGAATTTAAAAAAAATGAAAAAGTAAAGTTAGCCCAATTATTTTGTATAATGTAAAATATGATGTTACGCCGAGTAAATAAATACCAAACATGTTATGCTTTATAATTGCACGCACTCGTGGAATGGCGACAAACTACGGTACCTAAAAATCTCCATAGGCGACGCTTTAAACTTTTTTTACGGTTACCAGGTTAGAGTTACAGAGGAGGTCTAGTGCTAGAATTATTGCTCTCGCTCTGATGATCGCAGCGATACCTCACATGTGTGATTTGAACACCGTTTACATATGCGGGAGCGACTTCCGTATGCGTTTTCTTTGCTGCGCGAGCTCACGGGGAGGGGGCACTTTAAAATGTATTTATTTTTTCTTATTTATTTTATTTATTTTTATAATATTAAATTGTGTTTTTTTTTATATATATTTTTGATCACTTTTATTGCTGTCACAAGGAATGTAAACATCCCTTGTGACAGTAATAGGTGGTGACAGGTACTCTTTTTGGAGAGATCGGGGGTCTAAAAGACCCCAAATCCCTCCTTTGCACTTCAAAGTATTCAGATCGCCAAAAACGGCGATTCTGAATACCGTGAATTTTTTTAAATCCGGCGCCGTTGTCAGCTAAGTAAGTGACATCGCTTCAGTGGTTACATTGCGGAGACTGAATCGAAGCCATGTACGGCTTCGTTCCAGTCTTGGGCTAGGCACTGGAGGCGGCGGATTGTAGATCGGGTCTCCCGGTGGGATGGGAGGCCCGGTCAGAACAGCGAGAGGCGGCGGGAGGGGGGATGTCCCCTCCCGCTCCTCTGGTATAAAAACCGAGCGGCATTTAGCCAAATCGGTTGTTATGCCTGGATAGCCAATCGCCGGCTCTAAACAATGGTACCGGGATGATGCCTGCAGCTGCAGGCATCATCCCGGTATAACCCCCAAAAAAAGCCGAGGCCGCATATATGCGTACGCTCAGCAGGAAAGGGTTTAATTACAGCACAAAGGTATAGTGCATAATAAAATGCTCATGGATAATTAATTAGCAATTAGGGTTGTGCGAACCCGAACTGTAAAGTTCGGGTCCGTACCGAACTTTAGCTTTTTCCCAAACCCGAACCCGAACCCGGACTTTGCGCGAAAGTCCGGGTTCAGGTTCGGGTTCGGCAATCTAATGGCGCAGTTAGAAATGCTTCAGGGGCCAGCCAATCACCTTTGGATTAGCTGGCGTGCCCTTAGAAGCCATCATAGCCATGCCTACTAATGGCATGGCTGTGATTGGTCAGTGCAACATGTGACCCAGCTTCTATATAAGCTAGAGGCACACAGCACACACGTCACTCTGCTTCAGAATAGATAGGGAGAGGATCTTGTCTGCTGCTGTTGCTTTTAGGGAGAGATTGAAAAATACATGAGTTAGTCCTGATTCTGGAATCTGAGGGAAAAGATAGAGAGACAGTGTAGTGTAGGGCCAGGTTCCTGTTGGTGCTTTCAGGGAGAGAGATTTATTATATAGGAATAGGAGTCCAGATTCAGAGATATAACTCAGCGATCTGCATAGGTTTACCTGTTTGTGTTGCAGTGCAGTCTTTTTACACTGCCATGAGCCCAGTGTCAGAGAAAATCTACCTTTTATCTGCAAGCTCAGTGCACCAGCACTGCATATGTTATGTTGAGAGATACACCGTTTCCATACTGTGGGTGTATTCTTCTCTTGGAAAAAGATCCATTTAGGGCAAAAAAAAAGGCACTTTATTGTGCTCTTTTCCAAAAGACCCATTAAGGGCAAAAAAAATAAAAAATTTGCATTTTATTTTGCTCGTGCAAAAAAAGACCCGTTTAGGGCAAAAAATAAAAATAAAAATTTGCACTTTAATGTACGCTTGCAAAAAGACCCATTTAGGGCCACAAAAAATATTTTGCAGTGTGTTATACATATGTGGAGGTGTGTGAAATAAACAATTTCTATATAGTTTTCTTCTACTGTGCTATACAAAAAAAACAACATTTTTTTTGAATAGCATTTTCTGCAGTTCTGTAGCTGTGCGATTCAGCGGTTACGTACTGTGGGTGTGTTGTGGTCTTCCAAAAAACGCCATTTAGGGCCTCAAAAAATATTTTGCAGTGTGTTATACATATGTGGAGGTGTGTGAAATAAACAATTTCTATATAGTTTTCTTCTACTGTGCTATACTAAAAAAACTAATTTTTTTTTTAATAGCATTTTCTGCAGTTCTGTAGCTGTGCGATTCAGCGGTTACGTACTGTGGGTGTGTTGTGGTCTTCCAAAAAACGCCATTTAGGGCCGCAAAAAATATTTTGCAGTGTGTTATACATATGTGGAGGTGTGTGAAATAAACAATTTCTATATAGTTTTCTTCTACTGTGCTATACTAAAAAAACATTTTTTTTTAATAGCATTTTCTGCAGTTCTGTAGCTGTGCGATTCAGCGGTTACGTACTGTGGGTGTGTTGTGGTCTTCCAAAAAATGCCATTTAGGGCCACAAAAAATATTTTGCAGTGTGTTATACATATGTGGAGGTGTGTGAAATAAACAATTTCTATATAGTTTTCTTCTACTGTGCTATACTAAAAAAACAACATTTTTTTTGAATAGCATTTTCTGCAGTTCTGTAGCTGTGCGATTCAGTGGTTACGTACTGTGGGTGTGTTGTGGTCTTCCAAAAAACGCCATTTAGGGCCACAAAAATTATTTTGCAGTGTGTTATACATATGTGGAGGTGTGTGAAATAAAACATTTCTATATAGTTTTCTTCTACTGTGCTATACTAAAAAAAACATTTTTTTTGAATAGCATTTTCTGCAGTTCTGTAGCTGTGCGATTCAGCGGTTACGTACTGTGGGTGTGTTGTGGTCTTCCAAAAAATGCCATTTAGGGCCACAAAAAATATTTTGCAGTGTGTTATACATATGTGGAGGTGTGTGAAATAAACAATTTCTATATAGTTTTCTTCTACTGTGCTATACTAAAAAAACAACATTTTTTTTGAATAGCATTTTCTGCAGTTCTGTAGCTGTGCGATTCAGCGGTTACGTACTGTGGGTGTGTTGTGGTCTTCCAAAAAACGCCATTTAGGGGCACAAAAAATATTTTGCAGTGTGTTATACATATGTGTGTCAGGGTCACCTGTGGCCAGGTGACAGATGCACACCGTAGGGGGACAGGAGTGCACCGCGAGGTAGTGAACCCTATGGCTGGCTTCTGTGGATAGGAAACTGGGTGGTTGTGGAAAGCGGGACCAGAGGAGCACAACCGGGATCCCAACGGAAGCGAGAGCCAAGATTCCCCAGGGCGCGGAGTCTAAGACCCAGCTGGTCTTCTCCAGGGCCTCTAGTGGTGAGGATGTTACGCTGCAGGCTGGGACCAGGTCGCGGCCCCTGGAGTTTCCTAGCTCACGCCCCGTAGGATAAGGGGAAGCGGCAGCACACGATGGAGAGAACCGAATAACAAGCCGAAGGTCAAGGGTCACGAGCAGACAGGGATGGTCGGGGACAAGCCAATAACGTAACAGAGAGACAGACGTAGCACACGGCAGGCAGGAACCCAAACACACAATGCCTAACAAACACGTTGATCAGCAAAGCAGGCTTGCAGTGCACAGGTTAATATAGTGTTCTGTGATAGGGCCTGGGGTGGAGTCAGGCTGGGTGGAGATTATAAAGGAAGCCAGGTGAAAGGGCTCAGGCCTCTAAGATGAACACATGGGAAGGAAGGTAAGCTGACAGACAAACACTGCTGCATATCCATGACAGTACCCTCCCTCTTATGGGCCCTCCCCCGCCTGGACCCAGGCTTAAAGGGAAATCTCTGATGAAACCTTCTCAACAGATGAGGTGCAGCGACATCAGATGCAGCAATCCAAGACGCCTCCTCAGGACCAAAACCTCTCCAATGCACAAGGTACTGAAGAATGCCTCTGCAGAGCCGAGAATCCAGAACTTGTCTAACCTCATACTTAAGATTATCCTCAGAGACCGAAAATGAGGTAGGGAGATGACAAGAAGATCTATTGAGGACCAAAGGCTCTCTAGGAATAAGCAAGGGCATGAGAGGATCAACAGGAATCTGAGGGGGGTCCCCTAGACCCTTAAAGGGGAACTGGTCATCTTGCACAGGACCATCAGACTGGGCAGATGTCAGTGGAACCCTGAAGTCAGGTTGGTTAGAAGGTGACATGTCGCAGGAGTCAAGCTGAATAGCTGAAGGACAAGCAGAATGTCCCGAACAAGAAAAAGTAGGAGGCTCACTGGGCATGGGCTGGACTGGCATAACTAGTACAGAGGCAGAGTGAATAGCTGAGTCAGGTGTAGCGACTACCTGAATCGCATCGCAAGACGTAGCGACTGCAGGACTTGTAGACAAGCTAGCCTGGCTGTGCGTCCAAGGGTGGTTAGGGACAGAGAAATGTAAATGGTTATGCAACCTGGAATGAATGACCGGCTCAGATTCACAGGGGGCAACCTTGGGTAGGCAGGACGAGGAACAGGAGGGACCCCAAGCCAGGATCTGTCCAGTAGTCCAGTCCACATGAGGAGAATGGAGCTGTAACCATGGGAGACCCAAAATTATAGGCGTTGAGGCCTTGGGTAAGATAAGGAAGGATATCCACTCCTGGTGGAGTGTCCCTACCGACATCTTAACAGGGAGGGTCTGGAAGCGGATAGGTCCCCCTGGGAGAACAGTACCATCAATCGCCAAGACCACCAATGGCGTGGTGAGGGGCAAAAGAGTAAGTCTCATGGACGATGCGATTTCCCAGTCCATGAAATTACCAGCGGCTCCGGAATCCAGATATGCTGAGACCGAATGAGAAGAAGCACCAACATGAAGGAACACAGAAAGCAGAAGACGAGAAGGGGAAGGTGATATTTCTGGGTCCAATACTCCACTTTCCAGATGAAGTGGACCCGAACGTTTTTCTGGACAAAGAGAGCAAGTGTCACGAAAATGACCTTTGCCCCCACAGTAAAGACACAGACCAAGAGTTCTGCGCCTAGCACGTTCCTCGGGGGATAGCCTGGTCCGACCCAGCTGCATGGGTTCCTCAGCTGGTAGGAGATGCTCTACGGGTCGAAGAGAGGGGAGCTCAGGCTGACTAAGAACCAAGGACTGCTGGCGTTGCTTTTCTAAGGTCCTCTCCTGAAAGCGAATATCGATCTGGTTACACAAGGAGATAACGCCGGCCAGATCAGTGGGGATGGTTCTTCCTGCTAATTCATCCTTCACTCTATCAGACAGGCCATGCAAAAAGGTTGCGACTAAGGCCTCATTGTTCCAGCTCAACTCAGCCGACAGTATGCGGAAATGAAGGGCATACTGTCCCACAGAAGCAGACTCTTGGCGGAGACGTAAAAGGGCGCTGGCCGCTGAAGAGACACGAGCCGGTTCTTCGAAGATATTCCGAAAAAGTTTCAAGAAGCCAGACAGGCTAGAAACCACTGGATCATTCAGTTCCCACAGAGGGGCTGCCCAGGCTAAAGCTTCACCAGAGAGGAGGGAAATGATATAGGCTACCTTAGCCCGATCAGACAGGAAGTTTTGGGGCTGGAGCTCAAAATGAATCGTGCATTGGCTAAGGAACCCCCTGCAAGCCTTGGAGTCCCCAGAGAAACGGGACGGAGCTGGCAGTTGTAGTGAGTGTGTGGCTGCGACTGGTGCAATAGGTGCAGCCGCTGATTGTATTTGAGGTTGCGGATTCAGGGTTCCCAAGGAGGCCTGAAGCTGCTCGAAGCGAGAAGCCAGATCCTGGAGGAATCGCATCACCTGAGTCTGATTCGATTCCTGGGTTTCAAGTCTGCAAACTATGCCCTGCAATGGATCATCCGCGGGTAGCGGGATGTCAGCCGGGTTCATGGCTGATCAAACTGTCAGGGTCACCTGTGGCCAGGTGACAGATGCACACCGTAGGGGGACAGGAGTGCACCGCGAGGTAGTGAACCCTATGGCTGGCTTCTGTGGATAGGAAACTGGGTGGTTGTGGAAAGCGGGACCAGAGGAGCACAACCGGGATCCCAACGGAAGCGAGAGCCAAGATTCCCCAGGGCGCGGAGTCTAAGACCCAGCTGGTCTTCTCCAGGGCCTCTAGTGGTGAGGATGTTACGCTGCAGGCTGGGACCAGGTCGCGGCCCCTGGAGTTTCCTAGCTCACGCCCCGTAGGATAAGGGGAAGCGGCAGCACACGATGGAGAGAACCGAATAACAAGCCGAAGGTCAAGGGTCACGAGCAGACAGGGATGGTCGGGGACAAGCCAATAACGTAACAGAGAGACAGACGTAGCACACGGCAGGCAGGAACCCAAACACACAATGCCTAACAAACACGTTGATCAGCAAAGCAGGCTTGCAGTGCACAGGTTAATATAGTGTTCTGTGATAGGGCCTGGGGTGGAGTCAGGCTGGGAGGAGATTATAAAGGAAGCCAGGTGAAAGGGCTCAGGCCTCTAAGATGAACACATGGGAAGGAAGGTAAGCTGACAGACAAACACTGCTGCATATCCATGACAATGTGGAGGTGTGTGAAATAAACAATTTCTATATAGTTTTCTTCTACTGTGCTATACTAAAAAAACAACATTTTTTTTTAATAGCATTTTCTGCAGTTCTGTAGCTGTGCGATTCAGCGGTTACGTACTGTGGGTGTGTTGTGGTCTTCCAAAAAACGCCATTTAGGGCCACAAAAAATATTTTGCAGTGTGTTATACATATGTGGAGGTGTGTGAAATAAACAATTTCTATATAGTTTTCTTCTACTGTGCTATACTAAAAAAACAACTTTTTTTTGAATAGCATTTTCTGCAGTTCTGTAGCTGTGCGATTCAGCGGTTACGTACTGTGGGTGTGTTGTGGTCTTCCAAAAAACGCCATTTAGGGCCACAAAAAATATTTTGCAGTGTGTTATACATATGTGGAGGTGTGTGAAATAAACAATTTCTATATAGTTTTCTTCTACTGTGCTATACTAAAAAAACAAAATTTTTTTTGAATAGCATTTTCTGCAGTTCTGTAGCTGTGCGATTCAGCGGTTACGTACTGTGGGTGTGTTGTGGTCTTCCAAAAAACGCTATTTAGGGCCACAAAAAATATTTTGCAGTGTGTTATACATATGTGGAGGTGTGTGAAATAAACAATTTCTATATAGTTTTCTTCTACTGTGCTATACTGAAAAAACATTTTTTTTAAATAGCATTTTCTGCAGTTCTGTAGCTGTGCGATTCAGCGGTTACGTACTGTGGGTGTGTTGTGGTCTTCCAAAAAATGCCATTTAGGGCCACAAAAAATATTTTGCAGTGTGTTATACATATGTGGAGGTGTGTGAAATAAACAATTTCTATATAGTTTTCTTCTACTGTGCTATACTAAAAAAACAACATTTTTTTTAATAGCATTTTCTGCAGTTCTGTAGCTGTGCGATTCAGCGGTTACGTACTGTGGGTGTGTTCTGCTCTTCCAAAAACACCCATTTAGGGCAAGATCCTAAATTTGGAAAATATGAGGAGAAGGTCAAAGGGACGTGGTGGCCCCGGTCGTGGTGCTGCTGGTGGAGCTCCTGTTGCAGGGAGAGGACGTGGTGGATCTGTGCCAGATACACGCACAAGTGAAACACCTTCCTCAGGTGCGAGTAGGCGACCGAGCCTGCAGCGGTATTTTGTCGCGCCTAATGAGGCTGTACGAATGTTTAGGCCAGGACAAGTACAGGTGATAGTAGATTGGGTTGCTGACAGTGCCTCGGGTTCCTTCACATTGTCTCCCACCCACTCTTCTGATGAAAGATCAGAGTTGGCACCTGAAACCCATGTCCATTAGTCTTTCACCTCACCCCCTTGCAAATCAGCCAAGCAGTCTGAGCCCCAAATCATGCAGCAGTCTCTTCTGCTTTTCGATGACTCTGTTAGCAGCCCTGCCCCAGAAGTGGAAGAGATTGAGTGCACCGATGCCCAACCACTTATGTTTCATGATGAGTACATGGGAGGACCATTGCAGTACGTCTCGGATGATGACGAAACACAGGTGCCAACTGCTGCTGCTTTCGCAATTGTGCAGACAGACAAGGAGGGCAGGGGTGAAGACTGGGTGGAAGATGATGTGGAGGATGATGAGGTCCTCGACCTGTCGTAGAAATACAGGTTCTATGCAGAGCACACAGCCCATATTTCCTGTGTTTTATAAGCACACACTTTAGATTCATCTTTTTGCAATAATGCTATCTTTAGCTAAGTTTGCTAAGATCCACTCACCGTTCATTCGTCCCATCATTCATCCCAAAAAGCCAGCACCACACAGCTTATGTTCTCATCTCTCAGCAGACCAGCATGACTGCCAAGCCGACGCCTAATCATAGGCTTTTATTAAACTCAAAAGATCTCACACAGGAGGTGATTGGCTGCAGCAACCAATCCCCTCCCCCATGGGCGGGGACATCACAGGATGTCCTTTCCACACAGGAAAATGACAATACAAGGACATCCCTTCCAACAGGTTGCCTTACATGAATCCCACTCAAGAAATATAGATTAAAGGATTCAATACAATAATACATACAATGAATACAATAACGTATGATGGCTAAAGTTACCATTGATAGGAATTCTTATTCTGCGCTATTCCATAGAATAACGCATATTAAGATTATACTATTATTGAATGGGGGAGGGAGGCTATCTGCAGACGCGCACTATGAATCCCAATCAATGTTGATCAGACAGAGCAGAGACAAGAGCACGCATCTGCTCATAACCAATGATGTTGTTGCAGAGCGAGGACATCCCCTCCTCAACGATCGTCCATGCTAATGCACAGAGGGCCCCCGTCGGTGGACATATCCGCACCCTGCAAACATCACACTCAAATCCTCAAGACGTTTTCCCCTATCAGACGGGATTCAACCAGCCTCAGACTACCCCAATCAGCTCTTTTAGAGCGGGTTGCGGAAGTACTAACACTGGGTGACACTATGACAATACATATTAAATACATCTCCATAAAAATCTCCACAACAGACCCCACATGGAATCAACGTTATGCAGGTGACCAGTGTAGTTTGGAGGAAGAGGCGGTGGTCACACAGAGCCACCAGCACAGCAGAAGAGGGAGCAGGGTGCAAAAGCGGAGCGTCCATCCCCTAGACAGTATGTCTGCTACTGCCCAACGCAGCAAGGGACCGAGCACACCAAAGCCAGGTCCAAGGAGTTCCCTAGCATGGCAGTTCTTCACACAATGTGCTGATGACAAGACACGAGTGGTTTGCACGCTGTGCAATCAGAGCCTGAAGCGAGGCATAAACGTTCTCAACCTGAGCACAACCTGCATGACCAGGCATCTAAGTGCAAAGCACGAGCTGCAGTGGAGTAGACACCTCAAAAACCAAGAAAGGTCTCTGGCTCCTCCTGCTTCCTCTTCTGCTGCAGTCTCGGCCTCTTCATCCACCTCTGTAGTGACAGTGGCACCTGCCACCCTGCAAACAGAGGATCTGCCAGCAACACTACCACCTGGGTCACCAACCATCTCCACAATGTCCCATGGAAGCGTTCAGCTCTCTATCTCCCAAACATTGGAGCGGAAGAGGAAGTACCCCCCTAGCCACCCGCGATCCCTGGCCCTGAATGCCAGCATTTCAAAACTCCTGGCCTTTGAAATGCTGTCATTCCGTCTGGTGGAGACGCAGAGTTTTAAAAGCCTGATGGCATTGGCTGTCCCACAGTACGTCGTGCCCAGCCGCCACTACTTTTCCAGGCGAGCCATCCCTTCCCTGCACAACCAAGTGGGGGACAAAATCAGGTGTGCACTGCGCAACACCATCTGTGGCAAGGTCCACCTAACTACGGATGCGTGGACCAGTAAGCACGGTCAGGGATGTTATATCTCCCTAACAGCACACTGGGTAAATGCAGTGGCGGCTGGGCCTGAGGCAGATAGCAGTTTGGCGCATGTCCTTCCACCACCGAGGATTGCAGGGCGCTTCAGTTTGCCTCCTGTTGCTAACTCCTCCTACTCCGCTTCCTCATCCTCTACCGCCTCCTCATCCGGTCAGCGTAACACCTTCACCACCAACTTCAGCACAGCCAGGGGTAAACGACAGCAGGCAGTTTTAAAACTTTCCTGTTTGGGGGAAAAACCCGACACCGCGCAGGAGTTGTGGAGGGACATGGAACAACAGACCAATGAGTGGTTGCTGTCAGTGAGCCTCAAGCCCGGCCTGGTGGTGTGCTATAATGGGTGAAATCTCGTAGCAGCTCTGGGCCTAGCCGGTTTGACGCACATCCCTTGCCTGGCGCATGTGCTGAACTTGATGGTCCAGAGGTTCCTTAAAAATTACCCCAATATGCCAGAGCTGCTGCAGAAAGTGCGGGCTGTGTGTGCGCACTTTCGGCGTTCTCACCCTGCTGCTGCTCGCCTGTCAGCGCTGCAGCGTAACTTCGGCCTTCCCGCTCACCGCCTCATATGTGACGTGCCCACAAGGTGGAACTCCACCTTGCACATGCTGGCCAGACTGTGCGAGCAGCAGCAGGCGATAGTGGAGTTTCAGCTGCAGCAATCACGCGTGAGTCGCTCTGCGGAACAGCACCACTTCACCACCAATAACTGGGCCTCCATGCGAGACCTGTGTGCCTTGTTGCGCTGTTTCGAGTACTCCACCAACATGTCCAGTGCCAATAATGCCGTTCTCAGCGTTACTATCCCAGTTCTATGCCTCCTTGAAAAAACACTTCGGGCGATGATGGAAGAGGATGTGGCACAGGAGGATGAGGAGGAGGAGGAGGAAGCGGGATCATTTCAAAGGCTTTCAGGGCAGTCTTTCACAAGTGGCTACGAGGGTGGGTTCCTGCACCAACAAACGCCAGGTACACAATTGTCCGGCAGAAAGGGCACAGTTCTGGAGGATGACGAGGTGGAGGAGGAGATGGAGGAGGAGGAGGAGGAGGAGGAGGCATTTTCACAGCAGGGTGGCACCCAGACCAGCTCGTGGCAATCACTGGTGTGTGGCTGGGGGGATACAGAGGACACAGACGATACACCTCCCACAGAGGACAGCTTTTCTTTGCCTCTGGGCAGCCTGGCACACATGAGCGATTACATGCTGCAGTGTTTCCGCAATGACCGACGAGTTGCCCACATTTTAACTGGTGCTGATTACTGGGTGGCCACCCTGCTGGATCCCCGTTACAAGGACAACGTACCGTCCTTAATTCCCTCACTGGAGCGGGATCGTAAGATGCGCGAGTACAAGCGCACGCTGGTAGACGCGCTGCTGGTGGCATTCCTACCTGACAGCGGGCGTACGGTGGAAGCACAAGGCGAAGGCAGAGGAGGAGAAAGAGGTCGCCAACGCAGCCGGGGCACCGGCAGCACCTCAGAAGGCAGGGTTAGCATGGCTGAAATGTGGAAAATCTTTGTCAGCACGCCACAACAACCAGCACCACCAGCTGAGATGGAACGTCTTAGCAGGAGGCAGCATTTCATCAACATGGTTGAGCAGTATGTGTCCACAGGCCTACACGTACTGGATGACGGGTCTGCCCCCTTTAACTTCTGGGTCTCCAAATTGGGCACATGGCCTGAGCTTGCCCTTTATGCCTTGGAGGTGCTGGCCTGCCCTGCAGCCAGTGTATTATCTGAACGTGTATTTAGCACGGCAGGGGGCGTTATCACAGACAAGCGCAGCCGCCTATCCAGAGCCAATGTGGACAAGCTCACGTTCATTAAAATGAACCAGGCATGGATCCCACAGGACTTGTCCGTACCTTGTGCAGAATAGACATGTATACCGGTGTTGTGACAAAAACTGTCCAGCCATCGGATTGTGTCCGGCCCATACTGCGAAGGTGCAGCGCTTGCGCAGTACAGAGGACAAGGAGATTCACAAAATCTCCGAAGATGAACGGCACCTGCGCAGTGAGTGCAGGTTCAAGCCCCACCATCCAAGTGGACATACGGTAGCACATAGTAACAGGGCCCCTCACGGGCTCGGTTCGATCGCCACGCTTCGGGCACGGCCTCACTTGGCTCAGCTTGAACCACGGATGGTGTGGCCTTCACCTGAACTCACCACGCAGGCGCCGTTCGTCTTGGGAGATTTTCGAAATCCCCTTGTCCTACATACTGAGCAAGCGCAGTACAGGGTGGACACTATTTGACGGGGGACAGAATTCGACACATCACCGGCCTTACCCAGCCATTGTTGTATTTTTGAACCAGTGTTGGCTACCTCGTCCTCCTCCACCGCCGCTTCCACCTACACAGCCACATCCGCCGCCACCTCAACCTCCTACTCCATATGGACCCCCTCCTCCTAGGTCAAGATTATAATTTTTATTTTATTTTTTTGTAACGCACAGATCCTTTCCCCCTTACCTGCCTTTATGTTGTTGGCTCCTCGCAGGAGGGAGAAAGGCACACCGCACTACCAGCCCGTACCCTCCTATATAAAGAGGTTGAGCGGTGTACTTAACAGGCCGTGTCCACAGCTGGAGTCAAAACTCCTCCAGAGGATGATTCTCACCTCTACTGTGGGTAGAGGCAAGTCCTTTAATTCCCAGTAAAGTCAATGCCCACACCAGCTGAAATTACAACTCTTATTCTCTCATGGCAAAATAAACTCTACTCGGATAGAAAAGGTTAGAGCAAAGAAACAGGACAGCTTAAGGTGTGGAGGAGGTCCAGGCACAAACGTAGCACATTCACTTCACTGCTTAGGTTTCTCAAACAGTTTTAGGTGCACGGTCTCTGCCACAGACCTTGAGGTTGGTCTCTGCCACAGACCGGGTGTACAAGGCCCCTGCCACGGACCTGGAGAACTTTGGTCTCTGCCACAGACCAGGGTGTATAAGGCCCCTGCCACGGGCCGGGTGAATAAGGCCTCTGATACAGTCAAGATGACCTTGAGCTTCTCCTTCTACGAACCTAGCGCATATCAAGGGTAAGACATCTCTCCAGGGAGTCAACAGGCCCTTCCTTCACCGTGACTCCCGCATCGGTCCATCAGAATGATCCTCCATTCCCTGGAACATGGTCCCCTACACGAGGCGGCACCCTAAGACTCCTCGACCCTTAGCAGACTCCAGACGAAGGCTCTGGACTCCAGGCTTTACTCCCGCACCTAGGCCTCCATACCCAGGGCAGCAGGAACTCCAGGATAGTACCTCACCCCGGGCTAAAGGTACCCGAGATGGAACAGGAACACATGCACCCAGGCCGAAGGCACCTGGGCGTGGACCCCACTGGACATCAGCCCCCAGGCCAAAGGTCTGCCCCTTTTATATGCTCTCCCGGCATGCACAGCAGGTTCCCCGCCCTGCTGTACTGCTGCCAAGAGGGGACACAAAAGGCACAGCACTGTATCGGCGGTTCAACCCTAGCCTACCATGGCAGCGCCACCTGTAGGCAGCAGGGAACTGCACACCAATACTGTTCCCCGAGGACAAAATGGTCCATGAATCCTACAGAATTAGGGTGTTTGAGCCTATTTACCACTCAAACACTTCCCTTAAATTTAGCACCTCGCTACATTTTTATTTCAAAGTATTTTATTTTCCCACTAGCTTATCCATTAAATTGAATAATTTATTCCAGAAAGGGCGTATTCTGGGGCATTCCCACCATATGTGTGGCATCGTGCCATTGAGTTTCTGAGGTTCTTAATGACTTCCCGTACCTCTTCTGCTGAAAAGGGGGCCTCCAGCATATTTTTTTATTTTTTTTAATGTTATTTTAAGTTATTTCCCTATCCACATTTGTTTGCAGAGCACTTGCCATGCTCTTAACAACATTTTGCTGCCATTTGCAGCCCTCTAGCCCTTTCCATTACTTTTTTAGAGCCTTTATAGTCCTTAGAAGTCTGGGTCCCCATTGACTTCAATGGGGTTCGGGTTCAGGTTCGGGTTCGGGTTAAAGTTCGGTCCCGAACCCAAACTTTTTTCTGAAGTTCGGCCGAACCCGTCGAACCCGAACATCCAGGTGTCCGCTCAACTCTATTAGCAATGTTTTATTAGCATTAGTTTTGTCTGTCTATATGGCCGTGAATACAAGGGTGATGAGGCCCATATAGCATGAACGGGCCATTTTTGCAGCATCTGTAACTTTCAGGTGCTGCATGCAGGCAGTCCATTGAAAATGATTAGACCATACAGCTGCACTTCCTCTGTGGGAAAGAGATCTAGGTCCCATATCGGATGGTCTTTGGGATGCGCATTGTCCGCACTGCCCATGGTCTTTTTATCTTCCACACAGAAATGAACCCAACTATTCATTTCACACAGGACTTATCATGCCCCTGAGAAATAGTTTAAATGGCAGCGTAAAGATAACCCTCTTTGTCCTAGATGTAATATGGGGCTGGCTAATTTAATACATATGTTATGGAGATGTCCTAAACTCTATCACTATTGGCAAGGGGTTATTTCTACTGGTAACTCTGTCTTTAACCACTTATGGACCACCCATCGTCGTTATACGTTGGTACTTTGAAGAGAAATTTTGTTGTTATGGCAGCAGCTAGCTACAATAACCCCAGTATCCTCTTCAAGTGCGGGGTGTCCGTTTTCAGATAAAAGTGGTCTCTTCGGCAGATACGCCGCAGGATCACTTTTATCGGCGGCGGTGCCCTCCACCATTTACATGAGCCGCCTGCAGCGGCGGAGGCGATTGCGTCCGTTCCCGTGTGTGGTATGGAGCTGAGTGAGGGGAAGATGGCCCCCACCCGTCTCCATACCATTGCAGAGTGGAAGCGGCGTCAAAACGTCACTTCCACCCATAGCTCTTAAAGAGACTTTTTTTTTTTTTATTATTGCATTATTATTGCATTTTAGTGTAATATTTAAGAGGTCCTGACATGCTTTTTTTCTATTACAAGGGATGTTTACATTCCTTGTAATAGGAATAAAAGTGACACATTTTTTTTTTCTTAAAGAACAGTGTAAAAATAAAAAATAAAAGGTAAAATAAATAAGAAAAGCATTTTTTTTTTAAAACGCGATCTGTTCCGCCAAGCTCGTGTGCAGAAAAGGTGCCAATTGTGGCACCGAAGGGGGGAAGGAGTACAACGAGCGGAAGTTTAATTTTTGGGTGGAACTCCACTTTAACCACTTCCTTACGCCCCGTACACACGATCGTTTTTAATGTCATTTTTTAAACCGGCGTTTTTCTCCTCATTTTTTTTCATGTTTCCTCTCAAGCCTGCCTTGCGTACACACCATCATTAAAAAAAACGATCAAGCAAAGCGCAGTGACGTTCAACACGTACGACGGCACTATAAAGGGGAAGTTCCGTTCGAATGACGCCACCCTTTGGGACGCTTTTGCTAATTCCGTGTTTCCGCGTGTTAGTAAAAGTTTGGTGAGAGACGATTCGCGCTTTTCAGTCTTCGTGCTTTGAAGATCGTTTTCGGGAGTTCAGATTGCGCCTGTGGGTTCGTATCTGTTTAGCACTGCTTGTAGTCAGTTCGTATCTGTTTATTCAGTGCGGCCTGCTCTGCACGTTCGTGTTTTTCAGCTTGTTCTTCATAGGCCTTGCTGTTCTTCCGTGCGTTCTTCTAGTACGTTCTGTTCAGCCGACCGTTATCTAGCCATGTTGCGGCTACGTACTCGTCGTAGAGTTCGTGCTGTAGTTGGTGCAGGGGTTCATGCTGTATCCCGACTCCATGCCATGAGCAGGGTCAGGAGGAGTTCATGGACCAAGAATTGGTTGCTCCAGCGGCACCAATTCTGTCACATGCCTTTGTTGCGGGAGATCAGGGAGAATAATCCTGATGATTTCAGGAATTTTCTCAGGATGTCTGACCCCGTATTTCAGCAGCTGTTGGCTTTGGTGTCCCCCTATATTACCAGGCAGGACACCGTTATGCGGGAAGCCATCAGTGCTGAGCAGAGGCTCATCGCCACGTTGCGATACCTGGCTACTGGGAGAAGCCTGCAGGACCTTAAGTTCTCCACAGGCATATCCCCCCAGGCTCTGGGGATCATTATACCAGAGACTTGTTCTGCCATCCTTCAAGTTTTGCAGGAGGACTATATTAAGGTAAGTGTTCTTCTTCAAAAATTCACATTGTATGGTTTTTATTTTGGGATATTTTTAATTTGCTTTATTTGCAGTCCCTAATTCACATGATTCTTAGCTGCAGGGAATGTCCCCTTTCTCCCCATGTTTTATTATTTAAAGTTTGGTGTTTGAGGCCTACCTGTAAATTTGGCTTACCTAACCTCTCCAGCATGCTATCCTGGGGCCATACCTACCTTGCCTAGTCATTTCCATGTTTTTTATTATATGTTCCATCGTAGTGCTTTACCCAAAACGCACTCTAAATTTTGCCTAGGAATGTTTCATTTTTGTTAACTTCAATACAGAGTGCTACAGCCTTCATGTGTGATATTCCCAACTCATCTTCAACCCTCCCCCCCCCCCCCCATATTTTTTTTTTTTTCTTGCTTCCAATTTTTTATGTTTTTAACAGTTTCTACCAATGTTGGCCATGAATGTGTGTATGAAATCAGCTTGCAATGTTTCTGGCTCCAAGTATTAATTTGTTATTTCTTTAATTCCACAGTTCCCTTCTTCGCCACATGAATGGCAGAATGTGGCTTCCGAGTTTGCCCAGCGATGGAACTTTCCGAACTGTGGAGGAGCCATCGACGGCAAACATGTTCGGGTCGTCCCACCACCCCATTCGGGATCCTTTTATTATAATTATAAGGGGTTCCACAGCGTCGTGATGATGGCAGTGGTGTCGGCCACCTACGAGTTCCTCTATGTTTACGTTGGCAAGAATGGCAGGATGTCTGATGGAGGAGTTTTTGCCCAGACGGAGTTTGGAGAACGGCTCCTTTTGGATCTGCTGGCCTTGCCACCCGTGGAGCAGAATGTGGAGGGACTACCTTTTGTGTTTGTGGCGGATGAGGCATTTGGCCTGGGACCCCATTTGATGAGGCCATTCCCACAACGCACCCTCACCCCTGAGAGGAGGGTTTTCAATTATCGGCTGGCCAGAGCCAGAAGGGTGGTGGAAAATGCGTTTGGGATCATGGCCAGCCGATTTCGCCTCTTCCTTACCTCCATCCACCTTGCCCCATACAAATGGAACCATGTGGTTATGACGTGCTGTGTGCTGCATAATTTCCTAAGGGTGCATTCAACGAGTTATATATCTTTGAGTGGGCCTGAGGCCTCTTTAATCAATGCAGAAACTTTGGTGGCCCTGGAACCTGGCCGTCCTGGCTTGGCCCCCCCAACCGGACGTGAGGTCCGTAATCAATATGTGGACTATTTTATGGGTAGGGGGGCCATTGAAATGCCAGACAATCTCTAATAATTTTAGACCAAAAAAATAAAACTTTTAAAAAAAGTAAAGATTGGTTTGTCATTTTTATTGTATAATGTTTTATGTTTCTGGTAGGTTTACCTAGTGCATTTGTTTTGCCATGTGGATTAAAAAATCTTTTAATTAGCCTTCATTGTCAGTGTAAACACCAAACATTGATTAGTTCACTCAGCACCACATTTACATAATGAAGCCACAATGATTTGTTATGTAAAAATACCTTTATTTTTTTTGTTTAGGTGGTCAACTTCCATAGAAATGTGGATGTTCCCTTAATTTCAGGTGTATTAAAACGCATGACCAGCCATGCATAAACAAACTATAGTTCTCCAAATTTTGAAAAAGCTAAACATGTGCTAGTCATTAAAGGGTAAAATAACAAAAAAAAAAGAAAACTCTGCAAGTAAAACGTTATTTGGTGTAAAAACATTAGACACGCCCAAGCACAGCCATGATATTTTGGAGCCTTTCCTCCACCCGCTTTATATTTGCCCTGATCTCTCGCAAATCTCCCTTAATTTTTTCGAGGTCACGACAGCAGACCATCAGGTATTGGATCAGGATCTGGGCACCGTGATGTGACAACTTATTGGGGTCTTCCGCCAGAACTGCACCTAAATGTAAAAAGAAATATGTAGGATAGAATATGTAGGCCTACATCTATTTAACATGCATGTGTCTGGTTTCTCTCTGACCTGTGGTGGTGCCACTTTCAACTTCCACAACATCACATTCCTCTCCATCCTGGGGTTCTGGGGGTATTGTTGTAGGTATTGCAATTCTCGTCTCATCTGAGGTAGCTTTTCGAATCCCTAGGGAGATTGAAATAAAAGGAATAGTTTCATTAGTAGCGACTCAATTTTGCTAAAATAAGAAACATGGAAAAAAACGTTTTAATCATTCTTTTGAAGCATGCTCCATTTTAATTTTTAACCCCTGTGCCAACCGGGACAAATGATTGGATACATAGGCCAAAACAGAGCATATACATTTTGTGAACAAATTTGAAACATTGTAACACCCCAATCACCTGTGTGTGACTCCATCAAGCTTTTTGGCTTTAGGCCCACACTTGTACTACTGCGTTCAGATGTTTCATCAGCTGCTGAGCATTCACTCCCTTTAACATTACCATGCATATCGTTTTTCAAAATGAACAAATCTCCTTTGGATTAGCACACCAAAAATAAGTGTGGCCCAAATGTACTCCCCCAAATAAACAAAAAAACATGGGTGTTCACACTGGATGATCCTAAAACATCGTTTGAGGAACTGTACGGAGAAAGAGGTAAAATACGTCCGTTTACTATGCGGACGAACCTAAAAAAGATGGTATCTTTCAGTGTACTATATGAAAGTTAAAAATACACGACAGAATACAAGAAAATAATATGTACCATGGAAACTCAAAAAAAAACAACTTACTTTTTAATATAACTTTCTTGATTCTTTTATATTGGTCGGCCTCCCGCAACTTCAGATCTGACCATCGTTTTCTGAGCTGTTCCTTCTGTGACAGCAGGAAGGTAAAGTCACCTGGTTGCATCCAGGGGGTAGATATATTTCGCCCAGATTCAGGCTTTACGCCGACTTATACAACTAGGTGGAGAGTTGTATAAGCCCAGCTGAGGCTAGTGGGCTCATGGATGACTCATACCTCTAGGGAGAGTGTGGGGCGTCGTGCAGACAGGGAGTTGATGAGACCAGCTGAAGCTTGTCAGCTCATTTAGGCCTCTATAAGAACTCCCAGCTTCATTAGATGTTTGCTCATGCCTGGACCCAGACCTGTGTGGACTGTCTAGGGAGAGTGAACCCCTGTGCGGTGAGACAAAGCCTGTGTGGCTATTTGCTTGGACATTTAAAACCAGGGACTTAGGGACTAGGACAGCACTAGGCTGATCCCAGTTGTTAGTTAGGAAACCTGTATGTTTAGTCAGAGGTCAAGTTGACCAGGATTTATTTTGTTTATGTTTCTTTTGCTTTGCTGTGTTTTGTCACTGTAAATAGAAAATAAACCGCACCTTTTTGATTTTGAAAACCACAACCTCCGTTTGCTGGGCCTGTTTTTGTGTGGGGAGCCCATCTCGGGGGTCACACACACCCGCTGCCGAGCTAACCCCCTCACAGTTGGTGGAGAACCAGTGGCAGTTTTTTTTTAAGCCAGCATGGAGGAGATACTGAAGCAGCTGGCTCTAGCAAATGCCAATCAACAGCAGACAAATGCAGGTTTGCAAAAGAGCCTTGCAGCTCAACAACAGAACTTCGCAGCCCAGCAGCAAGCTCATCAACAGAGCCTTGCAGCCCAGCAGCAGACAAACGCAACTTTGCAACAGAGTCTGGAGGCTCAGCAACAAGCCCAGCAGCAATCTGAGGCCCGCTTCATAGACCTGTTGCAGAAGCAAGAGCAGAGACTACAACAACAGATGGAAGCAGCAATGCAGCAACGTCCGCAGACCAGTGAGGAAAGCCGTCCCACTAATACCGCGTCCTTTGGGGTGAGTCGTTTATTGACAAAAATGACTGGAGAGGATGATCCAGAGGTATTTTTGACCACATTTGAAAGGACCGCTGAAAGAGAAAAGTGGCCTGAGGAGCAGTGGGCTGGACTGGTGGCTCCTCTGTTAACTGGTGAATCGCAGAAAGCTTACTATGACCTAGAGCCTAACCAAGCAAAAGACTATGCAATGCTAAAAGCTGAAATATTGGCAAGGCTGGGTGTCACCCAGGCTGTCCGGGCTCAGCGTGTGCATAACTGGACTTTCCAGCTTGGAAAACCCCCCAGGTCTCAAATGTATGATCTCATTCACCTGAGCAGAAAGTGGCTACAGCCAGAGACTTTGTCTGCACCAAAGATTGTGGAACGTGTTGTAATGGATCGGTTTTTGAGAGCTCTTCCTACTGCCATCCAAAAGTGGGTAAGCCATGGAGACCCAGAGATGGCCGATGGTCTTGTGGATCGTGTGGAGAAATACTTGGCTACAGAGAACCTGACGGCCTCTTCCAGAGACACTCGGACTTTCCACCCTAAGACCAGACCATCCCCAGGGGCGGATAAGAGGATTCCAAGGGGTGAGGGTGGAGAGAGTGAGAGGGTGGGAGCTCTACCCCAAGTTTGGCGAGAACAGCCTGGGAAATCAGCGGCTCAAGAGGCCGCAAGAAGGATCGTTTGCTACCGCTGCCGGCAAGCGGGACATATTGCAGCCAATTGCCCGGTTGTGGAGGAACCCATGCAGTGTGACTTTCTGACGGGCAGACGTCAGTCGCTGTGTGCGACAGTCGCATGCACTGCCATTCGAGGAACTGAGAAACATTTATGCAAAATGTGTGTTAATGGTAGAAATGTTGTGGTATTGCTGGATTCAGGTAGCCTTGTGACCCTGATAAAGGCTGAGTTAGTTAAAACAGAGGTCTCTGGGAATAGCAAGGTAGCTGTTATTTGTGTGCATGGGGACACCCGAGAGTATCCAGTGACTACAGTGTGTTTCGAGACCCCCAAAGGTACCCTCTCTCATCCAGTGGGCTTAGTATCTCAGTTACCGCATGACGCCATTGTGGGAAGGGATTTTCCGAAGTTCTGGGAACTGTGGGATGATCCTGAGCCCCCCACTGGTGCCCCTATGTACCAGGAATGTGATAGCCAGAACTCCCCTGAGAGTGGTGAGGACTCTCCGGAATTTCCCTTATCAGTATTGGCAGGGGAGACTCAAGAAACTGGAGAGGAGCCCACCTCCTCAGACGAAAACCTACCGTCTGTGGAGTTTTCTGATCTTGAGGTTCACAGGGAAAACTTTGCCACAGAACAGTTGAAAGACCCCGCCCTAATAAAGGCACGGGAAAACGTAGTGGAAATAGATGGCGAGTTAGTGAACCCAGATAATACCTGCACTTACCCATACTTCAGCGTAGAGAAGGACCTACTGTATCGGGTGGCAAAAAGGGCAGAAGAAACCGTTGAGCAGCTTGTGGTGCCCAAACCTTACAGGAAGTTGGTGTTGGAGTTGGCCCATGGGCACATTCTTGGAGGTCATCTGGGGACAGAGAAAACCCGAGAGAGGGTATTACAGAGATTCTATTGGCCGGGGGTGATGAAGGACATAGAAAATTATTGTTCCTCCTGCCCTGTGTGTCAGAGGTCGGCCCCGATGCCACATTTCCGTAGCCCGCTGGTCCCTCTACCCATCATTGAGGTCCCGTTTGAGAGGATCGCCATGGATTTGGTAGGTCCTATAATCAAGTCCGCTAGGGGGCACCAGTACATATTAGTTATAATGGACTATGCCACCCGTTATCCAGAAGCGATCCCTCTCCGAAATACCTCGGCCAAAACCATAGCCAAAGAGCTATCTCTTGTGTTTAGCCGGGTGGGTATTTGTAAAGAACTGCTTACGGACCAAGGTACACCCTTTATGTCCCGGGTTATGAAGGAGCTGTGTAAATTGTTCAAAGTGACGCAATTACGTACATCTGTGTATCACCCCCAAACCGATGGGCTGGTTGAAAGGTTCAACAAAACCCTAAAACAAATGTTGAAGAAAGTGGTGGATAGAGATGGAAAGGATTGGGACTGTCTACTTCCTTATCTGATGTTTGCTATTAGGGAGGTGCCCCAATCCTCTACGGGATTCTCCCCCTTTGAGTTACTGTATGGGAGACACCCAAGAGGGCTGTTGGATATTGCCAAGGAAACTTGGGAAAGTGAGAGTTCTCCCCACAGGAGTGTGATTGAGCATGTCGCCCTGATGCAAGACCGAATTGCACAGGTAATGCCCATCGTGAAGGAACATTTGGCCCAAGCGCAGTTAGCACAGCAGAGAGTGTACAACCGTGGAGCCAAGACCCGTACCTTTTCCCCGGGGGATAGGATACTGGTACTTGTCCCTACGGTTGAAAGTAAATTCCTTGCCAAATGGCAAGGCCCCTACGAGATAATGGAAAAAGTGAGCGAAGTGAATTACAAGGTCAGACAACAAGGAAGGCGAAAGCCCGAACAGATCTATCACGTTAATCTGTTGAAAGCCTGGAGGGATAGAGAGTCCCTAGTCGCAGACACTTGGTCACCAGCTCAAACTGGTTGCGTGATTCCTGAGGTTGGAATAGCAGCCACCTTGTCACAACCCCAACAACAGGAGGTTAAGGAGTTTGTGCTTCGCAACAAGGAGGTATTCTCTGAGCTGCCGGGACAAACATCTGGGGTAGAGCATGACATCATTACCCCGCCCGGTGAAAGGGTGAAGTTAAAACCCTATCGGATCCCAGAGGCCCGACGGGAGGCAATACGGGAGGAAGTACAGAAAATGCTGAACTTAGGGGTGATAGAGGAGTCCCAAAGTGATTGGTCTAGTCCCATTGTGTTGGTGCCTAAACCGGATGGGAGCTGGCAATTTTGTAACGATTTTCGTCAGTTGAACAAAGTTACAAAATTTGACACCTACCCCATGCCACGTATAGATGAGTTGATCGACCGGCTGGGAACAGCCCGATACATGACGACTCTTGACCTCACAAAAGGGTATTGGCAAATCCCCCTGGCCAAGTCGGCCAAAGAGAAAACCGCATTTGTAACCCCAGACGGGGCGTTCCAATATAAAAGAATGCCGTTCGGGTTACAGAATGCGCCGGCCACATTCCAGCGGAAAATGGACCAGATGCTGAGGCCCCATCGGAAGTATGCTGCGGCTTACCTGGATGACATAATTGTCCATAGCACAGATTGGGCCTCACATCTGCCAAAAGTGCAAGCAGTCCTGGACTCTGTTCGGGAAGCGGGGTTTACGGCTAACCCCAAGAAGTGTACCATTGGGCAGGAGGAGGCCAAATATCTTGGGTACACCATTGGGAGGGGAGTAATAAAACCCCAACTCAACAAAGTCGAGGCCATCCAGAGTTGGCCACGTCCCAACAGCAAGAAGCAGGTACGAGCCTTTCTGGGAATCGCTGGGTATTATCGGCGATTCATTCCCCACTTTGCTTCTAAGGCTGTGCCCCTAACCAACCTGACGAAGGGGAAAGGGTCGGTCATGATTAAATGGACCCCCGAGGCTGAGGCAGCATTCCAATTCTTGAAACAAGCCTTATGTAGCCAGCCAGTGTTGTACTCACCCGACTTCTCTAAAGACTTTGTCGTACAAAGTGATGCGTCAGATGTGGGGTTAGGAGCAGTATTGTCCCAGGTCTGGAACGGGGAAGAGCACCCAGTCATTTACCTCAGCAGGAAGTTGAAGTCCCATGAGGTAAATTACGCCACCGTTGAAAAGGAGTGTTTAGCGGTGAAGTGGGCTCTAGATTCCCTTCGGTACTACCTGCTAGGTAGGCACTTTGACATGGTTACGGATCACGCTCCGTTAAAGTGGATGGCCCAAAACAAGGAAACAAATAGAAGAGTGAATAGGTGGTTCCTGGCCCTCCAGGAATTCAACTTCACAGTAAAGCATCGCCCTGGCGTTCAAATGGGGAATGTGGATGCTTTGTCTCGAGTACATGAATGCCTGATTGCTGGTGTTCCAACCCCGAGGTTAAAACAAGAGGGGGGGTATGTGACAGCAGGAAGGTAAAGTCACCTGGTTGCATCCAGGGGGGTAGATATATTTCGCCCAGATTCAGGCTTTACGCCGACTTATACAACTAGGTGGAGAGTTGTATAAGCCCAGCTGAGGCTAGTGGGCTCATGGATGACTCATACCTCTAGGGAGAGTGTGGGGCGTCGTGCAGACAGGGAGTTGATGAGACCAGCTGAAGCTTGTCAGCTCATTTAGGCCTCTATAAGAACTCCCAGCTTCATTAGATGTTTGCTCATGCCTGGACCCAGACCTGTGTGGACTGTCTAGGGAGAGTGAACCCCTGTGCGGTGAGACAAAGCCTGTGTGGCTATTTGCTTGGACATTTAAAACCAGGGACTTAGGGACTAGGACAGCACTAGGCTGATCCCAGTTGTTAGTTAGGAAACCTGTATGTTTAGTCAGAGGTCAAGTTGACCAGGATTTATTTTGTTTATGTTTCTTTTGCTTTGCTGTGTTTTGTCACTGTAAATAGAAAATAAACCGCACCTTTTTGATTTTGAAAACCACAACCTCCGTTTGCTGGGCCTGTTTTTGTGTGGGGAGCCCATCTCGGGGGTCACACACACCCGCTGCCGAGCTAACCCCCTCACACTTCGTTCTGCACACCCCGAATTTTTGGTGGAGACTTTTGACCACTTTGCCCATAATTCTGGACTTGACCAGATTAGGCCTTTTATACGGACCATGCTTGGCATCATAATCCTCCTTCTTTAAAATGGCGACCATCTCCACCATTTCCTCGAATGACATGTTGGATGCCTTATATCTCCTGGATCTTGATTTGGGCTCCTCTGTAATTTCATCCTCTGTAGAGGTAATCTCAGCCACCTGTGTCTCCGCCATGTTTTGTTCAGCACTACGAGCGAGAAGGGGCGGGGAAAGTACAATATCGAACGTCAGGGGCGGGGAAAGCGTGCGGAGTTTCACGCATGCGCTGTGTATATAAAGTGAAGATCCATGTCTGGGAAATACGTTCATTTTTCGGGAGAGAGAGTTAGCAATGAACGTCGTGACCAAGGTACCTAACAATTTTACTTTTTGAGGTTCATCAGACGAGGAGATTTGTGTGCTCAAAATATGTAGACAATGCACAGTTGAGGAATGTTGCCTGAAATATATTTTTATTTTGGTTTCTCGCTTTTACAGATATCATGAATACTTTTAAAAACCCAGACTTCATGGGGGAGTTCATCGACAAATGGCAAGAGCTCCCTATATTATGGCAAACCAAAAGTGGCGGAAATAAAAATAAAGACGCCAGGAAAGCAGCACTGGAGAGCCTGCTTGCATTTGTGCAAACAAAGATACCCACAACAACTCTCCAAGATGTCAAAAACAAAATTGGGACCATCAGAGGGACATACAGGACCCAGAGGACTATGGTCCTGAGGTCCCAGAGGTCAGGTGCACCAGCAGATAAGGTTTATAAACCCAGTCTGTGGTACTACAGTAAGCTTGCTTTTCTGGATGACCAGCTGGAAGTGCGGAAATCTCTCTCCACCCTTCCCCCCAGAGGTCAATCCAGCCTTCCTTGTACCCAACCCTCCAGCCTTCCCTGCAGCCAGTCCTCCAGCCTTCCTGTCAACCCTGCTCTGGCTTCCTCTGAGGATCAAGATCAGGGCCTTGAGGAGGCAGATTTGGAGATATGGAGCCAGGTAAAGTTTTGCTATCTATATTTCTATCGTACAAAATTGTAGATTTTAAATAGATGTTATTATTGTTAAAGGTATGTACACTTCTACCAATAAAGTTTGTGAAGAGCAAGATACAGTAGTGGGCTAATTTTATGTGTCCAAGACAACAAAACCAGGATGCGTAATCAATGAAAAGGACATAACTTTTGGCATTGATTTCAACAATGTCTAGAGGTGAACAATGTCTGTGAATGATGATGTGGCAAAATAAATAATGTCCCTTTCTTTTTTTACAGCCAGAGCAGAGCCAGGAAGAGGGTGATGTTGTGGATCAGGAGGAGGCTGGGCCCAGTGGCACCCAGGAGGAGGCTGGGCCCAGTGGCACCCAGGAGGAGGCTGGGCCCAGCACAAGAGCCCAGATGCCTCCCCTGGTAGTTAAACCACGAGGGCCAAGGAGAGGTAGGCAGCTGGAGGAGGAAACCAGGGCCTTCCTCAGAGAGGCAACAGTGGCCCTCAGAGAGGCACCCTCTGTTGAAGAGGGATTTGCCGCAGTCCTCGCCCACAAACTAGGGCAAATGGAGTTGCAGCAAAAAATTTACAGTGAGACCCTGCTATTGAAAGTCATCAATAAGGGCGTGCTGGGTGAACTCACTAGGTACACGGACATAACGGAGGTTGTCCCTACTCCTCCACCTCCTCCTCCTACTACTCCTCCTGCCACAACCTCTCCTCCTGATCCCCAGCCTCCAAGGAAGAAACCAACCAAGGCTGCAGAGAAGGCTGGAGAGAAGGCTACAAGGAAGAGAAGAAAATAATGCCTGCTGTAGTACCACAGACTGGGGACATATAGGACTTATCTGCTGTGGCTCCTGACCTCTGGGAGCTCAAGACAAGATTGGGCTCATTTTTTGGGGGGATCTAATCTCTATTTTGGTTTGGACATCTTGTATGGTTGTTGTGGGGTCAAAGGGATGCACAAATGCAAGCAGGCTCTCCAGTGCTGCCTTCCACTTTAATTTGTTAATGTTCTGAAATAAAAAAAAATTGAGTGCCCTTTAAATACTTGACTATGTGATTTGTATTTCAAAAGAGAGCTTGCTAGGAAGCAGGCAGGGACATCTCAAATTATATTATTGTTATTATCAGGGGACACAAACCTCCCTGAGGCCAAATGAGACACATTTGGAAGGTTGTTGTGGTAACTTTACACAAGAATAATTTAAGCCAAAATACTTAAAAAAAGGCCAAAAAAAAAATAACCAAAAATAATATAAAATTTAAAGAAAAAAGAAGAATTAACTTATTTTATTATTATTAGTATTATTTAGGAGGGAGGTGCGGCTTATAAATAATATTTTAAAATCATTAGAGCAATTTGGAATTACTTTAGAAACAAGTTTGGCATAAAACTCTCAATGTCAAAAGAAGAACGGAATGCGCTGCATTAAAACGATGCTATTAATTCCACCGTGACGAATGTGCCATCTCCATTTCCAACATTAGCTTTACCAAAACGAGCGCTCCCGTCTCATAGTTGCTTCTGAGCATGTGCATTTTTTTTCACGTTGTGAAAGCATACACACTATCGTTTTTCACGTCGTTAAAAAAAACGACATGAAAAACGACGTGAAAAAAGAGAGCATGTCCGGAATTTTTAATGGCCGTTTTTCACGTCGTTAAAAATGCTCTGGAGCCTACACACGATCATTTTTAATGGCCATTTTTAAAAATGGCATTTTTAACGGCATGAAAAACGATTGTGTGTACGGGGCATTACTGGGCACTTAACCCCCCCTCCTGCCCAGACCAATTTTCAGCTTTCAGCGCTGACGCTCTTTGAATGACAATTGCGCGGTCATACAACGCTGTACCCAAATGACATTTTTATAATTTTTTCACACAAATAGAGCTTTCTTTTGGTGGTATTTAACCACCGCTGGGATTTTTATTTTTTGCTAAACAAACAAAAAAAGATGGAAAATTTTGAAAAAACAAACAAACATGTTTCATAGTTTGTTATAAAATTTAGCAAACAGGTAATTTTTTTCCTTCATTGATATGCGCTGATGAGGCGGCACTGGTGGGCACTGTTAGGCTGCACTGGTGGGCACTGATAGGCACAGATAAGGTGGCACTGATGGGGACAGATAAGGCGGTACTAATGGCCACTGATAAGATGGCACTGATGGACCCTGATGGGTGGCACTGATGGGTGGCACTGATGGGTGCACTGATGGGCACTGATAGGTGTTACTGATAGGTACCACTGATGGGCATTGATAGGTGGAACTTATGGGCACTGGTAGGTGACACTGACGGGCACTGATAGGTGACACTGATGGACACTGGTAGGTGACACTGATGGACACTGCTAGGTGACACTGATAGGTGGCACTGTGGGCACTGATGGGTGGCACTGTGGGCACTGGTAGGTGGTGCTGGTGGGCACTGGGAGGCGGCACTGTTGTGCACTGGTAGGTGGCACTGGGAGGTGGCACAGGTGGCACAGATGAGCAGGCGGCTGCTCTCCTTGATCGGGACCGATGTCCCTCTGACAGCCGCCAGTGATCGGCTCTTTTTTTCTCCTCACGCTATCAGCGTGAGGAGAAAAAATAGCCGATTACCGGCTCTGTTTACATCACATGATCAGTTGTGATTGGCTGACAGCTGATCACGTGGTAAGGGGTCAGGATCAACCCCTTACTCCGATCTGTGATCAGCCGAGTCTCATTGACTCGCTGATCACAGAGTGCGCCGAGCGCGCCCTGCAGGGGGCGTGCAGGCCGCTCGACCATGGGAGGACGTCCATGGGCGCCCTCCCGGGAAAAAATTAGGTCCACACTGTAGCCGTCTTTCGGCTATAGCGCGGATCTGAAGTAGTTAAGTATGATAGATGAATCTAGGATCCTGGAAAACACCCATGTACCGATAGTTAGGACTCTCTTTGAGGCCCGTAAACTTATAGCCCAAAAACATCCTCCGACATTAGGCAAATGGAAAATGCAAATAAATGATACGGTACTTAGAGAAATATATATATATATACCTACATAGGAACTGCCCAGAAAAATGTGATAAGTAGGGATGGACTTTATGTTCGACTCGAACATGAGTTCGACTTGAACATTGGCTGTTCGCCCGTTCGCTGAATAGCGAACAATTTGGGGTGTTTGCGGCAAATTCTAAAGCTGCGGAACACCCTTTAAAAGTATATGGGAGAAATAAAAAATGCAAATTTTAAAGGTTAATATGCAAGTTATTGTCATAAAATGTTTGGGGACCTGGGTCCTGCCCCAGGGGACATGTATCAATGCAAAAAAAGTTTTAAAAACAGCAGTTTTTTCGGGAGCAGTGATTTTAATAATGCTTAAAGTGAAACAATAAAAGTGAAATATTCCTTTAAATTTCGTACCTGGGGGTGTCTATAGTATGCCTGTAAAGTAGCACATGTTTCCCGTGTTTAGAACTGTCCCTGCACAAAATGTCATTTCTGAAGGAAAAAAAGTCATTTAAAACTACTCGCGGCTATTAATGAATTGTCGGGTCCCGGCAATACAGATAAAAGTCATTGAAAAAAATGGCATGGGTTCCCCCCCAGTCCATTACCAGGCCCTTTGGGTCTGGTATAAATATTAAGGGGAACCCCAAACCAAAATAAAAAATAAATATATGCGTGGGGCTCCCCAAATTCCATTACCAGGCCCTCCAGGTCTGGTATGGATATTAAGGGGAACCCTGCACCAATTTTTTTATTAAAAATGGCGTAGGGGTCCCCCTTTAGGTCTGGTATGGATTTTAAGGGGAACCCCGCACCAAAAAAAAGTGGCGTGGGGTTCCCCCCAAAAATCCATACCAGACCCTTATCCGAGCACGCAACCTGGCAGGCCGCAAAAAAAGAGAGCGCCCTCCTCCTGAACCGTACCGGGCCACATGCCCTCAACATATGGAGGATGTCCCCATGTTGATGGGGACAAGGGCCTCATCCCCACAACCCTTGACCGGTGGTTGTGAGGGTCTGCAGGGCACGGGGCTTATTGGAATCTGGAAGCCCCCCCCATGTGAATTGGTAACGGGGTACATTGTACCCCCTACCATTTCACCAAAAAAGTGTCAAAAATGTTAAAAACCACACAGACACAGTTGGGACAAGTCCTTTATTAAAAATTTTAAAAAGAAAGAAAAAATTCCAACAATGTAATCCCCTCTCGAACGATACGGAGAAAAAAAAGCAGACTCGATCCTCTCTCCATGGGAGGTACCCACGGAATGACGCTCTCCCTCCGTGACAGTTCTTTTATAGCTGAGGGCAGGGCCAACCGTCACTTGCGTGGGTGACCCCGCCCCCTCTGACACAACGGGGAAATGCCGGGGTTACCCAATGACATGTACAGGTGACCCCACCCCCTCTGGCGCATCACGGGTTTTTGTTAAAATCACTGCTCCCTGAAAAAACTGCAGTTTTTAAAACTTTTTTTTGCATTGATACATGTCCCCTAGGGCAGGACCCAGGTCCCCAAACTATTTATGACAATAACTTGCATATTAACCTTTAAAATGAGCACTTTTGATTTTTCATGTTCGTGTCCCATAGACTTTAACAGTGTTCGCATGTTCTGGATGTGAACCGAGGGTGTTCGGCTCATTTCAGTGATAAGGTATGGGGGATGCGGCTGACTACCATGGGTTTAGCACACACAACCATCAATTAGGTAGAGCGGCACAAGGTGTTTGAGGACAGATCTAGTTGTGATGATGTATTGACCTTTTATTATGCTGGATCTATAGGAACCTCTAAATATAGCAGTGTAAAAACTTGAATGATGGGGTTGGGAGATAAAGATATTAGTAGGATAGAATGTTATGAGGTTTTTTTTATAAAGTAGATGTAAACCCAATTCATGAAATTTGAGCTGCAGTGTTTTTTATCTCTCTTCATAGCAGTATGTCCCGTAGCTTTGTCATGCCCCGTTCTTCTGTTATCAGCCTGATAACATGTAAGGTGATTGAGAATGGAGACCAGTCCCCTATTGCTGGTCACCCATAGTAGGATAAATATGGACTATCTTGGTACCGATATAGACAGTTTACACAAACAGATTGTAAAAAATATAAAATGTTTATTAATACAAAAAAGATATACATGTAAAACTTATGTAGGGAGATTTGTTTCATCCCTATGTATCATCTGACACTGTTCACTTCACTGGGAATAGGAGAGAGTTTACGTCCACTTTAAATATTGCTTATAAATTTGTGTTTATTATGATTAAACAATAAGTACATGGGTTGTGTGTATGTCTGTTAAAAACTTAATAAAAAAGGATTTGATTTAAAAAAAAAATTACCTATGGGAATGTGACCTGTCATTAATGGGAAATAGGATCCAATGAAAGAGTTTCTTTTATATTTATATCTATTAATTTCCACAACACTTACCATTCAGGTCTTCTGTTTTCTGCTGATGGCCATTGACTTTACAGCCGGCACCAAAGCATCCAACAACAGCTCTGAGGCAAAGGCTCTGAAAAGCAACGGCTCAAAAAAGCCAGACTCTGTAGAATGGACACTGATATCTCATTTGCTGGGGGCAATTTTGATGGTGTCAATATAATGAGGGCAATTTTGTTGCGGGCAATGTTAATGGGGCAATATTGATGGGGCAATATTGATGAGGCAATATTGATGGTGTCAATTTTGATGGTGTCAATAGGATGGGGGAAATTATGATGGTGTCAATATGATTGGGGCAATTTTAATGGGGACATTTTGATGGGGGCACGTTTGATGGGGGCACGTTTGATGGAGGCAATTTTGATGGTGTCAATTTTGATGGTGTCAATATCATGGGGGCAATTTTGATTTGGGAAATTTTGATGGGGCAATATGATGGGGGGCAATTTTGATGGGGCAAATCGATGGTGCAATTTTGATGAGGGCAATTTTGTTGAGTGCAATATTGATGGGGCAATATTGATGTGGCAATTTTGATGGTGGCAATATGATGGGGCAATTTTTGCTGGGGCAATGTTCATTGGGGCAATGTTGATGGTAGCAATGTTGATAGTGGCAATTTTGAAGTGGGCAATATTGATGCGGGCAATATTGATGGGGGCAATATGATGGTGGCAAAATTATGGAGGCGAATTTGATGGGAGCAATATCCACGGGGGCAATTTTGATGGGAGCAATATCCATGGGGGCAATATTGATGGGGGCAATTTTGATGGTGGCAATATAATGGGGCAATATTAATGGTGGCAATTTTGATGATGGCAATATGATGTGGGGCAATATGATGCAGCCATATTGATTGGGGCAATATTAATGGTGGCAATTTTGATGGGGGAAATATGATGGGGAAATATTGATGGGAGCAATTTGTTGGTGGCAATATGATTGGGAAATTTTGATGGTGGCAATATAATGGGGCAATATTGATGGGGCAGTATAGATGGAGGCAAGTTTTATGGTGGCAATATTGATGGGGCAATTTTGATGGGGCAAATTTAATGGGGGCAATATTGATGGGGCAACTTTGAAGGGGGCAATATGATGGGACTATTTGATGGGGGCAGTTTTGAAATGGGGAATTTTGATGGATGGAGGCAATTTTGATGGTGGCAATATTGATTGGGGCAATTTTTATGGGGACAATATTGATGGGGCAATTTTTAAGGGGGCAATATGATGGGGACAATTTTGATGGGGGCAATTTTGATGGTGGCAATATTATGGGGCAATTTTAATGGTGGCAATATAATGGGGCAATATTGATGGGGGCAGTATAGATGGAGGCAATTTTGATGGTGGCAATATGATGGGGGCAATTTTGATAGTGTAAATTTGATGGGGGCAATTTTGATGGTGGTAATGTGATAGGGGCAATATAATGGCTGCAATTTTGATGGGGGCAGTATGATAAGGGGCAATTTTGATGCTGGCGATATTGATAGGAGCAATTTTGATGGGGAAATATGATGGGGGCAATTTTGATGAGGACAGTATGATGGCAATTTGATGGGAGCAATTTTTATGGTGGCAATTTAATGGGGGCAATTTTGATGGTGGTAATAAGATGGGGCAAATTTGATGGGGGCAGTATAATGGGGGTCAATTTTGATATTGGCAATATGATGGGGCAATTTTTATGGGGACAATTTTGATGGGGGCCGTGACCTGGACGGGGTAAGTTCCGGACTTGCAGGCAGCCTGGTAGGCGACGAGCAAGCAAAGCGGCGATCGATCGAACAACGGGGTGAGGTGTTTCACACTGGGGTGCTTTTTTGTAATTTTTGAAAAGTCCCTCCCAATGCTCCCCAGTGTGCAAGTCTGAGTGATTGCACACTGGGGTGGTGCGCTTGCAGGATGGGAAATAAAGTCCTGCAAGCAGCATCTTTGGGGCGTGAGGGAGCGATGTATACACCGCTCCTCCACCGCCCCTGCCCATTGAAGTGAATGCAAAGCGCTTTGGCAGCGGCGCTATTCAGGCGCTAATAATCCTTTCCTTGGCCGCTAGCGGAGGTTAAAAGTGCCCAGCTAGCAGCTAAATAGCCCCGCTATAACAGGGGTAAATCGCTGCTAAAACTTGCGGTGCTTTACCGCTACCGCTCCCACCGCCGCAGTGTGAACGTAGCCATAGTAACAGCCGCCACTGCACATAACTGCCCCTCAGTGAATATTTTCTCAATTTTACCATGATTATCTCTATACTCTAGAGAACGTTATGTATGAAAATAGCAGTATAAAAGCATCAAAACCCATGCCACGTTTGTCACTATTAATAACTTCAGAAAATCGTCTTCAATACACCAAAATGAATTTTGTTGCTGCCATGCTCTTTGTTCATTTATTTTCAATTGTTTAAATTGAAAAGGTGTACAGAAAAAAGTAGCTGGGGATTTTTCTCACTATCTGTTATAACTATGAGGCAGGAAGGGAAGGTAAATCTCCCCAATGGATGGCAAAAATCTGACAGGGGTTATAACCCTCCCTTACTCTATACCAAAAAACTAAAATTCTGGTGACAGCTGTGGTCTCCCTCTCTTAGCCCCAGGGCCGGACTGGCCTACATGTCCGTGTGCCCTGCCCCCATAGCTCCCGAGCCGGGCACATGATTTTGCCACCACCCTGGTATGCAATGATTGGTTTCGTAGCCCGCAGCAATAGTGAGTATGAGGTCTTCTCCATGCTTTGACCTACCTCACCATCCCCTATGTCACTATGTAAAAGTGTCACTCAATTACTTTTTCTACCCCATAATATGCCTGGCGATGCACATTCATTGCTGTCTCCGCTTGTTATACTGCCTTGTTGTCAACCAATAAATTGATTTGTTTCAATTGTATAAATATGTACCTGCTCTCTTTCACCTCACTCAAAATCCCAATGCATTTTCTCCCTCCTTGTCTTGGTTCACAAATAGTGATGGAGGTGTCAGAGTGGTGACACCAGACCTGGTTTCCCTCCTTTTTGACTGGTCTACCGAGATACTGGGAAATTTCCCAGTAGGCCAGCTGCCTGGCTGCTCCTGGGGGCTGCTGTGAGGGCACTATGGCTGCAACTGGGCCGGTCGACATGCAACTGCGCATGCGCCAGCGCAGTTCCAAAGCTAGCCGTGCTTGGGAAAGCCCGTACACGTTCGGAAATTTACGGAAAGGCGGGCGCATGCACAGTGATACGATGGCGCCATTTTTAAAAGTTAAGCAGTAGCGCGTCGCTCAGTGAGGTCTCGTCTGGCGTGTGCCTCTTTCTACGTCCCCCCGCAGCCTCTGAACTCCTGTCCCCCCCTCCGCAGCCTCTGCCCTCCTGTTCCCCCCTGCAGCCTCTGACCTCCTGTCCCCCCCGCAGCCTCTGACCTCTTGTCCCTCCGCAGGCTCTGACCTCCTGTCCCCCCGCAGCCTCTGACCTCCTGTCCCCCCCGCAGCCTCTGACCTCCTGTCCCCCCCGCAGCCTCTGACCTCCTGTCCCCCCGCAGCCTCTGACCTCCTGTCCCCCGCAGCCTCTGACCTCCTGTCTCCTCTCAGCCTCTGACCTCCTGCCTCCCCTGCAGCCTCTGACCTCCTGCCCCCGCAGCCTCTGATCTCCTGTCCCCCCTCTGCAGCCTCTGACCTGTCCCCTCCCTTCAGCCTCTGACCTCCTGCCCCCCCTCCGCAGCCTCTGACCTCCTGTCCCTCCTCCGCAGCCTCTGACCTCCTGTCCCCCCTCTGCAGCCTCTGATTTCCTGCCCCCCTCCACAGCCTCTGACCTCCTGTCCCCCCTCCGCAGCCTCTGACCTCCTGTCCCCCCTCCGCAGCCTCTGACCTCCTGCCCCCCTCCACAGCCTCTGACCTCCTGTTCCCCCCTGCAGCCTCTGACCTCCTGTCCCCCCCTCCGCAGCCTCTGACCTCCTGTCCCCCCTCCGCAGCCTCTGACCTCCCCTGTACCACCTGCAGCCTCTGACCTCTCCTGTACCATCCGCAGCCTCTGACCTCTCCTGTACCATCCGCAGAATCTGACCTCTCCTGTACCATCCGCAGCCTCTGACCTCCCCTGTACCATCCGCAGCCTCTGACCTCCCCTGTACCATTTGCAGCCTCTGACCTCCCCTGTACCATCCGCAGCCTCTGACCTCTCCTGTACCATCCACAGCCTCTGACCTCTCCTGTACCATCCGCAGCCTCTGACCTCCCCTGTACTATCCGCAGCCTCTGACCTCCCCTGTACCATTCACAGCCTCTGACCTCTCCTGTACCATCCGCAGCCTCTGACCTCCCCTGTACCATTCGCAGTCTCTGACTTCTCCTGTACCATCCGCAGCCTCTGACCTCTCCTGTACCATCCGTAGCCTCTGACCTCTCCTGTGCCATTCGCAGCCTCTGACCTCTCCTGTACCATCCGAAGCCTCTGACCTCCCCTGTACCATCCACAGCCTCTGACCTCCCCTGTACCATCCTTAGCCTCTGACCTCTCCTGTACCATCCGCAGCCTCTGACCTCCCCTGTAACATCCGCAGCCTCTGACCTCCCCTGTACCATCCGCAGCCTCTGACCTCCCCTGTACCATTCGCAGTCTCTGACCTCTCCTGTACCGTCCGCAGCCTCTGACCTCTCCTGTACCATCCTTAGCCTCTGACCTCTCCTGTACCATTCACAGCCTCTGACCTCTCCTGTACCACCCGCAGCCTCTGACCTCCCCTGTACCATCCTTAGCCTCTGACCTCTCCTGTACCATCCGCAGCCTCTGACCTCCCCTGTAACATCCGCAGCCTCTGACCTCCCCTGTACCATCCGCAGCCTCTGACCTCTCCTGTACTATTCGCAGCCTCTGACCTCTCCTTTACCATCCGCAGCCTCTGACCTCTCCTGTACCATCCCGCCAGGATGGGGGTCATGGGAGAAGTCAGACATGTATGGACTGTGGAGAGGAAACTATGGGATAAAGCCAGAGCCACCAAGCTGGAGCTGAATGACTGAGCCCTGCACGGTGCACCTGAGAGGAGGTCAGTGACAGCGCCGCCAGGCCAGTCTGAGGGGGGGGTCAATGCAATATTGTGGGGGGGCACTGATCTAAAGGTTTCCCCCTTATATCAGTAAACCCCCTTACCTTAGTGTTCACTTTCTGTGGAAGGTGGTCTCTGGTCACCAGAGTCCTCCCCACATTCCCAGAGTTCCCCTTTACGTCATAGTCTGCAGGATTCAACCTTACAATGCAAGGGGGCACTCTGATGTAAAGGGGAATGCAGTGGACTCTGTTATAAGTGGGGTCTCTGGTCACCAGTGCCCCCCTTTATATGAGAGTTTGACACTGAGGCGCTTTGCAGGTGCTATAACGCTAAAAATAGTGCCTGCAAAGCGCCCTAAAAGAGCCGCTCCTCACACTCCAGTGTGAAAGCCCGAGGGCTTTCACACTGGAGCGGTGCGCTGGCAGGACGCTAAAAAATTTCCTTCCAGCCGCATCTTTGGAGCAGTGAAGGAGCGGTGTGTTTACCACTCCTCCACTGCTCCTGCCCATTGAAATGAATGCGGGTGGTTTTAACCCTTTTTCGGCCGTTAGCGGGGGTTAAAAGCGCCCGATAGTGGCTGAATAGCGCAGCGAAATTGACGGTAAAGCGCTGCTAAAAATAGCGCCGCTTTATCGCCGACGCACCCACCACTTAGATCATGATCTGCAATGTTCCCCTTTATGTCAGAGTTCCCTTGCACTGTAAAGGGGAATCCTGCAGACTCCTGATATATGAGGGAACTCTGTGCTGGGCTATATTAATCTGACCTTCATGTAAATTGAGAAATATGTTTTTTGACTTTTGTTTAACTTAAACACATTGCTAATAGCTTTAGCTACATGTTTATAGCTTAAATATTGATATTCGCACTAAAAACTGCCATTTTAGGCACTTTTTTTTGCAAATGTGTCTGTGCCAGTAAATGACATGATTTTTGCCAGTAATAATTTGCGTCGTTTGTAAATTCCATGTCTCTCTTATCTATATATAATACATTCTTCAAATGTGCTTTAAAATACATGGTTTTCCCTTTTATGTACAAGAAAATAATGACGTTATGATGTTGAGCTGGTATAGTAATGCTATGGGGCTGGTATGAACTTATTTCCAGGGCTGGTTTTTATTCCCAGTCCGGCCCTGCTAGCACCTTCCCCAGAACACTACAGTAAAGAGATTACATCATACTCCCTCCATCCCTCCCCTAACTATTCTGCTCTGCCCACTACTCAATATGAATCCTCTGTTATCTTCCTTCATACACCAAGAGACTAAAGGCATCTCCTCCCACCAATTGTCCCTGGCTCAACCCCCCCCCCCATACAGGATCCATGGTTCATAGAGTTTTCACTAAAATGATGAACCACCCACAAGTCCAGGTCCATGTGGAAAGCAGTCATTGGTTGCTAGAGAAGCCAGAGTCCCTAGTAACCAATGAGCTCACATGTGTTCTACGTCCCCTGCAGCAGGTTTGTCCTCCCAGCTCCCGGCTCCTGCCTGCCAGGCTACAGAGACATCTGGGACAGGGCACTCTGATGGGGCAACTAATCTATGGGGCACTTTGATGGGGCAACTAGTCTATGGAGGCACTGTGATGGGGCAACTTATCTTTGGGGCACTGTGATGGGGCAACTAATCTATGGGGACACTCTCATGGGGCAACTTATCTATGGAGCAACTAATCTATGGGGGCACTTTCATTGGGCAACTTATCTTTGTGGGCACTCTGAAGGAGTCAACTAATCTACGGGGCACTGTGATGGGGGCAACCTATCTATGGGGACACTCTCATGGGGAAACTTATTTATGGGGGCACTCTCATGGGGCAACTTATCTATGAAGGCACTCTCATGGGGCAAATTATCTATGTGGGCACTCTCATGGGGAAACTTATCTATGGGGGCACTCTCATGGGGCAACTTATGTATGGGGACACTCTCATGGGGAAACTTATTTATGGGAACACTCTCATGGGGCAACTTATCTATGGGGGCACTCTCATGGGGCAACTTATCTATGAGGGAACTCTCATGGGGCAACTAAACTATGGAGCACTGTGATGGGGGTAACTTATCTATGGGAAAAGTCCATATTCCCATCGCACACGATCCTGGAATGAGCTCTGAAAGTTTTGGGTGCTGTAGCGACAACCACCTGGATACTGGAACCAATGCGATATGTAGATATTCGCCAGCACACCAACAATCATCAATTTCGTCCAAATGTTTTTTTTCAAAGAATAATCACATAACAACACTGAGTTTTTTTCTCAATTTTTTTCTCAATTTTATTGACTGTAATAATTCACATTACACAGGTAAATGGAACTGGCAAGTCATATATCACCGTATGTTCTCATTTAGATTTATGGTTGGGGGGCAGCAACTGACTCTCCTAAAATTGCAATAGGCTGCGGAGGGGGGTGTTTACATGCTGTGGCTGTGATGCTTCGCTTTGCCACTGCAGCTAAGTTGACCTGACATGTAGTGATTGGCGAGCAGGCAAGTAGGCATTGCATTGCTTCCTCATGGCCTGTCAGTAGCATGATTTGGAAGGGGAACAGGCAACAGAGGCAAGTAAGATTTAGATGTATGTCTAAATCCACACTTATGAATCACACTACAGTATTTACAAAAAGTCTTTCCTGCACTTGGCATCTGCAAAATGTTTAACTAACTCATCAAACTGTATCATCTTGAAGACGCTGCTCTCGACAGGCAGTAGGAACAGAGCACTTAGCCTTTCATGGGTCATCGTCGTTCTCAGATAATTCTATATCAGTGCCAATTTGCTGAACGACCTTTTTCCCGAACAACTAGTGACCATTATGCTTAAATATATTCTAAGAGATACATTAACACCTGGAAAGGTATCAGCAAGCCCTTCATCATGTAATAAAACTGCCTGTTGAGATGGAGTGAGACATGACCGGAGCTTGGCAAAGGCTGCAAACTGGACAATTTCCTTAACAAACACACTACTGAAATCTCGAGGGAAAGCACTAATAAGTTTCCTATCCTCAGTTTTTATCTCTGTATCAGGTAGACTGCATAAGTCGACTATTAGTTTGAACCTGTCAGACACTGATTGGTATGATACCCTTTTAAGGCAACAGACAACTGATCTAAAATATATTCTGTATCCTGACACCCATACACACTTTGTTATTTTTTTTGTATAATAAAACACATTTTATTAATATTACATTTTTATAAAGAAATTCTGGGGTCCCCTCTGGCAGTGGGTCCTGTGGAAATTGGCCCTTTATAAATCTGCACTGTTGTGACACAACACTGGCAACAAGGACACTTGAACCCTATGTGCAGCCTCCAGAGAATTGTCTGCAATATCCAGGAGAGCTGGTAATGCACTGATTTGAACAGTTTTCCATTGCTTTAGTGGCCAAAAGTAACTGTCAGGATGGGGGAGAGCCTATGTTGCTGATCTGAGACATTTAGCAGCACCTTGCAGATCTGGATTCTTACATGATAAAATGATTGGAGACCAGCTTATTGAAAAGACTATAAACCCAAAACTGAGGGAACGGCTGCTTATGGACTGTCAGAAAAGGGTACACACCGAGGTCGAGATGCAGAGAGCGGCTCACTCTTGAGACTAAGCGCACTACACCCCCTGGAGATGGGACAGAGGGTGGATGGCACAAAGAGGCACAAGCTACCAGTAAGCTGAGCAGGACTTGCGTGAAGGTCACAGAAGACAGGTACGGGAACTGATGGTGATCAGAACTGTTGTAGTTGTGCAGAAAGTCCAGAGCAGGCCGGGGGTCAAACACCCAAAAGGAGGGAAGTCCAAAGCAAGCAGAGGGTCAAGTATTGGAGACTGGAGGTAATCCGGGTCACAGGCAAGACGGTCAGGTGCAGGAGGCTGGCAGCAAAGTCTGGGTCACAAGTAGAGGGTCAAATACGGGAGACAGCAGCGAAGTCCAATAAGCAAGCCAAGGGTCAGGTCAGAAGAGATCAGGGTAGTCAAGAGGCAATCCGGGTCACAGCAGTACATTAGGCAGGCAGGAAACAGGAACTTGAGACACAGGAAGCTGAAGACAAAACAGCAATTTGCTTGGGGATTTGCTCAGCTTTTATAGGGAGCCAGGATATCATGTGACACGCTGAACAGATTGAGCTGTTTATTTCCCTGACAGGCAGCCAGCATGTCATGTGACACGCTGAACAGATCAAAGCTGTTTATTTCCCTGACATGGACCCAGATACACTGACTTTGGTAATCGCTGTGGATTTGGGATGCCTGGTGGAAATGGTTGTGCAGGAAGCAAGTAATATGCTATGCCCCATAGATACTAATGAAGTTCATGTTCAAGTACAAAAACTGACTGACAGTACATCAAACACACGTTGTTCTAACTGTGAAGGTAACTGCCATCAGGAAGGCATGAAGATGTGCCCTGCACAAGGCAAACGCTGCAGGAGCTGTAACAAACTGAAACACTTTGCTAAATGTTGTTGTTTCACCACACATACATCTGTTCATAACTTAAAGAAGCCAGGTCAGGAGCCTGATGACGTGCAGATGTATCCAATCAGAAATAAAGGTGACACATTTTAACTCTGTCACTGTGTAATTGCTAATCTCAAAATTCTGCTGCTGTTAGACAGAGGAGCAAAAGTTTAAATTTTGAATGAAGCAACTTACAATAACTGGGGCGGGCAGGTGCGGTGGCGGTATATCGTATTTACCGCAATATTCGACCGCTATCGGTGCGGCTTTAACCCCCGCTAGCGGACGAAAAAGGGTTAATACCGCCCGAAAACTGTGGCTACAGCCACTGTTTGCGGGCGGTATTACCGCGGTGTCTCATTGATTTCAATGGGAAGGAGAAGTAAAGGAGCGGCATACACACCGCTCCTTTCACTGCTCCAAAGATGCGGCTTGCAGGAGATTTTTTTTCCTCCCGCCAGCGCATCGTCTCAGTGTGAAAGCCCTCGGGCTTTCACATTGAGAATACTGGGGCAGGGGTATTTCAGGCATTATTTATGCGCTATTTTTTGCGCTAAAATCCCTGAAATACGCCTCAGTGTGAAAGGGGCCTAAGCTTTTTTGTCATTATTCACTCCAGGAGATACTGGCTACCCTAACGGGCTACAGTAAGCTTTTTTTTGTCACTGAGAGTGGAAAAAACCTTTTAGGACTATACTTATTTCATGCACTGGGGTTTAAAGTTCTGCATCAGACGGATGCTGAAGTATCCTGATGGACAGCATCTGGAAAGAAATATACTCTGAAGCCTCGTGCACACGTTGTTTTTTTCGACGAGATTCTTGGACAAGAAACTTGTCCCGGCCGAGTGTACAGACGCTCAATTCAAAGAACCCGCGGTTCTTTGAATTGAGCGTACGCGGTGACGTCATCGACTACGCTCGTCGCATTCGATGCCGTCGCCGCCATCTTGGTATACCCTACCTATGCCTAGGAAGCTACCGCGCATGCGTCAAATTCATTTCGAACATGCGCGGGCTTCCCGGAGGACAGGTAAGTGTACACACACTCACTTTTCTCGTCTAGAAACATGCCGACGAGAATCTCGACGAGAAAATAGAGAGCAGGTTCTCTATTTTCTCGTCGAGATTACTTGTCGGTTTTCTTGACGAGAAACCATACACACGAACGAGTTTCTCGGCAAGACATCTCTGCCAGCAAGTTTCTTGCTGGTTCTTGCCGAGAAACTCGGTTGTGTGTACGAGGCCATAGACCAGGGGTATTGAATTACAATTCGCCGAGGTCCGGTCAGTAAAATTTTCTTATAGCAGAGGTCCGAATATCATTTTAGTTCCCTGTCATGCATTTTCGCATGCGCCAAACGACATGTTGCTGCAGCACAATGTGGCTTGGTGCGGCGCAATTTTCTTTTAAAAAAAAAGGTCAAGGACTTCTTTCTCTCGGTTTTCATGTGGGTAGTGCAGCCCATTAAAATAGGCTGATGCACCCACGACGTGTGCACCTAATGCACATGCACAGATCTTAATCCATTCTTATATCAGCTTCCTTAGTCCCCAGTGCACATCACAGTCCCCTCCCCCTTCACATCAAGATCCCCTCTTGATGAGTGTCCTCAGCTCCCCCTTTACATCATCCCCCTCCACTCCTTCCACAGTAGTGTCCTCACACTTCCTTAACATCAACCCCCAGTACTGTCCTCTGCCCCTATTAACATCATAACCCCACATTACTCTCCTCAGTCCCCCCTCCACACCCCTGTCCTCAGTCCCCCAAATCACAGTCCTCAGCCCCCCCCCCACATTACATTCCTCCCCTCTCCACTTTAATATCCTCAGCCCCCCCACATTACAGTCCTCAGTCCCCTCACATTACAGTCCTCAGCTCCCCCACATTACAGTCCTCAGCTCCCCCACACTCCAGTCCTCAGTCCCCCCACATTACAGTGCTCAGCTCCCCCACACTCCAGTCCTCAGCTCCCCCACATTACAGTCCTCAGTCCCTTCACATTACAGTGCTCAGCTCCCCCACATTACAGTCCTCAGCTCCCCCACATTACAGTCCTCAGCTCCCCCACATTACAGTCCTCAGTCCCTTCACATTACAGTGCTCAGCTCCCCCACATTACAGTCCTCAGTCCCTTCACATTACAGTCCTCAGTCCCCCCACATTACAGTGCTCAGCTCCCCCACATTACAGTGCTCAGCTCCCCCACATTACAGTGCTCAGCTCCCCCACATTACAGTCCTCAGCTCCCCCACATTACAGTCCTCAGCTCCCCCACATTACAGTCCTCAGCTCCCCCACATTACAGTCCTCAGTCCCTTCACATTACAGTGCTCAGCTCCCCCACATTACAGTGCTCAGCTCCCCCACATTACAGTCCGCAGCTCCCCCACATTACAGTCCTCAGCTCCCCCACATTACAGTCCTCAGCTCCCCCACATTACAGTCCTCAGTCCCTTCACATTACAGTGCTCAGCTCCCCCACATTACAGTCCTCAGTCCCTTCACATTACAGTGCTCAGCTCCCCCACATTACAGTCCTCAGTCCCCCCACATTACAGTGCTCAGCTCCCCCACATTACAGTGCTCAGCTCCCCCACATTACAGTGCTCAGCTCCCCCACATTACAGTCCTCAGTCCCTTCACATTACAGTGCTCAGCTCCCCCACATTACAGTGCTCAGCTCCCCCACATTACAGTCCTCAGTCCCTTCACATTACAGTGCTCAGCTCCCCCACATTACAGTCCTCAGTCCCTTCACATTACAGTGCTCAGCTCCCCCACATTACAGTGCTCAGCTCCCCTACACTCCAGTCCCTAGTCCCCCCACACTCCAGTCCTCAGTCCCCCCCCACACTCCAGTCCTCAGTACCCCCCACACTACAGTCCTCAGCTCCCCCACACTCCAGTCCTCAGTCCCCCCCACACTCCAGTCCTCAGTACCCCCACATTACAGTCCTCAGCTTCCCCACACTCCAGTCCTCAGTGCCCCCACATTACAGTCCTCAGCTCCCCCACACTCCAGTCCTCAGTCCCCCCACATTACAGTGCTCAGCTCCCCCACATTAAAGTCCTCAATCCCCCCACACTCCAGTCCTCACTCCCCCCACATTACAGTGCTCAGCTCCCCCACATTACAGTGCTCAGCTCCCCCACATTACAGTGCTCAGTCCCCCCACATTACAGTGCTCAGTCCCCCCACATTACAGTGCTCAGCTCCCCCACATTACAGTGCTCAGCTCCCCCACATTACAGTGCTCAGCTCCCCCCACACACTCCAGTCCTCAGTCCCCCCCCACACTCCAGTCCTCAGTCCCCCCCCACACTACAGTCCTTAGTACCCCCCACACTACAGTCCTCAGCTCCCCCACACTCCAGTCCTTAGTCCCCCCACATTAAAGTCCTCAATCCCCCCACACTACAGTCCTCAGCTCCCCCCACATTACAGTGCTCAGCTCCCCCACATTACAGTCCTGAGCTCCCCCCACATTACAGTCCTCAGCTCCCCCCACATTACAGTCCTCAGCTCCCCCTCTTTGATGTCCTCAGCCCCTCCCCCCGCCCCCACATCACTGCAATCCTGAGGCTCGGCATCCTCCCCACACATTCAATTGTTAGCTCTAAACTTCACCCCCCTCACTGTCCTACCTTACACAGGCAGATCGGAGGGAGGCACAGCGTGTCTGGATAGGGGCAGGAGAGGAGTTGCAGGGAGGGAGGCGGGACAGCTCTGGATGGAGGGCCGAGGTAACAAACAGGTGATTGGCTGCTAGGATGAAGGACAGTCCTAGCAGCCAATCGCCTTTTTCATAATCTCGGGCAGCTCCGCCCTCCACCCAGAATTGTTCCGCCTCCCACTGTCGGCTCTGTGAGGATTACAGAGCAACGGCAGGAGGAAGAAAAGGCTCCTACATGGCGGTACCGCGGTGGTCCGAATGGCAGAGTGCCGCGGGCCGCATGTGGCCCACGGTCCGCCATTTAGTGATGCCCGCCATAGACTATTACTGAACTAGGTCACATTCACAAATTTTCTCCTAAACCCACGATTTAGCAGTCCTGGCCATAGTTGACTAATGCCCCATACACACGATCGTTTTTCATGCCGTTAAAAATGCCATTTTTAAAAATGGGCATTAAAACCGATCGTGTGTATGCTCCAGAGCATTTTTAATGGTGTGAAAAACGGGCATTAAAAATTTCGAACATGCTCTATTTTTTCATGTCGTTTTTTGTAACGACGTGAAAAACGATAGTCTGTATGCTTTAACGACGTGAAAAAAAACGCGCATGCTCAGAATCAAGTATGAGACGGGAGCGCTCGTTCTGGTAAAACTAGCGTTTGTAATGGAGATAGCACATTCGTCATGCTGTAACAGACTGAAAAGCACAAGGCTGAAAAGCGCGAATCGTCGCTCAACAAACTTTACTAACATGAAGGGTGGCGCCATCCGAACGGAACTTCCCCTTTATAGTGCCGTCGTACGTGTTGTACGTCACTGCGCTTTGCTTGAACGTTTTTTTTAATGATCGTGTGTACGCAAGACAGGCTTGAGAGAAAACATGAAAAAAAACTACAAGAAAAACGTTGGTTTAAAAAATGGCATGAAAATCGATCGTGTGTACGCCGCATAAGAACTGCAAAAACTCCTGCAAGAGAATATCATAGAATCTAACTATTGACTTCTCCCCATTGGTTTTCAACCTAGTCACAGCCAACAAAGGGAGGCAAATTTGAATATTTGTTAACCTTTACCTGGCAAACAAAGAAAAAATACCTGGTTGTTACTTACTGCCTACTGCAGAAGTTTTCTTTTTTCCAATGCCATTGGTCAAAAATCTTCACTAAACTTGACCTCTGTAAAGGCTTTCATAAAAAATCACTATCATTGGAGGCCAGGAACTTCCAATGATAGCATTAGAGGAGTTTCCACTTTAAACACATGCTTTTTGGACTATGCTGGGCTCCAAGCTCTTTCCAAAAAAATAACAGCCACTGTTTTATGCAGGGATAACTGTGTAAGAATTTACTTGGGTGATATCTTCATCCATGTACCCTCTCTGAAGGAACACAATTCAAATGTGATTTTGTGCAGACTCTGATCACTGGGTATACAACCCTTATTATCCAACAATGATGCTATACACAAATTACCTGAGCCAAAAGATAAAACAAAGCTTGCTTCATTTGTAGGATTCAAAACTATTATTTTCGGTTTGTAGCTGACGCAAAATTACAACACCTTTCCATTCCTTACTCAAAAAAGATGCAGCACGGCAGTGGACTCAAGCCAGGGCTGTACGTGCCTCGATAAACTGTATAGCTTCTGCACCAACACTTGCCCATTTGTCACCAAGTGCCCCAACATTTGTTTCTTGTGATTCTTTCACTGTTGATTTAGGTGTAGTTTTATCTCAAATTTTCCAGAAAGAGGAACATCTTTTTTTTCTTTTTTCTCTCTAGCTCTTTCCCCAGCTGAGCAGAATGATTACATCACCTTATCTATGGTAGAAAGTTTATTCTGACAACTGATCATCACCAAGTCCTGTCTTCATGTTGTCATCATCACCAGGGTCTGGGCATTGTCCTCTTTGTATACATAGATGGTTGGACATTGTTTCTGAACAACTTTGACATTTGCTATAGACCAGGAAAGTTAAATCAAGCAGCAGATTATTTGTCCCATGTGGTCCTCAATCCAGAAGAGGGACAGGAAGACCAAGAAGAAGAGCAGCCACTTTTGATATTCAGTTCACCATTCTTCACAATTACTTCACAGAACCTGAAGACAGCAACTCAGAATGATCAAGTCATTCAGGAAATACTGACTTACATGGTGAGTGGCAATCTGCCTTACCCGGACATCTTAAGTCAATTAAGAACCCAGTTGTCATCTTGGAAAAGCGTTTGCTTTTTAGAAAAACACAGAGCAGTAATTACAGCAGCACTGAAACAATCAGTTCTGAAAATGGCGCATGAAGGTCATCTATGTGTGGTATAGACTAAACAACTTTGCAGAGAAGCAGTGTGGCGGCCTGGTATAGAGAAGCAAATATAAACGTTAGTTTGCAATTGTGAGCTGTGCTTGCTCATTACTGAAAATCAGAGGAAAATAGCTGTTTCATTACAAGTCAGATATTTCCCAAAAGACTCATGGAATACAACCCAAATGGATATATGTGAAGAAATTACAGTAGCATCAAAACATCAAAGATACTGTTTGGTAGCTTATGATTTCTATTTGAAATGGTTAGAGGTGGCTACAGCAGACATGACCACTAAAGTTGTCACCACCATCTTGAAGAGACGGTTCCCAAGGTAGGGACTAACAGTAAACATTACTGATAATGGTCCAAAATTTATGTCAAAGGAGTTTAAGACTTTCCTTAAATCAAAGGGAATGTAGCACATCTTAACACCTTGACACAATCCACAGGCCAATTGAGGTGTGTGTCATGGTTATGCAGTAATGTTTGTCTCTCAGCCTACCCCTCCATGTGTCCTGCTTTAGAGGCCAGCCACTCTCACCTGGCTGCTTAAGTAATCTCTCCTCTAAGCATGGCTACACCCCAGGCCCTATCAGGGAACACTATATTAACCTGTGCACAGTGGCGGTGCGTCCATAGAGGGCGCCGGAGCGCCGCCCCCTCTCGCTCCTGCACCGCCACTGAAAGACAATACACAGATTCATGCATTGCATGAATCTGTGTATTGTCGCCGCTGCCGCTGCCGCCCACTATTCAGATGGCCGTCCTCCTGGTGAGCGCCGGCCATCTGAATTTGAGCGGTGGCCGGCGGTGGGTGTGTTTTGGAAGTGTCTATCAGAGCCAGCGGCTCTGATAGGCTTTCCGATTACAGCCCTCAGGCTGTAATCGGCTTCCAAATAGTTGACCAGGGGACGCACGGGGGGTGCGTTCCTTGGTCAACACTGACATGTATCTCAGCCACTCAGGTTCACTGGATCTGGTTACCGGTAACCTGATTATTGGCTGAAGCGACATCGAGGGCGGGAGAAGACATCGAGGGATCGTGGAGGATCCAAGGATGACTGACCGAGAAAGGTAAGTGCCAGGCGGGGGGGGGGTCGGTGGCAATCTGGCAGCATTTTAGGGGCACAGTGGCGACAATGGCATGGCACAGTGGCTGGGTTTGGCATGGCACAGCGGCAACAATTGATAGGCACAGTGGCGACAATGCCATGGCACAGTGGCTGCGTTTGGCATGACACAGTGGCGACAATTGATGGGCACAGTGGCGACAATGGCATGGCACAGTGGCTGCGTTTGGCATGGCACAGTGGCGACAATTGATGGCACAGTGGCTGCGTTTGATGGCATGGCACAGTGGCGACAATTGATGGGCACAGTGGCTGCGTTTGATGGCATGGCACAGTGGCTGCATTTGATGGCATGGCACAGTGGCGACAATTTTAGGGCACAGTGGTGACAATTTTATGGCACAGTGGCTGCGTTTGATGGGCACAGTGGCTGCGTTTGATGGGCACAGTGGCGGCAATTGATGGGCACAGTGGCGGCAATTGATGGGCCCAGTGAGGCTGCAATTGATGTTTTTTTTTCCTTTGTTTGCGCCCCCCCAAAAAAAAATTGAGCACCAGCCGCCACTGCCTGTGCACTGCAAGCCAGCCATGCTGATCAACATTGTTTGTTAAGCTATTGTGTGTTTGGGTTCCTGCTTGCCGTGTGCTACGTCTGTCTCTGTTTTACCGATCTTGGCTTGTTCTCAACTATCCCTGTCTGCTTGTGACCTTGACCTTTGGCGTGTCCTTTGTTTATCCTTGTCTGCTAGTCGCCCCGACCTTTGGCTTATCCCCTCACTATCTCTTGTATCCTGAGCTGCTGCTTCCCCTCTATCCTCTATAGCCTACTGTGAGCGTGAGCTGGGGGACTCTGGGGGCTGTGACCTGGATCCAGTTGCAGCCCAGTCCATCCTCACCACTAGAGGCTCTTTTAAACACCTGCTGGATCTTAGACTCCGCGCCCTGGGGAATCTTAGGCTCTAGCTCCCTGTGGGATCCCTGTTAGTGCTCCAGTGGACCTGCCTTCCTTAACCACCCAGAGTTCCATCCGCAGCAGTCAGCCATAGGGTTCACTACCTTAGTGGTGCACTCCTGACCCCAACGGTGTGCATCTGTCACCTGGCTTCAGGTGACCTGACAGTGTGGAACATTTTAACCAGACATTTAAAAATGGCCTAAAGATACATCTGCACCAGGGACTGCGGTGATGTATGTTTGTTAATTTCCATGTATTGCCATTTTAGGAAAATGTTATGGCATTTCTGCTTTAAGAGCTTTACGAGATAGCAGGAGGAGTTGGAGCAAGACGTTTGGTGTGTGATTAATAAAAATGGTGACCTGTTAACAGTCTGTCTGCACTGCTAAGACACAATGCATGGCTATTGTTTATGATATACAGAGTTTTAGCATACTAAATGTCATCCAGTCAGTGTTTAGTTCTGTGTATTTGAAAAAAATTACAAAGTTCTTGGTTTTCCATATCTTACAAATCCATATAGCCACCTGCATGTGAAGCAAATGGCATTTTAAAACAACCCTTATACCCTGGATAAAGTTTCCTTGTTTGCAATTTTTCAATTTACTATAATACTGTATATGTGAATTACAACAGTATCTGTGCAAAAAATCTGAATTAAAATGTATCCTGTATGATAAAAGTTGAAAAGATATTTATTGTCAAAGGAGTTAATAAGTTCAATTAGGTCACACATGCGTTAATGATGATTATATGTAACGCTTTTGAGTCAAGTGGGTTTGCTCTCTTGCTGCTTGATCTCAGGCTGGCTCCCAGCAGTGAAATGGGTTTCTATGAGAGTTTATGTCAGATTTAATCTTGGTTACAAAGGAAGCTGAATTCATTATCATGCTTTCTCTGTTTCTCACTGCACCTGTGCTGACCCTTCTATTTCCTTGGGTCACATGGCAGTATCATTTGATGTCTTTCATAATGGTCTATGGGCATCCACCAAAGCCTCTTTCTGCTTTCAGCCACAGGCACAAAGTCTCAGAGGAAGTGACTGCAAACTTTAATGTTGACTTTTACTGGGAAAATATCAGCTTTTCTAATCAGCCTGCAGGTGAACCTATTCATCAAATGAAGGTTTAGCCACTGGCAGTGCATGCTTTTATTCTGCAGTCTGACTAAATGATTGGTTATCCGATGCAAAATGACCAACGACCAGAAGAATTAAAATTCACAAAAACAAATTGTCTTTATATTTGACTTACAGTAACCAAGGTTGAAAATGTGCTATTAAATGAATATCCAATCTCTTTAATATCTTTTTCATTTAGATATGTTTTAACTATTGATATTTAATAGTAGAGAGGATTACCATGAAACCTAGATGTACCAAATTCATATGCTTGCAAATCGGTCTCTGGTCAAAGGCCTATAAAAGTTGGTTCACCCTGTTCCGCCACCATCTTCTTGTATTTTTCTGAAGACTCGTTGTAGCATCTACCTCCGAGTTCTCACAGTGACCTGCTTGATGCAGCTACAGACTAATGCCGTGTACACACGATTGGAATTTCCGGCAAGAAAAGTTCGATGTGAGCATTTGGTCGGAAATTCCGACCGTGTGTAGGTTCCATCAGACTTTTTCTGTCGGAACTTCCGACAACAAAAATTTGAGAGCTGGTTCTCAAATTTTCCGACAGGAAAAGTTCCCATTGGAAATTCCGATCGTCTGTATGCAATTCCGACGCGAAAAAAAACATGCATGCTCAGAATCAAGCAGAAGAGCCGAACTACCTATTGAACTTCATTGATCTCGGCTTGTCGTACGTGTTGTACGTCACCGCGTTCTTGACGGTCGGAATTTCCAACAAGATTTGTGTGACCGTGTGTATGCAAGCCAAGTTTGAGCGAAATTCCGATCGTGTGTACGCAGCATTAGGCCTGGTATACACCTATGCAGGTTGCATTTAGCATTTTTCTTTCAAGTATTTTATTCGTATTTCAAGAAGTACAGAGACAACAACAGAAATATTAACACTAAGCCTTTGGCCACATACAATTCTCCGAGTAGGGATAAGTGATTCTGACCATACATAAAAAAAGAAGATCATAAACATACTACGGTACCAAAAACCTATCCAGATGATCCAGTCGACAAAAAATTGGAAAAGGTCCAGAGGTCAGGGGGGACCATCCCAGCACCCCCGTTGGGAACTAGCTGTGCCCGGACAGCCTCCCCCGAGGACCCTAGGTGAGACCGGCATCCCACGTTGGCTAAGAACATTACCCTAAATACAAAAACATGGGTACCTAGCTCGTAAACCTCAATGTGTGGTCCATATGACTTATTGGCTACAAGAAAAAAAAATTATAAGCGCAGTCTGAAAACCTAAGGTGGCCAAGTTACCTACTGAAAAATTAAAAAGAAAACACCAAAACAAAAAATTAAAAATTACAAATTACAAACTACAAAACAAAACCTAGGACACAAGACAGACACAGGAGGGGGGAGGGGAACAGAGCAGAAAAGAGGAATGAAAAGAGAAAGGTAGAGCCAGTTGACGGGATAAGAACCTGTCAAGCACAATCGATATGTGAATGTTGGGCTGGTGGACCCGGGCGAAGTTCGACGCCCACATGAATCGCCCATGGATCCCAAATAGATTCAAACCATTCTGTATCGTCTAGCAAAACACTTGTCAGTTTTTCCTGGGTCATGATCCACGAGATCTTATTTTTGGCGGCCAAAAAAGAGACTCTAGGCAGTTTCCAGGCCTTAGCAATCGTCAATTTGGCACCCAACAGAATGAAGTGAATTAATGTGCGATCGAATTTGTGAGTCTTGGGAGTGAAGGCGTTAAGAAGGGCCACCGCCGGGGTCCTCGGGACCCGGAGACCCGTTACGGATTGGATCAAGTTAAATATCCTCTTCCAGAAGGGCCTAATTTTAGCACATTCCCACCAGACGTGGACCATAGTCCCTACCGTCTCACAACCTCTGAAGCAGAGTGGATTAGCGGAGGGGAACATAAGTGCTAATTTGGCCGGGGTAAGATACCACCTGGTCATCACTTTGATGCTGGCCTCAATTAGTGAGATATTTTTAATGCCCTTGTAGGCTCTAGAAAAGGAAGAAAACCAGGTCTCCAGATCCCAATGCATCCGAAGGTCACCCTCCCAAGCCGCCATGTATGTAGCTTTACAATCCCTCTGGGCCAGTGACTGATAAATAATGGAGATTCCACCTCTCTGATCTGTGGCCTGACCACACCATAACTCGTAATCTGTAAAACAAGGTGGAGTGGGTTTTCCCCTCCAAATTTTATAGAGGAAATGTTGAATCTGACTAAACCTGAAGTGTTCTGTAGTCGGGATCTCAAGTTGTCGTTTGCACAATTTCAGAGTGATTGGCCCTGAAGCCGTGAAAAAGTGTCCAATCCGATACAACCCCTTATCCAGCCACCATTTAAATGATTTGATGTCACGTCCGGGTATAAAGTCTGGGTTGTTGAAGATGTGAGCCAGGGGGTGGAATACAGAGACTAAGGAAGTCTCAGTTCTAAGTCTGTCCCAGAGAGCGAGAGATTGCGAAAGTATAGGGGAGAGTATAGGGGGACGATCCTTAGGGAGGATCCATAGTAAAAAATCCATGGTGTAAGTAGGGGCAGCTTGTCTCTCTATTTGTATCCAATCCGGTTTTTCCAATTTTGAATATACTGTGGACAGTTGGGCAAGTCTAGCCGCTTGGAAATACCAAAGCAATCTTGGTAAGCCTAACCCACCCTTCTTTTTAAGTCTGATGAGCGTATCGCGGGGTAACCGGTGTCCTGTTCCTCCCCAAATGAACTGCGTCACTTTCCTCTGTAAGGACTGGAGGTGGTCTTTTCTGATGTTAATCGGTAATGCTCTAAACAAGTATAATAGTCGGGGAAGGAATGTCATTTTAATGGAATGTATTCTCCCAAGCCAGGACAAGCCACCCTTGGCCCAGTATTTCAGATCTGATTCCAGCTTCTTGTAAGTGGGTGGAAAGTTAGCTGAGTACAGCTGTTCAATTTTGGAGGTGAGATTAATCCCCAGGTATTCTAAACTTGTATCCTTCCAAGAAAATTCGAAATCAGTCTTAAGTGTTGCTACAGTACTTGGCGGTAGTGAGACGTTAAGGGCATGGGATTTAGAATAATTAACCCTAAGGCCAGAAGCTATCGTGAATTCTTTTAATGTTTTGCAAAGATTAGGTAGGGACGTGATGGGGGACGTTAAGAAGATCAGCATATCGTCCGCAAAAAGACCGCATTTATGCGTTTGGGTTCCACAGGAGACGCCCTTGATGTTGGGATTAGAACGTATAGCTGTTGCCAAAGTCTCGATGGCGATAGCGAAAATTAGAGGGGATAGGGGGCATCCCAGTCTGGTTCCCCTCGAGATGTCAAATATTGAGGACTAATGACCTTGAAGGCGAATCATCGCCTTCGGGGTGGAGTATAAGGAGTGGAGAACTCCTAAAAACCTGCTTCCGAAACCCCAGTGCTCCATGAGAGAGAAAATGTAGGGCCATTCGATGGAATCGAAGGCCTTATGCAGATCTAGAGATAAAAGCATCCCTTCTTGCTTGGAACCTCCCTCCCAGTTCAATTGGAGTAGTGAAACAACGTCAATGGCCCTCCTAATTTGATCCGGCCCTTGTCGGCCAGGGATGAACCCTACTTGGTCTTTATGGACATATCGTCCAATGAAGGAGGCCAAACGGTTAGCTAAAATTTTAGTTAGTATCTTAAGGTCATTATTTATGAGGGATATGGGCCTATAGTTCTCCACCCCCTCCGGGCTTTTGTTAGGTTTAGGGAGAACTGTTATAAAGGCAGTGTTGAGCTGAGGATCTAACGGATTGCCTTTAGCTTTGGTATTAAAGAATTTTGCCATAAAGGGCGCTAGGGTGTCTGCAAAGGCCTTGTAATACGGCACAGAGAGACCATCTGGGCCAGGAGCTGAATACTTTTTGAGAGACTTTATGACTTCCTTTATCTCCTCAACCACGAATTCCGCCTCCATAACATCCCTATGAGCTGTCGAGAGTTTTGGTATGGGCAGATCCCTAAAGAAGTCAGAAAACCTGTGACTATCACCAGCTTGGGTTGAGCTATACAGTTTGGAATAGAATTCTTGGAAGGCTTTAAGTATTTTATTTGGGTTGGCCGAAAGGGTATGACCTGTAACCCTGATCTTGGGAATAGATTGAGAGCGATACCTGGGAGTCAACTTTGATGCTAACATTGTCCCGATTTTATCCTTTTGGTGGTAAAATCTAGCACCACTCCATCGGATGTCTTTCTCCACTTTGGAAGTTAGCGCTAGATTGAGTTCTAACCTGGTAGCATCCAATAGATCCGCTAGGGCCCTGGAAGGACACTTTTTGTGTTGGGTTTTCAGGGTGTTATATTTATATTCTAAATTTTTGATATCCAGCAACCTCTCTCTTTTAATACGGGTCGCAATGCCTATTATTTTACCCCTGATAACTACTTTATGGGCTGCCCACAGAGTTTCTGGTGTGACCTCCCCTACATTATTAAGGAGGAAATATTCCTTCAGGGAGTTCTCTATGTCCTTAGAAATGATGGGGTCACTTAGAAGGGATTCATTGAGACGCCAATGTGTCCCTGACGCCTTAGTGATGGTGTTGCGCAGTGAAAGACAAACCAACGAGTGGTCTGACCACGTAGTGTCAATAATGGATGCTTTGCCTGACGAGGGAATCAGGTTAGGGGACACCAGGATATGATCTATCCTGGCATAGGAGTGGTGGGGGGCCGAATAGTGGGTGTAATCCCTTTTGGTTGGGTTCAATTCTCTCCAAATGTCAACCAGGCCATGGGCATGAAGGGTTTTCGCTATGTTCAAACTGGCTTTAGTAGGTCGTGTCAGTTGGGTCCCATGGGGTCTAGACTTGTCAAGTCCTTGGTCGAAGGCGACATTTGAGTCCCCGCCGAAGATAACCTTACCCTCAACCAGGGGGAGTAGGGTTTGGAGAAGCATTTGAAAATTTTTCGCTTGCCCCTTGTTGGGGGCATAATAGGAGATTATTGAATATAAGACACCCTCGATCGAGCCCTTGACAAGGATGTATCTTCCCTCAGGATCTTTGTACATAGAGGAATGGTCAAATTTGCAAGTCTTAGAGAAGAGAACCGCGACCCCCCTAGTTTTGTTTTCTGCATTTGCTAAGTAAAAGTTCTGGAAATGAGAGTGGAGAAACCTGGGGTTGTATCGAGTAGGGAAATGGGTTTCTTGAATTAGGACAACATCTAATTTTAGGGAACGATAGTGCTCAAAGGCCAATCTCCTTTTCCTGGGGGAGTTTAGCCCCTGAGCATTATGTGTGGCGACCCTAAGGTCCCTACCATTCTGGGGTGGATCAGCCATTGGGAAACATGTGTGGAAAGCTGCTGGTGCGGATGTCACTTACCCCTTGATGTCTTCTCCTGACGAAGCTGAAGAGAAGGGGATGGAGATGTACGGTCCGAGTGCTGAAATATAGGCCTTTAGCGGCCCGTCCACTGGCTCGAAAGAAAGAACAGGTTAGAAAAGGGGTGAGAGAGGGGAACATACAAAAAGGTAAACAACATCTTCCAAGAAGATCATAGTCATCCGGAGTGTAAATAAACACCCAGAGACCTGAAAAAATGCGCCGGTGTCCTCTAAGTGAGGTCCGACAACCCATCCCGCAAAGGCAGAAACCTGCTTCCGAGGGATGGGTAGAGGCGCAAGGGTATCACCCCCTTCCCTGGCATACAATCTGACCGATATGGTAATCTGACACATTATGCGTAAAGGAATAATAATAATGACAATAACAAAACAACTGTCTCATAAGAAATTTGACAAACTGAGAGCTGTCCTAACAAAAAATGACACAATAATCCTTCTCTCACTCAGGACCATAATTATCTATGTTTCTAATATAAAGTTCCTGGTAGGTATTGGAAATCCCGCCAAAGAGGGCTAAGCTGGCTTGATAGGAGTCCTCATCTATCAGATCTAAGTCCCAAGGAACACTTTCAGGCTACTCCAGCTGACCTTACATGGAAATGTCTGGAAAGTTCCTCCGACCGCTCTCTGGTTTTAAAATGGGATAAACCTAGCTCCAGGTGAAAGAGCCCTGAATCATACACCTTTTATGTAATAAGATGAGGAAAAATGAAAACAAAACAATGAAAATATCTCGTTATTTGAAAGAAAAAATTTGCAAGCGAACAGATAGAAGGTGGCCTGCTTGGCCACGGGTTGGAGTAGGAGCTCGAAGCCCCTTCTACATCAGAGACTACAGTCCCAAGTGACGTGTCCAAAGGATGGAGCAGAAATTAGAAAAGGCCTGTAAGGCTATTTTATGGAGGTCTACCGTCCTTGGACTTCTTGGTCTTACCCGAGACCCATAGGGGGGAAACTGGACTCGTCGGGGTTGGCCTCTTGGTTGAGATTACTGAGGCTGCAGAGACTTCCATAGGTGCTTCTTGGGATATTAATTTGAGATGAAGGAGAAGTCTCTCACCTTCCGGTAGGCTGGAAAAAGCATAAGATTTGCCCTTGAAATCAAATTTTACTGCGAGGGGGAAGGCCCAACGGTACTTGATATCCTGTCGTGACAGTACTGATAGTAGTGGTTTAAGAGCTCGCCTCTTTTGAATGGTAGCAGGGGACAAGTCCGCAAAAATTAGAATTTGGTGACCCCGGAATGAAACCTGTTGCTGGAGTCTAGATTATTTCATTACTTCCTCTTTGACGGCGTAGAAGTGAGGTTTTACAATGACATCCCTAGGTGAGCCGTCCTTTCTGGGGGGTCCGAGGGCCCTGTGAGCTCTGTCCAACTCCAGTCGGTGATTCGAGATGTTAGGAATCAATTCCTTAATAAGGTCCTGAACTGTAGTGGGGACATCCGTGATGGTCTCAGGGATACCTCTGATCCTAAGATTGTACCTCCTGGACCTGTTTTCGAGGTCATCGATCCTGGAAAGAGCAGTGTCCAGTTGGTCCTGCAGGGTCTGGATATGAGCAGCATTTTGGTTGGTGTGGGAGACAGTGATATCAAGTTTATTCTCTATTGCCTCCAGTCTGGATCCCAGATTTGCAAAGTCAGATTTTATGTCTCTCATTATCTGTGCCGCTGTGTTAGCTAGTCCCCTTTCCAGGAGGGCTGACAGTTTGAGAAATAGGTCTCCCTGCGGGGAGAAAGAATCCTGGTCTGGCATGCTGGGTGAGGGGGTAACGTGCAGGTGCGAGCTAACAGGGCCTGCAGGAGAAAGGGCATATTCCTCCATGGTGCGGCCTATGAGGGATTCAGTGGAGGCCGGGGAAGGGACCTGGGGGTATTGCTGAGGTCCCTGTGTCACCTGGGAATAGGAGAGAATAGCGGGGGCGATCACTTGCCTGAATTCTGTCTTCCTCTCCCCGGAGACCACGTGTGGCTGTGTGGAAGTATGTGCCGCGGCCATCTTGGTATACCCGTCTCCTCCGGACTTATTGAATTCCGGCCCGAGATCACGTCTGGCAGACGGTCCAGACATCCAGGAGTGTTCCTGAGGGGTTCCCCTTAGCTGAGAGGGGAGAATTTGACAGCGATGGCCCGGTCTGTGTCCGCTGTGTCGATCGCTGGGTAGGGGTGATGCGGAGCTCCCGGCTTAAGCTGCCATTACGGAGCGCCCGCGCATGCGCCTCGCATTTAGCATTTTTCAATACACATTTTTGATCCATTAATGTCTATGGAACCAAGAACAAGGATCTAGTTAAAAGTATATGTGAAACCTCACTTTGTAAAACAACCTATTCAGTTTAAAATAGAAACAGAAGGCAACATTTTTGTGCATAGATTTAAAAAAAAAACATTTTAAATACCTTTTTTCCTTTTTTTAGAAGTGATCACATACCCTCTGTTCTCAGCTGCATATGGACCTCAGAGAGCTAGGGAAGTGTAAACAGCAGTATACTTGTCTTCTTGTCTGCACAGTGAACGGCTGTGCAGGGGGGCAATTATTGGAGGAGAGCAAGCACAGCCAGAAAGCTGGCCACGCTGTTATGTCATGCCTAGTGTGGTTAGTTTTTTAATAGGAAAACAAGGGGACTGGCAGGATTACCAGAGATTTCACACAAAGGTAGCACTACAAGAAGAACAGGATACTTTTACATACAAGTACATGGTACAGCAGGCAAATATCAGGAGTAGGAAATGTTGGCGTAACATATTCTATAATTTTGTTTGTTATTTCTTTTTGCTTTATATTTGAGCATTTAGAGGCACATACAATGTCTGCTCATTAGATTCCAGTGCAGGGATCCTGGCAAATCTTTTGTCACAGAAGAGTTGGGGGTGAGATGTACTGTATATGATGACAAGCAGATAAAGTACATTATATCAAAACTTCACCTCCGCATCAGTTCCCTCTCCCTTCCCCTCTTCCATGCAGCCATCTTTAGAAATCCTCCAAGAAGGTGCAAATGCCCTGCCAGTCTTTGCAAGGTACTTAAGAAAAGGTGCTATGATATAAAATGTTTCCCTTTTTGTAAAAGAGAGGGGGTGGAACAAAAAAATAAAAAGTTGCTAGAATGGGTTAGGTTATGCTTTAACCGCTTGCCGACCAGCGCACGACGATATACGTTGTCACAATGGCACGGCTGGGAAGATGGGCGTACAGGTACGTCCCCTTTAACCACTTAACGACCGCTCACTGTATATATACGTCGGCAGAATGGCACCGACAGGCACAATCACGTAGAGCATACGTGATTGCCTTTGTATAGTTGGGGGGTCCAATCGGACCCCCCTCCTATACAGTGAGCGGTGGCTAAGTGTCCGGGAGCGTTCCGGGATGAGGGGGCAGCCATTCGTTTCTGGCCACCCCCTCGCGATCGCTCCCGGCGAACGGAAATGCCCCCTCTGTCTGTGTCAGACAGAGGGAGCAGGAGGAAGTGATGTCATCTCTGGTGCGGCGCTTACATATACCGAGCGCCGTACAAGAGAAGACATCAGGTCAGTGCACACAACACTACACTGACACCAGGACACATAGGGACATAAATCGCCCCCCAGGCCCCCCCATACACCCCAGATCACCCCCCAGATCACCCCCCAGCCCCCAGTCACAGTGTCACTGATTGCAGTGACCATTTATTTAGTGATCACTGCAATCAGTGACATTTGTGACTGTAAAAGTGTCACCAAAGTTTAGTCTTAGGTCCAGTGTAGCCCCCTAACCCCCCCTAATAAAGGTTTAACCCCCTGATCACCCCCCAGATAACCCTTTCACCCCTATCACCACTGTCGCTAAGCGATCATTTTTCTGATTGCTGTCTTAGCGTCAGTGATGCCGATCAGCAGCCAGTAATTTTTTTTAGGTTCGCCGCATGTTTTTATAGCGTCAGGTACCCCAATATATTATCTAATAAAGGTTTAACCCCCTTGATCGCCCCCCAGGTAACCCTTTCACCCCCTATCACCACTGTCGCTAAGCAATTGTTTTTCTAAATGCTGTCTTAGTGTCGGTGATGCAGATCGGTAGCCAGTAATTTTTTTTAGGTTCGCTGCATGTTTTTATAGCGTCAGGTACCCCAATATATTATCTAATAAAGGTTTAACCCCCTTGATCGCCCCCCAGGTAACCCTTTCACCCCCATCACCACTGTCGCTAAGCGATCGTTTTTCTAAACGCTGTCTTAGTGTCGGTGATGCAGATCGGTAGCTGGTAATTTTTTTTAGGTTCGCCGCAGGTTTTTATAGCGTCAGGTACCCAAATATATTATCTAATAAAGGTTTAACCCCCTTGATCGCCCCCCAGGTAACCCTTTCACCCCTATCACCACTGTCGCTAAGCGATCATTTTTCTAAACGCTGTCTTAGTGTCGGTGATGCAGATCGGTAGCCAGTAATTTTTTTTAGGTTCGCCGCATGTTTTTATAGCGTCAGGTACCCCAATATATTATCTAATAAAGGTTTAACCCCCTTGATCGCCCCCCAGGTAACCCTTTCACCCCCATCACCACTGTCACTAAGCGATCGTTTTTCTAAACACTGTCTTAGTGTCGGTGATGCAGATCGGTAGCTGGTAATTTTTTTTGGGTTTGCCGCAGGTTTTTATAGCGTCAGGTACCCCCATATATTATCTAATAAAGGTTTTAACCCCCTGATTGCCCCCAGTTAACCCTTTCACCAGTGATCACCATATAAGTGTTACGGGTGACGCTGGTTAGTTAGTTTGCTTTTTATAGTGTCAGGGCACCCGCCATGTATATAACCCAATAAAGGTTTAACCCCCTGATCGCCCGGCGGGTGATATCAATTAGGTTTTAGCGTCAGAGAGGGTCTGAGTCACACCCCAGGCACCGTCAGGTTAGTGCCAGTAACGCTAACACCCACGCGTGAAGCATACACCCCCCTTAGTGGTATAGTATCTGAACAGATCAATATCTGATCTGATCTATACTAGCGTCCCCAGCAGTTTAGGGTTCCCAAAAACGCAGTGTTAGCGGGATCAGCCCAGATACCTGCTGGCACCTGCGTTTTGCCCCTCCGTCCAGCCCAGGCCACCCAAGTGCAGTATCGATCGATCACTGTCACTTACAAAACAAAAACACACATAACTGCAGCGTTCGCAGAGACAGGCCTGATCCCTGCGACTCCAGTGCTGTAGGAGGTGATTTCACCACCACAGTTAAAAAAAAAAGCAAATATGCCGAAGCATTGGGGCAGCAGGGGCTGAGGAGCGATTTTGCTCCTAATGCCGCGTACATACGGTCGAAATTCCGACGGAGGCTTGCCCGTGGAAAAGTCCGACCATGTGTGTGCGGCATAACTTTTTTGCGGGACGTTGCCCCCATGCTTCGGCATATATAAATGGTGCGTGTATGCCCATCATTGGAAGTGGGTGGATGAAGGGCGGTATTCTAATGGTGGGCATGCCCACCGATCAATCTCTTTTTTCGTTCAGCCAACTGGCTGCATGAAAAAAAAAGATTACAATACATGTCCAACAAGGACCAGCAACGTACTGGTATGTTGCTGGACTTTGAATGTTTATACCAGAATGATGCCTGCGGGTTTAGGTATCATCTTGGTATCATTCTTTTCAGCCTGCGGCCGGCTTTCATGTAAAAGCAATCCTAGCGGCTAATTAGCCTCTGGACTGCTTTTACAAGCAGTGGGAGGGAATGCCCCCCTGGATATAAAAAGCGCCATTGGGAAATTGGGAAAGCATTTTATTACACCGATCTTGGTGTGGTCAGATGCTTTGAGGGCAGAGGAAAAATCTAGGGTCTAGAAGACCCCAGTTTTTTCAAAAAAAGAGTACCTGTCACTACCTATTGCTATCATAGGGGATATTTACATTCCCTGAGATAACAATAAAAATGATAAAAAAAAAAAATACTTGGAAGGAACAATTTAAAAATAAAATAAAAAAGCAAAATTAATAATAAAAAAAAAAGAAAAAAAAAAAAAGCACCCCTGTCCTACCCTGCTCTTGCCCAATGGCGAACGCAAGCGTCGGTCTGGCGTCATATGTAAACAGCAATTGCGCCATGCATGTGAGGTATCACCGCGAAGGTCAGATCGAGGGCAATCATTTTAGCAGTAGACCTCCTCTGTAAATCTACTGGGGTAACCTGTAAAGGCTTTTAAAGGCTTTTAAAAATGTATGTAGTTTGTCACCAATGCGCGTTTGTGCGAAATTTTAAAGCATGTCGTGTTTGGTATCTATGTACTCGGCCTAAGATCATCTTTTTTATTTCATCAAACATTTGGGCAATATAGTGTGTTTTAGTGCATTAAAATTTAAAAAAGTGTATTTTTTAACCCAAAAAATGTGTTTGAAAAATCGCTGCGCAAATACTGTGTAGAAAAAAAAATGCAACACCCACCATTTTAATCTGTAGGGCCTTTGCTTTAAAAATATATATAATGTTTGGGGGTTCAACATAATTTTCTTGCAAAAAAAAAATGTTTTCATGTAAACAAAAAGTGTCAAAAAGGGCTTTGTCTTCAAGTGGTTAGAAGAGTGGATGTAAGCTTCCTAATGTTGTGTATAAAATGCCAGAACAGTTCAAAACCCCCCCAAATGACCCCATTTTGGAAAGTAGACACCCCAAGCTATATACTGAGAGGCATGTCGAGTCCATGGAATATTTTATATGTTGACACAAGTTGCGGAAAAACGACAATTTTTATTTTATTTTTTTGCACAAAGTTGTCACTAAATGATATATTGCTCAAACATGCCATGGGCATATGTGGAATTACACCCCAAAATACATTCTGTTGCTTCTCCTGAGTACGGGGATACCACATGTGTGAGACTTTTTGGGAGCCTAGCCACGTACGGGACCCCAAAAACCAATCACCGCCTTCAGGCTTTCTAAGGGTGTAAATTTTTGATTTCACTTCTCACTGCCTATCACAGTTTCGGAGGCCATGGAATGCCCAGATAGCACAAAACCCCCCCAAATGACCCCATTTTGGAAAGTAGACACCCCAAGCTATTTTCTGAGAGGTATTGTGAGTATTTTGCAGATCTCGCTTTTTGTCACAAAGTTTTGAAAATTGAAAAAAATATATATATATATATATTTTCTTTCTTCATTTTCAAAAACAAATGAGAGCTGTAAAATACTCGCCATTCCTCTCAGCAAATAGCTTGGGGTGTCTATATTCCAAATGGGGTCATTTGGGGGGGTTTTGTGCGATTTTGGCATTTTATGGCCTTCGAAACTGTGATAGGTAGTGAGGAGTGAAATCAAAAATTTGTGCCTAGAAATCCTGAAGGCGGTGCTTGGTTTTCGGGGTCCCGTACGCGGCTAGGCTCCTAAAAAGTCCCACACATGTGGTATCCCCGTACTCAGGAGAAGCAGAAAAATGTATTTTGGGGTGTAATTCCACATATAACCATGGCATGTGTGAGCAATATATCATTTAGTGACAACTTTTTGTAATTTTTTTTTTTGTCATTATTCAATCACTTGGGACAAAAAAAAATATATTCAATGGGCTCAACAGGCCTCTCAGCAATTTCCTTGGGGTGTCTACTTTCTAAAATGGGGTCATTTGGGGGGGTTTTGTGCTATTTTGGCATTTTATGGCCTTCGAAACTGTGATAGGTAGTGAGGAGTGAAATCAAAAATTTGCGCCCTTAGAAATCCTGAAGGCGGTGCTTGGTTTCCGGGGTCCCGTACGCGGCTAGGCTCCCAAAAAGTCCCACACATGTGGTATCCCCGTACTCAGGAGAAGCAGCAAAATGTATTTTGGGGTGAAATTCCACATATAACCATGGCATGTGTGAGCAATATATCATTTAGTGACAACTTTTTGCAATTTTTTTTTTTTTTTTAGTCATTATTCAATCACTTGGGACAAAAAAAAAAATTCAATGGGCTCAACATGCCTCTCAGCAATTTCCTTGGGGTGTCTACTTTCCAAAATGGGGTCATTTGGGGGGGGTTTGTACTGCCCTGTCATTTTAGCACCTCAAGAAATGAGATAGGCAGTCATAAATTTAAAGCTGTGTAAATTTCAGAAAATGTACCCTAGTTTGTAAACTCTATAACTTTTGCGCAAACCAATAAATATACGCTTATTGACATTTTTTTTACTAAAAACATGTGGCTGAATACATTTTGGCCTAAATGTATGACTACAATTGAGTTTATTCGATTTTTCTTATAACAAAAAGTAGAAAATATCATTTTTTTCAAAATTTTCGGTCTTTTTCCGTTTATATCGCAAAAAATAAAAATCGCAGAGGCAATCAAATACCATTAAAAGAAAGCTCTATTTGTGGGAAGAAAAGGACGCAAATTTCGTTTGGGTACAACATTGTATGTCCGCACAATTTACAGTTAAAGCAGCACAGTGCAAAATTCTGAATTCACCTCTGGTCCTTTAGCTACCAAATGGTCCGGGGCTTAAGTGGTTAAGATGCGGCATTGTGGGCGAGCGCGTGCCGCGAGCTTCGTGAGTCGGACCGCGGGTCCCGCGGACTCGATGTCCGCGGGGATACCCGCAATCGTCTCACGGAGAGGAAGAACGGGGAAATGCTAATGTAAACAAGCATTTCCCCATTCTTCCTAGTGACAGGACACTGATCACAGCTCCCTGTAATCGGGAGTGGTGATCAGTGTAATGTCACATGTAGCACATCCCCCCTACAGTTAGAACACATCCCTAGGACACACTTAACCCCTTCAGCGCCCCCTACTGGTTAACCCCTTCACTGCCAGTGTCATTTTTACAGTAATCAGTGCATTTTTATAGCACTGATCGCTGTATGACAATGGTCGCAAATTGGTGTCAAAAGTGTCCGATGTGTCCGCCATAATGTCACAGTCACGATAAAAATCGCTGATCGCCGCCATTGCTAGTAAAAAAAAATATTAATAAAAATGATATAAAACTATCCCCTATTTTGTAGATGCTATAACTTTTGCGCAAACCAATCAATAAACGCTTATTGCGATTTTTTTACCAAAAATATGTAGAAGAATACGTATCGGCCTAAACTGAGGAAACATTTTTTTATATATATTTTTGGGGATATTTATTATAGCAAAAAGTAAAAAATATTGCATTTTTTTTCAAAATTGTTGCTCTATTTTTGTTAATAGCGCAAAAAATAAAAACCGCAGAGGTGATCAAATACCACCAAAAGAAAGCTCTATTTGTGGGAACAAAAGGACGTCAATTTTGTTTGGGAGCCACGTCGCACGACCACACAATTGTCAGTTAAAGCGACGCAGTGCCGAATCGCAAAAAGTGCTCTGGTCTATGGCCAGCCAAATGGTTCGGGGCTTAAGTGGTTAAGGATGACTAGTGTAAAGGGTTAGGATTACAAGAAGGGTAAGCATGACAGATAACAAATTGAGCCTTGTATCTTGTAATATGAACATGGTTTTGTTATTTGACCATTCAAATATTATGTGAGCTTAATGCCACAAAAATATAAAAGCCATAAAAATGATTTGAAGTAGGGGACGTCAGTGAACTCATTGTTATTCCGCACAAAAAAGGTGTTTTGAGGGTTACTGCAATATGAATCAAAGTGAAAATTATATTTTAGCAGCAATGATCAAGAGTAAGTTAAGTACCACTCGCTATAACGATATGTGCAAAAGGAAGTGGGTGTTACAAATAGCAAACACTCATATTCTACCTGTCGATTGTCTTTTGGAAAGTTAAGAAACACACTTTTTTTTTAATTTTTTTTTTTTTTTTTATGTTTTTACTTAAAGGTGGTTTTTTTTCATGGATTTTATGGAAAGAATTAATGATTAAGGTTTTAAGTAAACTATCGTGTTTGTAATCGACCTAATCATTTTACCTTAATTTTAATCTGCAATGATTGAATTATCCTTATTTACTATCTTTCCTTTTACACTATAACTTCTTTATATTTCCTCAGGAATGTATTTCAAGTGTCATAATATTCTTTGCATTAATTTAACACTTGCACGTTGAAGTGTTAAGTATGATGAGCTAATTGCAGATACATTTGGTGTCATGATTCTTTATTATTTTTAACACCCGGACTCTATGACTTGTACTTTAATCATATTTTAGCTGATGGCTGATCTTTTGTTCTTGTCAGAAAAATGTAGATTGATTAATAACATTATATTTTTTTAAGTTTACAAAACTCGGCTGATTGTCCATGCATTGTAGTAGTGCTTAGAACACAAGTAGTCAACCATTCCCCAGTACATGTCTTAATGCCTGTCATTCTCTTCAGTATGTTAGTATTGTAATGCTAGAATAATATCTAATCTTAAATTCAAGTCATTATCTTGGATTTCACTAAAGTCAGAAATATAATTCACAGAGAACTGCCTCTGGACCTTTTTACACCAGTGGACCGATCGAGTCCATCTGTCCGTTTTCAGGCAGACCCGATAGGACCACCCATTGTTCTCTATTGGGCGGCAGATGTCAGCGGTCGGCATCTGCTGGCCTCTGATCTGATTCGCTTAAAGCAGACAAATGGTGATACGTTCGCCATCCATCTGGCAGATCGGATCAGATGACAATCATATATGCAGTCCATTTCCATTAGAAATCCCATAGAGAACAGTGGGCTGTGTCCGTGTCCGCTCTGCATAGCAGAGCGGACACGGACCTTTCATCCATTTGGATGGATTCTGCCCTGTGTAAAAAGGGGCCTAACAGAGAAACAAATTAGCAGAAGCTGTTCTGACCAATCAATCATCATTGATATATTAGGCTTCAGACTAACTCCCAACTTTGAGAAACTAGAGGAAGCTGTTGAGTTTTCAAGTTTTGCAGCAATTAACCAGCGTAAGCCCCTGGTAACAACAGTGCAACTTGTCATGCAATTTGATAGTTTAAAATTGCATGACAAGTTGTAACCTATTTTCCACAATGGAAGCAGTCACCAGGGTCGCACCAATTTTGAGAGTAGTTCTTACGCTACTTTTTGCAAGTTGAGATGCGACTTGCATAGACATCTGTGCATTAAGTCACCCAGATGTCTATCAAGTCGCACCTGAAGTCGCTCTGACATGTGGCTTAGAAAGTGTGTGATTTCAAAGCTGCATTCGGTGTGACCAAACTGTAAAGCTTAATTCTGGGATAAGCAAATATTGTCCAAATACAAGAGGCAGGTGTGTTCTTACTTGAATCTTGGGATGCTTCCAAATCTTTGTGAAACATTGTGGTTGATTTACTACAGTGAGGGAAAAAAAAGATTTGATGATTTTTTACGTTTGCTCACTGACAATGAAATTATCTATAATTTTTCTGGCAGCGATCCATTAGGGAAGGAGGAAAGGATATACCTAAGCCAGTATCATTGTTTCTTTCTGCTTTGTTCACCAAGAAACAATCCCCGAGAACAGGCAGAAGTAAATAGTAGTGTGAACTTATGGGAAACCTAAAGAATACTAAAAAAGTAAAGAATCATAGCTCAGGCTGGCTACAGCTTAGATTAAACATTACATTTAGACTAAGGACACTCCAGTTTAAGGCAGGGTCCCCCTGTAATGTCATTAATATAATCATGATTAAAATGAAAAAATAAAGTTTTTTTTTTTATTGTTGGTTGAAAAAAAGTAAAGTAAAATAAAATAAATGAACAATGTGGTGTGCTGTAAGTATTTTGTGCACCAATCACATTAACAAATTTTTAATCAAAAGGCAATAGGCATACTACAATTCTAAAAATTGGGAGTTAAAATGCATTTACTAGTCATGGTGTAACAAAAGATGTACAAAATATGAAAAATAAATTTTAGAATCAAAAGTTCAGCAAAAATTGAAGTATGTTCATCTCCATGTTAAAGTGGAGCTCCGCTGTAAAAAAAATATTAAAAGCCAGCAGCTACAAATAGTGCAGTTGCTGACTTTTAATAAATGGACACTTACCTGTCCTGGAGTCCAGTGACGTCGGCAGCAGAAGACGAGCAATCGCTCGTCTCTCGGCTGCCCCGCCTCCATCATCGGTGAGGGAATCAGGAAGTGAAGCTTTGTTGCTTCACTGCCCGGTTCCCTAGCGTGCATGCGCGAGTCGCGCTGCGCCGTTATCACTGGTCCACGCTGTGTTCTGGGAGCCGAGTGTTTCCTAGAACACAACGGGGTGGGGGGGGACAGAAGTGACGAACTACCCGCAGTTTCCCGCAGAGTGTATGCCCGGAAGTGGGTGCAAATACCTGGTCAGGTATCTGCACCCCCCTCCCCCCTGAAAGGTGCTAATTGTGGCACCGGAGGGGGGGAGGAATCCGATGAGCGGAAGTTCTACTTTAGGGTGGAGCTCCGCTTTAATGCTTGGAATAACAGTAACAAACTGCAATGGAGATTCATTGAAAGATCTGGGACACATTCCCTTGGTGCTAGCATTTGGAGACACCCTTGGATACACCATCAACTTGGCTTGTGAGTTGCCAACCATCAAGTGTGAAGATACTGTATGGATACTTACATTTTCAACAAATAAAAGATTTGGGTTCATGACTGACATGGATTCAAGGAGAAATCATGCTATTCACGGTTCGTAGACCTGGCAAACTAACGTGTGACTTTGCAATTGTTTTTTTCTACAACTTGTCCCTATGTACATGCACTACAGTGTTTTTTTACAGGACATTCTGTATTTCCTAATTGGTACTGGCTGCAATTTTTTTTAACAGTCCCTCTTTTTTTTAAAATGGCAACAGCAGTGGAATAGCATGTGCAATGTGCATCAGAAAAGGAGCTTTTAGTTTTCTTTTCAGAGAGCATGCAAAAAGTGTGAGTGGCAGGACCTGTTGTTATTTTCATGGAAGCTCAAGCTAGCCATTCAATAAAAATGGACTTTCCTAGTGTTACAATTGTGTTAGAGCTTATGAGATTTTAGTGGATGGGTTTACACCTACTTTACAAACTATGCTTGAGTTCTTTTTAACTTGCAGTGCTTGGGTACATCTTCCGATGTGGCCTGCCTATTTGCAAAGATCTGTACACCCAAAATGTATTTTAAGGACCAATATCTATTCACAACAACTAATTGATAGGTAGCTGTTCAATTGTCAACACTATACAGTGGAACCTCGGTTTAAGAGTAACTTGGTTTGAGAGCAATTTGATTTGTGAGTAGTGTTGAGCGAACCCGAACTGTAAAGTTCGGGTCCGTACCGAACTTTAGCTTTTTCCCGAACCCGGACTTTGCGCAAAAGTCTGGGTTCGGATTCGGGTTCGGCAATCTAATTATGCATTTAGAAATGCTTCAGGGGCCAGCCAATCACCTTTTGATTAGCTGGTGTGCCCTTAGAGGCCATCATAGCCATGCCTACTAATGGCATGGCTGTGATTGGTCAGTGCAACATGTGACCCAGCTTCTATATAAGCTAGAGGCACACAGCACACACGTCACTCTGCTTCAGAATAGATAGGGAGAGGATCTTGGCTGCTGCTGTTGCTAATAGGGAGAGATTGTAAAATACATGAGGTAGTCCTGATTCTGCAATCTGAGGGAAAAGATAGAGAGATAGTGTAGTGTAGGGCCAGGTTCCTGTTGGTGCTTTCAGGGAGAGAGAGATATATTATATAGGAGTCCAGATTCAGAGATTAAAATCAGCGATCTGCATAGGTTTACCTGTTTGTGTTGCAGTGCACAGTCTTTTTACACTGCCATGAGCCCAGTGTCAGAGAAAATCTACCTTTTATCTGCAAGCTCAGTGCACCAGCACTGCATATATTACGTTGAGAGATACACCGTTTCCATACTGTGGGTGTATTCTGCTCTTTTAAAAAGATCCATTTAGGGGGAAAAAAAAAGGCACTTTATTGTGCTCTTTTCCAAAAGACCCACAGGGCAAAAAAAAAAAAAAAATGTGCATTTTATTTTCCTCGTGCAAAAAAAGACCAGTTAAGGGCAAAAAAATAAATAAATAAAAGTTTGCACTTTAATGTACGCTTGCAAAAAGAGCCATTCAGGGCCGCAAAAAATAGTTTGCAGTGTGTTATACATATGTGGAGGTGTGTGAAATAAACAATTTCTATATAGTTTTCTCCTACTGTGCTATACTAAAAAAACTAAATTTTTTTTGAATAGCATTTTCTGCAGTTCTGTAGCTGTGCGATTCAGCGGTTACGTACTGTGGGTGTGTTCTGCTCTTCCAAAAAACGCAGTTTAGGGGCACAAAAAATAGTTTGCAGTGTGTTATACATATTTGGAGGTGTGTGAAATAAACAATTTCTATATAGTTTTCTCCTACTGTGCTATACTAAAAAAACAACATTTTTTTTGAATAGCATTTTCTGCAGTTCTGTAGCTGTGCGATTCAGCGGTTACGTACTGTGGGTGTGTTCTGCTCTTCCAAAAAACGCCGTTTAGGGGCACAAAAAATAGTTTGCAGTGTGTTATACATATTTGGAGGTGTGTGAAATAAACTATTTCTATATAGTTTTCTCCTACTGTGCTATACTAAAAAAAAACAAATTTTTTTTGAATAGCATTTTCTGCAGTTCTGTAGCTGTGCGATTCAGCGGTTACGTACTGTGGGTGTGTTCTGCTCTTCCAAAAAACGCCGTTTAGGGGCACAAAAAATTGTTTGCAGTGTGTTATACATATGTGGAGGTGTGTGAAATAAACAATTTCTATATAGTTTTCTCCTACTGTGCTATACTAAAAAAACAACATTTTTTTTGAATAGCATCTTCTGCAGTTCTGTAGCTGTGCGATTCAGCGGTTACGTACTGTGGGTGTGTTCTGCTCTTCCAAAAAACGCCGTTTAGGGGCACAAAAAATTGTTTGCAGTGTGTTATACATATTTGGAGGTGTGTGAAATAAACAATTTCTATATAGTTTTCTCCTACTGTGCTATACTAAAAAAACAACATTTTTTTTGAATAGCATCTTCTGCAGTTCTGTAGCTGTGCGATTCAGCGGTTACGTACTGTGGGTGTGTTCTGCTCTTCCAAAAAACGCCGTTTAGGGGCACAAAAAATTGTTTGCAGTGTGTTATACATATTTGGAGGTGTGTGAAATAAACAATTTCTATATAGTTTTCTCCTACTGTGCTATACTAAAAAAACAAAATTTTTTTTTGAATAGCATCTTCTGCAGTTCTGTAGCTGTGCGATTCAGCGGTTACGTACTGTGGGTGTGTTCTGCTCTTCCAAAAAACGCCGTTTAGGGGCACAAAAAATAGTTTGCAGTGTGTTATACATATTTGGAGGTGTGTGAAATAAACAATTTCTATATAGTTTTCTCCTTCTGTGCTATACTAAAAAAAAAAAAAATTTTTTTAATAGCATTTTCTGCAGTTCTGTAGCTGTGCGATTCAGCGGTTACGTACTGTGGGTGTGTTCTGCTCTTCCAAAAAATGCAGTTTAGGGGCGCAAAAAATAGTTTGCAGTGTGTTATACATATTTGAAAGTGTGTGAAATAAACAATTTCTATATAGTTTTCTCCTACTGTGCTATACTAAAAAAACAACATTTTTTTTGAATAGCATCTTCTGCAGTTCTGTAGCTGTGCGATTCAGCGGTTACGTACTGTGGGTGTGTTCTGCTCTTCCAAAAAACGCAGTTTAGGGGCACAAAAAAAAGTTTGCAGCGTGTTATACATATTTGGAGGTGTGTGAAATAAACAATTTCTATATAGTTTTCTCCTACTGTGCTATACTAAAAAAACAAAATTTTTTTTGAATAGCATTTTCTGCAGTTCTGTAGCTGTGCGATTCAGCGGTTACGTACTGTGGGTGTGTTCTGCTCTTCCAAAAAACGCCGTTTAGGGGCACAAAAAATAGTTTGCAGTGTGTTATACATATTTGGAGGTGTGTGAAATAAACAATTTCTATATAGTTTTCTCCTACTGTGCTATACTAAAAAAACAATTTTTTTTTTGAATAGCATTTTCTGCAGTTCTGTAGCTGTGCGATTCAGCGGTTACATACTGTGGGTGTGTTCTTCTCTTCCAAAAAACGCCGTTTAGGGGCACAAAAAATAGTTTGCAGTGTGTTATACATATTTGGAGGTGTGTGAAATAAACAATTTCTATATAGTTTTCTCCTACTGTGCTATACTAAAAAAACTAATTTTTTTTTGAATAGCATCTTCTGCAGTTCTGTAGCTGTGCAATTCAGCGGTTACGTACTGTGGGTGTGTTCTGCTCTTCCAAAAAACGCCGTTTAGGGGCACAAAAAATAGTTTGCAGTGTGTTATACATATTTGGAGGTGTGTGAAATAAACAATTTCTATATAGTTTTCTCCTACTGTGCTATACTAAAAAAACAAAAATTTTTTTGAATAGCATTTTCTGCAGTTCTGTAGCTGTGCGATTCAGCGGTTACGTACTGTGGGTGTGTTCTGCTCTTCCAAAAAACGCAGTTTAGGGGCACAAAAAATAGTTTGCAGTGTGTTATACATATTTGGAGGTGTGTGAAATAAACAATTTCTATATACTTTTCTCCTACTGTGCTATACTAAAAAAACAACATTTTTTTTGAATAGCATTTTCTGCAGTTCTGTAGCTGTGCGATTCAGCGGTTACGTACTGTGGGTGTGTTCTGCTCTTCCAAAAACACCCATTTAGGGCAACATCCTAAATTTGGAAAATATGAGGAGAAGGTCAAAGGGACGTGGTGGCCCCGGTCGTGGTGCTGCTGGTGGAGCTCCTGTTGCAGGGAGAGGACATGGTGGATCTGTGCCAGATACACGCACAAGTGAAACACCTTCCTCAGGTGCGAGTAGGCGACCGAGCCTGCGGCGGTATTTTGTCGCGCCTAATGAGGCTGTACGAATGTTTAGGCCAGGACAAGTACAGGCAATAGTAGATTGGGTTGCTGACAGTGCCTCGGGTTCCTTCACATTGTCTCCCACCCACTCTTCTGATGAAAGATCAGAGTTGGCACCTGAAACCCATGTCCATCAGTCTTTCACCTCACCCCCTTGCAAATCAGCCAAGCAGTCTGAGCCCCAAATCATGCAGCAGTCTCTTCTGCTTTTCGATGACTCTGTTAGCAGGGTTTCCCAGGGCCATCCACCTAGCCCTGCCCCAGAAGTGGAAGAGATTGAGTGCACCGATGCCCAACCACTTATGTTTCATGATGAGTACATGGGAGGACCATCGCAGTACGTCTCGGATGATGACGAAACACAGGTGCCAACTGCTGCTGCTTTCGCAATTGTGCAGACAGACAAGGAGGGCAGGGGTGAAGACTGGGTGGAAGATGATGTGGAGGACGATGAGGTCCTCGACCCCACATGGAATGAACGTTATGCAGGTGACCAGTGTAGTTTGGAGGAAGAGGCAGTGGTCGCACAGAGCCACCAGCACAGCAGAAGAGGGAGCAGGGTGCAAAAGCGGAGCGTCCGTCCCCTAGACAGTATGTCTGCTACTGCCCAACGCAGCAAGGGACCGAGCACACCAAAGCCAGGTCCAAGGAGTTCCCTAGCGTGGCAGTTCTTCACACAATGTGCTGATGACAAGACACGAGTGGTTTGCAGGCTGTGCAATCAGAGGCTGAAGCGAGGCATAAACGTTCTCAACCTGAGCACAACCTGCATGACCAGGCATCTAAGTGCAAAGCACGAGCTGCAGTGGAGTAGACACCTCAAAAACCAAGAAAGGTCTCTGGCTCCTCCTGCTTCCTTTTCTGCTGCAGTCTCGGCCTCTTCATCCACCTCTGTAGTGACAGTGGCACCTGCCACCCCGCAAACAGAGGATCTGCCAGCAACACTACCACCTGGGTCACCAACCATCTCCACAATGTCCCATGGAAGCGTTCAGCTCTCTATCTCCCAAACATTGGAGCGGAAGAGGAAGTACCCCCCTAGCCACCCGCGATCCCTGGCCCTGAATGCCAGCATTTCAAAACTCCTGGCCTTTGAAATGCTGTCATTCCGTATGGTGGAGACGCAGAGTTTTAAAAGCCTGATGGCATTGGCTGTCCCACAGTACGTCGTGCCCAGCCGCCACTATTTTTCCAGGCGAGCCATCCCTTCCCTGCACAACCAAGTGGGGGACAAAATCAGGTGTGCACTGCGCAACGCCATCTGTGGCAAGGTCCACCTAACTACGGATGCGTGGACCAGTAAGCACGGTCAGGGACGTTATATCTCCCTAACAGCACACTGGGTAAATGCAGTGGCGGCTGGGCCTGAGGCAGATAGCAGTTTGGCGCATGTCCTTCCACCACCGAGGATTGCAGGGCGCTTCAGTTTGCCTCCTGTTGCTAACTCCTCCTACTCCGCTTCCTCATCCTCTACCGCCTCCTCATCCGGTCAGCGTAACACCTTCACCACCAACTTCAGCACAGCCAGGGGTAAACGACAGCAGGCAGTTTTAAAACTTTCCTGTTTGGGGGAAAAACCCCACACCGTGCAGGAGTTGTGGAGGGACATGGAACAACAGACCAATGAGTGGTTGCTGTCAGTGAGCCTCAAGCCCGGCCTGGTGGTGTGCGATAATGGGCGAAATCTCGTAGCAGCTCTGGGCCTAGCCGGTTTGACGCACATCCCTTGCCTGGCGCATGTGCTGAACTTGGTGGTCCAGAGGTTCCTTAAAAATGACCCCAATATGCCAGAGCTGCTGCAGAAAGTGCGGGCTGTGTGTGCGCACTTTCGGCGTTCTCACCCTGCTGCTGCTCGCCTGTCAGCGCTGCAGCGTAACTTCGGCCTTCCCGCTCACCGCCTCATATGTGACGTGCCCACAAGGTGGAACTCCACCTTGCACATGCTGGCCAGACTGTGCGAGCAGCAGCAGGCGATAGTGGAGTTTCAGCTGCAGCAATCACGCGTGAGTCACTCTGCGGAACAGCACCACTTCACCACCAATAACTGGGCCTCCATGCGAGACCTGTGTGCCTTGTTGCGCTGTTTCAAGTACTCCACCAACATGTCCAGTGCCAATGACGCCGTTCTTAGCGTTACTATTCCAGTTCTATGCCTCCTTGAAAAAACGCTTCGGGCGATGATGGAAGAGGATGTGGCACAGGAGGATGAGGAGGAGGAGGAGGAAGCGGGATCATTTCAAAGGCTTTCAGGGCAGTCTTTCACAAGTGGCTACGAGGGTGGGTTCCTGCACCAACAAACGGCAGGTACACAATTGTCCGGCAGAAAGGGCACAGTTCTGGAGGATGACGAGGTGGAGGAGGAGATGGAGGAGGAGGAGGAGGAGGAGGAGGAGCCATTTTCACAGCAGGGTGGCACCCAGACCAGCTTGTGGCCATCACTGGTGCGTGGCTGGGGGGATACAGAGGACACAGATGATACACCTCCCACAGAGGACAGCTTTTCTTTGCCTCTGGGCAGCCTGACACACATGAGCGATTACATGCTGCAGTGTTTCCGCAATGACCGCCGAGTTGCCCACATTTTAACTGGTGCTGATTACTGGGTGGCCACCCTGCTGGATCCCCGTTACAAGGACAACGTACCCTCCTTAATTCCCTCACTGGAGCGGGATCGTAAGATGCGCGAGTACAAGCGCACGCTGGTAGACGCGCTGCTGGTGGCATTCCCACCTGACAGCGGGCGTACGGTGGAAGCACAAGGCGAAGGCAGAGGAGGAGGAAGAGGTCGCCAACGCAGCCGGGGCACCGGCAGCACCTCAGAAGGCAGGGTTAGCATGGCTGAAATGTGGAAAAGCTTTGTCAGCACGCCACAACAACCAGCGCCACCAGCTGAGATGGAACGTCTTAGCAGGAGGCAGCATTTCACCAACATGGTTGAGCAGTATGTGTCCACAGGCCTACACGTACTGGATGACGGGTCTGCCCCCTTTAACTTCTGGGTCTCCAAATTGGGCACATGGCCTGAGCTTGCCCTTTATGCCTTGGAGGTGCTGGCCTGCCCTGCAGCCAGTGTATTATCTGAACGTTTATTTAGCACGGCAGGGGGCGTTATCACAGACAAGCGCAGCCACCTGTCCAGAGCCAATGTGGACAAGCTCATGTTCATTAAAATGAACCAGGCATGGATCCCACAGGACTTGTCCGTACCTTGTGCAGAATAGACATGTATACCGGTGTTGTGACAAAAACTGTCCGGCCATCGGATTGTGTCCGGCCCATACTGCGAAGGCGCAGCGTTTGCGCAGTACAGGGGACAAGGAGATTCACAAAATCTCCGAAGATGAACGGCGCCTGCGCAGTGAGTGCAGGTTCAAGCCCCACCATCCAAGTGGACATACGGTAGCACATAGTAACAGGGCCCGTCACGGGCTCGGTTCGATCGCCACGCTTCGGGCACGGCCTCACTTGGCTCGGCTTGAACCACGGATGGTGTGGCCTTCACCTGAACTCACCACGCAGGCGCCGTTCATCTTGGGAGATTTTCTAAATCCCCTTGTCCTACATACTGAGCAAGCGCAGTACAGGGTGGACACTATTTGACGGGGGACAGAATTCGACACATCACCGGCCTTACCCAGCCATTGTTGTATTTTTGAACCAGTGTTGGCTACCTCGTCCTCCTCCACCGCCGCTTCCACCTACACAGCCACATCCACCGCCACCTCAACCTCCTACTCCATATGGACCTCGTCCTCCTAGGTCAAGATTATAATTTTTATTTTATTTTTTTGTAGCGCACAGATCCTTTCCCCCTTACCTGCCTTTATGTTGTTGGCTCCTCGCAGGAGGGAGAAAGGCACACCGCACTACCAGCCCGTACCCTCCTATATAAAGAGGTTGAGCGGTGTACTTGACGGGCCGTGTCCACAGCCGGAGTCAAAACTCCTCCAGAGGATGATTCAGACCTCTACTGTAGGTAGAGGCAAGTCCTTTAATTCCCAGTAAAGTCAATGTCCACACCAGCTGAAATTACAACTCTTATTCTCTCATGGCAAAATAAACTCTACTCGGATAGAAAAGGTTAGAGCAAAGAAACAGGACAGCTTAAGGTGTGGAGGAGGTCCAGGCACAAACGTAGCACATTCACTTCACTGCTTAGGTTTTTCAAACAGTTTTAGGTGCACGGTCTCTGCCACAGACCTTGAGGTTGGTCTCTGCCACAGACCGGGTGTACAAGGCCCCTGCCACGGACCTGGAGAACTTTGGTCTCTGCCACAGACCAGGGTGTATAAGGCCCCTGCCACGGGCCGGGTGAATAAGGCCTCTGATACAGTCAAGATGACCTTGAGCTTCTCCTTCTACAAACTTAGCCCATATCAAGGGGAAGACATCTCTCCAGGGAGTCAACAGACCCTTCCTTCACCGTGACTCCCGCATTGGTCCATCAGAATGATCCTCCCTTCCCTGGAACATGGTCCCCTACACGAGGCGGCACCCTAAGACTCCTCGACCCTTAGCGGACTCCAGACGAAGGCTCTGGACTCCAGGCTTTACTCCCGCACCTAGGCCTCCATACCCAGGGCAGCAGGAACTCCAGGATAGTACCTCACCCTGGGCTAAAGGTACCCGAGATGGAACAGGAACACATGCACCCAGGCCGAAGGCACCTGGGCGTGGACCCCACTGGACATCAGCCCCCAGGCCAAAGGTCTGCCCCTTTTATATGCTCTCCCGGCATGCACAGCAGGTTCCCCGCCCCGCTGTACTACTGCCAAGAGGGGACACAAAAGGCACAGCACTGTATCGGCGGTTCAACCCTAGCCTACCATGGCAGCGCCACCTGTAGACCGCAGGGAACTGCACACCAATACTGTCCCCCGAGGACAAAATGGTCCATGAATTCTACAGAATTAGGGTGTTTGAGCCTATTTACCACTCAAACACTTCCCTTAAATTTAGCACCCCGCTACATTTTTATTTCAAAGTATTTTATTTTTCCACTAGCTTATCCATTAAATTGAATAATTTATTCCAGGGCGTATTCTGGGGCATTCCCACCATATGTGTGGCATAGTGCCGTTGAGTTTCTGAGGTTCTTAATGACTTCCCGTACCTCTTCTGCTGAAAAGGGGGTCTCCAGCATATTTTTTATTTTTTTTATTTTTTTTATGTTATTTTAAGTTATTTCCCTATCCACATTTGTTTGCAGAGCACTTGCCATGCTCTTAACAACACTTTGCTGCCATTTGCAGCCCTCTAGCCCTTTCCATTACTTTTTTAGAGCCTTTTTAGTCCTTAGAAGTCCGGGTCCCCATTGACTTCAATTGGGTTCGGGTTAAAGTTTGGTCCCGAACCCGAACTTTTTTCCGAAGTTCGGCCGAACCCGTCGAACCCGAACATCCAGGTGTCCGCTCAACTCTATTTGTGAGTAAACTTTTTTTTTTTAATTCTGACTCGGTTTGCGAGTGTTGTCTCGCAAGACAAGCAGAATTCAACCTAATAGGGCCTGCAGTCCCGCTTTTGGCCTGACGTGCGGGGGCGCCAGAGCTGAGCAGAGCCGAACAGCAGCGATCGCAGCTGATCGCCGGCGTTCGGCAATGCTCGGAAAGATACGGAAATACACGAAAATACTCAGTTTCCGAGCCATTCCGTTTGCCGAGGTCAGCCGACGTGTCCTCGGGCCTTTCCGGGCGTTTACGAGGCTCCCCGACACCCCCCACCTCTGGCCAGATGCGGTATTGCATCCCATTGAAGTTAACGCGGAACAAATTATTTTCGTTTCCATTGACTTCAATGGGAAAACTCTTTGATATGCGAGTACTTTGTATTACGAGCATACTCATGGAACGGATTATGCTCGTAATCTGAGGTTCTACTGTAGCTACTTTTTATCAATTGAGGTTTTTCCCTTTTTTGCAATGTTTAAAAAAAAAAAAAGTTCAAAAACAGTGAGCAACTAAACCACCTCACTTTAAATCATTCACATTCAACACACACCCTATCCACAGAGATAAAATAAAAGCTAGGCATACACTGGTTAAGCCTAACTTCCCTGATTAAATCTTTCCTGCTGCTGGTTAGTTTTACACTGCTGTATCCTCTGAAGTATCTTAATTATTGTAGTAAAATGTCTACCTGTATTTATAGTAAATTTCAGACAGTTCTCCCTGATTAAAAGTGTCCTGATGCTGGCCATTTTTTTAGTAGGTTCTGTCCACCTGTCAGAGATTTCCTGTGAGACGTCTGGCATGCAGGATTGTGCGCACCCGAACGTGCCCATTGATGCGAAACAGCCTATTTAAGGATGCTTCTGCCCTTGCTTAGGTGCTGACTAGTCTTTCAGCTGTACCCTGCAACCTGCACTCATCCTCTGTGTTTCCCTTGTTGCTGACCCGGCTTGCCCCTGGCCTGATCTTGGATCCTGCTTCTGACTTCTCACTTAGTTCCTGACCCAGGCTCTGTTCCTGAATTTTGGGGTGTAATTCTAACTGTCTTGGTGCTCCAGGATGCTTCTTGGATTTCGGGCCTCTCTGTGTGGCTAGGCTGTAAAAAAAAGTCTCACACATGGGGTATTACCATACTCAGGAGGAGTAGGGGAATGTGTTTTGGCGTGTAATTCTTAGTATGTATGTGCTTTGTAACTGTAATATCTATATATAGTTTCCTCTGTAGTATGAAAAACCCAGTTTGAACCCTGGAGCGTGGAGATTTTGTAGAGACTTGGGTGGGATGAAATCTCCAATCCTGGGTCCTGGTTTTGGGCAGGTATGTTCTGAGCTTTTAGAGGAGACTTGACTACCATTCTGAGCTCCACCCTGACAGGCAGATAAGGTCTCTGCCCAGGAGTCAGGAGTGCTCCACCTAGGAGACAGGTGGGTGCTGGAGCAGCAAGGGGCTGCAAGTTGTGTGAGAAGATTTTGTGAGAAGATTGTCTGGAGGACACAGACAAAAGGGCATAAAGGGTGAGGCCAGAGCAGCAGTTCTGAATATGTAAGCCAGGACGCTGAATATGTATTTCGTTGCAAGAGAGAGAGAGATGCTGGAAAACCCCTGCGAGGGAAGCTCATTTATTTTGTGTTGTTGAATGTATATATGTCCAGTAGGAAATATTTCTCTTTACTTCCTGGTGATGCAGCAGAAAGAAGAAGGAAATCTCTAAAAACAGAGATGAATTCCCCTCTTATACAGTTGTTATCAGACCCACTGGAAGATGTCCCCTGACTTGTTGCATGGATAACTGTTATTCCCCGTACACACGCTCGGAATTTCCGACAACAAATGTTCGATGGGAGCTTGTTGTCGGAAATTCCGACTGTGTGTAGGCTCCATCGGACATTTGCTGTCGGAGTTTCCGACAACAAAAATTTGAGAGCTGGTTCTCAAATTTTCCGACAACAAAACTTATTGTCGAAAATTCCGACCGTGTGTAGACAATTGCGACGCACAAAATTTCACACTGAGAATCAAGCAGAAGAGCCACACTGGCTATTGAACGTAATTTTTCTCGGCTCGTCGTACGTGTTGTACGTCACCGCGTTCTTGATGTTCGGAATTTCCGACAACATTTGTGTGACTGTGTGTATGCAAGACAAGTTTGAGCCAACATCCGTCGGAAAAAAATCCACGGTTTTGTTGTCGGAATGTCCGATCGTCTGTACGTGGCATAACATTTTGAGTTCCTCATCACTGAGTGTATGGGTGACAATGGTCCCCAAGACAAACCAAGAAGGTGAATAACACCAGACGGGACACAGCCAGCAATAAATAAACATGTGGCAAAAGTTCTAATCCTTCTCTACTCTATCCAAACACAAAAAAATAATTTTGGCTGTACATACACTTTGATAGCTATCCTAATGAAATCACTCTATTATATTTTTATCAAGGTTCTTTAATATTCATATTTTAATATATGCACTATGACGTCACCATGGTAAATGAAAAGTCACAAATTAAGGTGTACCGCCAGTTGTTTGTTTTTATTTTTAGCCCCTCCATTCTGTGTTAAAAAAAGTCCAAATTCTATCTACCTTCTCCTTGTTGTCGTTCTATCAGTCTTCTTTGGTCCAGCGGCAACAGTCCTCTTTGGAAAGGAGGATGGTCATGCCACTTTGGTTATTTCCTGTGAGCCTAGCCTGCTGTTTTCACGCCCCCTAGGAGGCGTGTCATCATGCAGGCTGGGCTGACAGTACTCCAGGACTCAGTGGAACTCACAATGCTTGTCCCTACTGGCAATAGAAAAGGATGAGGCTGTGACATCACAAACCCTATATGTACAGTATAGGGTTTTATTTTTAAATAAAAATACAGAGGGAGTGGGGCTTTGGGATGTTTGAAGAGGCAGGTGGTAGAGGTAAATACCCACAGTTCCGTTTAAATACATTTTCCCCTAAAACAAATCTGCATATTAAAGGGTGTTATGCCTCTCATGTAGTAGCATTTTGTTTTTGGTGATGACATTGTCAAGGAATCTAAGCAATTGCCTGAAAACATTATAGTTTGCACTAGATGTCCTTGTCAGGGGAACGTTAATGTGGTTCTTTTACAGATAAGCATTTGATGATCACCAGCAGAAGAAAACGAGTCCTTTTTATAATTACAGATGTTTTGCTGACAGCCTCACATGCTTTTCTCTCTCGTCTCTCTCACATACTTTTGCTCTTTCAGTCAGTCACTTGATGCAGCCACGCAGGGGGTAATGGCCTGTCCTTTGGTTTTAATGACCTTTTAAGCTGCAGTGTGACAAAGGTTAATGGCGCGCCTCATGTATTACACATTGTGTAGCTCATAGTCAGCCTCAGAAAAGGTTATCCATCAGCATTATGCAGCCGCGCTGACAAAATATTTTGAAGCTCAGTTTAGAAGTCACAAAGTTTATATAGAAAGATCAGCAATTCATCTTAGACAGAGATTTCCATGTTTTCCATATGTAATACAATATACGTCCCTATTCATTGGCAAAAAAGAATGGCTTAGCCAGGTCAAATTGTAAAAAAAAAAAAATGTATTTCAGATCATCGTAAACGAAAATGTGACTTTTTCTCAAATATGGTTTTCTATTTGATGTTAGACAGTATGTCATGTGAACAAGAGGTTCGGAGCAGGAGCAGTGCCCTCCATCTCATGTGGTGAGTTGTAAGCCTCAAGTGCAGCCTCCCATTCGCTTGGTACCTGTCCTTTCAAACAAACTTTACTTAGTCAGAGAGTTTCAAATTTTAATCTCATCCAAAATGTTTAGAATTATAAAGGTTTCTATATATCTAAACAATAAAAAAAAATGTGTCATATATTGCAGATTACCAGTGGCTGCGTTCATTTTTGCCACCCAATGTTATGAGCGCTATGAATTTCTGACAGATCAATGGGTGTTTATTGCACTTACTGAAAAGTACAACATGTGCTTTGAACTCTATATTCAACAAATAAAAATGGAGTAAGTGAGAGAATTTTATTAAGTTGTACATTGTAACTAGGGATGGGCCCCCAGTTCGGTTCGCACCAGAACACCTCCAACAGGAAAAAAAGTTCTAGCGAACATGCGAACCCTGTTAAAGTCTATGGGACACGAACATGAAAAATCAAAAGTCCTTATTTTAAAGGCTTGTATGCAAGTTATTGCCATAAAAAGTGTATGGGGACCCAGGTACTGCCCTGGGGGACATGTATCAATGCAAAATAAAGTTTTTAAAATTATCGTTTTTTTAGAAGTAGTGCTTTTAATGATGCTTAAAGTGAAACAATAAAAATGTAATATTCCTTTAAATATCGTGCCTGGGTGGGTCCCCTTAGTCTGCCTGCAAATTGGCACATATGTGCGATGTGTAGAACATGCCGCAGCAATAATGACATTTCTAAAGGAAAAAATATAATTTAAACTTGCTCGCAGCTGTAATGTATTGCTGGCTTCCGGCAATATAGATTAAAGAAAAAACAAAGAAAAAAAAAACGACGTAGGCCCCCCTCCAGAGGTGGCTCTAGGCTTTGTGAGGCCTTAGGCAAATCTTAGACATGAGGCCCCACTCACGCCCAAAATAGGAAAAATAATTCAAACGATAGAAATTAATTGTATAAGTTACATATATTAAGCGTCTTAAATCCTATGAACTATGAATTCAGTGTCTAGAATTTTCTCTAACCAAATACTCTTTAATCAAATATCATTAAACATATACAGTTAGGTCCATATATATTTGGACACAGGCACAATTTTTGAGTTTTTCAGGTATTTACCAAAACATATTCAAGCTATAGATATATAATGGATATGGGCTGAAAGTGCACACACTCAGGTTTAGTTTGAGGGTATGCACATCCAAATCGGAAGAAGGGTTTAGGAATTACAGCTCTTAAGAATATCCACCCCCCCTTTTTCAAGGCACCAAAAGTAAATGGACAATGCGATCAAAAGCTGTTTCATGACCAGGTGTGGGCTACTCCTTCATTATTTCTTCATCAATTAAGCAGGTAAAAAGTCTGGAGTTGATTCTAAGTGTGGTATTTGCATTTGGAATCTATTGCTGTGAACCTACATCATGTGTTCAAAGGAACTGTCCATGCAAGTGAAACAGACCATTGTAAGGCTTCAAAAACTAAACAAATCTATCAGAGAGATAGCAGCAACATTAGGAGTGGCCAAATCAACAGTTAGGTACATTCTGAGGGAGCTCAGCAACATAAAAAGGCCTGGATATCCACGGAAGACAACAGTGGTGGATGATCGCAGGATCCTCTCTATGGTAAAGAAAAACCCATACACAAATTCCAGGACACTCTCCAGGAGGTGGGTGTATCATTGTCAAAGTCTACAATCAAGAGAATTCTTCACGAGAGCAAATGCAGAGGGTTCGCCATAAGGTGAAAACCATTCATAAGCCTGAAGAATAGAAAAGCCAGATTAGACTTTGCCAAAAAAACATATAAAAAAGCCAGACCAGTTCTGGAAAAGCAATCTTTGGATGGATGAAACTAAGATTAATCTGTACCAGAATGACAGTAAGAAAAAAGTGTGGAGAAGGCTTGGAACAGCTCATGATCCAAAGCACACAACGTCATCTGTAAACTATGGTGTAGGCCATGTGATGGCATGGGCATGCATGGCTTCCAGTGGCACTGGGTGAGTGGTGTTTATTGATGATGTGACAGAAGACAGAAGCAGCCGAATGAATTCTGCAGTGTTTAGAGATTTACTGTCAGCTCAGGTTCAGCCAAATGCAGCAAAAGTTGATTGGATGGCACTTCACAGTACAGATAGACAATGATCCAAAACACACTGCAAAAGCAACCCAGGAGCTTTTGATGGAAAAGAAGTGGAATGTTCTGCAATGGCAGAGTCAATCACCTGATCTCAACCCAATTGAGCATGCATTTCACTTGCTGAAGGCAAAACTAAAGGCAGAAAGACCCACAAAGAAACAAACAACTGAAGACAGCTGCAGCCTGGCAAGTATCAGAAAGGAGGAAACCCAGTCCTTGGTAATGTTCATGGGTTCCAGACTTTAGGCAGCCGTTGCCAGTAAGGGATTCTCAACAAAATATTAAAAATCAACATTTTATTTATAGTTATATTCATTTTTTCCAATTACATTTAAGCCCCTGAAAATGGGGGGGGGGGGGGGACTGTGTATAAAAATGGTTGCAGTTCCTAAAATTTGTACTTGATATTTATGTTCAGCCCCTTGAATTAAAGCTGAAAGTTTGCACTTCAAACTCATTGGATTGTTTTCTTTTAATTTTATTCTGGTGGCATACAGAGCCAAAATTATGAAACTTGTGCCTGTGTCCAAATATACATGGACCTAACTGTATATATATTGCCCGCTCACTGATTGGTAGCTAGAGGTTACTGCACAATATTACCACTCAATTATTGGTTGCAAGAGGTTACTGCACATTATTACCGCTCATTGATTGGTTGCTAGAGGTTACTGCACATTATTACCACTCATTGATTGGTTGCTAGAGGTTACTGCACATCATTACCGCTCACTCATTGGTTGCCAGAGGTTACTGCACATCATTCCTGCTCACTCATTGGTTGCTAGAGGTTACTGCAGATTATTACCACTTACTGATTGGTTGCTAGAGGTTACTGCACATTATCACTGCTCACTGATTGGTTGCTATAGGTTACTGCTTATCACTCACTGATTGTTTGCTAGAGGTTACAGCACATCATTACCTCTCACTGGGTGTCAGGGCAGTATTGTGGTGTGTGATGCAACTGTTAGGGTACAGTTGGTTGGATGACCGGATGCAGTTTGGGGTGATGGTGGCAGCATTGGTGTGAGAGGCAGATCATCATATATCCTCTATAATAATGTGGGGTAAGATGATAAGATGCCAGAGGTGGGGTACAGGAGGGGTGAGGATGATAATGACAGGAGGCAGGGTGGTAGGATGCCAGAGGTGGGGTAGAGAGGGATAGTGGGGATGTTGATGACAATGAGTGGGGTGATAGGATGTCAGCAGAGGAGGGATGATGGGAATGTTGATGACAGGGGGTGGGGTGGTAGGATTCCAGGCACAGGGGGATTGTGATGAGGATAGAGATGATGGTGACAGGAGGTGGGGTGGGGGGATGCCAGGCACAGGGGGATGATGAGGATGGAGATGGTGGTGACAGGCGGTGAGATGCCAGGCACAGGGAGATGATGATGACAGGTGGTGGGATGCCAGGCACAGGGGGATGATGAGGAAAGAGATGGTGGTGACAGACAGTGGGATGCCAGGCACAGGGGGATGATGAGGATGGATATGATGATGATGACAGGTGGTGGGATGCCAGGCTCAGGGGGATGATGAGGATTGGAGATGATGGTGACAGGTGGTGGGGTGGTGGGATGCCAGGTACAGGGGGATGATGAGGATGGAGAGGATGGTGACAGGAGGGTAGGGTGCTGGGATGCCAGGCACAGGGGGATGATGAGGATGGAGATGATAGTAACAGGAGGTAGGGTGCTGGGATGCCAGGCACAGGGGGATGATAAGGATGGAGATGATGGTGACAGGCAGTGGGATGCCAGGCACAGGGAGATGATGATGACAGGCGGTGGGATGCCAGGCACAGGGGGATGATGAGGATGGAGATGATGCTGACAGGTGGTGGGTTGCCAGACACAGGGGGGTGATGAGGATGTAGATGATGGTGACAGGCGGTGGGATGCCAGGCACAGGGGGATGATGAGGATGGAGATGATGGTGACAGGTGGTGGGATGCCAGGCACAGGGGAATGATGAGGATGGAGATGATGGTGACAGGCAGTGGGATGCCAGGCACAGGGTAAATATGAGGATGTAGATGATGGTGACAGGCAGTGGGATGCCAGGCACAGGGAGATGATGATGACAGGTGGTGGGATGCCAGGCACAGGGGGATGATGAGGATGGAGATGATAGTGACAGGTGGTGGGATGCCAGGCACAGGAAGATGATGAGGATGGAGATGATGGTGACAGGTGGAGGGATGCCACGCACAGGTAGATGATGAGGATGGAGATGATGGTGACAGGTGGTGGGATGCCAGACACAGGGAGATGATGAGGATGGAGATGATGGTGACATCATATGCCAGATTGCATTAATATCGTCAGTGCTCTGTGTATGTGTGAGGTCACAGGCGGCTGGCAGCGGTGATTTTCGGGGGAACCTTTGCTCAGGATGCTGTCACTGTCGGTGTCGGGCAGCAGGACTGAGTGTCATGCAATACCTTGATGCTCTGGCAGACTGGCTCCTCGATGATTGTGCCAGGCGGCGGCACCAGCTCTGGCAGGTGACATCCATCCTGGAGAGGAGATCAGGGAGTTCCTTCGGCCGCTGCAGCTGCAGCCATTAACCGTGCTCTGCACATGGCAGAGATCCGTGGAGCACGGCAGAAGAGAAGGAGCCGGGGGGCGGCAGTAGCTGGAGCCATCCACTGATCCTGGGACCTCGGGCAGTGCTCAGGCAGTCAGTCCGCCCCTGGCCAGGGAAAGCTAGTTGCAGGCACTACAGGTACCCCTTAAGAATGGCCGTGGGGACACCGACCGGGGGACATTTCCTCCACTGCTGCACACATGCTAGGCAGCCGCGAGGCACCTGGGAGCGCAAGGCCTTAGACGACCACCTAATCTGCCTAATTAGAGAGTCGCCTCTGCCCCCCTCCCCTGTCCATGCCAGGCCCTTTGGGTCTGGTATGGATTTTAAGGGGAACTCCACACCAAAATAAAAAAATTGGCATGGGGTCCCACACAAAATCCTTACCAGTCTCTTATCCAAGCATGCAGCCTGGCAGGTCAGGATAGGGCGGGGGACGAGTGAGCGTCCTTAACCATACCAGGCCACATGCACATGAGGGGTGTGTGCTTTGGGGCAGAGCATGGGGGACAAGGACCTCTTCCCGACAACCCTGGCCGGTGGTTGTCTGGGTCTGCAGGTGGGGGGCTTAACAAGGGGGCCCCAAGACCATACCTAATTGTAACTGCTTCAAATTCTTCATGTTTAAAGCATAACTAAACACAAAAACAAAAATATAATATATTGCATTTTAAAGATGTGGTAGCTGCATAGTTGACTTATTAGGCTGAGAACAGTAACTACAGAAATATATCCATTGATTCTGCCAGAAATACATTGTCCTTGTTCCTTTATATGAGCTGAACTGGAATCCTTTAGTTATTGGTGATAAAAAAGCAGACATTTTTAAAGGCTAGCCTGGGTAGCAGCCATGATTCCATCCATAGATACAGTAGAGCTGTGAGTGTAGCCAGAAAAAATAAGTTATATATTATACATATTACTACTTTTAACTTTCTGGGATTGAGGCTTGAGCCACACATCAGAGTGAGGCTTGAGGTGCAAGCCATGGGCGCCATCTTTACAAACCGGAAGTAGCTTGTTTACGTTTTTTGGCAATCGTGGAGCTGGCCCTCATTTGGTTGCACCTCTATACCTATAAATACGCAGTGGACGCAGTGGACCAGCACCCCAGATGATGCCTTATTAGGACGAAACGCGCTGGGAAGGGCTCTGCTGATGCCACTGGGTTATTTTGATCTTATATGCTTTTACATGTCTTCTCAAATGTGAGTGGCCATTTTATATTTTACAAATAAATGTTCCCATTTTAAACGGAATTACACTATGTGGCCCAATTTCTCTCCCTTCACCATATGATACACAGGGAGGATTTGTATATGAACTACCGTTGCCTAACTCATGGTGGATACTCATTGATGTCATTGTTGTGAAATATCCCTGCCTGGTCTATATTGGAAGCCGTGCTCGCTGTACCTCTCCTTGGGTGTGCTACACCACTAAGCCAGTTTGACTCACCAGGCGTATGCCTTGCTGGGTCCAACTCATCTGGTAAGCCTTTGATCTTCATGGTGGTGGATTACCTGCAGACAACTCATCATACAGTCACCTTTATTACTTTGGAATACTTGGACTTTATATTCACTTGTTCACTAGCACATTTGGTTCATTGCCATTGATGGTGTTCAATTTTATGTATTGTTTCCATACATTATTGGTTATTAATTAAAAAATTTTCAACCAATTTGTGTACTTTAACCAATACTGAAAATTTGGACTTTTGTCCACTTGTTTATTAGCACATTTGGTATATTGCCATTGATGGTGTGTATTTTATTTTATTCATTTATTCTTTTGATTATCAATTTCACACAATTTTTCAAATAATTTTGTGCACTTTAAACTAATTTATATTGGATCCATTTATCCGTTTGTTATAACACAGAGGTTATACTATATTTATCATTCACTTTTTGAGCATATCAAAACTATCACTTTGAGCGCCACACTTTATCACTTCCACTAGCTTTTATAACACAGTACATCTGTTGTGCAGGCAGCTACCCCCATTTATTATTGATAGCGCAGTTTTCCCCTTCTCTTTTTTCTATACGCTATATTCTAATATGACATGCAGGTGACACTTGCATGTCATGTTAGGACTCAATGGCTGTGCCCATGTAGCAGCATGTCCCAATAGAAATGAATGGGATGCCGGCACAAGGACGCATGCAACACTTGTGCATCCCTGTGCCAGGAAGGTACGGACCTGCACGGGTCCCGTAGTAAAGGGCTTCATGTGAATGAACCCTAAAACAAAAAAAATATATTATTTATAAATACTTATATTGTCTGTGGCAACCACGTAAGTAACATGTTATTTAGCAACTACAGAGGTAGGTTACTATGCCATGAAATCTCCCCAAAGTAAAAGAAAAATCACACTTAGTTGTCAGTGGAGCAGATTCTCATGGAAAGATTTTCCCTAACCTCCAGTACCAGTGACAGTTAAAAATTACTTTCTGTCCCACTGCAAGTAATCACCAAGACAAAAAGGGTCTCCCTAGTGGGGACACATACACATCCAGTGAGCACTATGAGGCTTTTGTTTTTTACCTGGGCTTTTTTGGTATTGTGGAACTGATGTGTGAGCATGGAGAAAACCTATGGAATGTAGCTTGATTTTTTTTTTTTTAAATCTCTATCCAGCTAGAGTCCTGGGGGAAGCTATCCTAACACTAAAAAGTTTGGTTTGACCTCTTATATTATGTTGAGATCCATCAATACAGGTGAGGGAACACCTGTTTGGGCACATTAGTGTTTGAAGAAGAGCAAAATAGTGAAGTGTGGAGTGATATACAGGTCCTTCTCAAAAAATTAGCATATTGTGATAAAGTTCATTATTTTCTGTAATGTACTGATAAACATTAGACTTTCATATATTTTAGATTCATTACACACAACTGAAGTAGTTCAAGCCTTTTCTTGTTTTAATATTGATGATTTTGGCATACAGCTCATGAAAACCCAAAAATCCTATCTCAAAAAATTAGCATATTTCATCCGACCAATAAAAGAAAAGTGTTTTTAATACAAAAAAAGTCAACCTTCAAATAATTATGTTCAGTTATGCACTCAATACTTGGTCGGGAATCCTTTTGCAGAAATGACTGCTGCAATGCGGCGTGGCATGGAGGCAACCAGCCTGTGGCACTGCTGAGGTGTTATGGAGGCCCAGGATGCTTCGATACCGGCCTTAAGCTCATCCAGAGTGTTGGGTCTTGCGTCTCTCAACTTTCTCTTCCCAATATCCCACAGATTCTCTATGGGGTTCAGGTCAGGAGAGTTGGCAGGCCAATTGAGCACAGTAATACCATGGTCAGTAAACCATTTACCAGTGGTTTTGGCACTGTGAGCAGGTGCCAGGTCGTGCTGAAAAATGAAATCTTCATCTCCATAAAGCTTTTCAGTAGATGGAAGCATGAAGTGCTCCAAAATCTCCTGATAGCTAGCTGCATTGATCCTGCCCTTGATAAAACACAGTGGACCAACACCAGCAGCTGACATGGCACCCCAGACCATCACTGACTGTGGGTACTTGACACTGGACTTCAGGCATTTTGGCATTTCCCTCTCCCCAGTCTTCCTCCAGACTCTGGCACCTTGATTTCCGAATGACATGCAAAATTTGCTTTCATCCGAAAAAAGTACTTTGGACCACTGAGCAACAGTCCAGTGCTGCTTCTCTGTAGCCCAGGTCAGGCGCTTCTGCCGCTGTTTCTGGTTCAAAAGTGGCTTGACCTGGGGAATGCGGCACCTGTAGCCCATTTCCTGCACACGCCTGTTCACGGTGGCTCTGGATGTTTCTACTCCAGACTCAGTCCACTGCTTCCGCAGGTCCTCCAAGGTCTGGAATCGGTCCTTCTCCACAATCTTCTTCAGGGTCCGGTCACCTCTTCTCGTTGTGCAGCGTTTTCTGCCACACTTTTTCCTTCCCACAGACTTCCCACTGAGGTGCCTTGATACAGCACTCTGGGAACAGCCTATTCGTTCAGAAATTTATTTCTGTGTCTTACCCTCTTGCTTGAGGGTGTCAATGATGGCCTTCTGGACAGCAGTCAGGTCGGCAGTCTTACCCATGATTGCGGTTTTGAGTAATGAACCAGGCTGGGAGTTTTTAAAAGCCTCAGGAATCTTTTGCAGGTGTTTAGAGTTAATTAGTTGATTCAGATGATTAGGTTAATAGCTCGTTTAGAGAACCTTTTCATGATATGCTAATTTCTTTTTCGTACATCACGGGACACAGAGCGACTTAGTCATTACTAATGGGTTATATAGATTACCTTCAGGTGTTGGCACTGGCCAATTCCAAACCGGAAGTACCCTCCCCTATATAAGCCCCTCCCATCCGGGAGCACCTCAGTTTTTTGCCAGTGTCTAAGGTGTTGGCCAAAGAGTAACATATGTTTTCACTGGGCTTGCGTACAGGTTCTTTTGGGCCTTAGTAAGCTGTTCCGGATCCCACCAAAAAAGCTTCATAGCTAAACGGTCGGTACCCGGGCCTTGCAGCAGAAGAGCAAGGTTTTGCCTGTAATGCTTCTCTTAGGAGGGCTGGACCCTGGGATCCAGAGCTCTGGTCATACCCACGACCAAGATGTTGTCTGTGCAGGGTGCTATACAGGTCCAGGGGAGTGGAATAAAGGGGCGGGGCGGGTGGATGACGCTCGATGTGCGCCGCGGCGCTTCTGCGCATGTGCGGGCGTCCCAGCATGGTTAAAAGACACAGTACAAGTGTCAGCTGGATGCAAACAGAGCTAGCAACAAACAGTGGCACACAGAGGCGGTTGATGCAGGCATCCCCATAGAAAGGCACTTTAGTGGACACCAGCTGGTATATAGCAGCAACTTTGTTAGACTATTACCAGCAAAATTGGTGTATGACGACGGGAATACCTCAGCTTTGTGCTTAAAGGATATGTCGTCCAGACGCTCCGGAAATAGATCTTCCAGGAAGCCAAAGGGGTCTCCATCGGGCTCTGAGGATATTGGGCATGCTTGTACTGCACCAATCTCCCCTGAGAATTCAGAGGTCAGTAGCCGTAGAAACCCCGCAGGAATGCCTGGTGCTGCGGCTGTCCCCAGTCCACCTGCTCCTGTATATATAACAGAGGAGGTTTTATCCTCAACTCTGGGAGGATTGGAAGAGAGATTAACAGCATTGATCGCTGCTTCCCTGTCTCAGGAAAAGCGCGTCCGATCTCCGTCTCCTCCTTCAGAGTGCCTGTTAGTGGAGGAACAGCCCCACACAGAGATCGACCTACCTGAAGGGGATCAGGATGAGGTTGATTCAGTTATGGAGGAATCAACAGTGGAAGAACCTTTCTCAGCATCTCAGGCTGAAAGATTATGGGTTCAGTCTCTGACTAATATGGTCCGATCAGCATTTAAAATGCCTCTGGCGGAACCACCATCCACTACGGTTTCCTCGCTGGGGTCGCTAAAAGCTCCCCAGGCTGTCTGTTCCTTCCCAATCCACCCTTTATTAGAAGGGCTTATTTACCAGGATTGGGAGCATCCTGATAAAATATTTGCTCCCCCCAAGAGATTTCCGGTGATCTATCCCATGGAGGATAAGTTCATAAAAAAATGGAGGGTCCCTACAGTGGACGCAGCCATCTCTTCTGTTAACAAATCACTGACATGTCCAGTAGATAATGTTCCAATGTTCAAAGACCCAATAGATAAAAAATTGGAGTCTTTACTAAAATCTGCTTTCTCTACAGCAAGCATGGTGACACAACCTGCGGTAGCAGCGATTGGAGTCTGCCAAGCAGTGAAAGATCAGTTGAAACAGGTCTTAAGGGACTTACCAGATCAGCAGGCTCTTGCCCTAGCTGACCTGCCTAGAGCCTTGTGTTTTGCGGTAGACGCCATAAAGGATACAATCCAACAGGCCTCCCGCTTTACGCTGTCTATAGTACATATGCGTAGGCTTCTGTGGCTCAAAAACTGGTCTGCTGAAGCTCCCTGTAAAAAACTGCTGGTTAGCTTCCCATTTCATGGAGAACGCTTATTTGGAGAAGATCTGGACAAATATATCCAGAAAATTTGCCGGTAAAAGTTCACTCTTACCGGTTAAGAACAAGGGTAGAAGTCCTTCTTTTAAGAGGCCTACTTCTCCAGTCCCGGGCACATCGGCTGTGAAGCAGTTCCGACGGCCTCCGCGGTCAAATTCAGGGGGCAGAAATCAGGGACAATCACAGGGTAACAAGAAGCCCTGGATCAAGAGAGGTACAAAACCTCCCCCCAAGGCATGAAGCGTTGCCCCCACTCAATCGGGTGGGGGGAAGACTTCAGTTGTTCACAGAGACCTGGCGGGACACCATCAGAGACAGATGGGTGCTCTCCGCAGTAAGTCTGGGATACAAGCTGGAGTTAAAAGGCACTCCTCCTGCCCAATTTATGAGGTCAAACGTGCCAAGAGATCCCCAAAAGAGAGGATCCCTCCTTCTGGCACTAGAACAACTATTGCTCCAAGGTGTAATCATGAAGGTTCCCCTGGAAGAAAGCGGATTCGGGTTTTACTCGAACCTTTTCACAGTCCCCAAACCAAATGGGGACGTGAGGCCCATATTAAATCTAAAAGGGCTAAACAAGTTCCTAAATATCAGGACTTTTCGGATGGAGTCGATCCGATCGGTGGCCACCGCCCTACAAGGGCAGGAATGGTTAGCCTCGATCGACATAAAGGATGCTTATCTGCATATTCCCATCTTTCCGGCCCACCAGAAATTTCTACGCTTTGCAGTAGAAGGGCGCCATTTTCAGTTCAGAGCCTTACCTTTCGGTCTGGCCACAGCACCACGAGTGTTCACAAAAATTCTGGCCCCATTATTGGCCAATCTAAGAACACAGGGTGTAATGATAATGGCATATCTAGACGACCTGCTACTAACTCAGTGGAAAAGCTGGAAGTAGCTATTCACAAGACAATCAAGTATCTGGAATATCACGGTTGGATTATCAACCGGGACAAGTCAGCTCTAAGACCAGTCAAAAGTCTGGAATACTTAGGGCTAAGGCTGGATTCAAATCAGAGAAAGATTTTCTTACCTCCAGAGAAGGTGTCGTCTTTAAAAGATTTGACCCACTTAGTGGGTACAAAAAGAAAACCATCCATACGCCTCTGCATGAGGCTGCTGGGAAAAATGGTGGCTTCATTCGAAGCGGTACCCTACGGTCAATTCCATTCAAGGAATTTGCAAAGGGCCATACTGTCAGCCTGGAACAAAAAAGTTCAGGCTTTAGACTTACCAATGTCCCTGTCCCCTTCCGTTCGCAAGAGCCTCCATTGGTGGTTGGTGCCCCAGAATCTGGAAAAAGGGAAACCCTTCAGTCCGGTTTCTTGGAAGGTAGTCACTACAGATGCCAGCCTCATAGGCTGGGGGGCAGTACTGGAGCAATGGTCTCTCCAGGGCAAGTGGTCAGAAGCAGAAAAGGCCCTGCCCATCAATCTCTTAGAGATACGAGCAGCCCGGTATGCCCTAGTAGCATGGACATCCAAACTCCAAGGGTCCCCTGTCAGAATTCAATCAGACAATGCCACAGCAGTGGCATATATCAATCACCAGGGTGGCACCAGGAGTCGTGCAGCCCAGAGGGAAGCAAATTGCATCCTGGAGTGGGCAGAAAAATATGTCCCAGCCATATCCGCGGTTTTCATCCCAGGAGTGGAAAATTGGAGAGCGGACTTTTTAAGTCGCCAACAATTATGCCCGGGGGAATGGTCTCTTCACCCCGAGGTTTTCCAGGCAATATGCCAGCGGTGGGGAACACCGGATGTAGATCTGCTAGCATCCAGATTCAACGCAAAGGTGGACAGATTTGTGTCTCGCACAAGGGATCCTCTAGCTTGCGGCTCGGATGCCCTAGTGTTCCCTTGGGATCAGTTCAAGCTGATATATGCATTCCCACCGCCACAATTGTTACCGCGATTACTCCGCAGAATCAGGGTAGAAAAGAAACCAGTGATTCTGGTGGCTCCAGCGTGGCCCCGAAGGGCATGGTACGCGGAGATTGTAAAAATGTCAGTGAGGAGTCCTTGGACCCTCCCACATCGTCCGGACCTGCTGTCGCAGGGACCGATATACCACCCTTCCTTACCAGCCCTAGGTTTGACAGCCTGGCTATTGAAGCCCACATTCTGAAAAAGAGAGGGCTCTCTAATTCTGTGGTATCTACCATGATCAATGCCAGGAAGCCGGTATCCAGGCAGATCTATTATAGGATCTGGAAAGCGTACATTACGTGGTGTGAGGCCAAGAAATGGCATCCACGTAAGTACGTGATAGGGAGGATTTTGGACTTCCTACAGTGGGCTGTAGATAGGAAGCTGGCCTTGAGTACTATCAAGGGTCAGATTTCGGCCTTGTCAATATTTTTTCAAAGGCCCTTGGCTTCGCATTCACTAGCCAAAGCTTTCATACAAGGAGTGATGCGTATTAGCCCTCCGGTTAGTGTTCCCATATGTCCTTGGGACTTAAACCTGGTTCTGTCAGTTCTACAGAAACAACCGTTTGAACCATTGCAACACATTTCCTTGGTTCTTCTCACCAGGAAATTGATTTTCTTAGTAGCCGTTTGTTCGGCTAAAAGATTATCGGAATTAGCCGCCTTGTCCTGTAAGGAGCCATATCTGGTTGTCCATAAGGACAGAGTAGTATTACGTCCTCATCCAGCCTTTCTTCCCAAGGTGGTATCGAGGTTTCATTTGAACCAAGATGTGGTTCTTCCTTCTTTTTTCCCCAAACCTAGCTCGGTAGAGGAAAAGTTATTACATTCTTTGGATGTAGTAAGAGCAGTTAAAGCTTATCTAAAAGCCACTGCTCAGATTCACAGAACGGATACTTTGTTTATTCTGCCGGAAGGCCCTAAAAAGGGTCAGGCAGCATCAAAATCCACTTTAGCCAAGTGGATTCGACAGGTCATAATACAAGCCTATGGCTTGAGAAAGAGACCGCCTCCGTTCAAAGTTAGGGCGCACTCCACAAGAGCAGTTGGAACTTCATGGGCAGTGCATCACCAGGCCTCCCTGGCTCAAGTATGTAAGGCCGCAACATGGTCTTCGGTACACACGTTTACTAGATTCTACCAGGTAGACGTTAGAAGCCAGGAGGATGTCGCCTTTGGGCGCAGTGTGTTGCAGGCCGCAAAAGATCCTCATGCCTGATGGCGCCCAGCTTATGTATCCCTCCCCTCATTTGGCATTGCTTTGGGACGTCCCATTAGTAATGACTAAGTCGCTCTGTGTCCCGTGATGTACGAAAAAGAAAAAGGGATTTTTATAACAGCTTACCTGTAAAATCCTTTTCTTGGAGTACATCACGGGACACAGAGCTCCCACCCCTCTTTTTGGGACACTTATTGCTTGGCTACAAAACTGAGGTGCTCCCGGATGGGAGGGGCTTATATAGGGGAGGGTACTTCCGGTTTGGAATTGGCCAGTGCCAACACCTGAAGGTAATCTATATAACCCATTAGTAATGACTAAGTCGCTCTGTGTCCCGTGATGTACTCCAAGAAAAGGATTTTACAGGTAAGCTGTTATAAAAATCCCTTTTTTTTGAGATAGGAATTTTGGGTTGTCATGAGCTGTATGCCAAAATCATCAATATTAAAACAAGAAAAGGCTTGAACTACTTCAGTTGTGTGTAATGAATCTAAAATATATGAAAGTCTAATGTTTATCAGTACATTACAGAAAATAATGAACTTTATCACAATATGCAAATTTTTTGAGAAGGACCTGTATTGCACTATTTTGCAAAAGTTGGGTATAGAAAAGAATCACATTTTGTTATTTTGCAACCTGTAATGAAGACATACACCATTTTTGTTTTATCCAGCTGTATTTACTGTTAAAAACTTTCACTTTTAACATCCAAGTGAAAAATATAACACCAACATGTCAGAAAAAATAAAAAATAAATTCAAAAATAGGATAACTGAGTTGGAAAATGCATCACCCTTCCTAAAAATGACTTGTAAACTCAATCAGGTGTAGCTATTCACCTTCTCGATGGCACACAAAGCTATTTGACCTTCAACTGAAATCAGCTGTGGTCATTTTGATTAGCTCAGCATGAAAAGAGAGCTTTCCTGAAACATTTCAGTACCTGGTAGTGCAACTGAAGCAATCAACAATGAGTGGCAAGGCACTGTCAAAAGATCTCCGGGATGATAAAGTTGTGGACAGGCACAAGTCAGGAGATGGATACAAAAAAAAAAATTCAAAGGATTTATCAATGTTTATAAGCACAGTGAAGTCGATTATCAAGAAGTGGAAGGTATGTGGTACAATACAGACCCTTCCTGGATCAGGACGTTGCTCAAAACTGGATGAAAGTGCCAGGAGGAAACTGGAAAGTGAGGCTACCAAGAGGCCTACAGCGACTCTGAAGTACAGTAGTTGCAGGAATTTATGACAGAGTGGTCATTGTGTGCATGTGACAACAATATAACAATTGCTCCACAAATGTGGGTTGTATTGGAGGCTTGCATAAAAAAAGCCACTCCTCAAGAAAGGCCACATGCAGTTATGACTGAGCTTTGCCAAAACGCACCTTGAAGATTCTGAGGCCATGTTAAAAAAGGTGTTATGGGGAGATGAGACTAAAATTGAATTATTTGGCTTCAACACCAAACATTATGTCTGTCAGAAATCCAATACAGCTCACCATCCAAATAACTGGAGGTGGTAATAATCTGTTATGAGGATGATTATCTGCAGCAGGGACTGGAGTGCTTGTCAGTCTGCTGCCCTCTGCCAGAAAGTTGTCAATGGGTAGAAGGTTTACCTTCCAAAGCACACAGCGAAAATGACCACACAGTGGTTGAAAGAGAAAAGGGGAATTGCCCTTGCATGGCCTATTCAGAGCCCAGACTTAAACCCCATTGAAAATCTGTGGAATGACTTGAAGACTGCAGTCCACAAACGGTCATCATCAAATTTAATCTGAATTTGAGCAGTTCTGCAAAGAAAAGTGGGCAAATATTGCAAAGTCTAGATGTGCAAAGTTAGTAGAGACTAGGGAAGAGCCGAACACACACCCCCCCCCCCCCCCCCAGAACATGCGAACAGGCAAAAAATTAGTTTGAACACACAAACACCGTTAAAGTCTATGGGACACGAACATGAAAAATCAAAAGTGCTAATTTTAAAGGTTAATATGCAAGTTATTGTCATAAAAAGTGTTTGGGGACCCGGGTACTGCCCCAGGGGACATGTATCAATGCAAAAAAAAGTTTTAAAAACTGCCGTTTTTTCAGGAGCATTGATTTTAATAATGCTTAAAGTGAAATAATAAAAGTGAAATGTTACTTTAAATTTTGTACCTGGGGGGGGGTGTATATAGTATGCCTGTAAAGTGGCGCGTGTTTCTCGTGTTTAGAACTGTCCCTGCACAAAATGTTATTTCTAAAGGAAAAAAAGTAATTTAAAACTATACTCGCGGCTATTAATGAATTGTCGGTCCCGGCAATACAGATCAAAGTCATTGAAAAAAACGGCCGGGGGTTCCCCCCCCCCCAGTCCATTACCAGGCCCTTTGGGTCTGGTATGAATATTAAGGGGAAGCCCTGCCGTTTTTTTCAATGACTTTTATCTGTATTGCCGGGACCGACAATTCATTAATAGCCACAAGTAGTTTTAAATGACTTTCTTTCCTTCAAAAATGACATTTTACGCAGGGAACCAAAATTGAAAAAAAAAAATGTGTGGGGGTCCCCCCAAATTCAATTACCAGGCTCTTCAGGTCTGGTATGGATTTTAAGGGAAACTCTGTGCCAAATGTAAAAAAAAATGGTGTGGGGTTCCCCCAAAAATCCATACCAGACCCTTATCCGAGCACGCAACCTGGCAGGCCGCAGAAAAAGAGGGGGGGATGAGATAGCACCCCCCCTCCTGAACCGTACCAGGCCACATGCCCTCAACATGGGGCAGAGGTCCCCATGTTGATGGGGACAAGGGCCTCATCCCCACAACCCTTGCCCGGTGGTTGTGGGGGTCTGCAGGCGGGGGACTTATCGGAATCTGGAAGCCCCCTTTAACAAAGGGGACCCCAGATCCTGCCCCCTCATGTGAATTGGTAAGGGGTACATTGTACCTCTACCATTTCACAAAAAAAGTGTAAAAAATTATAAAAAAACACACAGACACAGTTGGGATAAGTCATTTATTAAAAATAAAAAAAAGATTGCAGCGGTATAAATCCACTCTTGATCTCCACTCCAGCGATGTTGGTATCCAGCGATGGATGATCTCCAGGCTCCAGCGATGATGTCCAGTGAGGAACAGCACACAATTCTGCATCCACCAGAGACACTCCGGGAATGATGCCGCGGAAGCCTGACAGGTCTTACTTATGTAGCCGAGGACGGGGCCACCCATCACGTGACCCCGTCCCCCTCTGACGCAAGGGGAAACCCGGGCTTTCCCAGTGACGGGTGACCCTGCCCCCTCTGATGCAACGGACCTGCATTGCATCAGAGGGGGGCGGGGTCACCCATCACGTCACTGGGAAAGCCCGGGTTTCCCCTTGCGTCAGAGGGGGGCGGGGTCACGTGACGGGTGGCCCCGTCCTCGGCTACATAAGACCTGTCAGGCTTCCGCGGCGTCATTCCCAGGGTGTCTCAGGTGGAGACAGGATCGTGTGCTGTTCCTCGCTGGACATCATTGCTGGAGCCTGGAGATCATCCATCGCTGGATACCAACATCGCTGGAGTGGAGATCGAGAGTGGATTTACACCGCTGCAATCTTTTTTAATTTTTTTATTTTAAATTTTCTTTAATAAAGGACTTATCCCAACTGTGTCTGTGTGGTTTTTACATTTTTTTTACACTTTCTTTGTGAAATGGTAGGTGTACAATGTACCCCTTACCAATTAACATAGGGGGGCGGGATCTGGGGGTCCCCTTTGTTAAAGGGGTCTTCCAGATTCCAATAATCCCCCCACCCGCAGACCCCCACAACCACCGGGCAAGGGTTGTGGGGATGAGGCCCTTGTCTCCATCAACATGGGGACCTCCGCCCCATGTTGAGGGCATGTGGCCTTGTATGGTTCAGGAGGGGGGGCGCTCTCTCGTTCCCCCTCTTTTCCTGCAGCCTGCCAGGTTGCGTGCTCGGATAAGGGCTGGTGTTGATTTTTGGGGGGAACCCCACGCAATTTTTTTTTTAATTCGGCGCGGAGTTCCCCTAAAATCCATACCAAACCTGAACGGTCTGGTATGGATATTTGGGGGGAACCCCACACCATTTTTTTTAAATTTGGCGCAGGGTTCCTCTTAATATCCATACCAGACCTGAAGGGCCTGGTAATTTAATTTAGGGGGACCCCCACGCATTTATTTTTATTTTTTAATTAATGACTTTCAATTACTTTTCTCTGTATTGCTGGGACCGACAATTCATTACAGCCGTGAGTAGTTTTAAATTACTTTTTTTCCTTCAGAAATGACATTTTGTGTAGGGACAGTTCTAAGCTCAGGAAACAAGCGCTACTTTACAGGCATACTATAGACACCCCCCAGGTACAAAATTTAAAGGAATATTTCACTTTTATTGTTTCACTTTAAGCATTCTTAAAATCACTGCTCCCAAAAAACGGCCATTTTTAAAACTTTTTTTGCATTGATACACGTCCCCTGGGGCAGGACCCGGGTCCCCAAACACTTTTTATGACAATAACTTGCATATAAGCCTTTAAAATTAGCACTTTAGATTTCTCCCATAGACTTTTACAGGGTGTTCTGTGGCTTTTCGAATTTGCCGCGAACACCCCAAATTGTTCAGCAAGCGGGTGAACAGGCAATGTTCGAGTCGAACTCATGTTCGACTCGAACTCAAAGCTCATCCCTAGTAGAGACATATTCCAACAGACTAAAGGCTGTAATTAAAGCAAAAGGCGGTTAAACACAATACTGACACAAGGTGGTGATCTTTTTTCCAACTCAGTGATTCTGTGTTATTTTAATTTTTTTATCTGACATGTTGGTGTTATATCTTTCACTTGGATTTTATAATACAGCTGGATAAAACAAAAACATGTCTTCATTCCAGGCTGCAAAGCAACAAAATGTGATTATTTTAAATGGAGTGATTCCTTCCTACACCCACTGTGTATACATATATATATATATATATATATTGTGAGGGGGCTAGCTCGGCAGCGGGTATGTGTGACCCCCGGGATGGGCTCCCCACCCAAAACAGGCCCAGCAGACGGAGGTTGTGGTTTTCAAAATCAAAAAGGTGCGGTTTATTTTCTATTTACAGTGACAAAAACACAGCAAGGCAAAAAAAACATAAACAAAATAAATCCTGGTCAACTTGACCTCTGACTAAACTTACAGGTTTCCTAACTAACGACTGGGATCAGCCTAGTGCTGTCCTAGTCCCTGGTTTTAAATGTCCAAGCAAAATATAGCCACACAGGCTTTCTCTCACCGCACAGGGGTTCACTCTCCCTAGACAGTCCACACAGGTCTGCTTCCAGGCATGAGCTAACATCTAATGAATCTGGGAGTTTTTTATAGAGGCCTAAATGAGCTGACAAGCTTCAGCTGGCCTCATCAACTCCCTGTCTGCACGACGCCCAGCCCTCTCCCTAGAGGTATGAGTCATCAATGAGCCCACTAGTCTCAGCTGGGCTTATACAACTCTCCACCTAGCTGTATAAGTCAGCGTAAAGCCTGAATCTGGGCGAAATATATCTACCCCCCTGGATGCAACCAGGTGACTTTACCTTCCTGCTGTCACATACCCCCCCCTCTTGTTTTAACCTCGGGGTTGGAACACCAGCAATCAGGCATTCATGTACTCGAGACAAAGCATCCACATTCCCCATTTGAACGCCAGGGCGATGCTTTACTGTGAAGTTGAATTCCTGGAGGGCCAGGAACCACCTATTCACTCTTCTATTTGTTTCCTTGTTTTGAGCCATCCACTTTAACGGAGCGTGATCCGTAACCATGTCAAAGTGCCTACCTAGCAGGTAGTACCGAAGGGAATCTAGAGCCCACTTCACCGCTAAACACTCCTTTTCAACGGTGGCGTAATTTACCTCATGGGACTTCAACTTCCTGCTGAGGTAAATGACTGGGTGCTCTTCCCCGTTCCAGACCTGGGACAATACTGCTCCTAACCCCACATCTGACGCATCACTTTGTACGACAAAGTCTCTAGAGAAGTCGGGTGAGTACAACACTGGCTGGCTACATAAGGCTTGTTTCAAGAATTGGAATGCTGCCTCAGCCTCGGGGGTCCATTTAATCATGACCGACCCTTTCCCCTTCGTCAGGTTGGTTAGGGGCACAGCCTTAGAAGCAAAGTGGGGAATGAATCGCCGATAATACCCAGCGATTCCCAGAAAGGCTCGTACCTGCTTCTTGCTGTTGGGACGTGGCCAACTCTGGATGGCCTCGACTTTGTTGAGTTGGGGTTTTATTACTCCCCTCCCAATGGTGTACCCAAGATATTTGGCCTCCTCCTGCCCAATGGTACACTTCTTGGGGTTAGCCGTAAACCCTGCTTCCCGAACAGAGTCCAGGACTGCTTGCACTTTTGGCAGATGTGAGGCCCAATCTGTGCTATGGACAATTATGTCATCCAGGTAAGCCGCAGCATACTTCCGATGGGGCCTCAGCATCTGGTCCATTTTCCGCTGGAATGTGGCCGGCGCATTCTGTAACCCGAACGGCATTCTTTTATATTGGAACGCCCCGTCTGGGGTTACAAATGCGGTTTTCTCTTTGGCCGACTTGGCCAGGGGGATTTGCCAATACCCTTTTGTGAGGTCAAGAGTCGTCATGTATCGGGCTGTTCCCAGCCGGTCGATCAACTCATCTATACGTGGCATGGGGTAGGTGTCAAATTTTGTAACTTTGTTCAACTGACGAAAATCGTTACAAAATCGCCAGCTCCCATCCGGTTTAGGCACCAACACAATGGGACTAGACCAATCACTTTGGGACTCCTCTATCACCCCTAAGTTCAGCATTCTCTGTACTTCCTCCCGTATTGCCTCCCGTCGGGCCTCTGGGATCCGATAGGGTTTTAACTTCACCCTTTCACCGGGCGGGGTAATAATGTCATGCTCTACCCCAGATGTTTGTCCCGGCAGCTCAGAGAATACCTCCTTGTTGCGAAGTACAAACTCCTTAACCTCCTGTTGTTGGGGTTGTGACAAGGTGGCTGCGATTCCAACCTCAGGAATCACGCAACCAGTTTGAGCTGGTGACCAAGTGTCTGCGACTAGGGACTCTCTATCCCTCCAGGCTTTCAACAGATTAACGTGATAGATCTGTTCGGGCTTTCGCCTTCCTGGTTGTCTGACCTTGTAATTCACTTCGCTCACTTTTTCCATTATCTCGTAGGGGCCTTGCCATTTGGCAAGGAATTTACTTTCAACCGTAGGGACAAGTACCAATATCCTATCCCCCGGGGAAAAGGTACGGGTCTTGGCTCCACGGTTGTACACTCTCTGCTGTGCCAACTGCGCTTGGGCCAAATGTTCCTTCACGATGGGCATTACCTGTGCAATTCGATCTTGCATCAGGGCGACATGCTCAATCACACTCCTGTGGGGAGAACTCTCACTTTCCCAAGTTTCCTTGGCAATATCCAACAGCCCTCTTGGGTGTCTCCCATACAGTAACTCAAAGGGGGAGAATCCCGTAGAGGATTGGGGCACCTCCCTAATAGCAAACATCAAATAAGGAAGTAGACAGTCCCAATCCCTTCCATCTCTATCCACCACTTTCTTCAACATTTGTTTTAGGGTTTTGTTGAATCTTTCAACCAGCCCATCGGTTTGGGGGTGATACACAGATGTACGCAATTGCGTCACTTTGAACAATTTACACAGCTCTTTCATAACCCGGGACATAAAGGGTGTACCTTGGTCCGTAAGCAGTTCTTTACAAATACCCACCCGGCTAAAAACAAGAGATAGCTCTTTGGCTATGGTTTTGGCCGAGGTATTTCTGAGAGGGATCGCTTCTGGATAACGGGTGGCATAGTCCATTATAACCAATATGTACTGGTGCCCCCTAGCGGACTTGATTATAGGACCTACCAAATCCATTGCGATTCTCTCAAACGGGACCTCAATGATGGGTAGAGGGACCAGCGGGCTACGGAAATGTGGCATCGGGGCCGACCTCTGACACACAGGGCAGGAGGAACAATAATTTTCTATGTCCTTCATCACCCCAGGCCAATAGAATCTCTGTAATACCCTCTCTCGGGTTTTCTCTGTCCCCAGATGACCTCCAAGAATGTGCCCATGGGCCAACTCCAACACCAACTTCCTGTAAGGTTTGGGCACCACAAGCTGCTCAACGGTTTCTTCTGCCCTTTTTGCCACCCGATACAGTAGGTCCTTCTCTACGCTGAAGTATGGGTAAGTGCCAGTATTATCTGGGTTCACTAACTCGCCATCTAGTTTCACTACGTTTTCCCGTGCCTTTATTAGGGCGGGGTCTTTCAACTGTTCTGTGGCAAAGTTTTCCCTGTGAACCTCAAGATCAGAAAACTCCACAGACGGTAGGTTTTCGTCTGAGGAGGTGGGCTCCTCTCCAGTTTCTTGAGTCTCCCCTGCCAATACTGACAAGGGAAATTCCGGAGAGTCCTCACCACTCTCAGGGGAGTTCTGGCTATCACATTCCTGGTACATAGGGGCACCAGTGGGGGCTCAGGATCATCCCACAGTTCCCAGAACTTCGGAAAATCCCTTCCCACAATGGCGTCATGCGGTAACTGAGATACTAAGCCCACTGGATGAGAGAGGGTACCTTTGGGGGTCTCGAAACACACCGTAGTCACTGGATACTCTCGGGTGTCCCCATGCACACAAATAACGGCTACCTTGCTATTCCCAGAGACCTCTGTTTTAACTAACTCAGCCTTTATCAGGGTCACAAGGCTACCTGAATCCAGCAATACCACAACATTTCTACCATTAATACACATTTTGCATAAATGTTTCTCAGTTCCCCGAATGGCAGTGCATGCGACTGTCGCACACAGCGACTGACGTCTGCCCGTCAGAAAGTCACACTGCATGGGTTCCTCCACAACCGGGCAATTTGCTGCAATATGTCCCGCTTGCCGGCAGCGGTAGCAAACGATCCTTCTTGCGGCCTCTTGAGCCGCTGATTTCCCCGGCTGTTCTCGCCAAACTTGGGGTAGAGCTCCCACCCTCTCACTCTCTCCACCCTCACCCCTTGGAATCCTCTTATCCGCCCCTGGGGATGGTCTGGTCTTAGGGTGGAAAGTCCGAGTGTCTCTGGAAGAGGCCGTCAGGTTCTCTGTAGCCAAGTATTTCTCCACACGATCCACAAGACCATCGGCCGTCTCTGGGTCTCCATGGCTTACCCACTTTTGGATGGCAGTAGGAAGAGCTCTCAAAAACCGATCCATTACAACACGTTCCACAATCTTTGGTGCGGACAAAGTCTCTGGCTGTAGCCACTTTCTGCTCAGGTGAATGAGATCATACATTTGAGACCTGGGGGGTTTTCCAAGCTGGAAAGTCCAGTTATGCACACGCTGAGCCCGGACAGCCAGGGTGACACCCAGCCTTGCCAATATTTCAGCTTTTAGCATCACATAGTCTTTTGCTTGGTTAGGCTCTAGGTCATAGTAAGCTTTCTGCGATTCACCAGTTAACAGAGGAGCCACTAGTCCAGCCCACTGCTCCTCAGGCCACTTTTCTCTTTCAGCGGTCCTTTCAAATGTGGTCAAAAATACCTCTGGATCATCCTCTCCAGTCATTTTTGTCAATAAACGACTCACCCCAAAGGACGCGGTATTAGTGGGACGGCTTTCCTCACTGGTCTGCGGACGTTGCTGCATTACTGCTTCCATCTGTTGTTGTAGTCTCTGCTCTTGCTTCTGCAACAGGTCTATGAAGCGGGCCTCAGATTGCTGTTGGGCTTGTTGCTGAGCCTCCAGACTCTGTTGTAAAGTTGCAAGGCTCTGTTGATGAGCTTGCTGCTGGGCTGCAAGGCTCCTTTGCAAACCTGCATTTGTCTGCTGTTGATTGGCATTTGCTAGAGCCAGCTGTTTCAGTATCTCCTCCATGCTGGCTTAAAAAAAAACTGCCACTGGTTCTCCACCAACTGTGAGGGGGCTAGCTCGGCAGCGGGTATGTGTGACCCCCGGGATGGGCTCCCCACCCAAAACAGGCCCAGCAGACGGAGGTTGTGGTTTTCAAAATCAAAAAGGTGCGGTTTATTTTCTATTTACAGTGACAAAAACACAGCAAGGCAAAAAAAACATAAACAAAATAAATCCTGGTCAACTTGACCTCTGACTAAACTTACAGGTTTCCTAACTAACGACTGGGATCAGCCTAGTGCTGTCCTAGTCCCTGGTTTTAAATGTCCAAGCAAAATATAGCCACACAGGCTTTCTCTCACCGCACAGGGGTTCACTCTCCCTAGACAGTCCACACAGGTCTGCTTCCAGGCATGAGCTAACATCTAATGAATCTGGGAGTTTTTTATAGAGGCCTAAATGAGCTGACAAGCTTCAGCTGGCCTCATCAACTCCCTGTCTGCACGACGCCCAGCCCTCTCCCTAGAGGTATGAGTCATCAATGAGCCCACTAGTCTCAGCTGGGCTTATACAACTCTCCACCTAGCTGTATAAGTCAGCGTAAAGCCTGAATCTGGGCGAAATATATCTACCCCCCTGGATGCAACCAGGTGACTTTACCTTCCTGCTGTCACAATATATATATATATATATATATATATACATATATATATATATATATATATATATATATATATATATACAGAGTATGAGTACACCCCTCACATTTTTGTAAATATTGTATTATATCTTTTCATGTGACAACACTGAAGAAATTACACTTTGCTACCATGTAAAGTAGTGAGCGTACAGCTTGTATAACAGTGTAAATTTGCTGTCCCCGCAAAACAACTCAACACACAGCCAATAATGTCTAAACTGCTGGCAACAAAATGAGTACACCCCTAAGTGAAAATGTCCAAATTGGGCCTAAAGTGTCAATATTTTGTGTGGCCACCATTATTTTCCAGCACTGCCTTAACTCTCTTGGGCATGGAGTTCACCAGAGCTTCACAGGTTGCCACTGGAGTCCTCTTCCACTCCTCCATGACGACATCATGGAGCTGGTGGATGTTGACCTTGCACTCCTCCGCCTTCCATTTGAGGATGCCCCACAGATGCTCAATAGAGTTTAGGTCTGAAGACATGCTTGTCCAGTCCATCACCTTTACCCTCAGCTTCTTTAGCAAGGCAGTGGTTGTCTTGGAGGTGTGTTTGGGGTCGTTATCATGTTGGAATACTGCCCTGCGGCCAAGTCTCCGAAGGGAGGGGATCATGCTCTGCTTTAGTATGTCACAGTACATGTTGTATATGCTGGCTTTCATGGTTCCCTCAATGAACTGTAGCTCCCCAGTGCCGGCAGCACTAATGCAGCCCCAGACCACAACACTCCCACCACCATGCTTGACTGTAGGCAAGACACACTTGTCTACGTACTCCTCACCTGGTTGCCGCCACACATGCTTGATACCATCTGAACCAAATAAGTTTATCTTGGTCTCATCAGACCACAGGACATGGTTCCAGTAATCAATGTCCTTAGTCTGCTTGTCCTCAGCAAACTGTTTGCGGGCTTTCCTGTGCATCATCTTTAGAAGAGGCTTCCTTCGGGATGACAGCCATACAGACCAATTTGATGCAGTGTGCGGCATATGGTCTGAGCAGTGACAGGCTGACCCCCCACCTATTCAACCACTGCAGCAATGCTGGCAGTACTCATACATTTATTTCCCAAAGACAACCTCTGGATATGATGCTGAGCACGTGCACTCAGCATCTTTCGTCGACCATGGCGAGGCCTGTTCTGAGTGGAACCTGTCCTGTTAAACCGCTGTATGGTCTTGGCCACCGTGCTGCAGCTCAGTTTCAGGGTCTTGGCAATCTTCTTATAGCCAAGGCCATCTTTAAGTAGAACAACAATTCTTTTTTTCAGATCCTCAGCGAGTTCTTTGCCATGAGGTGCCATGTTGAACTTCCAATGACCAGTATGAGAGAGTGAGAGCGATAACACCAAATCTAACGCACCTGCTCCCCATTCACACCTGAGACCTTGTAACACAAACAAGTCACATGACACCGGAGAGGGAAAATGGCTAATTGGGCCCAATTTGGACATTTTCACTTAGGGATGTACTCACTTTTGTTTCCAGCGGTTTAGACATTAATGCCTGTGTGTTGACTTATTTTGAGGGGACAGCTAATTTACACTGTTATGCAAGCTGTACACTCACTACTTGTAGCAAAGTGGAATTTCTCCAGTGTTATCAAAAGAAAGGATATAATAAAATATAATAAAATATTTACAAATATGTGAGGGGTGTACAGTACCTGTACTCACTTTTGTGAGATACTATATATATACTATAATATATATGTTCCAAATTATTATGCAAATTCTATTTCAGTGTCACAAAGATTAAATATTTTGTTTTTCAGTTTAACTCATGGATGGCATTGTGTCTCAAGGCTCTTTTGATCACTGAAAACAATCTCAGACACCTGTGATAATTAGATTGCCAGGTGAGCCCAATTAAAGGAAAAACTACTAAAGGAGGGTGTTCTACATTATTAAGCAGAGCACCATTTTCAAGCAATATGGGGAAGAATAAGGATCTCTCTGCTCCTGAAAAGCATGAAATAGTTCAATGGCTTGGACGAGGTATGAAAACATTAGATATTTCACGAAAACTTAAGCGTGATTATCGCACTATTAAGAGATTTGTGGCTGATTCAGAGCACAGACGGGTTTTGTGCAGATAAAGGCACATTCAGGAATATTTCTGCCAGATCCATGCATCGGATCAAGAGAGCAGCTGCTAAAACACCATTACATAGCAGCAAATAGATATTTGAAGCTGCTGTTGCCTCTGGAGTCCCACGGACATCAAGGTGTAGAGTCCTCCAAAGTCTTGCAACTGTGCATAAACCTTCCATTCGGCCACCACTAACCATTGCTCACAAGCAGAAATGGCTGCATTGGGCAGAAAAATACATGAAGACTAATTTTCAAACAGTCCTGTTCACTGATGAGTGCCGTGCAACCCTGGATGGTCCAGATGGATGGAATAGTGGATGGTTGGTGGATGGCCACCCTGTTCCAACAAGGCTGCGACGTCAGCAAGGCGGTGGTGGAGTCATGTTTTGGTCCGGAATCATGGGAAGAATGCTGGTCGGCCCCTTTAGGGTCCCCGAAAGTGTAAAGTATGTGAAGTTCCTGACTGACCACTTCCTTCCCTGGTACAGACGGAAGAACTATGCTTTCCGTAATATAATCATCTTCATGCATGACAATGCATGCAGGGAATACCTCTGCATCAATGGCTGCTATGGGGATAAAAGGAGAGAAAGTCATGGTGTGGCCTCCATCCTCCCCTGACCTCAATCCTATTGAGAACCTTTGGAGCATCATCAAGCAAAAGATCTATGAGGGTGGGAGGCAGTTTACATCCAAACAGCAGCTCTGGGAGGCAATTCTGACATCTTGCAAGCAAATTCAAGCAGAAACTGTCCAAAAACTCACAAGTTCAATGGATGCAAGACTTGTGAAGCTGCTATCAAATAAGGGGTCCTATGTTAAAATGTAACGTGACCTGTTAAAATGTTTAAAAAGTTAAAAGGTTGTTCAAAGTTTGATTGAAATAGCTTTTGATTTCAGTAAATATGCTGCAAACACAACAAATGACAATTTTCAGTTTTGTACAACCTATAAAGTGTTTTGAAACTTACTGTGCGTAATAATTTGGAACAGTGCATTGTAAGTTTTTTATTTTGAAAAAACAAACTGTTATCATTAGGAGGTTTGATCAATAAAATTTGAATTGTACTCTTAATAGTTGATACCATGAGAATTATGCTAACTGTTGTTTACATCAATTATTTAGGTAAATGAGAAAAATATAATTAGCATGATATTTTGGAACAGGGTGTATTTTGGATTGTGTTTTTAGCAGAGCAATGGTATTACATTCACATTTTCAACCATCACACAGATGCTACAGCATAGAGGCGAGTATTTATATATATTTTTTTTTTCATGCATACTTTAGCTTTAAGGCTATCTGTGCCTGCATGTCAGTCATATTATACTGAGTACTCATACAATTATAAAGTATACAGATACTGAAGTGATATCTTCCATTTACTGTCTCCATATTTAAAAAAATGTCTCTATAAAAAATGTGCTTAGTACAATACAGTAATGCATTTTAAATTTGGAAAACCATTTATTTTACTGAAGACAGTTATGAAACTCATTTCTGATGTGTCTATATTGAAACTAGAATGTAGTTTTTTTTTTTTTTTTTTTTAGGCTGAACTACACAGACACTTCTTTCTTTCAACATAACTATACAGGTATGCAACAGAAGAAGTGGAGCTACTCAATATGCATTCAAGCGGATGACGTATTGGGGGAAAACGGGTCAGTGGTCCATTCCTCAGTCAGCTTTTGTGTGAGCTTTGGGAATAGGAAGGCGCGCATCTTGTCAGCCTATCTAGGTGTTGCATTTGCAGCCTCCTTCTCAGGTAGACAATGAATTCCATGAGTTAGCACTTATCATGGATTGTGATAAATGTGAAATTTAACCCCTACTAGTCCAGAAATAGTTTTTAGTGTCCTGGATAATCCTTCTATTCAATACTATTAATATTAAAACTATTCAGCAATTGTATAAAAATCTACATATGATTTAATTAATTATTTTTAGACTTTTGTTTGTGATTTATTTGGCTTAAAATCAAGACAAAGGATAAGTTGTTTCTAATTTTTGCTTTTGTAGTATTTGGTTTCATTCTCCATGTGTGTGCTTGCAGAATAATATTTTTAAAAATTAAATCTTGATATTTCTGGTCTCCTTGCTGTTTTTTTTTTTTTTTTTATTGTATCTTTATTTTATTTTTTCATATCCCTGCTGTTTTAAACTACCCAGTGACTAAGAATACAAGCAGCCCTAATTAATTTATTACACAAGTTGAGCCTGATGGATAAGAATATATAATTAAAGAAGATCCAATCCCAATCAATACAATCTTTAAAATCTGCAGCTTTAAATGAAGGGAATACCTGGTGATCCTGCCATAAAGCTCCTTGTTCAGGCACTTTCTGTTATGGGGTGACCACTTACAGTTGTGCTCCAGCTGTGCAGACATGATCCACTATTCTCACTATCAAGAAGCAAATGGCAAACTCTAATTTCTCTCTTGTATTATTCTGAGCATTGTTTTTTGTTTTGGATATATCAGGGAATGGTAAAGACCCTTGTCAGTTTTTTTTGTCTGCCTTCACGTCCTGACTCAAGGAAAAAAAAAAATCTCCTGTTTTTTTATATCTGTACCAGAGACAATGGTCACCAGGACAAACAGAGAGGGGAACTTTTCCTAGCGAGTACAATAACAACTTAAAAAGTGTTTTACCACTTCCTTTCTCTACATCCAAAATAGACAGTGGGAGACAAGCTGTGATTGTAGTGCCTCAGTTGTGATTTCTTAATTCACAATGCCTATAGACACAGAGGTGAATGAGAGTTTTGTTTGTTAATATTTAATGCACTTAGTTTAGACTCACTTTTTTAAGGCCCCTTTCACACGGGCGGACCGTTTAGGTCCACCTGTCAGTTTTTTAGGCGGACCTGAACGGACTCTCCGTGCACCTCTATGGAGCCACGGATGTCAGCGATGACATGCCCGCTGACATCCGACCCGCTCTGACCTGCCAAAGTGTGACGGAAGAAAACCCTATTTTCCATCCGTCTGGCGGATCGGATGACAACGGACTCTATGGTCTGTCATCATCCGATCCCCCATAGGGGAGAGCGGCGCTCTGACAGGTCGGTCCCTGCACAGTGTGCAGAGACAGACCTGTCATCTGCCTGCTCAGCGGGGATCGACGGAGCGATCCCCGCTGAGGAAAGCGGAGCCTGCACACGGACACGTTAGTGTGAAAGGGCCCTAAGTAGTGAGGGCTTGTTTCATAACCTGTTTATTGTTTGTTATGAAACTGGTAGCTGACAATAACATTTTATAAAAACCTTCAGATATTACTTCTGCAGGTACTCAGATTGCTCTAGTTTGTCATAGTGTTGCAGTAACCACTGTGAGGGGGTTAACTCGGTAGCGGGTGTGTGTGACCCCCTGGTTGGGCTCCCCACACAAAAACAGGGCCAGCAGACGGAGGTTGTGGTTTTCAAAATCAAAAAGTGCGGTTTATTTCTCTATGTACAGTGACAAAAACACAGCAAAGCCAAAAAGAAACATAAACAAAATAAATCCTGGTCAGCTTGACCTCTGACTAAACATGCAGGTTTCCTAACTAACAACTGGGATCAGCCTGGTGCTGTCCTAGTCCCTAAGTCCCTGGTTTAGTCAATGTCCAAACAAATAGCCACACAGGCTTTTTCTCACCGCACAGGGGTTCACTCTCCCTAGACAGTCCACACAGGTCTGGTTCCAGGCATGAGCAAACACCTAATGAATCTGGGAGTTTTTATAGAGGCCTTAAACGAACTGACAGGCTTCAGCTGGTCTCATCAACTCCCTGCCTGCACGACGCCCAGCCCTCTCCCTAGAGGTATGAGTCATCCATGAGCCCACTAGCCTCAGCTGGGCTTCATAAACTCCCTCCCTAGTTGTATAAGTCGGCATAAAGCCTGAATCTGGGAGAAATATATCTACCCCCCTGGATGCAACCAGGTGACTTTACCTTCCTGCTGTCACATACCCCCCCCTCTTGTTTTAACCTTGGGGTTGGAACACCAGCAATCAGGCATTCATGTACTCGAGACAAAGCATCCACATTCCCCATTTGAACGCCAGGGCGATGCTTTACTGTGAAGTTGAATTCCTGTAGGGCCAGAAACCACCTATTCACTCTTCTATTTGTCTCCTTGTTTTGAGCCATCCACTTTAACGGAGCGTGATCCGTAACCATGTCAAAGTGCCTACCTAGCAGATAGTACCGAAGGGAATCTAGAGCCCACTTCACCGCTAAACACTCCTTTTCAACCGTGGCGTAATTTACCTCATGGGACTTCAACTTCCTGCTGAGGTAAATGACTGGGTGCTCTTCCCCGTTCCAGACCTGGGACAATACTGCTCCTAACCCCACATCTGACGCATCACTTTGTACGACAAAGTCTTTAGAGAAGTCGGGTGAGTACAACACTGGCTGGCTACATAAGGCTTGTTTCAAGAATTGGAATGCTGCCTCAGCCTCGGGGGTCCATTTAATCATGACCGACCCTTTCCCTTTCATCAGGTTGGTTAGGGGCACAGCCTTAGAAGCAAAGTGGGGAATGAAGCGCCGATAATAACCCGCGATTCCCAGAAAGGCCCGTACCTGCTTCTTGCTGTTGGGACGTGGCCAACTCTGGATGGCCTCGACTTTGTTGAGTTGGGGTTTTATCACTCCCCTGCCAATGGTGTACCCAAGATATTTGGCCTCCTCCTGCCCAATGGTACACTTCTTGGGGTTAGCCGTAAACCCCGCTTCCCGGATAGAGTCTAGGACTGCTTGCACTTTTGGCAGATGTGAGGCCCAATCTGTGCTATGGACAATTACGTCATCCAGGTAAGCCGCAGCATACTTCCGATGGGGCCTCAGTATCTGGTCCATTTTCCGCTGGAATGTGGCCGGCGCATTCTGTAACCCGAACGGCATTCTCTTATATTGGAACGCCCCGTCTGGGGTTACAAATGCGGTTTTCTCTTTGGCCGACTTGGCCAGGGGAATTTGCCAATACCCTTTTGTGAGGTCAAGAGTCGTCATGTATCGGGCTATTCCCAGCCGGTCGATCAACTCATCTATACGTGGCATGGGGTAGGTGTCAAATTTTGGAACTTTGTTCAACTGACGAAAATCGTTACAAAATCGCCAGCTCCCATCCGGTTTAGGCACCAACACAATGGGACTAGACCAATCACTTTGGGATTCCTCTATCACCCCTAAGTTCAGCATTTTCTGTACTTCCTCCCGTATTGCCTCCCGTTGGGCCTCTGGGATCCGATAGGGTTTTAACTTCACCCTTTCACCGGGCGGGGTAATAATATCATGCTCTACCCCAGATGTTTGTCCCGGCAGCTCAGAGAACACCTCCTTGTTGCGAAGCACAAACTCCTTAACCTCCTGTTGTTGGGGTTGTGACAAGGTGGCTGCTATTCCAACCTCCGGAATCACGCAACCAGTTTGAGCTGGTGACCAAGTTTCTGCGACTAGGGACTCTCTATCCCTCCAGGCTTTCAACAGATTAACGTGATATATCTGTTCGGGCTTTCGCCTACCTGGTTGTCTGACCTTGTAATTCACTTCGCTCATTTTTTCCATTATCTCGTAGGGGCCTTGCCATTTGGCAAGGAATTTACTTTCAACCGTAGGGACAAGTACCAATATCCTATCCCCCGGGGAAAAGGTACGGGTCTTGGCTCCACGGTTGTACACTCTCTGCTGTGCCAACTGCGCTTGGGCCAAATGTTCCTTCACGATGGGCATTACCTGTGCAATTCGATCTTGCATCAGGGCGACATGCTCAATCACACTCCTGTGGGGAGAACTCTCACTTTCCCAAGTTTCCTTGGCAATATCCAACAGCCCTCTTGGGTGTCTCCCATACAGTAACTCAAAGGGGGAGAATCCCGTAGAGGATTGGGGCACCTCCCTAATAGCAAACATCAAATAAGGAAGTAGACAGTCCCAATCCCTTCCATCTCTATCCACCACTTTCTTCAACATTTGTTTTAGGGTTTTGTTGAATCTTTCAACCAGCCCATCGGTTTGGGGGTGATACACAGATGTACGCAATTGCGTCACTTTGAACAATTTACACAGCTCTTTCATAACCCGGGACATAAAGGGTGTACCTTGGTCCGTAAGCAGTTCTTTACAAATACCCACCCGGCTAAAAACAAGAGATAGCTCTTTGGCTATGGTTTTGGCCGAGGTATTTCTGAGAGGGATCGCTTCTGGATAACGGGTGGCATAGTCCATTATAACCAATATGTACTGGTGCCCCCTAGCGGACTTGATTATAGGACCTACCAAATCCATTGCGATTCTCTCAAACGGGACCTCAATGATGGGTAGAGGGACCAGCGGGCTACGGAAATGTGGCATCGGGGCCGACCTCTGACACACAGGGCAGGAGGAACAATAATTTTCTATGTCCTTCATCACCCCAGGCCAATAGAATCTCTGTAATACCCTCTCTCGGGTTTTCTCTGTCCCCAGATGACCTCCAAGAATGTGCCCATGGGCCAACTCCAACACCAACTTCCTGTAAGGTTTGGGCACCACAAGCTGCTCAACGGTTTCTTCTGCCCTTTTTGCCACCCGATACAGCAGGTCCTTCTCTACGCTGAAGTATGGGTAAGTGCAGGTATTATCTGGGTTCACTAACTCGCCATCTATTTCCATTACGTTTTCCTGTGCCTTTATTAGGGCGGGGTCTTTTAACTGTTCTGTGGCAAAATTTTCCCTGTGAACCTCCAGATCAGAAAACTCCACAGACGGTAGGTTTTCGTCTGAGGAGGTGGGCTCCTCTCCAGTTTCTTGAGTCTCCCCTGCCAATACTGACAAGGGAAATTCTGGAGAGTCCTCACCACTCTCAGAGGAGTTCTGGCTATCATATTCCTGGTACATAGGGGCACCAGTGGGGGGCTCAGGATCATCCCACAGTTCCCAGAACTTCGGAAAATCCCTTCCCACAATGGGATCATGCGGTAATTGAGATACTAACCCCACTGGATGAGAGAGGGTACCTTTGGGGGTCTCGAAACACACTGTAGTCACTGGATACTCTCGGGTGTCCCCATGCACACAAATAACAGCTACCTTGCTATTCCCAGAGACCTCTGTTTTAACTAATTCAGCCTTTATCAGGGTCACAAGGCTACCTGAATCCAGTAATACCACAACATTTCTACCATTAATACACATTTTGCATAAATGTTTCTCAGTTCCCCGAATGGCAGTGCATGCGACTGTCGCACACAGCGACTGACGTCGGTCCGTCAGAAAGTCACATTGCATGGGTTCCTCCACAACCGGGCAATTTGCTGCAATATGTCCCGCTTGCCGGCAGCGGTAGCAAACAATCCATTTGGCTGCCTCTTGAGCCCCTGACTTCCCAGGCTGTTCTCGCCAAACTTTGGGTAGAGCTCCCACCCTCTCACTCTCTCCACCCTCACCCCTTGGAATCCTCTTATCCGCCCCTGGGGATGATCTGGTCTTAGGGTGGAAAGTCCGAGAGTCTCTGGAAGAGGCCGTCAGGTTCTCTGTAGCCAAGTATTTCTCTACACGATCCACAAGACCACCGGCCGTCTCTGGGTCTCCATGGCTTACCCACTTTTGGATGGCAGTAGGAAGAGCTCTCAAAAACCGATCCATTACAACACGTTCCACAATCTCTGGTGCAGACAAAGTCTCTGGCTGTAGCCACTTCCTGCTCAGGTGAATGAGATCATACATTTGAGACCTGGGGGGTTTTCCAAGCTGGAAAGTCCAGTTATGCACACGCTGAGCCCGGACAGCCAGGGTGACACCCAGCCTTGCCAATATTTCAGCTTTTAGCATCACATAGTCTTTTGCTTGGTCAGGCTCTAGGTCATAGTAAGCCTTCTGCGATTCACCAGTTAACAGAGGAGCCACCAGTCCAGCCCACTGCTCCTCAGGCCACTTTTCTCTTTCAGCAGTCCTTTCAAATGTGGTCAAAAATACCTCTGGATCATCCTCTCCAGTCATTTTTGTCAATAAACGACTCACCCCAAAGGACGCGGTATTAGTGGGACGGCTTTCCTCACTGGTCTGCGGACGTTGCTGCATTACTGCTTCCATTTGTTGTAGTCTCTGCTCTTGCTTCTGTAACAGGTCTTTGAAGCGGGCCTCAGATTGCTGCTGGGCTTGTTGCTGAGCTTCCAGACTCTGTTGGTGAGCTTGCTGCTGGGCTGCAAGGCTCCTTTGCAAACCTGCATTTGTCTGCTGTTGATTGGCATTTGCTAGAGCCAGCTGTTTCAGTATCTCCTCCATGCTGGCTTAAAAAAACTGCCACTGGTTCTCCACCAACTGTGAGGGGGTTAACTCGGTAGCGGGTGTGTGTGACCCCCTGGTTGGGCTCCCCACACAAAAACAGGGCCAGCAGACGGAGGTTGTGGTTTTCAAAATCAAAAGGTGCGGTTTATTTCTCTATGTACAGTGACAAAAACACAGCAAAGCCAAAAAGAAACATAAACAAAATAAATCCTGGTCAGCTTGACCTCTGACTAAACATGCAGGTTTCCTAACTAACAACTGGGATCAGCCTGGTGCTGTCCTAGTCCCTAAGTCCCTGGTTTAGTCAATGTCCAAACAAATAGCCACACAGGCTTTTTCTCACCGCACAGGGGTTCACTCTCCCTAGACAGTCCACACAGGTCTGGTTCCAGGCATGAGCAAACACCTAATGAATCTGGGAGTTTTTATAGAGGCCTTAAACGAACTGACAGGCTTCAGCTGGTCTCATCAACTCCCTGCCTGCACGACGCCCAGCCCTCTCCCTAGAGGTATGAGTCATCCATGAGCCCACTAGCCTCAGCTGGGCTTCATCAACTCCCTCCCTAGTTGTATAAGTCGGCATAAAGCCTGAATCTGGGAGAAATATATCTATCCCCCTGGATGCAACCAGGTGACTTTACCTTCCTGCTGTCACACCACATAAATCACATGTTTAACTTGACCCCAGCGGGTGTGTTTGTTCGATTCATTGACCAGGATATTCTTATCAAGAGATAAGGTGAGAACTTTTTTTTCAAGCACCATCTTCTAACTTTAACCGGTTTTCAGTTAGAATTGGAACAGGGAAATCTGTGCCTTACCATTTTTTTATTGTTCATGCTAGCAAAACAGGCCACACACAGCCATTAACGTCTAAACTGCTGACAACAAAAGTGAGTACACCCTAAGTGAAAATGTCCACATTGGGCCCAATTAGCCATTTTCCTTTCCCAGTGTCATGTGACTCATTGATGTCTCAGGTGTGAATGGGGAGCAGGTGTGTTAAATTTGGTGTTATCGCTCTCACTCTTTCATACTGGTCACTGGAAGTTCAACATGGCCTTTAATGGCAAAGAACTCTCTGAGGGTCTGGAAAAAAGAATTGTTGCTCTACATAAAGATGGCCTAGGCTATAAGAAGATTGCCATGACCCTGAAACTGAGCTGCAGCACTGTGGCCAAGACCATACAGTGGTTTAACAGGACAGGTTCCACTCAGGACAGGCCTCGCCATGGTCGACCAAAGAAGTTGAGTGCAAGTGCTCAGCGTCATATCCAGAGGTTGTCTTTGAGAAATAGACTTATGAGTGCTGCCAGCATTGCTGCAGAGGTTGAAGGGGTGGGGGGGTCAGCCTGTCACTGCTCAGACCATATGCCGCACACTGCATCAAATTGGTCTACATGGCTGTCATCCCAGAAGGAAGCCTCGTCTAAAGATGATGCACAGGAAAGCCTGAAAACAGTTTGCTGAAGACAAGCAGACTAAGGACATGGATTACTGGAACCATGTCCTGCGGTTTGATGAGACCAAGATAAACTTATTTGGTTTAGATGGTGTCAAGCGTGTGTCGCGACAACCAGGTGAGGAGTACAAAGACAAGTGTGTCTTGCCTACAGTCAAGCATGGTGGTGGTAGTGTCATGGTCTGGGGCTGCATGAGTGCTGCTGGCACTGGGGAGCTACAGTTCATTGAGTGAACCATGAATGCCAACATGTACTGTGACATACTGAAGCAGAGCATGATCACCTCCCTTAGGAGACTGGGCCACAGGGCAGTATTCCAACATGATAACGACTCCAAACTGTCACGTACCTGGTAGGAGTCTGAGATGATGAGGTCGGCCTCTCTTGTATCTCCGGCTCAAGCCCCACTGGAGGTGGAGCAGATGGTGGCAAGGGTCAGGAGGAACACGAGTGCCTGTACGTGTTGCGTGCAGAACTGGTACGTAGAGTTGCAGGCGTGGAAGTTCGGGCAGAGCAGCCGGTAAGGAGCTGGACCCAGGGAAGCTGAGATGGAAGACAGCTGGCACAGGCACTTTGAGACTGCGTAGAGCCAAGCAGGAGACAGGAGCGAGGTCACAAGGATAGTCGGGTTCAGTAGCAGGTGGGCAGCGAGGTAACAAGACATTAAGCAGAAGCAGGTCAGATGGAAGCCGAGATCAGGAACCAGTAATCAGAGGTAATCAGAGTCCAGAGACAGGGTCAAGGAAAGCCAAGTTCAGCAACAGGTATCAAGCAGAGATTAAACAGGATTCAGGATATCAGGGCACAGCTGAAGACCAGTCAGCACTGTTCAGGAGTCAGGGCACCCTTTAAATACGCCATCTGGCGCCAACTGGGGCTAGGGGCATGCTCCTGCGTGTGCATGCAGTGCGATGTGCACGCGTATACGCTTTAGCGCAAGTAGGAATCTGATGTTGCCCATGAGCGTGCACAGAACGTATTCTGACAGTTCTCTTACACAAACACACCTCCAAGACGACCATTGCCTTGCTAAAGAAGCTGAGGGTAAAGGTGATAGACTGGCCAAGCATGTCTCCAGACCTAAACCCTATTGTGCATCTGTGGGGCATCCTCAAATGAAAGGCGGAGGAGCACAAGGTCTCTAACATCCACCAGCTTGGTGATGTTGTCATGGAGGAGTGGAAGAGGACTCCAGTGGCAACCTGTGAAGCTTTGGTGAACTCCATGCCCAAGAGGGTTAAGACAGTGCTGGAAAATAATGGTGACCACACAAAATATTGAAACTTTGGGCCCAATTTGGACATTTTCACTTAGGGGTGTACTCACTTTTGTTGCCAGCGCTTTAGACATTAATGGCTGTGTGTTGAGTTATTTTGAGGGTACATCAAATTTACAGTTATACAAGCTGTACACTCACTACTTGTGAGTGTACAGCTTGTATAACTGTACTACGTGCAAAGTGTCATTTCTTCAGTGTTGTCAAATGAAAAGATATAATAAAATATTTTCAAAAATGTGAGGGTATCTCACTTTTCTGAGATACATATATATATATATATATATTGTGACAGCAGGAAGGTAAAGTCACCTGGTTGCATCCAGGGGGGTAGATATATTTCGCCCAGATTCAGGCTTTACGCCGATTTGTACAACTAGGTGGAGAGTTGTATAAGGCTAGTGTGCTCATGGATGACTCATACCTCTAGGGAGAGGGCTGGGCGTCGTGCAGACAGGGAGTTGATGAGACCAGCTGAACCTTGTCAGCTCATTTAGGCCTCTATAAGAAAGCCCAGCTTCATTAGATGTTAGCTCATGCCTGGAACCAGACCTGTGTGGACTGTCTAGGGAGAGTGAACCCCTGTGCGGTGAGAGAAAGCCTGTGTGGCTATATTTTGCTTGGACATTTAAAACCAGGGACTTAGGGACTAGGACAGCACTAGGCTGATCCCAGTTGTTAGTTAGGAAACCTGTATGTTTAGTCAGAGGTCAAGTTGACCAGGATTTATTTTGTTTATGTTTTTTTTGCCTTGCTGTGTTTTTGTCACTGTAAATAGAAAATAAACCGCACCTTTTTGATTTTGAAAACCACAACCTCCGTCTGCTGGGCCTGTTTTTGGGTGGGGAGCCCATCCCGGGGGTCACACATACCCGCTGCCGAGCTAACCCCCTCACAGTTGGTGGAGAACCAGTGGCAGTTTTTTTTTAAGCCAGCATGGAGGAGATACTGAAACAGCTGGCTCTAGCAAATGCCAATCAACAGCAGACAAATGCAGGTTTGCAAAGGAGCCTTGCAGCCCAGCAGCAAGCTCATCAACAGAGCCTTGCAACTTTACAACAGAGTCTGGAGGCTCAGCAACAAGCCCAACAGCAATCTGAGGCCCGCTTCATAGACCTGTTGCAGAAGCAAGAGCAGAGACTACAACAACAGATGGAAGCAGTAATGCAGCAACGTCCGCAGACCAGTGAGGAAAGCCGTCCCACTAATACCGCGTCCTTTGGGGTGAGTCGTTTATTGACAAAAATGACTGGAGAGGATGATCCAGAGGTATTTTTGACCACATTTGAAAGGACCGCTGAAAGAGAAAAGTGGCCTGAGGAGCAGTGGGCTGGACTAGTGGCTCCTCTGTTAACTGGTGAATCGCAGAAAGCTTACTATGACCTAGAGCCTAACCAAGCAAAAGACTATGTGATGCTAAAAGCTGAAATATTGGCAAGGCTGGGTGTCACCCTGGCTGTCCGGGCTCAGCGTGTGCATAACTGGACTTTCCAGCTTGGAAAACCCCCCAGGTCTCAAATGTATGATCTCATTCACCTGAGCAGAAAGTGGCTACAGCCAGAGACTTTGTCCGCACCAAAGATTGTGGAACGTGTTGTAATGGATCGGTTTTTGAGAGCTCTTCCTACTGCCATCCAAAAGTGGGTAAGCCATGGAGACCCAGAGACGGCCGATGGTCTTGTGGATCGTGTGGAGAAATACTTGGCTACAGAGAACCTGACGGCCTCTTCCAGAGACACTCGGACTTTCCACCCTAAGACCAGACCATCCCCAGGGGCGGATAAGAGGATTCCAAGGGGTGAGGGTGGAGAGAGTGAGAGGGTGGGAGCTCTACCCCAAGTTTGGCGAGAACAGCCTGGGAAATCAGCGGCTCAAGAGGCCGCAAGAAGGATCGTTTGCTACCGCTGCCGGCAAGCGGGACATATTGCAGCAAATTGCCCGGTTGTGGAGGAACCCATGCAGTGTGACTTTCTGACGGGCAGACGTCAGTCGCTGTGTGCGACAGTCGCATGCACTGCCATTCGGGGAACTGAGAAACATTTATGCAAAATGTGTATTAATGGTAGAAATGTTGTGGTATTGCTGGATTCAGGTAGCCTTGTGACCCTGATAAAGGCTGAGTTAGTTAAAACAGAGGTCTCTGGGAATAGCAAGGTAGCCGTTATTTGTGTGCATGGGGACACCCGAGAGTATCCAGTGACTACAGTGTGTTTCGAGACCCCCAAAGGTACCCTCTCTCATCCAGTGGGCTTAGTATCTCAGTTACCGCATGACGCCATTGTGGGAAGGGATTTTCCGAAGTTCTGGGAACTGTGGGATGATCCTGAGCCCCCCACTGGTGCCCCTATGTACCAGGAATGTGATAGCCAGAACTCCCCTGAGAGTGGTGAGGACTCTCCGGAATTTCCCTTGTCAGTATTGGCAGGGGAGACTCAAGAAACTGGAGAGGAGCCCACCTCCTCAGACGAAAACCTACCGTCTGTGGAGTTTTCTGATCTTGAGGTTCACAGGGAAAACTTTGCCACAGAACAGTTGAAAGACCCCGCCCTAATAAAGGCACGGGAAAACGTAGTGAAAATAGATGGCGAGTTAGTGAACCCAGATAATACCGGCACTTACCCATACTTCAGCGTAGAGAAGGACCTACTGTATCGGGTGGCAAAAAGGGCAGAAGAAACCGTTGAGCAGCTTGTGGTGCCCAAACCTTACAGGAAGTTGGTGTTGGAGTTGGCCCATGGGCACATTCTTGGAGGTCATCTGGGGACAGAGAAAACCCGAGAGAGGGTATTACAGAGATTCTATTGGCCTGGGGTGATGAAGGACATAGAAAATTATTGTTCCTCCTGCCCTGTGTGTCAGAGGTCGGCCCCGATGCCACATTTCCGTAGCCCGCTGGTCCCTCTACCCATCATTGAGGTCCCGTTTGAGAGAATCGCAATGGATTTGGTAGGTCCTATAATCAAGTCCGCTAGGGGGCACCAGTACATATTGGTTATAATGGACTATGCCACCCGTTATCCAGAAGCGATCCCTCTCAGAAATACCTCGGCCAAAACCATAGCCAAAGAGCTATCTCTTGTTTTTAGCCGGGTGGGTATTTGTAAAGAACTGCTTACGGACCAAGGTACACCCTTTATGTCCCGGGTTATGAAAGAGCTGTGTAAATTGTTCAAAGTGACGCAATTGCGTACATCTGTGTATCACCCCCAAACCGATGGGCTGGTTGAAAGATTCAACAAAACCCTAAAACAAATGTTGAAGAAAGTGGTGGATAGAGATGGAAGGGATTGGGACTGTCTACTTCCTTATTTGATGTTTGCTATTAGGGAGGTGCCCCAATCCTCTACGGGATTCTCCCCCTTTGAGTTACTGTATGGGAGACACCCAAGAGGGCTGTTGGATATTGCCAAGGAAACTTGGGAAAGTGAGAGTTCTCCCCACAGGAGTGTGATTGAGCATGTCGCCCTGATGCAAGATCGAATTGCACAGGTAATGCCCATCGTGAAGGAACATTTGGCCCAAGCGCAGTTGGCACAGCAGAGAGTGTACAACCGTGGAGCCAAGACCCGTACCTTTTCCCCGGGGGATAGGATATTGGTACTTGTCCCTACGGTTGAAAGTAAATTCCTTGCCAAATGGCAAGGCCCCTACGAGATAATGGAAAAAGTGAGCGAAGTGAATTACAAGGTCAGACAACCAGGAAGGCGAAAGCCCGAACAGATCTATCACGTTAATCTGTTGAAAGCCTGGAGGGATAGAGAGTCCCTAGTCGCAGACACTTGGTCACCAGCTCAAACTGGTTGCGTGATTCCTGAGGTTGGAATCGCAGCCACCTTGTCACAACCCCAACAACAGGAGGTTAAGGAGTTTGTGCTTCGCAACAAGGAGGTATTCTCTGAGCTGCCGGGACAAACATCTGGGGTAGAGCATGACATTATTACCCCGCCCGGTGAAAGGGTGAAGTTAAAACCCTATCGGATCCCAGAGGCCCGACGGGAGGCAATACGGGAGGAAGTACAGAAAATGCTGAACTTAGGGGTGATAGAGGAGTCCCAAAGTGATTGGTCTAGTCCCATCGTGTTGGTGCCTAAACCGGATGGGAGCTGGCGATTTTGTAACGATTTTCGTCAGTTGAACAAAGTTACAAAATTTGACACCTACCCCATGCCACGTATAGATGAGTTGATCGACCGGCTGGGAACAGCCCGATACATGACGACTCTTGACCTCACAAAAGGGTATTGGCAAATCCCCCTGGCCAAGTCGGCCAAAGAGAAAACCGCATTTGTAACCCCAGACGGGGCGTTCCAATATAAAAGAATGCCGTTCGGGTTACAGAATGCGCCGGCCACATTCCAGCGGAAAATGGACCAGATGCTGAGGCCCCATCGGAAGTATGCTGCGGCTTACCTGGATGACATAATTGTCCATAGCACAGATTGGGCCTCACATCTGCCAAAAGTGCAAGCAGTCCTGGACTCTGTTCGGGAAGCAGGGTTTACGGCTAACCCCAAGAAGTGTACCATTGGGCAGGAGGAGGCCAAATATCTTGGGTACACCATTGGGAGGGGAGTAATAAAACCCGAACTCAACAAAGTCGAGGCCATCCAGAGTTGGCCACGTCCCAACAGCAAGAAGCAGGTACGAGCCTTTCTGGGAATCGCTGGGTATTATCGGCGATTCATTCCCCACTTTGCTTCTAAGGCTGTGCCCCTAACCAACCTGACGAAGGGAAAAGGGTCGGTCATGATTAAATGGACCCCCGAGGCTGAGGCAGCATTCCAATTCTTGAAACAAGCCTTATGTAGCCAGCCAGTGTTGTACTCACCCGACTTCTCTAGAGACTTTGTCGTACAAAGTGATGCGTCAGATGTGGGGTTAGGAGCAGTATTGTCCCAGGTCTGGAACGGGGAAGAGCACCCAGTCATTTACCTCAGCAGGAAGTTGAAGTCCCATGAGGTAAATTACGCCACTGTTGAAAAGGAGTGTTTAGCGGTGAAGTGGGCTCTAGATTCCCTTCGGTACTACCTGCTAGGTAGGCACTTTGACATGGTTACGGATCACGCTCCGTTAAAGTGGATGGCTCAAAACAAGGAAACAAATAGAAGAGTGAATAGGTGGTTCCTGGCCCTCCAGGAATTCAACTTCACAGTAAAGCATCGCCCTGGCGTTCAAATGGGGAATGTGGATGCTTTGTCTCGAGTACATGAATGCCTGATTGCTGGTGTTCCAACCCCGAGGTTAAAACAAGAGGGGGGGGTATGTGACAGCAGGAAGGTAAAGTCACCTGGTTGCATCCAGGGGGGTAGATATATTTCGCCCAGATTCAGGCTTTACGCCGATTTGTACAACTAGGTGGAGAGTTGTATAAGGCTAGTGTGCTCATGGATGACTCATACCTCTAGGGAGAGGGCTGGGCGTCGTGCAGACAGGGAGTTGATGAGACCAGCTGAACCTTGTCAGCTCATTTAGGCCTCTATAAGAAAGCCCAGCTTCATTAGATGTTAGCTCATGCCTGGAACCAGACCTGTGTGGACTGTCTAGGGAGAGTGAACCCCTGTGCGGTGAGAGAAAGCCTGTGTGGCTATATTTTGCTTGGACATTTAAAACCAGGGACTTAGGGACTAGGACAGCACTAGGCTGATCCCAGTTGTTAGTTAGGAAACCTGTATGTTTAGTCAGAGGTCAAGTTGACCAGGATTTATTTTGTTTATGTTTTTTTTGCCTTGCTGTGTTTTTGTCACTGTAAATAGAAAATAAACCGCACCTTTTTGATTTTGAAAACCACAACCTCCGTCTGCTGGGCCTGTTTTTGGGTGGGGAGCCCATCCCGGGGGTCACACATACCCGCTGCCGAGCTAACCCCCTCACAATATATATATATATATATATATATATTTCAGTGCCCAGCTACCAATGCAATCTTGTAATAGCTTGCAACTTAGCCTTTAAAAAGACCCAAAAAAAAGCTTAATAGCTCACATCGAATTCAGTAGGGTTCGGGAATATGTTTGGGGTTCTGCTGGGTTCAAAATGTAAAAGATGGTTTTGTAAAATGCATGGTAGCCAAAAAAAAAATAATTATGTACCTAACATACCTGTATATTAGAGCAGTATATTAAACCTGATTGGTTGCCATGGATTACTGCTCTTTCTATTACAGTATTTCCAATTTTTCAAAATTCATATTACCGGTAAGCAAATGACTGAATTAATTTTTTTTAACATTTTCAGAACAACCTTGACCAGTTTAGTCGTTTTATTCTATTTCTCTTGGTGCCATTTATGTATATGTAGCCTTGCAGAATTAATTATACATATAAAGCTTTAATTGCTTGTATTTAAAACTATTGAAAAATGTTAAAGCTTTCAGTTACCATATTTCTATATTCACCGTTTCAACTGAATATTGAATATTCACACGCTTGATACATTATGCCAGAAATTTATTTTTACCCAATTTTCTTGTTTTGAAACATTTTCTCCAGGGACCACCTGTCAGCATTTTTCTCCGTAATAAAGATGAGCATCAGTCACAGATGAATTAAAACAGGAGACAACTACAATTACATCTATTCTGTGAGAATCTGCAAACCTTAAATACTTTTAAATTTGCTTTTCCATGGCATAAGTGCTATCCTCCACTATATTGAAACAAGTTTTCTAAACAATTTGCCCAGCCTTGTACATGTGTCTATCTACAGGAAAAATGGAATTTACAACCCATATAGTCAATTATTTTAGTTAGGATGTCTTTACTGGTAAAGTAAACCTAGAAGCACCAATATGCAAATAGCTAGCAGCTACTGTGGTCCCCTGCTCTAGTTTCCTCCTTTGGTTTGTGAACACAACCATCGCAATTATAGCAATTCACAGAAAGGTGAAGCGGTATGGCACAGCTGATGACCATAGAAGCTGGTTGCTATGTGCATATCAGAGGGCTATGGTTTATAGGACACACGGAAAGCTCTACAGGCTGACAGAACTATTTTACACCTTGAGGCACCTACTGTTTATTGTCAATTACGTTTTCTATACTAGTTGTAACCACTGGTGGGCCTGTTTTAACTTTTCCTCTCCTTCCAGCCTCCTTTGATAATCCTATACTTACCTATTCTGAATCGAGCGAGATCTTGGCTGTGTGGCTTCACCTGATGCCACATAGTTTCTGCCGGGTCTGCAAATGCACCCTGCAATCTCCATTTGGGGCCAATTCACACTATGTGTGGTGACCGCCATTTTACTACAATGTAAAATGCCAATCACAGGTAGAACATACAGAAAACATTTGTGTTCTGTTAGTCTTAGTCACACTGCAACACAGCTTGAAGCTTTGCCTTAGCAAGCTGTGATATAATGCAGACATTCTTAATTTTAACACAGCACACTGTAGAATCACATGTAACTGTACAGCAGCACAGTGCAGTGCTTTGCTTTATAGTGACATGAATGAAGTGTCACTTTTGTACATATGAAATAAAGTTCAGTGTAAAAAAACAAAAAAAAGTTGTTGTGTGATGTGCCTAATTGCGCATCACACTGCCCGCTATTATAGTCGGAACAAATAGCTGCTAAAGCACTGTAGTTTACTCTGTGGCACCTGTCCATTCAGTGTAAATGTCCTCTTAATTATCTGGAGGATTTGTTTGTGGTGTTTGCTTGATTGTTTAAACAAGAAAGGTAAGGCATGGAATGGCAACCTCTTTTTAATGATGATAGTTGCCTGGCTGTACAGCTAACCACTATACCTGAAGCTTTAGGCGAAAGGCACCCAACTCAGTCTCCAGCCGAGCTTTCACAGGCAAGTTTTTCCAGCAAGTTTCCGTAATGCCCTGTACACACGATCGGATTTCCAATGGAATAAAATCCGATGGATATTTCCATCGGAATTCCGATGAAGCTGACTTTCATCAGTCTTGCCTACACACCATCAGACAAAATTCCGACCGTCCAAAACGCTGTGACATACAACACGTACGACGGCACTATAAAGGGGAAGTTCAAATCCAACGGCGCCACCCTTTGGGCTGCTTTTGCTGATTTCGTGTTACCGCGTGTTAGTAAAAGTTTGGTGTTAGCCGATTCGCGCTTTTCATTCTCCATGCTTTTCAGTCTGTTACAGAATGACGAATGTGCTATCTCCATTACGAATGCTAGTTTTACCAGAACGAGCGCTCCAATCTTGTAATTTAGTCTGAGCATGCATGGATTTTTCTCCGATGGAGTTCCCTACAGACGATCTGAATTTGCTATCAGTGTTTTTTCCATCGGTAAAATTTAAAACATGTTCTATTTTTTTACACCGATGGAAAAAAGACCGATGGGGCCTACACACGGTCATTTTTTCCGATGAAAAAAGTCCATCTGTCTTTTTTCATCAGAAAAAACGATCGTGTGTACGCGGCATTAGACTAGCTTCCTTCAGTGCCTCAGCTTTAACACTTGCTGAGGCCTAGTAACAGTAACATATCTGGAACACACACACACAAACCCCCTCCCAGGGGAAAGGCACCAGGGGGAGAGAGCTCTGATCAGATCCTCCTAAAATATTTATCTTCTCCCTAGCCATTCCTTCTGGGTCAGCCTCCCAGGGTTTGGCTAGGGTCACATAACGATTCATAATCCAGTGACTGATCCTCTCACACTATTTCTGGAATATTCTTCCAGAGCAGACAGAAACAATCAGCCACTAGGTTTAGGGATAAACCTAATCAGACAAAAAAAGTAAATTGCAGCTCAGTTGGTTAAAGCAAAGCTATATAATAAATGTATCCAGGTCATGGCAGGGTCACTACATCTGATCAGAATATATTTTACATATACTGACATCATGTTAATAATATACAGATATAAAGTATAAAACTGTATATAAACAAATTAATTTTAATTAATCAGCAACGTTGTTGCATTCACATTTTAAGTAGTTTACAAAAAGTATTAGAAAATGCCATATAGTCTTATGCACATTAGGAGGAAAATGCAGTTTCTAATGTTTATTTCTGATCCTTTAAATGGGTAATATAATTTGACCTTAACCTCAGCATGCACAGTGCAGAAGTTGTCAAATAAGTTTCAAGTACAGTAATTATTCTATTGTGGCAATGGAAATTCAAGGACTAATGTAGAGATTCTCACCATAACCTTGCCTATCTCCTCCTGACTATCTAATTGGCATACTTCACTTCATATTTGATTACAAATTCCGTTCATATGGAGATCTGGGATATATGTTCTAGGTAGCAAAGAAATTATATTCGATCTCCGTGGCCTGAACCAAATGAATATTGATATTTTTCTGTTATAAATAGGTACATGGGTCAATACTTTACCTCCTCTTACATACAAACCTTTGTCTTCATCAATATGTTTCATTATTTCTTGAGTGTTTGCTTACATGATGTACATTTTTGTTGGTATTCCCTTGTTATATTTTTGAAGAGTGCCTTGAGGACAGAAGTGGTTAAATAACACACTCTGATAAACATGCAAGCAGTTTACTACAATGTGTAAGCTGCAGAAGACTGGCATTCAAGTCATGGGAAGATTGTAAATAGGTTTATCTCAAAATCCTACGCAATGTTATTACACGTAAATTTTGCTAGTCATTTTTTTTTTCTTAAAGATCATGTATAGGAGTTTTGTACATGTTTTCTTTTTGCATTTTGGATTCTTATTTGTATTTATTCTAATAAAAAATTAGCACTACTACTTATGTAGTCTTGTATCCAGCCGACATTTTAAATTTCACCTATGTTGAAAGAAATCTATTGTTTGGGGCATTTTTGGTTTCTAGGGATGAAAGGCAAATTAATGTAAAACAAAACCAAAAAAATAATATGTCAGCACTCACATGTGGAAGGATTCAAGGTTTACAATTTATAGAGACCAAAATTGCTGCAACTCTCTTCTCAACAAATGCATGTGTTCATTTGTACAAATAGGCTGAATAAAAAGTGGGTTCAACCTTGTAGCCTCCCCCAGACTGGGAAATCCTCAAAGACCCTGAAAAATGAACAGAGAGAAACACTGTCATAGAAAAAAAAAACCTTGATACATTTTATTTAACAGCTTGCCAACCGTGCCATAGCCGAATGACGGCTACAGCACGGCTCGATAACTCTGGGAGTGTGTACATTGCCGTCCTCCCAGAATTGTGCTCCTGCACGCCCCCTGGGGCGCACACACGGGAATATCCGTGACTGCCGGGTCCAGAGGACCCGGCGCATCATGGATCACGGTAATTTTACGCTGACAGCGGGCGTTTACCACGTGATCGCTCTGTCAAATGATGGAGCGATCACTTGTAAACAAACCGCATCGTGTCCGGTTCCTCTCTCCTCTCTCTGTACCGATCGGTACAGTGCGAAGGGAGAGGGGAGAGAACGGATGCAGCAGCACTGTGGGCTGGATCTGCGCCCACAGCGCTGTTCCTTGACAATTGCAGCCTCGGCCATCCCTCCATACTAAGCCTGCCATCCCTCTACCATCCCTCCATTCTAAGTCTGCCATCCCTCCATACTAAGCCTGCCATCCCTCTGCCATCCTGACATCCCTCTGCCATCCCTCCACCATACTCTGCCATCCTGCCATCCCTCTGCCATCCTGCCATCCCTCTGCCATCCCGCCATCCCTCCACCATACTCTGCCATCCTTCCATCACTCCACCATACTCTGCCATCCCTCTGCCATCCTGCCATTCCTCTGCCATGCCACCATCCCTCTGCCACCCTGCCCTCCCTCTGCCATCCTGCCATTCCTCTGCCATACTCTGCCATCCCTCTGCCATCCTGCCATCCCGCCATCCCTCTGCCATTGCCATACTCTGCCATCCTGTCATCCCTCCACCATACTCTGCCTTCCCTCCATCATACTCTGCCATCCCTCCACCATACTCTGCCATACTCTGCCATGCTCAGCCATCCATCCCATCCACCCCCAGCCATACTCAACCATACCCAGCCATACTCGGTGATACCCAGCCGTACTCAGCCATACTCGGCAGTATCCAGCCGTACCCAGCCTCTGTATGTGGCCAGGCTGTGGAAGTCTCCCACATGTGGTATCACCATACTCAGGAGGAGTAGAAGAATCTATTTTTTTTGCAAATATAAATTTTATTTAAATTTTTCAAGAAGAAAAAAAGAAAAGGAGAACAGGAAATGAGGCACAAGCCCCAACAAGCTTACAATCATATAACTTCAGTGAAGGTCGCAGCCTCCCAGGTCGATTCACAGACATTAGCAATACATTATGTCAGCCTATTATCCTTCTATTATTGCTTCAACTTCTTGTGTTTCATTGGTCTCTGGACCAGGGTGAGGCTAGCCACCTAGGTCTCACCCCGTAAGCTGTCTATATAGTTCACTAGATTGTAATTTAAAGAGGATATAGAGAAGAGAAAAGAAAAGGGAATAAGCACAGGTCAGAAAGGGTCGAGAAGGGGGAGGGGGGGGAGTGGGTAGCCGCCTGTCTCCACAGATTGGTATCGGGTCGTACTCCAATTTACTAGTGAGATTGAGCAGATTCATGGTGAGATTTAGGTCCCCAGAAGGGCTTTCCCTTCATCCGATAGGATGAAAATGTTCCACAAATCCCAGGTCTTCTTATAGATTTCACGTTTATCCTGTGAGGTCAGTATAAGGTCTTCCATTTTGTTTATGTCTTCCACCTTCCGCAACCACAGTGCTGCGGTCGGTGGGCATTGTTGTTTCCACAACAGTGGGATACAGGCCTTTTCTGCATTCGTCAGGTGTCTCAGTAAGGATTTCCTGTATCTCTTGGGAGAAAGGGTAGATAAGTGGAGTAAGAAGAATGCTGGGTCATCCGGGATTTGGAATTCTGTAAACTTTTGGGACGTGGTGCGGACCACAGCCCAAAAGGTTGTTAGCAACGGGCAGGACCAGAACATGTGTAACAATGTCCCCCTTTCCCCCTGACACCTCCAGCATAGCTCAGATGATTCGGGAAAGATCTTATGTAGCCGACTGGGCGTGTAATACCACCTAGTCAAAATTTTGTAGCTTGTTTCCTGCATTTTAGTGCAGATGGAGGATTTAAGGGCAAGGTCTATCATGATCTGTTTCTGCGGCGTTGAAAAGGTACATTGCAGGTCTGCTTCCCACCCATCAAAGCATGCCAAATTCGGCGCTCCCGACGGTGTGTTCAGCAGAGCGTACATGCTTGACAGGACCTGCGCCAAAGGTTCCTTCCCCGTTAGGAATTCCTCAAACGGAGTCCTCTGTCTAGCGTAGAGGTAGGGTTCTGAGATGCTGTGTAGGAAATGGTGCAACTGGGCCGCGTTCCAAAATGGCAGTTGGTAACTGCCATTCGGGTCCGTCAACTCCCCCATGGTAGGCCATCTATCCTGAATCACAAATGCGCCCGCTAGTGTTTGGTCACCTCCTCTTAGCGCCTGGAAGTTCGAGGGGGAGTTCCCCGGGGGGAAGTTAGGGTTCCCAATAATTGGAGTCATAGGGGATTTCTTAGTTGTCTGTGCGGTCTGAAGGGTCGCCTGTCTGCATTGTCTCAGAGTGTTCCCGATCAAGGGATGTGTCTTAATCTCTGTGGGCAGTGAGTCGTAACACCAAATTGCTGTCCCTAACGGTGTCTCCAACTGACTTTGTTCTACCTGAGCCCACAGTTTCAGCTCTTGGTGTCGTGACCAGTCCACCACCCTCCCAAGGTGTATAGCCTGGTAGTACCGTTTGACGTCTGGGAGTGCTAGCCCTCCATGTTGTTTAGGAGCCGTCAGCAAGGCTCGTGGTAGTCGTGGTTTTTTGTTTGCCCACACAAATCTGGTGAACACCGCCTGCACTTGCCTAAAGTAGCTGGGGGGTATTCTAATCGGCAGGGCCTGAAACAGGTATAGAATTTTGGGTAGGATACTCATTTTTATTAAATTGCACCTCCCGAACCAGGAGTGTATCCCTTTGTGCCATTTCTCCAATAGGACTTTAATTTTTGTCAGTAGGGGGGGGAAGTTAGCTTCGTAAATTCGTGACAGGTCTGAAGGGATCTTCGTACCCAGGTAAGTCAATATGGACGAGGTCCAACGGAACTTAAAGCTCGCTTGTAGGGTAGTGATGTCTTGTGTTGGTATTGATATTCCCATGGCCTCAGATTTATTATAGTTAATTTTGAGATTGGACAGTTTCCCAAATGTGTCTAGTTCTTTAAGTAGATTGGGAAGTGATGTCCCTGGATCAGTCAATGAGAAGAACATGTCGTCGGCATACGCCGATATTTTATGTCGTCGCCGTCCGTCCGATATGCCGTGAATGTCAGTATTAAGTCTGATTGTGGAAAGCAATGGTTCCACTGAAAGTGCATACAACAAGGGGGATAATGGACATCCCTGTCGCGTACCATTAGTGATAGGAAGAGCATCTGACAATACTCCGTTCACCTTCACTTGGGCTGTCGGATTACTGTAAATGCTGGCTATGCGGTTGAGCATTTTCTCTCCTAGACCTACTCCTCTCAGGACAGTAAACAGGTATGGCCAGTTGACTCTGTCAAACGCCTTTTCGGCGTCAGTGTTCAGGAGAACACAAGGAATTTGTTTGTTTTTTACAATATGTAGCAGATTTAACACTTTAGTGGTGCTATCTCTAGCTTCCCTCGATGGTATAAAGCCCACCTGATCTAAATGTATAAGATGCTGCAGGTGTAGTGTAAGTCGGTTAGCCAGTATTTTCGTAAATAGTTTAAGGTCGACATTGAGCAGCGATATGGGTCTGTAACTCCCACATATCTCCGGGTCTTTCCCGTCCTTCCATATCACCGAAATGTGCGCATTCAAGGTATCTCTGGCGAATGCACCCCCTTCCCCAGTTTCGTTAAAAACTTTTAGGAGACGGGGACCTAGTGTTGGAAGCAGTATTCTATAATACTGTAACGTGTACCCGTCAGGACCCGGAGCTTTCCCCGGTTTCAATTGCTTCATAGCCTGTTGCAGTTCTAGCAGGGTAATGGGGGTGTCCAAATCAGTTCGGGTCTCTGCGGAGAGGGTCGGGAGTCGGGCAGATGACACATAGTCGTCCAACTCTCGTTGTGATCCTGTAACTGGTGGCAAGTTATACAGAGTAGTATAAAAGGACTTAAATTCCTGGCTAATTTGCTTGGGAAGGGTTACCCTGCTTCCGTCTGGTTTAGCGATATGTGGGACGTACGTGGAAAGTCTGAGGTCCTTAACTGATTGAGCTAGCAGTCTCCCGCATTTATCCCCAGATTCGTAGGTAGATTTTCGGCAGACCTGTAGGGATGCTTTTGCCCTGTATTGTAGTATGTTGTTTATTTGCTTCCTAATCGTCTCCAAGTCTATAGTCAATTGTTGGGTGGGGGCATGTTTGTGTCTGGATTCTATTACCTTGAGGTCTCTGAGCAAGTGGGTGAGTGTCTGGTTCCGTTCTCTTTTAATCCTGGCCCCGTGCTTAATAAGGATACCCCTAATCACCGGCTTGTGAGCCTCCCAGAGGGTCTCTGGTGCGCAGTCTGGGCGGTCGTTTTCTACAAAGTAGAAATTGAGTTCTCTAGAGACCTCATTTAGGACCTCTGGAGTCTGTAATAGGCTCTCATTTAGTCTCCAAAATTTTTGACTGGTGGTAAGAAGAAGAATCTATTTTGAGGTTTCATTTTTGGTATGTACATGCTATGTGTTAGAAATATTGTATGAATGGACAGCTTTGTGTAAAAAAAATGCGTTTTCATTTTCTTTCCACATTTTCCAAAAACGTTTAGAAAAAAAAAGACTTATTATGCCTCATAGATTATACGTTGGGGTGTTTTCTTTCCAAATTAGGGTCATTTTTGGGACGTTTCCATTGTCCTGGTGCTCCAGGGCCTTCAAAAATGTAAGAGGTAGTCAGAAAATTAGATGTGTAATTTATGCTCCAGAACGCCTGATGGTGCTCCCTGCATGTTGGGCCTCTGTATGTGGCCACGCTGTGTAAAAGTCTCACACATCGCCATACTCCGAAGAAGTAGTAAAATGTGTTTTGGGGTGTAATTTGTGGTATGCATATGCTGTGTGTGAGAAACTACCTGCTAATATGACAATTTTGTGAAAAAAAAAGAAAAAAAAATGATTTTGGAAAGAATTGTGGGGAAAAATGTAAACTTCAAAAAACTCACAATGCCTCTTAATAAATACCCTGGAAATGTCTATTTTCCAAAAAGGGGTCATTTGGGGTGTATTTGTACTTTCCTGGCATGTTAGGGTCTCAGTACTTCAGTACTGTACATCAGTACGTCAGTACTTCAGGTGTGATCAATTTTCAGAGATTGGCACCATAGGTTGTGGACTCTATAACTTTCACAAAGACCAAATAATATACGTATAATATGTAGCAGTATAAATTTTGGCCAAAATTTATGAAGAAAAATTACTAATTTGCTAAATTTTATAACAGAAACAAAGAAAAATTATTTTTTTTACAGAATTTTTTGTTTTTTCTTTTATAGCGCAAAAAATAAAAAACCCAGTGGTGATTAAATACCACCAAAAGAAAGCTCTATTTGTGGGAAAAAGGGACAAAAATTTCATATGGGTACAGTGTTACATGACTGACTAATTGTCATTCAAAATGTGAGAGCACCGAAAGCTGAAAATTGGTCTAGTTAGTAGGAAGGGAGTTTAAGTGCTCAGTGGTCAAGTGGTTAAACAAATTCTCTTGCACTCACAAAAATTATTACTTTACTAACTATTACTTTATGTAAACACATATACCACAACCCACATACAGTGCCTTGCAAAAGTATTCACCCCCTTGGCATTTTTCTATTGTGAAGCAAACAACAAATAGGACAATATAACAGAAAAAGTCAATGTGCATAACTATTCACCCCCCTAAAGTCAATACTTTGTAGCGCTACCTTTTGCAGCTATCACAGCTCCAAGTCGCTTTGGATAAGTCTCTATGAGCTTGCCACATCTTACCACTGGGATTTTTGCCCATTCCTCCTTGCAAAACTCCTCCAGCTCCTTCAAGTTGGATGGTTTGTGCTTGTGAACAGCAATCTTTAAGTCTGACCACAGATTTTCTATTGGATTGAGGTCTGGGCTTTGACTAGGCCATTCCAACACATTTACATGTTTCCCCTTAAACCACTCAAATGTTGCTTTAGCAGTGTGTTTGGGGTCATTGTCCTGCTGGAAGGCGAACCTCCGTCCTAGCCTCAAATCACACACGGAGTGGTACAGGTTTTGCTCAAGAATTTAACTGTATTTAGCACCATCCATCTTTCCCTCAACTCTGACCACTTTCCCAGTCCTGACTGCTGAAGAACATTCCCACAGCATGATGCTGCCCCCACCATGTTTCACTGTGTGGATGGTGTTCTTTGGGTGATGTGATGTGTTGGGTTTGCGCCAGACATAGCGTTTTCTTTGATGGCCAAAAAGTTACATTTTAGTTTTATCAGACCAGAGCACTTTCCTCCATACATTTTGTGAGTCTCCTACATGTCTTTTCGCAAATTCAAAACGTGCCATTTTGTTTTTTACTGAAAGTAATGGCTTTCTTCTGGCCACTCTGCCATAAAGCCCAACTCTATTGAGAGTACGGCTGATTGTCGTCCTATGTACAGATACTCCAGTCTCTGCTGTGGAACTCTGCAGCTCCTCCAAGGTTACTTTAGGTCTCTGTGCTGCCTCTCTGATTAATGCTCTCCTTGCCCGGTCCGTGAGTTTTGGTGTACAGCCGTCTCTTGGCAGGTTTGCTGTTGTGCCATGTTCTTTACATTTGGTTATGATAGATTTGATGGTGCTCCTAGGGATCATCAAAGATTTGGATATTTTTCTATAACCTAACCTTGACTTGTACTTCTCAACAACATTGTCCCTTACTTGTTTGGAGAGTTCATTGGTCTTCATGGCAGTTTTTGGTTAGTGGTGCCTCTTGCTTAGGCATTGCAGCATCTGTGGCCTTTCAAAAAGGTGTGTATATATAATGACATATCATGTGACAATTAGATTGCACACAGGTGGACATCATTTCACTAATTATGTGACTTCTGAAGGTAATTGGTACATGTAAAAGCAAGGACACAGGTAAATGATAGGGATGAGCCAATAATTTGGTCTGCATCTAGACTTTGTTTTAGCCTGTTCGGGGGAAGCTAAAAATCATATAAAAAGTAGTATTTTTACTCAATGTTATTTTAATCAGAATTATATGTGATGGATCAGAACACGATAGTCTAAGTTGGTGAAGTAAAATTAGAAAAATATATACATAAAACTATTTTTCAGAAATAAAAACCTGATAATTGGCATGTGCATATGTATTCACCCTCTTTGTTATGAAGCCCATAAAAAGCTCTGGTGCAACCAATTACCTTCAGAAGTCACATAATTAGTGTGCAATCTAAGTGTCACATGATTTTTCATTATATATACACACCTTTTTAAAAGGCCCCAGAGGCTGCAACACAAGGGACAATGTTTTTGAGAAGTACAAGTCAGGGTTAGGTTATAAAAAAATATCCAAATCTTTGATGATAGCAGTGGGTGACAGCCGCTGCTCCATAGGGGTGAATGGATGGTCCGATCAGGTCCGCCTGAAAAACTGACAGGCGGACCTATTCGGACAGCTCGTGTGAAAGGGCAAAATCTGGTGCAGCTGTGCATGGTAGCCAATCAGCTTCTAACTTTAGCTTGTTCAATTAAGCTTTGCCAAAAAAGCTTTGACAAAAAAACTAGTTTTTATGCAACTAGTATACTACAATTAAACATATCTGTGTTAAAAAAGAAAAAAAAAAGTTCTCAAAAGAGAAAAAAAAATGTACAGTTGAACCTCGGATTACGAGCATAGTCCGTTCCAGGAGTATGCTCGTAGTCCAAAGTACTCGCATATCAAAGCGAGTTTTCCCATTGAAGTCAATGGAAACAAAAATAATTTGTTCTGCATTGACTTTAATGGGATGCAATACCAAATGCGGCCAGAGGCGCCCCGCCAGAGAGCGCTGAAAATGTCCGAAAAGGCCAGAGGACACTTCGGCTCGGCTCCTGCGCCCCCGTACCTCAGGTCAAATTAGGTACTGCAGGCCTATTTTCGGCTCTGCTCGGCTCATGCGCCCCGTACCTCAGGCCAAATGAGGTATTGCAGGCCTATTTAGCTTGAATTCTGCTCGTCTTGCGTGTCAACACTCGCAAACCGAGTCAGAATTAAAAAAAAAAAGTTGCTTGCAAATCAAAACGCTCTCAAACCTAGTTACTCTTAAACCGAGGTTCCACTGTACATCATAAAACAACTTTCCTGATGCCAACATGCCAGCATACTAGTGATAGAGCTCTGCCTCTTCGCCACTGCCACAGGACCAGTGAATAGCATAAAAAAGGCATAGTTAGCCGCCCCCCCATTCTTCTTTTTTTCCTCAAACCTCAACGCACCTCTATTCTAGGCAGACGTCTTTCCTTGGGGTTTCCCCTCTGCAAGACAAGCATCCTTTGAGCACCCCCTGCTTTTTCCCTGCAGGTATTGCCCACAAAAAAAGGAAAAGAAAAAGGGAGCATTTTTCTTTGACCCTTTGGGAAGCATATTTTATTCTTTCATTCCAAATATCTCTAAAACTCTGTCTTATTTTTTCCTGCCTTTCCTTTTTCAGCTGGCCGTCCCACCCGTTCTCTAGCCATGAGTCTGTTACCATTTTTACAAGACCCTCAACTTCTAAGTTAGGGGACCAACATCTGGGTACGTTTTTTTTAGGTTTAAAAAAAAAAGAGTGCCTTCTTATTGCGGATTGCTTTGATTTGTTTCAGCCCCGCACGCTCACGCTCTCGAAGATCTAGACCCGGAGAAGAAAGAAACTCAGGCACCGCTCCCATTCCAGAAGGAAGTCAAAAAATAGGCGGCACGCCTCCTCTTCTCCTTAGCAATACCAGTGCCCTAATAAAAAGACCTGCTGGGCCTGTGGAGCAGCCCCAATGCCCAACAAGCTAGCGTGCCTGGAGGAGTTAGCTATGGACAGAGAGCAGGAGACTGCACAAGTGTCAACCTCACTAAAGAAGGTGGTGCGAGACTCCATCTCTGAGGTCATGTCCATTATTCCAACCAGACAGCCTGTTGGTGGCCCCAGCCAGGAATCTCTGATAGGGGATCAACCAGGAACCTCAGCAGGTAGCACTCCTCATTTCAGCACTGTCTTGGCAGAGTCTGCACAGCAGGCGGAAGACAGCAGTTCCTCCTCTTCGGATGGTGATCCGGAACGGCTCCGATTTAGCTTCTCCATAAATCCAGGCAATCAAGCAGACCATTGCATGGGAGGAAGCCTCCTAATTGAGGATTCAACCACCTTTAAAGATGCAATGGACAGAAGGATAGATCTAGATTTGAAGAGAATCTATCAAGCTGCTGGGGCAGCCTGTCGTCTAGCTGTAGCCCTCACCTCGGTGGCCAGCGCCTTGAAGATCTGGATCCAAAATGTGGAATCAGCCAAAAAGAGGAGGTTCCAAGAGCAGATATTATTCAGTCTCTAGAAGAACTCAATGTGTCATCTGATTTAATCGGTGAAGCGGCTATAGACACAATCAAGTGTTCAGCCAGGGCTATGCTACACTTCATCACAGCTAAAGGGGCACTATGGTTGAAACCTTGGGCCGCTGATGCATCATCCAAACAGAATTGGTGCAAGATCCCCTTTGATGGCAAGGCCTTATTTGGAAGTAAGATGAAAACGGCCATCTCAAGAATATTGGGGGGCAAGTCAGGCCTACTTCCACAGGACAGGAAACAGAGGCGAGCAAGATATTTTCCTAACCGCTCTCATTCTTCCAGGTTCAGGGAGCCGAGATCCAACAGGCAAACAAGAGGGTCAGGTGGTGTATGTAAGGGTACCCAATCTACCTTCCTCAGGGTAGACAGACAAAAAGCTGTGAAAGTCCCACAGGAACCCACCAAACCCTTTTGACGGTGTACAGCCACAGACATTCGCGGTAGGATCCAGGCTGGCATGTTTTGCGGATGTCTGGGCGCAGAATTGCACAGACCTATGGGTGGGGCCACAGTCACCCGGGGCCATTTCTGGCAGTTTTACAGTGCCCCCCCTCCGGATCATTTCTCCCCCACCAAGATTCCAGAGGCTCCACAGAAAGCAGAGGTTCTGCTATAATATGTACAAACATTGCAAACACAGCAAGGCGTGATACAGGTTTCGTCTTCAGAAAGATATACCAGGTTTTACTCCACCCTGTTCATGGTCCACAAAAAGGATGGAGGCTGGCGTACAGTCGTAGATCTACAAAGTCTAAACCATTTTATCCTTCTAGAAAGTTTCAAGATGGAGTCCATTGACACAAACATCCAGGCAGTACAACCAGGCAACTGGATGGTTTCCTTGGATCTACAGGACGCCTATCTGCATGTCCCAATCCTGCCCTCTTTTCAGAGGTATCTCAGGTTTGCCATTTGTCGCACACACCTGCAATTTACCAGCCTGCCCTTCGAATTATGCACATCCCCCAGAACATTTACGAAGGTCCTCATTGCAGTATTAGCCCCACTCAGAGTGCAGGGTCTCGGGGTCTATCACTATTTAGACAATGTCCTTCTATTGGTCAGGGACCAGAGAGGACTCCTGACACACAGGGAGATCCTTATCGGCACCTTACAGAAGTTTGGTTGGATGATCAACATCAAGAAGAGCAAGCTTGCCCCAACCCAGCCATTGGTAAACCTGGGGGCACTCTTCAATACGACCAATTCCTCAGACTCAATACCGCCAGAAAAGGCGTTTACAGCCAGGAACAGGGTCCTGAGAGTGGCAACCAACATCCACCCACCTGTCAGCATCCCAGTGTTGCAGCCTGTTGGGGTCCATGTCTTCGTGCATTCCCATGCTCCCTTGGGCCCATTGGCACATGCAGCAGTTCCGGCAAGGGATCCTTGCCCAGTGGAGGAAACAGTTTCTATCACAACTAATAACAGTATCTTTCAGTATGAGGAGGAGCCTGTAGTGGTAGCTGAAGAAGGAGACCTTGAAGAACCTTCCGGCCATAGGCGTGCGCAAGGGGTGTGCCAGGTGTGTCTGGGCACACCCTAATCCTGGAGTTGGTAACCCCTCAATCGTGGGCAGGTGACAGGTAAGCCGCAATCCCTACCTGACGACCCCCAGAATCAGGACAGGATAGAGAGCAGGGGTGGAAATTAGTGGAACCAATCTGTATTTTCTTCTGCAGCAGCTGAAAGTAGGCTTCTCCTCCTCTCCCTCTCGCGGACATTCAACTGCCACAGGAGGGAAATACAGGGGATGGGTACCAATATATGCCACCCCTCTTGTCCCTGTTCCTCTTCTTTCTGCTGCCCAAGTCCCCCTGTGTGCTCCCCTGCCCCCCCATTATTTCAGGATAACGAGCGGGGAAGAGGCCGGTTAATATGTCACAAATGTATATGTGTTGGAGGGGCACACCCTAATGCGTCAGGCCTTTTCAAATGTGTCAATGGAGACCATCCGCAGAGCAGCTTCATGGTCCTCTCAAAAGGCATTATAAGGTAGATCCGGGTGCCTTATCATCTGTAGATTTTGGGAGAAGAACAATCCAATCTTCTCTTACATTGTAAATAAAACTAAAGTTGTTTAAGCAGCACCCACACTGTCAGCTAGTTATTTATCACTAGTATGCTGCCATGTTGGTGTCTGGAATACGGACAATTGTATCAAATACTTACCGTTATTTTGCTTTCCTGACGCCAAACCATGGCAGCATACGGACCCACCCTTGTACAGTAAGTTTCGGTATGTGACTTGTTGCAACGAATGGGGGGCGACTAACTATGCCTTTTTTTATGCTATTCACTGGTCCTGAGGGAGTGGTCACTCTATCACTAGTATGCTGCCATGGTTTGGCATCAGGAAAGGAAAATTACGGTAGGTATTTCATAATTTTTTTTTTGTTTTTACACTGTTGTAAAGATGCAGACATTATTCCATACTTTTAAAGCATACTTCCACCATTTATTTTGTTTTTAGTTATGGATGGAAGAGGGAAGGGTTTGCACCTTTGTGAGGTTATTTTTGGTGTTTGCACTCCTCTCCATGTTTGCCCTGGTGATCTTTGTCACTGAGATATAAAGTGAAGTGCAATGTAAAATGTTATAGTTTTGGAGGGCAGCATACACAGGAGAGTAGTGTGAATGGTAGGACCGCAGGCAGCATGTGTAAAAGAGAAGTTGGAAAGGAGTAATGGGTCATGTTATGCACAGCTTGGGTCCCCCCACCAAACCATCTACGTGCCACAGCGATGTGAAATTTTTTTGTGCAAGCTCCAGGTCATGATAAGAGTTTTTGCAGGGCTAAGGACTCTCTTCTAACCCCCACATAAAGGAAAGGTGAGTATAAGCACAGTGGTAGAGGGTGGCTAATTAAAGTGACACTAAACTCTGGTTTAAAATAAATAAGTTCTATTTAAGTACGTATTCTTAACTCAAGAATTATCTTTCATTGCTCTCAGCCTCCTCCAAATCTCCAAATTCATTTATTTTGTTGTTGTGATCTAACTTCCTGTTAGAGGATGGCTATGTTCCTTCTCCATGGTCCCACTCAAGCTTGGACTAGCCATAAATCACACCATGCCACAAGTCCTAACAAGAGCTGGCTAATGCAGGGAACCCCAACCTCTGTTGATGACGGGCTGCACAGAAGGAGGTAAGCGGTGACTGGGGTCTGGACAGGACTAGCACAGACCGTGGGAATAGAGGAAAATTTGCTGCACATCAACAAAACTGTTCCAACATAGTTTTTTTTTTCAAACAACAGTCACATGACAGCCACCAAGACATTTCACACTGTTAATAGTGCTTCTTCAAATACAGACCGTGGTCGCTGCTCACCTCCTGCCATGTCATCCCTGTGTTTCCTCTCCCGACTCTCCTGCCCCACCAATGATGTCATTCCATCAGCAGAGCGGGGAGGGGGGGAAGGAGCTGGAGATCTGCACAGTGAGCGGGCATCCTTTCGTGTTAACAAGCAGGTAATCAACCGCTTATTAATATGATTCAGATCTGTAGCTTTTCCCACCCCCTGCCCTGCTGATAGGATGACATTGTCAGCAGGGCGGGAGACCCTGGAGAGGACACACAGGCTGAATCCTTCCTCTGCCCTGCCAAAGATAGGACTGTGCAAGGGAGGCGGAGAGTGAAAGGGGGCACTATGACTGCAAGGGGTGCTATGATGTGGGAATGTGATTTCTAGGGGCACTGTAATGTAAAGGGGCACTGTGATATAAATGGGACTGCACTGTAAAGGGACACTGCCCCTAAATCAATAAAGCACCAAATCGTGCATAAGAATCTGTGCACAAGTCATCATGAAAATACCTTGAGTATCCCACCAATCAAACAAATGGCTCAATATAAAAATCCTGACACAATTCCTGGCCTAGAGGGTCAACCCAACTACACCATAGATACAGTACAGCAAGAGCGCATTATTACCCTAGGACAGGAAGAATCTTACTGGCAGATTCATCAGAAGATAAAGGAAACAAGGACAAAAAAAAAGTGAAACTACTGCATCTAATGTCTCGTAAGCTTTAATATATTACATATTTTTTCTTGGGTTTGGTACACTTTGACGACACGCTTAGCCATTCCTTCTTTTAGTGTAATAACAGCTTGCAGGAAACAGTGTGTACACATCTGTTTTTTAATTTTTTTATTTGTGGTAGTATTTTTTTTATCCAGGGAATTTAAAATGACTGTTAGGATTTACCATGCCTCTGTAAAAGCGTCTATTGTAGAATCCCATTATAAATGAGGTTTACTTTTTCTGAATATTCGCAGCCCTTGGGACTGTTGGCCGCACCCCAACACCCACCTTGGCTGTGAAATGCTCACATAACACCTATATGACCTGCAAAGCCTTGGGGACATGAAGTGTCAAGTCCCAGGGTTCCATCAGCAGATGGTTGCCACCTCAACAGCAGAATGTCACTTCTCCGTCATTAGTAAACAAAAGTGGTACAATGTCAGCTACAGAAGGCAGAATAACTTGTAACGTTTTTAAAATGGTTTGACAGAATGCAAAGAAAATATGTTACAATTTATAAAAAAATCTTATGTATAATATTTTACTTTATAATTATATATTTTTTTTTCAATTTGAGAACAGGTTTAGTAAAAAAAAAAAAATCCTTCTGCTGTATTTATATATCTCCTCAGGGTTCTCATATACATTTAAGGTGACCATATTTGCTGCAGTATGACAGCTAGTTACACTGTTTTAATACCTGACTCCAAAAAGCAATCTGTGTGGGTGTAAAATTAATGCCAAACTGATTTACATTTGAGAATGTTAATACTGAATGACGATCTGGACTTGCAAAACTGTAATCATTCCTACTTAATTGCTTAATTTTCACTTAATTGCTATTCCAGTCTGGCTACTGTCTTACAGCACACCAGTAGAGACTTGCGCACCAAACATGGTTGAACTGCTGGTCATTGCAACAATTGGAAGCAATCACATTAAAATATTGGAGGATGTAATACCCATTGGGGTTGATTTACTAAAACTAGTGAGTGCAAAATTCGGTGCAGCTCTGCATAGAAACCAATCAGCTTCCATTTTATATTGTCAAAGCTTAATTGAACAAGCTGAAGTTAGAAGCTAATTGGTTACCATGCACAGCTGCACCAGCTTTTGCACTCTCCAGTTTTAGTAAATCAACCCCATTATGTTTTCAGCATAAGGAAACAAAAGTTAGGGTATTTATCTCTATAATATATCAGAGCATGCTGTCAGGAAAAAGGTCTCTCGAGGGAGAATTATGCTCATTATGTCCACATCAGTGTTCCCCTTTCTCTGCATCACTGCTCCACTTGTTTGTTTGTGAAGGTAGTTGAGACACAAAGCAGTGAACTATGAGTGGTGTAAATACATTACTCCATCTGGTCTACAAACCTACCCCGATTTATGCTCTTTTTGTCCAGCAGCCAGGGTCTGGGCTAATACTCCTTCTTTGTCCTTTGTTGTACCATCTATCTTCATCTTCACTAGTTACTTCACCTTGATGTTCTGCTGAGGAATCTAAACCCATGAAACGTGTTGAGAACTGTTATCCACATTGTTATGATCAACCACCATCTGTAATATCAAGTCATCCATTAACTGTTTTATATTGAGGCATTTGTTTCATGGGTGGGATACTCAATGTATTTTCATGGCAACTGGTGTATGGACTCTTATGCACGATCCGGTGCTTTATTGATATTAAATGATTTTGAAATATTCTATATTAAATAAAGGATATGAGATGTGTATCGAATTGACTGTACTTTATTCCCTAGGTCATTAGCACCTGAAAAGTCCCAATTTATTTTCCTTTTTTTCTTTCTGAATATGTGCTGGCTTTGCTTTGGGATGTTGTGCTTATGATATCCATCTACATCAATTTATACTGAAAATGGTAGGAATTCTCTTACTGGGTTTATAATTTTATGATACCCATTCAAACAGATCCAGTGTCCGTGAACAAATTACCCGATTACCTAGCTTTGAAGGACACTTTGTTAAAATTCATTCTTTCTAGATAACCAAAATGAGCACTATTTATTACTCTTCCCACTGAAATGCTATATCATTTTGTCTCCTGCACAGTGACCCCTTATACAATGCCAAAAGAGACTATTTCTTGAATTAAAGTGAAACTTTTGTGCTTTTGAACCATTTTTATTTTATTGTATTTTTTATTTATAAACTGATTTTTTTTTTCATGTAAAATCTTTGTTTTTCAAATAAACATTTATTCAAAAAGAAGCATCGGTTTTCTAAAGAGGGAGCACAGCAGAATCTGTTTGGTTTATGACTTTTGGACAGCTACTTGTGTGTGTTAACTTTGGTTTAAGCTATTTTAATCTGTAAACATCAGGCTTTTATTAGTAAAGCAGGAAACACTAGACTGGTAAGCGTGTGAGAAGAAGGCAAGAGCTCCATCTGTTGGCTGGAAATAAACATAGTAAATATTTATGTACACTATTTATATTTACTGGACTATAAAACATATAAACATTTTTTTCTATACTGAACATTTTAAAGACATAGACATATACAGTATGTACAAAACAGTATATTTATATTTAATAGGTCAAAGACATTATACCAGGACTATATTTGACTGATGTGCCCTCTTGGGCTACTTCTACTGTACCGTCACTCTGACCATAAATACTTGACACATGAACCAATGTGAAAGCTGTGCAGGCTGAACACAGCTATAGGAACTTAATGGCGCACATTTAACTCAACCATGAGAGATAATAAAGCCAGGGCCAGTGATATTAAATGGAATCTTCATTCATAGCATGTACCACCAAATCTACATCACATTACCTACACTATAATGCTATTTAAGGGTGTTTTCAGATGGTCTCCACATACCCATTCAATCACCCTCATTGAGTTTATTTTTTTTCTTTATAAATTCTTTATTTTTTCCTAAGTTTCTTAACACAATTTTAGAAAATCATACATATTCTTAATTTCTCAAGCATATTACATACTATTAATTGTATACATTCTATTCCTTCATAATTCACTACTTAACTTATTGTAAACTCCTCTATCCCTTTCCCTTTCTGTCCCCACCCAATTCCCTCCCTACAACTTAACAACTTAACAAAAATAAAATAAAAATAAAATTAAAATAAAAAAATATATCCCTTCCCCTACAGTGCCTCGTTTCTCCCCTCCTCGCTACCGACCACCGAATTCCCTCACTCATCGATTCTTGTTTCTTCCCTATACGCAGTGTATGGGGCCCATGTCTTTCGGTACCTCCCATCTTGATCCTTCATCGTCAGAGTAAGATTCTCCATTTGTTGAATTTCTGCAATTCTCGCAAACCATTGTGCTCTAGATGGGGGCTTTCACATTTCCACAGGACAGGGATGCATGCCCTCGCTGCCACCAGCAAATGTCTCAATAGGGAATTTTAATGTTTTTCGGCAGAAATAGGGATGTCAAACAATAAATATGTAGCCGGGTTCTCTTCCAACAATACTCCTGTTGTTGATTCAATAGTTTTGGCTACCATTCTCCAAAATTCTTTAATTTTCGCGCATTCCCAAAAAATATGTAATATAGTTCGTTCTACTTCCTTACATCTCCAGAAAATTTCTGATACTTGGGGGTATATCCGATGTAGTACCGTGTTCTATACCATCTAGTGAGGATTTTCTATCCCCCTTCTTGGTATCTACTTGCCACTGATGCTTTTTGGTTATATACCAGAATCCTAACACTGAGTTTATGACCAGATCCAGATACATCTACCTTACCTCCAGCACTATAACCATTGCAATCCAGAACAAGTCAAGTATCATTTACTATGTCACACTGGACATGTGCAGAAAAAAATGGTTTTGTTTTTATTCGTTATTTACATAAATTAGTTTAGTTAAATTTATGTAGCGCCCTGCTTCTGTTGACCAGGCGCTATGATCTAAATTTAGTGGGTCGTCTGAACGGTAGTTAGTTCAGATTCCATGTTTTGGCTAAATTGGCCTATGTTCCAGCCTTGGCTGAGTTGGGTGTATTTTCCGCGGTTACCAGCAGGTGTCGCTGCCACCTTTGGTTCGTGTTGCAAGGTACAGCAAGCCGAGGCGTATTGGGTGTTGTTTCCCAGAGGCAACTTAATGGGAGGTTGATACTGCTGGGCATGCTGGGAGAGGGTTCTTAAGGGACGGACGCCATTTTTGGAGTCTCTCTCTCTCCTCGTGGCCACCCTGGTCGGAGGTATGTGACAACTCCTCTTCTGCCTCGGGGCCTGCTGGCCTGAGGCTTCATTACTGGAGGTAGGCCCAGAAGCTATCTGGGGCCTACTGGTTCGAGGGTGGTTCTGTGCTGTCTGTCCTGCGGGAAGAAGCCGAGCAGTTGAAGGAACCAGGGGAAGACTCATCTTGGAGAATACGCAGCGGAAGGCTGGTATCTCGAGAGGAGCCTGGGGCCTCAATTGGAGGATGCATCTCAACCAATCTGCCTCACAGTATTGCCGGGTCGGCTTAAAGGACTTTCTTATACTGTGCAGGTGTGCTTGAACTTTGAAAATTCTGATTACCAAGTCTGTGGCAGAGACTTTTCATTTGTCCATGCATCATCCCAGCTGTTAGGCCGATGAGAGGGGCCTATCCGGGTGAGCAAGATCCAAGGACAGCGAGTGTACCTGTCTCCAGGATCTCAAGTTTTCTCAGTGATCTGTATAAGGTACCTGAACTCCCCCTAATCCTCCATCCCTCATTCTGCTAACGTTGTGATTAATAAAAGAAGCATTGGAAAAGACTCAGTGACTGGCAACCATGTTTTATGCAACTTTAACCCTAGACTTTGAGCCAACACGTAGAACAGTGGGGTAATGGCAGACCAAAACTAACCAGCAGCTCCTACGGGGGTAGTGCTACATTTAGTTTAATACATTTAACTCCTTTTTGGAATTGGTTTTGTTTATTTGAATTTTGAATCGATTCAAATTCAGAGATTCAAATCGATTCAAATTCGAATTCCATTCAAATTTGAATTGCATTTGGATTGAATTCCATTCGAGATCAAATTTATTCTATTTGAAATTTGAATTTCCGAAAGATGGGTATATTCTTTCTATTCCATTCTATTGTTTTTTTCTATGCTATTCTATTCTATTCTATTCTTTTCTTTTCTATTCTTGTCAATTCTATTCTTTTATTTTCTATTATATTCTAAGCTATTCTATCTTTTCTATTCTATTCAAATTTGAATTTATTCTATTCAAATTTGGCAATTTTTTTCCATTCTTTCTATTCTATTCCATTTTTTATTTAAAAAAAATTCTACTCTATGCTATTCTTTTCTTTTCTATTCGATTTTGAATTTATTCTATTCAAAATTCTAATTTTGGAAGAAGATTATATTCTTTTTTATTTTATTCTATTCTATTCTATTTTTATTCGATTCCTTTATTTTGTATTCTACTCTATTATATTCTATTATTTTATTTTCTATTCTTTTCTATTTTATTCTTTTCTATTCTATTCCCTTTTTCTATTCTATTTTAATGTCTTCAGAAATGCGAAATTAGATTTGAAAAGTACTCAAATTCGATTAAAAAACTATTCAAATTTTAATTTGATTAAAAAAACGATTCAAATTCTAGTTTGATTCAAAAACAATTCAAATTTGATTGGAAAAACTATTCAAATTCAAATTTTGTTTCATTATTTCGGATTCGTTTAAATTTGCTTCTATTGGTATTCAGAAATTCGGATACATCCACATATTCGAATAATGAAATATGCATCTGAACTTCAATTCGGAACAAAACAAACTGCACATGTCTATGTCACAACTATTCAACCATTTTAATAACAAACAGTAGCATAATTGTAGTAGGTGTTTCATAGTGCTTTTTTCCAACATAAACCTGCTGAGCAATTCTAAAGATAATACCACCTCTCAAAAAAGACAGTAAACCTAAACCATATCTATGGTCAACATTTAAAATAGGTATATTCATTTCAACATTGAATTTCAACAACTGTATTTCTGGCCTATGTAAAAGCCTTCTGTCCTCTACTGTCAGCTGCTAGTATCACAGTATAAGGTAAAATTATGTATGTCACTTCCTGACTTGGGGTTTGTTGGGAAAAAAATCCTGAAAGGAGGAAGTGGAGAGAAAGAAGGTCTCAGTCCATGCTACTAATATTAGATCAGAAGAGACAAGTATGCAAGTATTTAAATGTTCTAATAGTTTAACTGCAGCTGCCACGACAAACAGAGTATTTATTTTCTATTACCATCTTTTTTTTTTATAATTCAACTTTTATTAAAGATTTTGTTTACATAATACAAATAAAAACAACATTTACATTCCCCTTCATACTTCATACATACATTCACTTTCCCTTTGGGATTAGGGTGGTTCACTCCCCCGCTGCCATTTTGCCTCCCCATTCTTTCCCACCGCTAATCTTCCCAAGTAGGAAAAAAAAAAAAAAACCCTCTTCCCTTCCCTTTTCTCTTTCTTTTTTTCCCTTTCCTTTTACTTCCCTTCCTTCCCCTCCCCTCTCCTTCCCCTCTTTTCCTCTTTTCTCCCTTTTCCCCTTTTCCTCTCCCTTTCCTTCCCCCCTCCCTCTAAGAAGATTCCCCTCCCAGTGATTTTGTGTACTTAATAGTCCCCTATTTATATGTGTTTCCTATTCTTCTTGGGTATATCCCCTTCTGTTTACTTTGTGTTTAGTGTATAGTATATTCCTTCTTTATTTATTTTGTTATCCTTCTTATTACCCTGTGTTCCATCTTCTCCGTGTGTTGTACTTTCTTCATGTGTTATACTTTCCCCTATTTATTTATTTTACCCATTCTTCTTATGTGTGTTCTATTTTATTTACTTTGTATTTGGTGTATAGTATTTCCCCCTTTTTTATCTTTCCCCTCTTTCCCCCCCTCCCCTACTCCCCTCCCCCTCCCTTTATATCATTATCCCCTCCCCTTCCCCTTTATCCCGTGCTCAACCCTCTAAAAGAAAGAGAAAAAAAAAAAAACCCACCCTCCCTTTTCCTTAAGGGAATTTCACATACCTGGGAATGGTGGTGTGGTGGCAGAGGGGGAGATTCCAACCCCTCCAATTCTACCATACCTATCAGACATTTTAGTACTATTGCAGTTGGTCCCATCTCTGTATTATCTGTCCTACTGTCGCCCTTCGGGGGATAAAGGGGGTATTCCTATCTCTAATGCCAAAGTTCTCCAGCCTTCCCAGATTTCTCTGTATTTCTTCTGTTGGTCTCGTATTTTGTATATCCACCTTTCTGTTTCCCTTATTGTCTCCACTTCCTTCTTCCATTCTTTAATGGTGGGAGATTCTTCTTTTTTCCAATACCTAGGGATTAGTTTCTTTGCTGCATTCAATAGGTGTGGTATTATACTATTTTTATATTCTTTTACTGGGCCGGTAGTTCCGTGGAACAAAATATGCATAGGTGTTGGGTCTATCGATATTTTGCCTATTTTCCTGGTCCATAGGAATACCTCCTCCCAAAATTTCCTTATCTTAGGGCAGGACCACCAAATATGGAGTAGGGTACCTTGCTCCTTGCACCCCCTCCAGCATTGAACATCTGCTGTCGGGTAAATTTGTGCTATTCTCATTGGTGTTCGGTACCATCTGGTCATGAATTTATATGACATCTCTTTAGTGGAAGAACATATTGAGGATGAATGCGTCATTTCTATGAATCTTTTTTTTTGTGTTGTTGTAAATATTTGTCCCAATTCCCTTTCCCATTCTTTAATGAAGTAAGGGATTGGATTTTTTTTTTCATTCAGAACTATTTTGTACATTCGTGACAACATGTTCTGGGATTCCCCTTTCTTCATACACACTGCCTCATACGTTGTCAACATTTATTTTCTATTACCATCTAACATGCACAGTGCCAGATAACTAGGACTGGGTTCCAGACTGGTTGAGTAACGAATAGAGGATCTCCTCATCACTGCAGATCTCGTCTTCAGGTCTCTGACACAAAGATAGAAGCTGCATTATACTCAGGAACCTCTGCAACAGGCCTTTGCTACAGCATTCATCTCAAGGTATCTCTATAAATAACTATATATATCTGGGTATATGTGCACAATTCCACCAGGACTCCTATTGGGTGCTTTACTGATAATATCATTTTTTTACATCAACCACTTCAGCCCCAGAAGAATTTGCCCCCTTAATGACCAGGCCATTTTTTGCAATACGGCACTCTGTCACTTTAACTGACAATTGCGTGAGCGTGCAACATTGTACCCAAAATAAATGTATGTTCTTTTTTTCCCACAAATAGAGCTTTCTTTTGGTGGTATTTGATCACCTCTGCGGTTTTTATTTTTTGCGCTATGAACAAACAAAGAGCGACAATTTTGAATTTTTGTTTTTTTTTTTACTTTTTGCTATTATACATATCCAAAATATATATATAAAAAAAACAAATGTATTCATCAGTTTAGGCCGATATATTTCTTCTACATATTTTTGGTTTAAAAAAAAATGCAATAGGCATATAATTATTAGTTTGTGCAAAAGTATATATAGCTTATATACATATATAGATGTGTGTGTGTATGTTTATATAAAATGTATACAATCCCGGAGGTATTAATGCTAATTAATGAATCTATTGCTAACATAGCTGTCTGGGGAAAGTCTGCCTCCTTAGCAGGCTGGGAATCCAAACACCAAATCCAAAGAGAGAAAAGGGATGGGGAGAGAGGCACCAAGATGCCAATTATGTAGCAGGTATTAGTAGAAAAAGTTCAAATTCAAAGCTTATGCACTCACAGACATCTTTGGTGTTAAGCATTGAAACAAGCTCCAGAGTCCAATCAGTTCTAAATCCAGTCTACACCAGAGCAGAGCCACTGACTGGGGGGGTTTGAAGCTGGAGCAGTATTCCAAGCAAGCAAGCTGTCACGGGAGACTTGTTCTGTCAAGGAGCTGTCAGGAAGCTGTCAACCATCCAGGATGCTGTGACCAATCGGAACGTGTACCTGAGGCCAATCCCCACCTCCTTCCTCAGCCTCAGTCTGAAGCCCTGTACACACGTACGGTTTTCCCGGTGGTAAAAAGTCAGCCAGGAAAACCGCGGGGAAAACCGAGAACCTGCTCGGTAGCTTTTTCCCCCTACACATGGCCGGGTTTCCCGGCAGAAAAACTGCCATGAGAGCTTTGGTCGGGAATCCCGGCTGTGTGTATGCTCCATCGGCACTGCCTCGCAGTGTTTCCCATAGGAAAGTAGTAGTATATCTGGCAAAAAAAAAAAACGCCGGGAATCACGATGGGAAAAGAGAGAACAAGCTCTCTTTTCCCGCCGCGATTCCTGACGGGAAAACTGCTATGGAGCATACACACGGCAGTTTTTTCCGGCCAAAAGCTCTCATGGCAGTTTTCCTGGCAGGAAAAACCGGTTGTGTGTATGGGGCATAAGGGGGAAAGCAGCATATAAAAGCTCACTCTGGCACTAATCTGCAAGCTGTACAAACTCTACAAAGGCACATGCAAGTTTATTTTTAATTTAGTTTAATGATTTCATGTTAATAGTTTTAAGCAGTATTAAACCCAAAAACTATTTTTTTTTTAAACTGCAGCTTGCCAATTCTTAAGTTGTGGTGGCTGTACTAGCTTTCTTTTATTAGGCCTTTTTTTTATTCTCACCTGATGACCCAGCCAGTAAGTCTGTAAACAGACCAAGACAATGTAGCAGTTTGAAGGTTGCAACAAACCATTTAAAACTGACAGGGGTGCTTACAATGGCCTGCTGTTATTCGTCCATGCACAAATTTTATCCCAAAAGGAAAAAATTCTGTTTGCTGTAACTGTTAGCTAGGGTTCAGCTTAAATTTGTTAGTCAAGTCCATCTAAATCTGCTAGTTTATCACTAATAAATTAAAATATCTAAAAAACTACTACAGGTACCATATCTAATGCCTAGTACACATGATGAGAAAATCAGACAAACAAATAATGCTTTTGGAGCGATCATCTGATAATCTAATCGTTAGTACAGGCATACCCCACTTTTAAGTACACAATGGGTTTTATTTACTAAAGCTGGAAAGCGCAAAATCTGTCTCATTTCTGCATAAAAACCAATGAGCTTCCAGGTTTTATTACCAGGCTTAATTGAACAAGCTGGGCTTAGAAGCTCATTGGTTTCTATGCAAAAGTGAGCCTGATTTTGGGCTTTCCAGCTTTAGTAAATAAAACCCATTGTGTAATTAAAAGTGGGGTATGTCTGTACACAGCTTTTAAGGGCCGATCAAGACAGTTCATGCAAAATTATCCAACAGGACAAGCACAAAAATGTTTCTCGTAACATAACAAAATGAACGATTTTCATTTAATCAGTACAATATTCGTCCGTATAAAATCAAGTGACCAAGACCGTGCATGCTCAAACACGAAAGAATACATTACAATACAGTACAATACATTACATGATCGCAATTCTAGTAACCTATTTGTTTTCAATATGAGACTAGCATGCAAAAAATGGACGATCATTTGTCCGATATTCTCATTGTGTGTACCAGCCATTAGAATTGGTAAGCTACAATATATTGCATTTTTTTTTGGGGGGGGGGGCGTTAATGCCTCTTTCATCAACAATGGTTTAACATCAAACAGCTAAAAGTAGGTGAATGTTCAAGCCACCCTCCTTCTCACCAGCCTTCTCTTTACCAGAATAGCAATAACTCTTTTACTACGTTCTTTTCTGTTCTGTGAAGAAGGAAAGAGGATAACCTCCTCCTCACACCCAACTCTTGCTTTTTACCCGCAGGTCTCCAGTTGTCGTTCTGCAGGACTGAAGGAAGAAATTTGTCTAGAAAACCAAGGCACTAGATGATTAGCCAAAAAGACACTGTGAACAACCCAGAGAGAAAATTTAAAAAGGCAACAAAACCACAATATCACAGTTCTAGTATCGGGGTTGTAGAGCTAGGTCTTGTACCCCAGTTGTCAAGGCCTTAACAGAGAACCACAGAAAACAATGGACAACCATGGATTTAAATTAAAATGCCTTTAGGGGAGCTTCATCAGTACAATAAAGTTATTGTACCACCTAAGTAAACTAGAGGATATAACAAACAGAGGGGTCCCAGGTACTCAAGTGCAGCCCAGAACCCTCCCAAAACACATGAAGGGCCTGCAGAGAAGCCGTTCATGTACTGCATTGTAGGAAATGAGAAAAGCCTTAGCTAAGCTCCACTATAAAAAAAGGCTGTCTATGATTCATCTACCCTTTTTTCAGTCAGGAAAATATGTAGCTGATCTACTGCAGGAATAAAAATGGTTCTCTCAGCAAAGCAAATGTTTGTTCACTTTAATCTCCCCAATCAAAAAATAGGATTTTTTACTCACCGTAAAATGCCTTTCTCGGAGTCCATGGACCGACATAGCTTCTCTATTGACAAAGTGGGTATTATCCATTAATTAGGAGTGACTAGGCAGAAAACTTGTAAAAAGTGTTGCATCACACCTTCTACAGTACCGCCCAGGGGGCGAACCCTCTGGGTATATCCCCTCAGTCTGCATCTCGCAGATCAGTTAGTCAAAAAGCAGTACATACTTAAAAGGAGGGGTGGGTGCTGTGTCGGTCCATGGACTCAGAGAAAAGGATTTTACGGTGAGTAAAAAATCCTATTTACTCTTTCGTCCATGGACCGACACAGCTTCTCTATTGACAAAGTCAGAGAAAAAACGAGGGGTAATAACAGCATAAAAATAAACTTCACCCCAAACACAAAAAACAGCACTCCTCCAACGGAGGAGTTGCAACTCTAAACGGCCACCTGCAAAACTTTGCAGCCGAAAGAGGCATTCGAAGATGCACCTACATCAACTTTGTAGAATTTTGTGAATGTGTGAGCGGACGACCAAGTCGCCGCTTTACATAATTGGGAAACAGACGCTTGATGTCGGAAAGCCCAAGAGACACCTATTGCCCTGGTCGAATGCGCCGTGACAGGAAAGGGGGCGCTTGACCCTTTAAGGCGTAAGCCTGGATTACTATCTGTCGGATCCACCTAGAGATGGTGGCCGACGAGACTGGTTGGCCCTTCTTGGGAACAGCCACCGAAACAAACAGTGAGTCTGACTTCCGGAACAGGGAAGTAGCAGATAGGTATACTCTCAAAGCTTGGACAACGTCCAAGGAATGCAATGCCGACTCCTTAGGATTCGACGGATGAGGACACAAGGATGGAAGTACAATGTCTTTGTTGAGATGAAAAGCCGAAACAACTTTCGGAAGAAAGGAAGGCTGCGGCCGCAGCACCACCTTATCCTTGTGGAAAATTAAATAGGGAGCCTTGCAGGACAAGGCTGCCAGCTCAGAGACTCGTCTAACTGATGTAACATCCACCAAGAAGACCACTTTATGAGAAAGTGTCAACAGGGGAATATCTCTAATATTCTCAAACGGTGCTTTCTGAAGCACAGAGAGGACCAGGTTCAAGTCCAACGGAGGTAGCGGGGGACGGACTGGAGGGGCCACATGTCGAACCCCCTGCACAAATGTACTCACGAGAGAGTGAGTTACCAGGGGTCGCTGAAAAAAGACAGCCAGGGCAGATATCTGTCCCTTAATCGTACTTAAGGCAAGCCCTTGGTCCACCTTATGCTGTAAAAACAGCAGGATTCTGGAAACCAAATAAGTACACGCATGCCATTTCATTTCCTCACACATGGAGATGTAGGCCTTCCAAGTGCGGTGATAAACCTTCCTAGAGGACGGTTTCCGAGCACTTCTCATAGTGGAGATTTTGAATAAACAAAAATAGTAGCGCTTCTGTGTATCACACCACCAATCTAGATACTATAGAAAATATATATATGTCCCGTAAAGAAATACATATAAGTGAAAAACTGCAAAACATATACTCTAAAAATATATGTGCACATACAATAAATTAATAAGTGTTCATAGCGTTCAAATATTGTTTTCAAACCAGTTGTGAAAAAAACATTTAAAGAAAGTCCATCAGTGAAATAAGTGTTCCAATAATAGTGACTTCAACTAAAATTTACATAAAAATCTTCCTGTGTTCTCTTGAATAACCTTCACCACACCAACGTGATTAGTGACTCCACTCCCTAAGGACTTGCACTCACCAATAGGATTTGCCTCGCACTCTCATGCTCGGCTTCACAGCTTAAACACCCCTCAGGGTATAAAAGATAGATCCAAACGATGTTGCTAGGTCAGTCAAGTTTTCCCACATGAAAAAGCAAAAAGGTCTCCAATAGTGAAGTATGTAAAAACTCTTATTAAACACAGCACAGGTAACCTTCAATAGTTTCACTCACATCTAGCAAATCAAAATTTAGGCACTTCAGCAAAATCACTTCAAAAAGCCAGACAGGTATACGACAGGTAGCCGCGATGTATTGCGGTCTCGGCGGACCAATCAATCATGGAGGAGGAAGCACATACAGGTAAGCAGAAATGACATTTCTTTTAAATGTTAGTTACAGCCAGCCCCGCTCTAGTGGAACCCCTTAGGTGACCCCCAGCACCCAGCAACCTTTAGCTAGAAGCCCAGGGAGGAGGGAAAGGCAGGGAGAAAGGGAAGAAAGGTGCCACAACCACTTACTTGGTCTCTCCAGGAATGTCCAACCAAATCACCCAGCCGAGGCAGGGGAGTTTACTTACCTATCCTGCATGTATCATGCTGGAAGACATTCCAAACCGCTCATCGTCCGCGCACGGAAGGTGACTGTTGGCCAGGCATGCTGTGATTGGACACTCACCGGACAGGCTGCTGTGACTCGGCCGTAAGCTCAGCCGAAGCTGAGCGATCTGATGCAAGCCTTGGAGCATAAGCTCACCGGCCAGGCTGCTGCGACTTGGCCGTAAGGTCAGCCGAAGCTAATCAGTCCGATGCAGGCCCTGGAGTGTAGGCTCACCGGCCACCCGTGGAGCGACGGGCATGTCGTGGAAAACCCAGCGCGTAGCTAGGGTCGGCACACGCTCGATGGCCGAAACTGAGGAGTCTACAAGGATCGAGGATCCAGCCTGTCACCCAGTCGGCAATTGATCGAAGATCGCAGGAAACAAAAAAAATGTAGCAGAAAAATATATTTTTTCCCCGGACCAATGGGCCCGAAGGGAGCCATGTCCTACTCCTTGCTAGACAGAAAAAAACTGATCTGCGAGATGCAGACTGAGGGGATATACCCAGAGGGTCCGCCCCCTGGGCGGTACTGTAGAAGGTGTGATGCAACACTTTTTACAAGTTTTCTGCCTAGTCACTCCTAATTAACGGATAATACCCACTTTGTCAATAGAGAAGCTGTGTCAGTCCATGGACGAAAGAGTAATCCTGGTTTTCTCCTTTTCTTTACAAACGATTGGTTGCTCCAGAGCTTAGTAAATGAGCAGAAGCTCCCCTGACTTTCATCATCCAATTATGAGCAAGAAAAAAAATGATTTTTGTTTTTTTATTTACCTTGCATGTGATTGGGTATTCTTTGCAAAGTGAAGATTTAGCTAATTTACTAAGATCTGGAGCACCTGCACTTGCAGAGTGCAACTGCACTTTGCAAAGTGCACAATCTATTTGCCTTTAGTAAACCAACCCCTTTATGTCTGAAGGAAAAGAGATGTTACCTTCAAATACGTAAAGGCTTCTTCATAGTAAGAGCTGTGAAAATGTGGAATAGACTCCTTCAAGAATTGGTTCTGGCCAGCTCTGATGATTGTTAAAAAAAATACCTGGATGCAATTTATTTTCCTTTAGTAAATCAACACCTTAGAGCAGGGGTGCCCAACCAGTGGCCCGGGGCCACATGTGGCCCGTGACCTCCTGCTCTGGGATGGAATAGAATAGAATACTGTTATTAAAGGTAAGTTTATTACTAAAATCACAGTGTATATATGGGCATATCTGTTCTGCGGTGGTTACTGGGCTGCTTTCAAACTGATCCGCAGGTGCAGAGCAGCGCACCTGAGGGTTTCCTGCACTGAGCCATAGGCCCCTTTCACACAGTCAGTCTGACCATTCACCTCTAAGGAGAAGCAGATGTAAATGGACTTGTGTCCATTTAGAAACGCCTACCTCCAATCCGATCCACAAAAAAAAAGAAAAAAAGTAGAGTGGGCTTTATAGAGTAGAGTGGGCTGCCATGCACCCACTCCACTCATTGTGACCCACGACCGGTTTCCAAGTCACTTAGGTGGCCCTCGCTCTTCAAAAGGTTGGGCACCCCTACCTTAGAGTGCCCCTTGTCTTTTGTATTGACCTTAAAGTGCACAATTCTTTATCAAGTTCACTATATGGACTTCTGTGCACGAGGGGTCTTCAAAAAATTTCCGACTTTTAAAACATAATAGAGTTAAAAAAAGTGCAGAATCTTTTTGAAGAACCCTAGTATGTATACATGGTGAACATATCCCTCTTAATTGCCTCTTTTCAAAAGAGAGCTGCAATATCTTAAATTTTTTTTTTTTAGGTTTAGATATGCTTTACTTCAAAAGTGTATTTACTGAAAAAAATGAAGTGTACGTAGTTGTAAAGGTCTCGCATCACAAAGTAAAGTTACCATATCTTAACAATAATAGAAATGGAGAATATTAAAAAAAATTACAGGGTACGCTTGCCCTAATGTAGAATACAGGACTTAATTGATAGAATGGGTGCACGTAAATTTATCATTTTATTTCATATACTTTGCATTTTTACATAAAAACTGATATTATAAATGCCTTTTCTTCTCACTGCAAATACACTGAATACAAAATGAGATCCATGCCACCTTTATTTAGCAGTTTCGCTACGTTATTAAGATCACTAACCGTGTGGTTGGAGCATTAGACAGTAAAGCATCTGATACAGAAGCAGCAAGTGGCGAGTTTAAGTGATCTGCATATTAATGTAATATGGAAGAGGTCAACATGTAAGGTTTGCTGAGGCAGCATGATGTGTTAGCCCCTAAAGGATTTGTGATGTATGTGTGTGGGGAGAGGACCCATTTAAGCTGCTCTCCAGACACAGCTCACAGCAAAACTACAGTCAACAGCAATTCTGTTTTTCTGCTTGATTGGATCTATCATGGACTCTGACCACAGGGGTAATTTGGTGTGTGGGATTTTGCTCGGAAGCATTTATTTTGCAAGTAATTGACCAAAAAATTAATTTTATTCAGGAGATTTAAGCTCACTCGGAAATGAGCAGTCAGAAAGAGAAAACACTTGTATCCTAAAGATGTTGTATGATTTTTAACTAGCTGATTACTTAAAAATGGAAAATAATAATAAAAAAATCAGTTTCTTAGAAAATGTATTTCCTTTAAGGGTTATCCCTCTTACAATTTGTTCCAGACTGCCACAAAAAGTGCCTTTGATTAATGCATGGTAACCCACATTTACCTTTCAATAGCTTTAAAAGTTTTCATGAATACAACCATGATATGTCATAATACAGTATACTGCAACAGTATATTTCTTTTATCTTTTTACTATTTAATAGCAGTCCTTGAGCTCAGACCAAGTGACTTTCCTTAGGCTGAGATGACATCACAGGTCTGCTTCAAACAGGAGTAAGCATTTATCCTTCCCCCTAGTGGTCAGGCTACAACATTGTAACTTTGTATGACGTTTTGATCTTCTTGGGATCCATGCTCACTCCTTCTGGAGAAACAATATACCACAAGAACTGGATCTGTGTTTGTTCAACCTGGCATTTCTTCAGTTTGATATAGAGTTGATTCCTCCTTAATCTTTAAAAGACAGTTCAAACATTCTTGCAATACTCCTCCAGGTAATCAGAAAAGATGAGAATATCATCCAGATAAGCAATCACAAACTGGTCCAACAGATCTCGAAAAACATAATTGATGGAGTTTTGAAAAGTTGCAGGATCGTTGCAAAGGCCTAAAGGCAGGGGAGGGCTGGCGGCCTTAGGCCTGGGGGGCAAATCCAGTCAAGTGGCCCATTGAACCGCCGAATCAGCTCACCATCCATGGCCCACCTGGTTTTTCAATGCAGCCTCACCAGTGCCCATCAGTGCAGCCAACTCCAGTGCCCATCAATGCAGCCTGATCACTGGAGCAAGTTACAAGGGGTGTATGGGGGGAGATGGGGGGTCAGCTAGGGGTGTCAGGGTCTCTCACCATAGCGATCTCAGCAGTTCCTTGCACGCCACGGTCTCCTGGGGCAGTGTTTCTCAACTCCAGTCCTCAAGGCGCACTAACAGGCCATGTTTTCAGGATTTCCCTCAGTTGAAACGGCTGTGGTAATTACTAAGGCAGTGAAACTGATCAAATCACCTGTGCAAAATAATGGAAAGCCTGAAAACATGACCTGTTGGGGCGCCTTGAGGACTGGAGTTGAGAAACACTGTCCTGGGGGGGGTAACACTCCTGATCCTGGGGTCAAGTTGCAGCCAGCACCCAGCCCTGCAGCCTTGCGTACCGACTCCCTGGCACGCCCTGCCTCTGCCTGCTTCCAAGAATCTGGTCCCAGGGAGTTGTAGTTTCCTCTGCGCTGCTGTGTTTTCCACCCACCAGAAGCTTGAGTGCAGACTACAACTCCCGGAATGCAACAGCTAGTGGTTGCCCCCGGTCCGACTTCCTAGACCAGAATAAAAAAGAAAAATGGTAGCGGGCAGCAGCTGCCGGCCATTTTGGACATAAGTTAGGGCGGCCTGGGGGGCAATTGCCACCCTGCCCCCTGGCTCAGCCCTCCCCTGCCTAAAGGTATAATCAAGGACTCAAGATGCCCATATCTTGTTCTAAGGGTGGTTTTCCTATGGTCTCCTTGACTAATGTGGACAAGGCTATAAGCCCCCCATAAGTCTAGTTTTGCATAGACTGGCGGAATAGAGTTTTTCCAACACTTCAGAGATCAATGGAAGTGGATAATGTTTTTTAATAAGGTTTTTATTTCAAATCTTTGTAGTCAATGCATGGGCACAAAGTGGAGTCCTTTTTCTCAACAAAGAAGAGGGCTGCCTCTGCAGAAGACATTGAGTGGTAAAAGACTGTGCACTTTTCAAAGTGCAGTTGCATTCTGCAAGAACAGTTGTTCCAGAGCTTAGTATATGAGCAGAAGCTCTGCTGACTTCCATCATCCAATCATGTGCAAGCAAAAATGCATTTTTTTTATTTTCCTTGCTCCTGATTGGCCATCAGATATCGGGCATCCTTCACATACCTACCCGCACAAAGAGCCAGCATGGTGGGGGGGGCAGAGGAGAGACTGTAGATAGGGACAGGGTTATGTGGTCTCTCTCACCCCCACCTCTCTCTTACCCTCTCATAATATACAGTATCTCACAAAAGTGAGTACACCTCTTACATATTTGTAAATATTTTATTATATCTTTTCATGTGGCAACATTGAAGAAATTACACTTTGCTGCAATGTAAAGTAGTGAATGTACGGCTTGTATAACAGTGTAAATTTGCTGTCCCCTCAAAATAACTCAACACACAGCAATTAATGTCTAAACCGCAGGCAACAAAAGTGAGTACACCCCTAAGTGAAAATGTCCAAATTGGACCCAATTAACTATTTTCCCTGCCCTGTGTCATGTGACTTGTTAGTGTTACAAGGTCTCAGGTGTGAATAGGGAGCAGGTGTGTTAAATTAGGTGTTATCGCTCTTACTCTCTCATACTGGTCACTGGAAGTTCAATATGGCACCTCATGGCATAGAACTCTCTGAGGATCTGAAAAAAAAGAATTGTTGCTCTACATAAAGATGGCCAAGGCTATAAGAAGATTGCCAAGACCCTGAAACTGAGATGTAGCACAGTGGCCAGGACCATACAGCAGTTTAACAGCACAGGTTCCACTCAGAATAGGCCTCGCCATGATCGATCAAAGAAGTTGAGTGCACATGCTCAGCGTCATATCCAGAGGTTGAAGGGGTGTGGAGTCATCCTGTCAGTGCTCAGACCATATGCCGCACACTGCATCAATTTGGTTTGCATGGCTGTCATCCCAGAAGGAGACCTCTTCTAAAGATGATGCACAAGAAAGCCCGCAAACAGTTTGCTGAAGACAAGCAGACTATGGATTACTGGAACCATGTCCTGTGGTCTGATGAGACCAAGATAAACTTATTTGGTTCAGACGGTGTCAAGCGTGTGTGGAGGCAACCAGGTGAGGAGTACAAAGACAAGTGTGTCTTGCCTACAGTCAAGCATGGTGGTAGGAGTGTCATGGTCTGGGGCTGCATGAGTGCTGCCGGCACTGGGGAGCTACAGTTCATTGAGGGAACCATGAATTCCAACATGTACTGTGACATCCTGATGCAGAGCATGTTCCCTCCCTTCAAAGACTGGGAAGCAGGGCAGTATTCCAACATGATAACAACCCCAAACATACCTCCAAGACGACCACTGCCTTGCTAAGGAAGCTAAGGGTAAAGGGGATGGACTGGCCAAGCATGTCTCCAGACCTAAACCCTATTGAGCATCTGTGTGGCATCCTCAAATGAAAGGTGGAGGAGTGCAAGGTCTCTAACATCCACCAGATCCGTGATGTCATCATGGAGGAATGGAAGAGGACTCCAGTGGAAACCTGTGAAGCTCTGGCGAACTACATGCCCAAGAGGGTTAAGGCAGTGCTGGAAAATAATGGTGGCCACACAAAATATTGACACTTTGGGCCCAATTTGGACATTTTCACTCACAAGTGTACTCACTTTTGTTGCCAGCAGTTTAGACATTAATGACTGTGTGTTAAGTTATTTTGAGGGGACAGCAAATTGACACTGTTATACAAGCTGTACACTCACTACTTTACATTGTAGCAAAGTGTAATTTCTACGGTGTTGTCACAATAAAAGATATAATAAAATATTTTCAAAAATGTGAGGGGTGTGCTCACTTTTGTGAGATACTGTACAGTAATGGATGTTGGGGCCTTTTGATGGGTGTGCTTTTTATGGGGGTGGGGGTGGGGGGCAGCATTTCGTTCTTGGACCCAGGCAGCACAATGTCTTGGGCCAGCCCTGCCTTAATGTATAGGCTATATCCTTTCTTTAGGTTTATATTCCAGCCTGTTTCCATCATGCTACTCCCTGCTGGTGGGTGATATGTTTTGCTAGGTTCCGGGAGCTGCAATGTATAACAGGGGAGGTTTCCCCCTCTCTCCCCTCCTGTCTGTATTGATGGGCGAGGCCACCTATACATCGGCACCATATTTTTGCTCCCACCGCGTGACATCTGCATACCAGCGGCGTCATCACGTTTGGAAGCATGATGTCATCCTGGGTGGCCAGGGGTTTGCTCGTGCAGGTGCACCCCACTCGCGTGTCAGCCACCCATACATGGCGTTTGGGAGTCCGTCAAGCCCACTGGAGGGTACAAATTGGAGGGTCAGCATTGTGGGGATTTCCTTTTTCATGGCTTTTCACTCTACACTTGGAGTTTACTCCTTTGATGGAAGCATCTACAAATTCTGTCTGGATACATATGCTTATATTCTAATACCCTTTTACTTGATTATACACTCTTCAGTTTGGATTGGGTCCTTTATTATCTTTTCACTCTTTTTTCTTGCTCTTTATTGGGATTGTCTTTATAGATATCCGCCCACTTTTTGTACTTTATAGCCACTCCCTTTCGGTCTCCATTGGACTAGGCTGCATTTTTTAGGATACATGTATATATATAAATATATTTAAACCCCCATATGCATAGCTTGCCACTGTAGTAATTACTGAATTAATTGAATATATACACTTTTGTTGCAGTTGTTATCCATGATGATGGACATTGTGAGACCTCAAGGGACACACATCCTTCACCCATGCCATGCTCACCTCCAATTGGCCCCCGGTGTTCTTTTTGTTGAATCCACCTCTTCAGCTTCCGGGCTAGACACACATCGCCGTCACCTTTTGGGAAGTCAGCCTTTGGTACCCTGGTCTTGCTGATTGGTAAGTATGGAGTCTCCCAGACTAAGGCCCCCCTTACAATTTGGTAAAAAAATACATCTACTACTATGATATATAACTTCAACTGATATTTTCTATTTTAGATACACTACATACGCACCCACTCCTGGAGAAGTGAGCAGTGTCTCGCGAAACACATTGCGTTTTTATTTTATATGGATTGTTGTAACATATGTATATATTTTTTAATATCTATGCACTATGTTTATTACCAAATCGGCTTGGCATTCACATCCATGTATTTTATGTATGACAATTATTATATATCTGTAATAGATTTCAAGACTATGTTTAATTATATTTTAAGTTATATTCATTGGCCAAATTGTGCTCACCCCATTTAAAGTCCCAGGGCAAAATTCTGTTTTTTTGTTTTTCTAATCCTAGATAGGTGTTTGGTATGAATCTTAAGGGGATATACGAAAAATAAAGAAAAATGTGGAGTCCCCCAAAAATGTATACTAGACGCTAAGCATTTTTGAGTATGCAGGAAAGGTGTGTGTGTGCGGGGGGTGGGGGAGGATAGAAGTGGGCAATTGGCCCCTTGTCCTAATGCCCTGCACCATAGAAGGTCACATGCCCACAAAACAACACGAAACATGCCCTCAACAACAGCAGGCTGACTGAGGAAGCTGCAAAGGCTTAACCAGATAACATTACATTGCAATTCCTTACTATTCAGTGACAGAAGTGTAAATCACAATAATTGCTCACCAGAACTGCAAATCCATTTTTCCTGTGAAACGTGCATGTCAGCTGTGTTTTAGTTGTTTGCCTAGAGTTCCACTTTAATGTACTTATTTTATCAAAGAATGCAGTCATCAAAAAATGACTTCTAGATCATTTTTACAATCTATATAATTCTCATAACCTACATATTAATACAATAATTTGTATAATTATTATAATATCCTGCAGGTCATTATTTTGGATATTTCTTCCCATTGACTTTAAATTGTTACATCACATTTCTGTCTATTACACTTTATTCTTCAGTCCTCACTGAACGTGTCTGTGAATTTCACTTTTGACAAACCATGTTATGTTAAGATATTTTCTCAAATACCCGCTATAGCAGAATGCTATAGCGGAAGTCTTTTCAGGCTTCCAATTCCCTCCTCCATCCACATTTGTTTTCTGGTACTTATATTGAACTTGCATGCCTTTAAAGCCTTAATGTAGGCCCTATAAACAAACCCTTTTGTTTTTTTCTTCAACGATTAGGATAAACTGAATAAGATGAATAAGAGATAAACTTATGCAAGCTTTTTTTTTTTTTGCTGTTTGCCATAATTATCCTTAACTAATCAAGGGTGTCCAGTTTGCAATCTATTTGCAAATTTTTGAATCAATATATTTGGCCATTAAAAGTAAACAACATTTTTTTTTGTATTGTTTTGGGGACCCCAAAACACCCTCCCCATGTTGAGGGCATGTGGCCTGGTATGGTTCAAGAGTGGGGGCACTCTCTCGTCCCCCCTTTTCCTGCGGCCTGCCAGGTTGCATGCTCGGATAAGGGTCAGGTATGGATTTTGGGGGGACCCCACGCCAATTTATTTATTTTTGGTGCGGGGTTCCCCTTAATATTCATACCAGACCCAAAGGGCCTGGTAATGGACTGGGGGGGGGGCCCATGCTGTTTTTTTCAATGATTTTTATCTATATTGCAGGGACCCGACAATTCATTACAGCCGCAAGCAGTTTTAAATGACATTTTTTCCTTTAGAAATTTAATTTTACTGTGGTACCGTTCTAAACATGGGAAAGATGCTCTACTTTACAGGCATTCTAAGGACTTGAAGGGCCTGGTATGGGATTTGGGGGGACCCCCACGCAATTTTTTTTTTTTAATTTTGGTTCGGGGTTACCCTTAATATTTATACCAGACCCAAAGGGCCTGGTAATGGACTGGGGTGGGGAACCCATGCCATTTTTTTTCAATGACTTTTATCTGTATTGCGGAACCCGACAATTCATTATAGCCGCAAGCAGTTTTAAATTACTTTTTTCCTTTAGAAATTTCATTTTATTGTAGGGATTATTCTAAACATGGGAAAAATGTGTCACTTTACAGGCATACTATAGACACCCCCCAGGTATGAAATTTAAAGAAATATTTCACTTTTATTGTTTCACTTTAGGCATTATTAAAATCACTGCTCCCGAAAAAACGTCTGTTTTTAAAACTTTTTTGCATTGATACATGTCCCCTGGGGCAGGACCCAGGTCCCCAAACACTTTTTATGACAATACCATGCATATAAGCCTTTATAATTAGCACTTTTGATTTTTCATGTTCGTGTCCCATAGACTTTTTTTTAACATGAAGTTTGTTTATTTTGAAGAAAACAAAACATAATGAACATAGAAACAAAGAACAGCGGTACGTTCTTGACAATCGATTGTTATAATATGAGAGGTGAAACGACAGTGTATTGGTCATCATCCATTTAGGAAATTCAAACTAATCGACAAAGTACAGTACACCAGGGTGTCATAAAGGGGAACATAAGTCTAAAGTTCATAAATAATGCAACAGAGCAAGGTGATCCAGGAAAATATATTACATATCAAAACATCCAAGGGGATGGGGGAAGGAGATCCGTAGTCAGGGACCTGAGCTGAACAAGTGTCGAGGGGGGCAGGGACAGGAGCCCAGCCGCCCACAGGGAACATGTTCCAGGGGCATACGGAGGGGGGGAGGTCAGGATCCCTTCACCACTACAATCTCAGGATACCCCAAGCAAGCACCTCCCCTCCCTAAGTCTTAATCCACAGTGAGCTGCCGCACCCGAATCCATGCCGCCCATATTTTTCAAATTTCTTGGGGCAATTACGGCCCAGGTAGGTTAATTTATAGATTGGCAGGGCTGCGTCCACTAGAGCTCTCCACTGTTGTACCGTTGGGGGAGCAGGGTCCTTCCATTTTAGGACGATCGCCTTCCTTGCGTAGAATGCTGTGTAGAATACAAACTGTTTCTTAGCCTGCGTCTCCTCCAAGTTATCTACGATACCTAACAACAGTGGTAACGGGTCACAGGGGACTAAAAGTTTGCCTATAGCATTGATCTCTGCCACCACCCCCTTCCAAAAGAGTTGGAGATGGCGGCAGGACCATATGACGTGGAAGAAGGAACCTGTCTCCGAGTTGCATTTAGGGCAGAGGGCACTCCTGTCAGGATATATCCTAGCCAGGCGCTCTGGGGAGTAGTAGGCACAGTGAATAAATTTAAGTTGGGTGAACCTATCCCTCGCTGTGATCATGAGGGGAAGGCATTGCTGAATGCCCTCCTCCCAGTCATCATCAGTGAGAGCAGGTATGTCCGCCTGCCACTTGGAGAATAACCAGGAAGCTGCAGAGGCATCTAGGCCAATAAATTCAGCATATAGAGCCGACAAAGGTTTTAGGTCTTCGGCCAGGGCCAACATATGCTCTATCCCGTTAGCCTCCAACGTGATAGGATGGGAGAACTGTGTCTGATAGGCATGGCGGAGCTGGATGTACCGAAAGAACATAAAATTAGGCAAGCCACGTTCTGTGTCCCATAGACTTTAATGGTGTTCGCGTATTAAAACAATTTTTTTGCCTGTTCGCAAGTTCTGGTGCGAACTGAATTGGGGGGGGGGGGGGTGTTCGGCTCATCCTTATCGGTGACCCTTGAATATCCTGTTATCTGGTGAGTCTTGAGCATCCTGTATTATCTAGTGACCCGCTGAGGAGCATCCTGTGTTATCCAGTGAACCTAACATCCTGTGTCATCCAGTGACCCCCTAAACATCCTGTGTCATCCAGTGACCTCTGCGCATCCTGTGTCACCCAGTGACCTCTGAACATTCTGGGGTTGATTTACTAAAGACAAATAGACTGCACTCTGCAGGTGCAATTGCTCCAGAGTTTAGTAAAAGAGCAGAAGCTCTGCTGACTTCCATCATCCAATAATGTGCAAGTAAAAATTCATTTTTTTTCTTGCATGTGATTGGGTATTCTTTGCAAAGTTAAGCTTTACCTCATTTACTAAGCTTTGTAGCAACTGCACTTGCAGAGGGGAACTGCACTTTGCAAAGTGCACAGTCTATTTACCTTTAGTAAATCAACCCCTCTGTGTCAACCAGTGACCTCTGAGCACCCAGTGTCATTTTGTGACCCTAGTCCACCCTGTACATCTCAATGACTCCATGCTGCCTCTCCACCCTCAGGTACACTCCTGAAATCACCTGGACTGGACTGAACATCTCTCATTAGATACAGACCCCTGTCCATGAGCCAGCTGACTTACTGTTTAGAAAAATAACTACATTTCACCCTTTTGATTACAATGATGACACAGCAAATCAAGTTGTCAAACATCTTCAAACATAGTTAATTTTAGCAAAAGCATTCACCTAATGTCCTAAAGAGGACCTGTGCTGTGAAAATTGTGCACAAAAAAGAAAAAAAAAGGATAAAGCAAATGACTAGTTGTCAGTATTTCCTGTTGTCTCCCTGAAGCTGATAATTTTTCTGTTACTAACTAAAGCCGGTCATACATGGATTGGAATTTGGTCAGCAGGGACCAGATGAATTTTGATCCATGTATGGACAGGGAGGTTGTACAGAAGTTAATATACCAATACAACCGCCTTGTCGGCCTTTCCTGTCTTGATCAGTGCTGCAGTCCATAGCCTGCAACACTGATCAGTATATTCTGACAGCAGAGATTTCTCCCCACTGTCAAAATACAATGAATACACATGGAGACATGGAGGATTCTCCCATTCACAACGAGTGTGTGGATGGGGAAATCAAGTCAGAATTTTTCATTCAACATGCTGGTTGAACAAAAAAAATCTAAATCATGTATGGATTGCCTTGCCATACCTTGATTTTCTGTGTGTAGGTGCTATCTTGGTAGAGCACAAGACTTTTTATCTCATATTAGAGCTGCCTCCCTGATATCTGGTGATCTGAGGAATGCTGGGGGGGGGGGGGGTTTAAGAAACACCAAGAAGGGTGGAGTAAGCACCAATCACCCGAGTAAATAAAACAGAATTATTGCACTGCATATACTCTTTAGGAGTCCATAGGTTTCTCTTAAGCAAACCTTTAGGAGAACAATGAGCTGCATGGCAATGACATCACCAAATCTCAACCCAAATCTCATGAGATTAGAAGTCACAGGCACCAGTACCTTAAATCTTATACTGCAGATATACAGCTATAAGGTTATATATTAGGAATGCTATGGCACAGTCACATGTCAGGAATATACATTTTTAGATTTAGAATTAAAGATTTTTTAGGGTACCTTTTATGCAAAACAACATTCTTATGTATTCCCTATAAGATAGCAAATCTTCACGTTTTTAGTATAGGATCCACTTTAGACATCAAGGTTTTCGCTTATCATCCAGTCCCATCTTTAAGAAAATGAAAGAATAATTTTAAACCCTTATGAATACACTTGTTACTCAGTTATGTTTTTGTCCACAAAAAGATTTATTTGGAAAAAATAAAGTGTACAATGTGAATAAACCATGATCATACAATAAAGTACAAAGAACGTAACATCATGACCGATTTGAACAGAGTAACTGCACGTAGATATCAAAAGACCCATGTGATCTTGTCTTTACGGGCGAGAGATCTGGGTCTAGAACAAAAAGATAAACAACCAAAGGAAAAGAAAACTCCTCAGATAATAAATGACGGATGTAGAAACCACCCAAGTCTCTAGTGTGGGAACATTGTTCTGCCAGTGCCTCATGGCCAAAAGGCTAAAAGGGCGAGCATAGGGTGGTCTTGAGAAAGCCAGTTCCACATTTAAGCTTTCCAAGTCTAGCTGTATAGACCTAATTCAGGTTGTGTAGAAGAATCTGCAAACGGTACCCAGTTATGATCAAATTTTCTATATGTGCCCTTTTAAAAGCAGACAACTTACTGGATGTTGATATTTACATTTTATAAACCAATGTTGTGAAAGTTTTTAAAGAATTAATATAAAAGGAATGAAGATATTTTTAAAATATTAAAAATAAAGTGTATAGCCAATGTTTACACAACTGATGCAAATAGGCTGCAAGGAAATATTAGTTAAAACAGGGGTAGGGTTAACAAATTAATTGGACTGCAGTAGCCACATGCTGCAGTTCATCTACAAAATGTTGCATGATGCAAAGTCCATATCACAAAGCACACAGTCTTTGGCTCAATGCATTCTTGCTGTCCCAGGTGTCAAAGACTCCTCAGGAGGAAGCAGGGGCATCAAGAAGCTCACCAAGAATTCATATTCAGAATACTGATTTGCAACTTTAATGTTCGTATTTGCATTAATGTTTGTAGCAATGTGATTTTGAAAATGACCAGACAGGTACTTGAACCTACTTTTGATTTTGATGTTATGTCTTTCATTGAAGTTGAAAAGAAGGACAGAAAATTCACAAGTGCTGAGTTTAGTACTTTTTTTTTATGAGTGGCTATTAGCCAGTCTGTTTTGCTGTTATGAGAAGGTCTAATTGACCATATGAGACTTCAGCGTGGCCTCTGTGAATCTCTCAAATTAAAGAGGAATAGTTGATGGGCTGGGGGAGACGAAGCATCTGAATTTCTTAGATGGCAATGGGGAATTGGCTCATGTCGCAGCTGACGACTTAAAAGTCATTGTACTTGTGAGCTGTAAAATTAATAAATTTAATGGTAGTAGAAAATTTCCTCACTCTCTTGTGAATATCAGATAACCCTTTCTGAAATTAAAAAATGAAAGATCAAATCTGAACCCTATGACATGATAAATCATTTGCATTCCAGTGACATTATATATTTTTATACAGAGAAAACCACAAAGATATTGAGCAACAGAAAAGAACAACCTCAAAAAACATTACATAAATAAAAAGAAGAGGCTAAAAAATGTCAACAATCTCTTCCTCCCAGTCCTGTTCAATTCCTGACCTCCCAATACTACAAGGATCTTAAATGTCTTAAAAAAGATATAAATAAACCACAACTGTAATAAAATGATGTATATTAGTCAGTTAAAAGAGAGTTGAAGCCAAACTTTAGGTTTTGGATAATTTGAGGAATGGTTAAAACCACTGTCAGGGTTTTATTTTTGTTCTTTTTTAGACAAAACTGATTGTGAGGAAAAAATCTGTACAAAATTAGGAACAATTCCCTCATAGGGCAGATGCCACTGAATGCTCCCATTCCAAGATTTTCTATTTCCTTTGCAGAGACAACCATAAAATGTCGATTTTTTTTGGTAAGCAGGGCAGATAGAGAAAAATTACAAAGCGCCTGAAACTAAGGAGGTCACTGAGGGCTTCTTGATAAGTATATACAAATTATTGAATGTCAATAGCCGGGCCATAAGGTTACTTTAAACTAAAATTCAGTCCTCTGGTAACTCTTCCTGCAATTTCCAACATTGCATTGCATGCCCTTTATTGACCTATAAGAATAAACTTCTAAGAGGTCACTAACGCAACAGTAATCTGACACAACTCTGACACAGGGTAGGCCATTCAAGTAATAAAACTTCCCATTGTAAATGTAGATTTGGAGCTGTAATTTAGATTTATCATTCTTCAAGAAGGCACTGAAGATCTTGAATGTGAATGTTTGAAAGGAGCTGATACCCCAAAACTTGAGCATTGTAAAGCAGAGTATCTGATCTGTCACTGTAAGACAGAAAGATAAAGCTCATTTGCATCTTCTCATTTCATCCTTTACCCTTTTCTGCAGAGAAAGCAAGAATAAATCTGCAAAGGTTTGTCGTTTCCTCAAAATTCAAATGCCTTCTCTAGTAGCTGCCAGAACTGCATCCTCAAAGCAGTAGTAATATAACCTATTACATCCCTGGGGGGGGCATTTCATCCAGGTTTAGAGAGCAAGCCTCTGTACACTCACTTTTTAAACTTACCTATAAACTTGGAGAGTGTTGCATAAACAGGTTATTTTTTTTCTAAATCAGAGAAAATATAAATGCATAATTTTGTTTTTCTGGGTTTTGTGCTCAAAATCCATATGATCTTCTTCTTTAATCTGGTATTCATCTTGGAGGTCGACAAGCCTGTTATCTATGTTGCTACAGATCAGCTCTTCTGGCTTTTGTTCAAGATCATTGACCCTTTGCCCCATGAGTATTCCTAATTGCTGCATTTTAATATGAATTTATTTTTATCTATAGAAACATATGTGTAAAAAAAAAAAATTGCTTCAAAATCATATTTAAGTTTCAAAATGCACACATATTTGAAACATGTTGGCAAATGTCAAACATGCAGTGCCTTGAAAAAGTATTCGCACCCCTTGAAATTTTCCAGATTTTGTCATGTTACAACCAAAAACATTCATGTATTTTATTAGGATATTATGTGATAGACCAACACAAATTGACACATAATTGATAGATAGTTTTCAATTTTTTTTTTTACAAATAAATATATCAAAAGTGTGGTGTGCATTTGTACTCAGCCCCCCTGAGTCAATACTTTGTAGAACCATCTTTTTGGGTATGTATTTACCAACTTTGCACATTTAGAGAGTGACATGTCTGCCCCTTCTTTTTTTTTTTTTAAATAGCTCAAGCTTTGTCAGTTGGATGGAGAGCATCTGTGAACAGCAATTTCCAAGTCTTGCCAGAGATTCACAATTGGATTTAGGTCTGGACTTTGACTGGGCCATTCTAACACATGAATATGCTTTGTTCTAAACCATTCCTTTGTAGCTTTGGCTGTATTTTTGAGGTCGTTGTCGTGCTGGAAGGTGGACCTCCGCCCCAGTCTCAAGTCTTCTGCAGACTCTAACAGGTTTTCTTCTAATGCCGCGTACACACGGTCGGAATTTCCGACAGAAAAAGTCAGATGGGAGCTTTTGGTTGGATATTCCGACCGTGTGTATGCCCCATCTGACTTTTTCTGTCGGAATTTCCGACGGACATAGATAGAGAGCAGGTTCTCTATTTTTCCGTCGGAAATTCCGACTGAGGTTTTCCCGTTGGGAAGTCTGGCCGTGTGTACGTGGCATTAGAGTGCCCTGCATTTGGCTCCATCCATATTACGATCGACTCTGACCAACTTCCCTGTCCCTGCGGAAGGAAAGCATCCCCACATCATGATGCTGCCATCACCATGTTTCACAGTGGGGATGGTGTGTTCAGGGTGATGTGTCCAGTACGAGCAGTATGAGCGGCACCCCAGGCGGAGTGCTGTGAGGTCTCCCACCTAGTCCTGCCCAGTGCCCAAACAGCCTATGTATTTTCTGCGTGAGGCAACCCCGAGAAGGGGAGGCTTTAAATAAGGCCCTGGACTGAGGGGGATAGTGCAGGGAAGGCCCTGGACTGGGGGAAAGTGCAGTGAACCCCTGGGCTAAGGGGGTGCGGAGAAGGCCCTGGACTGGGGGGTTCAGAGGAGGCCCTGGACTGGAGGGTGCAGTACAGGCCCTGGACTCGGGGGTGCAGAGGAGGCCCTGACCTGGGGGGGTCACAAAGGAGACCCTGGGCTTAGGGTATATAGAGGAGGTCCTGGGCTGGGGGGTGCAGAAGAGGCCCTGGACTGGGGGGGTGCAGAGGAGACACTGGACTGGGGGGGTGCAGAGGAGGCCCTGGGCTGGGGGGTTTCAGAGGAGGTGCTGGAATGGGGGAGAGTTTGCAGAGAAGGCCCTGGACTAGAAAAGGGTTGGAGTGGCAAAGACCCTGGATAAGGAGAGGGGGAGTGCAGAAGAGGCTCTGGACTAGGAGGTGAGTGCAGACAAGGCCCTGGACTAGAATATGCAGAGGAGGCCCTGGACTAGGAGGGGAGTAAACAGGAGGCCCTGGACTGGGGGGTGCAGAGGAGGACCTGGACTAGGAGGGGAGTACACTGGAGGCCCTGGACTTGGGGGATGTAGAGGAGGTCCTGGACTTGAAAAGTGGGGTTAATGTGGTAAAAGACCTGGATTTAGAGAGCAAAGGAGGCTCTGAACTTGGGGTGGGCTGTAGAGGAGGCCTTGGACTAGGAGCAGAGTGCAAGGAGGCCCTGGACTGGGAGGGGGGTGCAGAGGAGACCCTGGACTGGGAGGGTACAGAGGAGGCGCTGGAGTGGGGTGGGTGAGGGGTGGTGCAGACAAGGCCCTGGGCTAGAAAAGGGTTGGTATGGCAAAGACCCTGGATTAGGAGAGGGGGAGTACAGAGGAGGCCCTGGACTAGGAGTGGAGTGCAGAGGAGACTCTGGACTAGGAGGGGAGTGCACAGGAGACCCTGGACTAGGGGTTGCAGAGAAGGCCCTGAACTTTAAAAGTGGGGTTAATGTGGTAAAGGACCTGGATTCAGAGAGCAGGATGCAGAGGAGGCTCTGAACTTGAGGTGGGCTGTAGAGCAGTGGGACTAGGGGTGTGGGTGCAGAGGAGGCCATTGACTAGGAAATGATGGTTGGTGTGGCAAAGACCCCTGGATAGGGGGGTACAAGGGAGATACTGGGCTAGGTGAGGGGGACATTTATCAATTGTTGTAAGTAATGCCAAACAAAAGCAGAGAGGCTGGTCATGTGATAGATTTATTAAGGGAGAAGTACAGCCAAAGCCTGTTTGGTTGTACTTCTCCTGTTGATCACAGCATTGCAGATTGTTTTGCACTCTGTGACCCATTTTCAGATGACAGCGGGCCTAAGCCCGCTCTCAGCTGATGTCACAGAGTTGGTCCAGACGGGGGAATGATCGCAACCATATGGTTGGTATCCGCCCACATGCCTGGACTGGTACCCAGCTCAGCCTCTCAGCAAGCCACTGAGAGCCTTAGCCGGCCGCTCCAGCCCCTTACAAAGCCCAGTGTTTCAGTGAGCACTGGGGGGGAGGGGGCAGAGCACAGAGATGGAGACTGAGAGCCACCAGCTCTCCGTTTAGGGAGCACTGAGAACTGAGTGATCTGTGATGTTTGATTACTCGGTTCTCGGTCTTAGAATCAGCGGGGGACAGATGCAGCATCTACCTAGGTAAGTATGATTCATGAATAAAATTCCCATACTTCTCTTTCAATTGCTCAACATCTCCTCTTTCCTGCTATCTGACCCACATTAAAATTAGGCCTCATTCTCATGGAGCATATGCGTCCATGCCCTGTGTGATGGCTGTGTACCGCATGGGGATACTTGGTGTTCGGTGCATCCCTGTACAGGCAGTCCAGTCAAAGTCAATTGGGATGCAACAGCTGCATGGACATAGTCAAATGTCAAAATTTGACCTGCAGACAGAAAGGGATGCATGTATCCAAACGCACAGTGTCCGCATTCGAATCTGTGTACCCACTTCTATAGGTGAAGCTCTCTGGTGGATGCAGATCCAGCAAAAAGTGGGTCAGCATACAGGACCAGACTCAGTGCCTGTCTGAATGAGCCCTTAGGGGAATTTATCAAAACTACAGCAGACAGAATGTTGAGCAGCTGTGCATAGTAACCAATCAGCTCATAGCTTTCATTTTTAAAGCTGAACAAACTGAAGATAGAAGCTGATTGGTTGCCATGTGCAGCTGTTCCAGATTCTGACTGCACCAGTTTTGCTAAATTTCCCTCTCTGTGTTTTACATTTCTTACTCCTGACTACAGAATTCTAAGTACAGCACATTCTTATTTAAAGTGGTTGTAAAGGCACAATGTTTTTAATCTTCATGCATTCTAAAAAAAACTTCTGTGTGCAGCAGCACCCCCAACCCCCCCCCAGCCCCACCTAATACTTACCTGAGACCCCTCTCGATCCACGAGAGCCTTGGTTGTCTGGGGACTTACACTCCTCATTGGCTTTTGGCAGAAGCCATTGGCTCATACTGCTGTCAATCAAATACAGTGAGCCAATCAGAAGATGGAGGGGGCAGAGTCGAGCCATGGCTCTGTGTGTGTGAATGGACACACAGAGCCGCAGCTCGGGAGCATGCCTGCTTGGGTGGGGGCCCCCAGAAAGAGAGAGGGGTCGGGGTGCTGGCGAGGGACCAGAGAAGAGGAGGATCCAAGCTGCTCTGGGCAAGACCACTGCAGACAGCAGGTAAGTATAACATGTTTATTATTTAGGAAAACAAAACAAAAAACAAGACTTTAATATCACTTCAAGGATAGCTGTGTGTAGTAATAGAACAGTTTTATTTTAAAATGAGTATACTGAGGTTTGTACTGTCTGTTACATACTTGCTTGTGGCACAGTCATTAAAGCATATGGCCCTTTAAGCCCCTCCCCCTTTGATGCAATCTGGCCACACCCACAGTTTTAGCGTGGCGCCGCTATATTGCCACTTACCATTTTTCGCGGGGGGGGATAAAAAAAAAGGCTGCCTTGAGAGACTCAAAGGCTTTAATGGAATCTGGAGACCAATTCCGTGGGTTACCGTCCTTTCTGGTCATATCAGTCAGTTGTCTGACCGGAGAAGTTCCGAATAAACTTCCGATAATAATTGACAAAGCCAGGAAAACATTGTAACGAACGTAGACCTACAGGTCAAGGCCACTGTAGAACTGCAGATAATTTCTCTGGGTTCATCGAAAAACCGTCAGTAGAAATGTCATAGCCCAGAAATGTAACCTGTTCACGATGGAACTCGCACTTCTCCAAATTACAATACAGGTTATTATTTCTCAGTCTCTGTAGCACACGGGAGACATCTGTGTGGTGGCTCTCTAGGGATTTAGAATATATGAGAATATTGTTGAGATAAACCACCATACATTGCTGCAACATATCTCAGAGGACATCATTGATGAACTCCTGAAAAACTGTAGGAGCGTTGCAAAGACCAAACGGCATTACAAGTTATTCATAATGTCCTGTCCTGGTGTTAAACGCAGTTCTCCATTCCTCGCCGTTCTTGATCCTCACAAGATTGTATGCCCCTTTCAGATCGAGCTTCATGAAAACCGTTGCTCCATTGAGGCGGTCAAATAATTCCGTAATCAATGGAATTGGGTAGGCATTCTTAATCGTGATGCGATTGAGACCCCTATAATCGATACAAGGTCTCGGTTCTCCACACTTCTTTTTCACAAAGAAGAAACCAGCACCAGCTGGAGACGAGGATTAGCGGATTGAACCCTAGAGAAAGTGCATCAGCAACATAGACCTCCATAGCTTTATCCTCTGAGACAGACAAAGGGTAAACCCGGTCACGAGGATAGCTCCAGGTTGAAGGTCAATTGCGCAATCATAGGACCGGTGTGGAGGCAAACTACCAGCTTGACTCTTGTCAACCCTTCAACCTCAGCAGCCCCTGGATATGAAGCCATGAGGTGCCATGTTGAACTTCCTGTGAGCAGTATGAGAGAGTAAGAGCGATAACACCAAATTTAACACACCAGCTCCCCATTCACACCTGAGACCATGTAACGAGTCATATGACACCAGGGAGGGAAAATAGCTAATTGTGCCCAATTTGGACATTTTCACTTTTGTTGCCAGCGGTTTAGACATTAATGGCTGTGTGTTGAGTTATTTTGAGGAGACAGTAAATTTACACTGTTATACAAGCTGTACACTCACTACTTTACATTGTAGCAAAGTGTCATTTCTTCTGTGTTGTCACATAAAAAAATATAATAAAATATTTTCAAAAATGTGAGGGGTGTACTCACTTTTGTGAGATACTGTATATGGATTACTTTGTTAACCTTGGAGGTAGCAACTCTGTTTCGCACCTTTATTGCTCTTGAGAAAGTGACATACACGAAACATGTCGGGCTTTGCATGAAGGGATGATGAAACCCTCTACTGTTTGAACATTATATCAGTTTCTCAAGCTGTTATCAGTTTATATTCCTATTGAGTGTGGCTCACCACCTCTGTCTACCAATGGTGCTCAAGGCTACTATGATTTTAAATGTAGTTGTCTTTTTTAAATATGAATTGTATTCTGTATCTATAATGAATTTATAGTTTAGTTACCTGTTGGAGTTGTGCCCATAAATTCCATGAACTACAGTTCAAACTTTATTATGATTTACACTAATACATTTTTTGGTTTTGGTTCGTGCCTCTGTCTAATTTTGCAGGCCAGTCTATACCTGTGCACTTGCAGTGGCATTTGAAATTTTTGATATTGCATGTGTTTTAACTCACATGTCTGTGCATCCATTACTAACTAATTTGTAAGGAAGCAATTATCTGTGGGGAGTTTAACATGTTGTAGCTGCACAAGTATGAACCGGCCCACAGGCCCACGTGGCTACTCTCTTCTGACAGCTGGTTTCCCCAATTAAATGTAGTTGGGCAGAACTGGGATTTGGGACCACACTCTTTGCATAGAACATCAGTTTACGATTTGCAAGAATGGTTCAGGGATTGCATTTTCTATGCGTGCATATACTGTATCTGTGCGCTCATGCAATCCCACAATGTACACTTACTATAGAAATTTATGCCCGCTCTTGTAACTTTCCTTTTAGTAAATCGGGAACAAAGTATTACCAAAGACAAGTATGCTAAATGAAAAAGCCCAAATATACTGTATTTTTGTGTTTATGCACTCACATATTACAAAAAAATATATTCCATTTGGCACATTTTATCTCAGCAGGTGTCATAGTACTATAAGTTGTTTAGAGTTTTGAAAATATATAAAAAAAAATACTAATCCTCTTTCAAATAAAATAAAATAAAACCCATTCAGATTTGTATTGGACCAAATGTGTCATTAGTATGAGTTCTGATATTGCAATGGAATTTAGCAACATCATGTACTGTACATACTTAACTCAAAGATTCAGATTAATGTTATAAACTTGATAACAGCAAAATAGGTTTTCATGGACGTTCACAGTTAGTTGAAAACATATCTATTAATTTCAGTATTCCGCCTTTACTTGTAACACCCATATGTATGGTAGTTATTTGGTTAGTATTACTGAATAACATTGCAAGTAGTGCTACAAATCACCTCAGTCACCACAACATATTTTCTACGGCTAACAAAAACAGCAGCCTGATACAGTATAACCACTCATTGAACATGCTTTTTTCCACAGCAGTGATGGGTTAATTCCCTTGAGCTCATTCTCAGAGACAAGAATCCACAAATAGATGCTGAAATGTGCAGTATTTAAGTAGCCTACACACAGATATCAGCGTTCTCTTCATCAAACATCCATACTCAGATGTTTTTGAGGTATCCGAAAAAAGTTTGACCCTGGATCTTGAAGATCGGCTGGTGCCCTGTTAGGTCTTTATGAGGACAGGTGTTATAAATAGTTCTGCTTCTGTCAGGATTGCATTAGGAAATTCTGTTTGCCAATTACAGTAATCCCTGCTGGGAGTTGAATCTTTACTTTTGAGTGACTAGCCAACTCAATTAAGTGTAAGAAAACCTCCCAGCCTGCCAGACGGAAAGTAGGCCAAAATTGAAAATGCCTATATCAAAGGAGCCCCTCTGAACCCATATGCTGCTAGAGGGTTGTGTAGCGGGTGCTGGGAAGCTATACAGTACACGTGGGTATTAAAGCACATCCACAGTGTCTGCAAATTAATAAAAACAATGCAAGATCATCCAGAAACTTTTAAATAAATGACCTAAACATTGTCTTTTTTTTCTATTTTTGTTACTTAAAATAAATGGATTTTTATTACCAATGGAAACAAGTTGGATAAAAGAAAAAAAATACCATAGTATATTTTGAATTAGCAGCAGTGTCCTGTCCTCAAAGGAAGATAAGAACAATCCTGGTGTTACAAATCAGCTTTAAAGCTGTTCTGTTATCTTGTAGTCCTACAGACATGTTAACCGCTCCTACCTTGCTATGGCTGTGAGCTCTGACACCACCTGATTTAACCTGCTATATGATACTTTATATGACCAGTCTTTGCTTAGTCTGGCAATCAGTGACTCTATTTAAGCTGTGATCAAATCAAACCTGTTCTTGGGAACTCCTTTTCTTGTCTTTGGGAGTCCCCCAATGCACTCTGCTTAGATGTCCATAGAAATTTTGCATTTTGAGCAACTTCCTTAGCCCTAGAAGTTCCACTGTGCACTCTGCTCACCAGTACTCTGTCCTTTGAAATTCGGTTGTGCATTCTAGGAAATCCTCTACATTGCGTTGCAAACCGTTCCTGGAAATCCTGCACACTATACAGCCTTCAGTCACCTGGAACCTCTGTATGCTGTGCTGTACTCAGTCTTTCATAGCTTGTGTGCCATACTGAACCACCATGTATCATTCCAGTGACTGCACCCCACGGAAGCCTCTCGCTCACCTTGCCTTAGCTGGTAGTAACTGGGGTAGTGACCTGGGAGTGAGAAGCAGCCAACCCATCTCCACCATCAGGAGCTCTGGAAAAGACTGCCTATTCCTTAGAAGCCACTCCTTGGTATACACAGCCATGGTCTGTGTAGACTCTCTCTCTAACTGTGGTCTGCAAATCTGTGACATTTGGAATCACCTAGCAATATCATTAGGAGCAGGTCCTATGCTCTGTTGCTAAGCAACACCCTGTCTATGAGCCAAGGATCCTCTTTCATATGGAATAGGTACTCTGTCTAGTTGTGTGGAGCTTGCCATTGGATTGGTTATGCTTGGCTAGAGATGCAAAAGGCATCAGTAACATAGCAAGAATTGGTGGGCCTTAGCTAACGGATATGTGACAGGAGTCAATTTGGGCAGAGGGCTTGTGGAACCCAACATACCTTAGAAAGCTGTGTAAACTCCTTGTCCAGCTTCCCCGGCCCCTCCTATGTGTAAATCACCCTCTGTCTATTAGAGGCACAGGGTGATGAGAACCCCAGTCTGATCAGCACTAATCAGACTCACTGTACAACCAAACCAGACTCAACATTTCCTTTTACCCCTGTTATCCAGGGTTCTATATGTGTGGTTTGTGTTGAAATAATGAAGGGGTTCTTTCACTTGGGACAGTAATATTTCTGAACAATATCCCTCAAGAAATATAAGACGATAAATTAATTCCATCTTTCCGACTGCTGGAATATTGTATGAGCCTGGTCTCATAAACTGTTGTAGAGTTATTACTAGATGGTTTGAGGTGTGACTGTATCCCATTGTTCTATTGTTTCTATCTGCCTTGGGAGCAACCTATTATGGAATTTATATGTGTTTCTAGCATGCAGACTGGGGACAGGGTGGAGGGAGAGTGGAATTTCTCTACTGGCCATCCCTGCTGATAAGACCGTCTACTGCTGGAAAGTTGAATACACCTTTGTGTCTCTTTTTACTGAATGTAGTTTACCCTGCCCTGTGTCATTATGCAAATGTAGCACCCCTTTACTTTTCAGGGGTGTTATGCGCCTAAATTTAGGGGTTAGTCTGAGCTGGTAGTCAGGCTCGGACTGCTTTTATTGTTAGGTATTTGCTTCTGCCTATGTGATGCTGCCTGGTGTATGGTCCCTTGTGGCCTGTAGGTGGCACTGCCATATCAGGTCAGGGTTGAGCCATGGGTGGCAATGCTGCGCCTTAGGGTGTCCTCTCTCGGCAGCGGTACAGTGGGCGTGGTTGGCCTGCTGTTCATGCCGGGAGAGGGTACATAAGGGGCAGACACCATCTTCAAACAGGAGTGTCGGGGGGAGTTGGGGAGGAGGAGAGTTGGAGGAGCTGGAGGGGTGAGCCCCTCGGGGGGTGCGATGACTGGCCGAGGAGTCTCGGGCACCTTTGGCCCAAGGCTGCAGCGTTCCAGGTAGGCCCAGTACCTTTAACTGGGTCTACAATTCGTCCATTGGAGTCCCAGGGTGCCCAGGTGAGGGTAACCGCTCTGACCGTGAGGAAGCCAGGGGAGGATCGGTCCCACAGAGGAGATGAGTGATGGAAGATCGCTGTCTTGGGAGAGGCCTGGTGACCTGTCAGAGGGAAGGATTCTTTACTCCGGAAAGCTAACCTGTAGAGTGCCCATTGGCATTGTCCTGTTCTTTAAATTCTACAGAGGTTAGAGGATCTCCTGGACCCATCCCTGGAGGAGATAGGGTGACAGAACTGTTCGAGCTGAAACCCATTCATGATCGAGTGGCGACGAAGTTGCTAGTTGTGCTTGGACCTAATCCCTCACACTTATTCTTTCTTTCATCTATCTGTCTCTGTCTACTACGCAGCAAATAGAAAATAAACTCTCGGTTGGAGTTAAAGTGTTTCTAGACATTGGCTTTCTTTTGGGGGAGAAATAGAGACTTGTCCCCATACTCTGGGGATGAGAACCAGTGGAAGAAGGTAACTCGCTGCAGGACCCAAACTTTGTGAACACCGTTTAACCTCTTCAAACAGGAGGGTACGGGCATATAGCACGGTGTGCCTTGACTTGCAAGTGAGCCAGGCAGGAAAAATGTCAGTGTGCTACACAAAGAAGGGGGGTTGTCCCTGAGTGTATATCTCTTTGTGTCTGTGTTTGAATAAACAGTCTTATATTTTCCACCCTACACTATTGTCTCTAAAAGTGACTGGGTGGGCTATGGGACCTTGAATCACGCTGTTCTGGATAAAGGAAGCGTATACGGAGGACAATGTGAATAGTGAGAGATAAGGGCGCTCAGTGATAATAACCTAATATTAATCAATAATTAAATTGATATACTTACACCTCCCTAAAATATATAGTGCAATAAACAAGTGAATATATATAATCACAAGCTAATAAAAAATCAATGTGCCGGTGATTCCCAAAAGAAACAAATAATGATATATAGTGCATCAAATTCCAAAGAAATCCACAAAACGTCCCACAACGATAGTGAACAACGAATATGTTTCTTGCATATGTAATAAATCTTCAATCTTCAATAAACATGATATTTATAAATAGACTCTTGTGACTGTTCAAATCCACCTTCACCAAAAGGAGTGACACCCGATAGTGCTGAAGTAATGATGGCAGCTTACCCCAACAATATGACCCTTTTACCTAAAAAAGAGGTCAAGCAGGCTTTCTGCAAGTATCAACTTGCCAGATATCAAAGCTATGATGTCCACAGAGCAGGCAGTGGTGGATGATGGGATAAGAACTCCGATATTATGCAAATTAGGAGAAGAGAAGCAAAAAATAGTGTGATACCATTTATTGCACAGAATAGTTTAAAAAGCCAAAAACGCGCTTATTTTATAAGTGCCCCGACCCGGCACTGAGGCTGTAAAGGCGTGGGTATACGAATGGCGGTCCCAGACCTGTGGATATTGGCGTGCGTTCCACCTCTTCGGAACGAACAGCCAGCAGGACCGGAAGTAACGTCAATTGCGTGACCTGTATTGCGCCTCGACGTACGTTTCGGGTTCCGTCATCAGATATCATAATATCGGAGTTCTTATCCCATCATCCACCGCTGCCTGCTCTGTGGACATCATAGCTTTGATATCTGGCAAGTTGATACTTGCAGAAAGCCTGCTTGACCTCTTTTTTAGGTAAAAGGGTCATATTGTTGGGGTAAGCTGCCATCATTACTTCAGCACTATCGGGTGTCACTGCTTTTGGTGAAGGTGGATTTGAACAGTCACAAGAGTCTATTTATAAATATCATGTTTATTGAAGATTGAAGATTTATTACATATGCAAGAAACATATTCGTTGTTCACTATCGTTGTGGGACGTTTTGTGGATTTCTTTGGACTTTGATGCACTATATATCATTATTTGTTTCTTTTGGGAATCACCGGCACATTGATTTTTTATTAGCTTGTGATTATATATATTCACTTGTTTATTGCACTATATATTTTAGGGAGGTGTAAGTATATCAATTTAATTATTGATTAATATTAGGTTATTATCACTGAGCGCCCTTATCTCTCACTATTCACATTGTTTTCAGCTATCACTGAAATTTTAGGAGCAGCCTTTTTATATACACAGTAGGTGGCGCAAGTTTTTTTCTATTCATGTATACGGAGGACAGACTTTTTTTGAGTATGGGGAGCCGTGACAGGATGTATAAGGATTGTCTACTGCCGATCACAAGTGAGAACCTTCAGTATGGTAAAGAGACCTGCATTATGTTTGTCTGCACTGCCAAGTTCAGTGTCACAAGAGAGCAGAAACCGGTTTGCATTCTACTGCATATCTTCTTTGCTGAATTCTCCAAATTATTACTTAAAAGAGATTGTAGTCTATAGTCATAGTCTATTAAATGATGACATCCTAGGGAGGCATTTGAGGGCAGCATGTGTATTTTCCTGACCGGGGTCCATGGCCACAAACAGAATTCTTATCAAAAAAATACATCTGCTGGGGAGAAATGCTAACCATACACAGTTAAGATTTTGGATGATTCATGCTGAATCAGCCAAAGTCAAGCCGTGGATGGCAGTGACCACAATAACCAACAGAGGGCATCCCTCCATACACTCTGTTTAGCATGAATGGAGAAATCTCCTGATTTTCTCTCATTGGTGCAGGCTGAATTAGAGAAATCAAAAAAGTATGGCTATCTTTTAGGCAGACCTTCCCTTCTTCCTGTTTCCCCATATGATTTGAAGAATAACATGATGCAGAGAAACAGGAAGAAGGGAATTCTTGCTTTATTCCGCAGTGGGAGTGCCCTTTGTTTTGTTTGTTTTTTTTACATGTAAATGGTTGGGGAGAGAGCAGTGGGTTTGGGGGGATGAATAGAGAGCCTCTCAGTCTGAACCTCATCTATAATTGTTTAATATAGATCTCTTGAGGTCATATATCATTCAGTGATTTTTATCTTCTGTTAGTGGTTTAGATACTAAACAATGTTTTATTAATAGGAAAACTAATTATGTAGTGTTTAAGTTTATTACGGTATGTTCCAGATCTATTCTAAAGATTTGATAGCTAGGCAATCACTTTTGGATATCTTTTAAATTTGGCATCACCTTTGTTTAATACTAAGTAATAATTATTTGATCCATGTTTTCTGCCTATGTATGGTCTATAGAATACATTATTATATACAATAGTGAGTGTTGATGCTGTTATTGTAATTAGAGTTATAATGTGGATTGTTGTCTTGAGTTTTTTTTGTATCATGTCTATTTATGGTTATAAAAATAAAGATATTTTTTAATGAATTGGTGATTGAGAGTAAAGCTTTGCTTGTAATAGGGAGTCAATATACTTTATTGTATACAGGTTGACCTTGTGACTCCATTAGCTTATTTGGAATAGTGCCGAGTTTATTGTTTAAAAGATATGTGCACTTGAAAACAGTTTATTATATGTGCTGGCCACGCCTGCACATTAGCTTCCCATAATATTCTATGGCGCCATCTCATGAGCATCCCCTGATTTAGGAGATAGAGCCATAGATGTCTATAGGATAACATTTGGAACAGAAAACCTCAAAAAGAAGATAAGTATGCAACTGGGAAGGGTAGGTTAGTTTAGCTAAGGGAAGGAGTGCAAAAATAATATGTCAACTTTGTTTTGAAGTGCACTTATCCTTTGAAGTATATGTAGTCCACCATTGCTGACCTTGCCTCCTGAAAATGCTAATTGGCAGGCTGCTCCTGGATTTAAGTGCTTCTGAATCGCAGACCTGGAACACCTATTTATATAAAGCAAATCAAAATAGAGTCATAACTCTGGATCTGTGGATCTGCATCAGTTTGATAGTGACAGAAATAATATTATGAAAAGTAGATGTCGGCAATAAAAGCATCTGCATTTCTTCATTACAGGATTCCTCACCAGGACAATGTTGTCTACATTCTACTACAATTGCTACTATATGTTAACATGGCTACATAGACATGCCCAAGATAAGTTCTTCCTGCTTTCATAAGCACTCTTTGACACACAGAAAGATTTCCAAACGTGCTGCAAAATCTCTGCATGCTTAACTCTTTCCCTCTCACATAGAAAAAAGAAGGCAAATATTAGATACTCATGTGCTGCTACATGATGTTGAAAAAGTTGTAAATATTTGCTCAAGCTCGGGCATGGACAAATGACTCAGTGAACTGTTAACTAAAGTGGTAGCTTTATGGCAGATTATGCTGCATAAGTGCGCATTAAGGATGAGTGAACCTGGATGGGTTGTGCAATCTCTCTGGGAACCTCAAACTTAGCACTGAACATCACTGTATTCTAGAGCAGTGTTTCTCAACTCCAGTCCTCAAGGAGCCCCAACAGGTCATGTTTTCAGGATTTCCCTCAGATGAAACGGCTATGGTAATTACTAAAGCAGTGAAACTGATCAAATCACCTGTCCAAAATAATGGAAAGCCTGAAAACATGGCCTGTTGGGGCGCCTTGAGGACTGGAGTTGAGAAACACTGTTCTAGAGGAGCAAAAAAACTCTTGTTGCTGACCCTTTTCAAGCTATTGCCGAATAAAAGGCATGGAAAGTTGGGCACAGCTATGAGGGACATATGCCAATCCTAAAAATTTTTACAAAATACAGTTCAGCAGGGAAAAGGTCCTTTAACCACTTAACGACCGCCCACCGCCGATTTACGTCGTTAGAATGGCACGGACAGGCAGAATCACGTAGATCTACGTGATCGCCTTTGTGCAGTTGGGGGGTCCATCCGGACCCCCCTTCACTGCAGTGAGCGGCCGTTAAGTGTTCGGGAGCGATCAGGCATGAGGGGGCGGCCGCTCGATTCCGCCCCCCCCCTCGCGATCGCTCCCGGCCAATGAAAATGCTTCCTCCGCCATGTGATGTAAACAAGGCTGGAGGAAGTGATGTCATCTCCCTCGCCGCGGTCTTTTCGTTCCCGGCGCCGAGGAGAGAAGACAGAGGTTAGTGCTCCAACAGTCCACTGACAGGTAGGTACACATAGGCACACAAATCACCCCCCAGTCACCCCCAGATCACCCCCCAGGTCACCCCAAAGCCCCCAATCACAGTGTCACTGATTGCAGTGATCATTTATTTTACTGATCACTGCATTTAGTGTCATCTGTGATTGTAAAAAGTTGCAGGGCAGTTAGGATTAGGCCCCTTTAGGTCCAGGGTAGCCCCCTAACCCCCCCTAATAAAGGTTTAACCCCTTGATCACCCCCCAGGTAACCCTTTCACCCCCTAACTTCAGCGTCACTAAGCGATTGTTTTTCCGATCGCTGTATTCGTGTCGCTGGTGTTTTAGATAGGCAGTTATTTTTTTTTTAGGTTCGCCGCAGGTTTTTATTAGTGTCAGGTACCCCCATATATTATTTTAACCCCCTGATTGCCCCTAGAGTTAACCCTTTCACCAGTGATCGCCGTATAAGCGTCACTGGTGTCACTGGTTAGCCAGTAAGTTATCTAGTTATTTAGGTAACCCGTCAGGTTTTTATATAGCGTCGGGTACCCCCATATTTAACCTAATAAAGGTTTTAACCCCCTGATTGCCCCTAGTTAACCCTTTCACCAGTGATCACCATATAAAGGTTACGGGTGACGCTGGTTGATTAGTTTGCTTTTTATAGCATCAGGGCACCCGCCGTATATAACCCAATAAAGGTTTAACCCCCCTGATCGCCCGGCGGGTGAGATCAATTAGGTTTTAGCGCCAGAGAGGGTCTGCGTCGCCCCAGGCAGTGTTAGGTTAGTGCCAGTAACGCTAACACCCACGCGCAAAGCATACACCCCCCTTAGTGGTATAGTATCTGATCAGATCTATACTAGCATCCCCAGCGGTTTAGGGTTCCCAAAAACGCAGTGTTAGCGGGATCAGCCCAGATACCTGCTAGCGCCTGCGTTTAGCCCCTCCGCCCAGCCCAGCCCAGCCCAGCCCACCCAAGTGCAGTATCGATCGATCACTGTCACTTACCAAACACAAAACACATAAATGCAGCGTTCGCAGAGACAGGCCTGATCCCTGCGATCGCTAACAGTTTTTTTGTAGCGTTTGATATATTTGCTGACGACAGTCAGGTGCTTTTTTTCCTGTGAATCTTACTAGTGTACCCCTAAATTTAGAGCCCAAAATGGCAAGACGAAGGTACACTAGTAAAGAGGCCTACGAGATTCTGAGCATGACAGATAGTGAAGAGGAGGTCACGTATCTGTCAGATTCAGGCTCAGAATATCTTCCCGTAGAAGACAGTGACGTCAGCGGCCCCACGTCAGATAGCTCTGACGACGAAGTTGAGGTCCCTGCTAAGGTCAGGTGTACCCGATCCCGATCTTCTGAGGTTGTTGAGGAGCAAGAACCGCAGGTCTCTCGTATCATGGAGCAGAGTAGTACTAGCGCCGCTATTCCTTCTGGTGAACTGGCAAGCACCTGCGGCCTAGTACAGCCTGGACGTACATCCAGCACTGCAGTAACACTTGGTGACGTGGCGAGTCCCATAAGTGCAGATCAAGCTGGCGAGGTGGCAAGCACAAGTAGTGTCCCGCTGCCACCAAGAAGACAAAGGCAGGCCCGTTGTGCCCATACTGCCCTTCCTGCAGAATTCGCCTATCCTGATTGGGTCCCCACCACTTCTGCAGAACCCGTACTTCCCCCATTCACTGCCCAACCCGGTATTCAGGTGGAAACAGCTGATTTTATTCCAATTGATTTTTATTCGCTGTTTTTCACGGAAGATCTCTATAGATCTATTGTGGACCAGAGTAATTTATATGCTGGTCAATTTATCGCCGCTAACCCCCAGTTGCCTAAAATTGCCAGAAATTGGAAACCAATTACGGTTTCCGAATTTAAGACCTTTCTGGGCCTTTCCCTCAACATGGGCACACATAAATTTCCGTCATTGCGTGCTTATTGGTCCACGCACCCAATTGACCACATGCCCGTGTTCTCTGCCTCCATGTCCAGGGCACGATACGAGCAGATTTTGCGGTTCATGCACTTCAACGACAATGAACTTTGTCGTCCACGTGGGGACCCTGAATACGACCGGCTCTATAAAATTCGGCCCCTCATAAACCACTTCAACGAACGTTTTGCAGCCTTGTTTACTCCCGATCAAGTTGTCTGCGTTGATGAGTCCCTGATTAAATTTTCTGGCCGCTTGTCTTTCAAGCAGTACCTTCCCAGCAAGCGTGCCAGATACGGGGTCAAGCTCTACAAGTTCTGTGACAGGGCAACAGGCTATGTAGTGAACTTTACGGTTTATGAGGGAAAAGATAGTCAGATTGAGTCGGTCAACTGCCCGGATTACATAGGGAGCGCTGGCAAGATAGTGTGGAACTTGGTGTCACCCTTATTCGGAAAGGGGTACCACTTGTATGTGGACAATTATTACACGAGCGTGCCACTGTTTAGTCACTTGTTTGATCATCAGATTGGAGCATGTGGCACCGTGCGACCTAATCGCCGGGGCTTTCCCCAGCGGCTTGTAGATGCCCGTCTTAGGCTGGGGGAGAGAGCCTGCTTGAAGTGTAATAACTTGCTCGCTATGAAGTGGAGGGACAATAAGAATGTTTTCCTTCTTACCTCCCTTCATGCAGACACGACAGTCCAAATTCGTACGGCGACTGGTGTTGTGGAGAAACCCCTCTGTGTCCACGAATATAACCAAAATATGGGAGGGGTGGACCTCAACGACCAGTTGATGGTGCCGTATCTAATTGACCGTAAGGCGAGACGCTGGTACAAAAAAGTGTCTCTATCATTATTCCAATTGGCTTTGCTGAACGCTCATGTGCTATACAGAGCTTCAGGCGGGACGTTATCTCTTCTAAAATTCCAGGATGAGATAGTCACAGAACTCCTGTATCCAGGCGGTTCTGCACCTCACCATCCCCAACCAAATGCAGTAAGCCGGCTGCATGAGAGGCATTATTCGTATGTCCTCCCGAGTACCCCTACCCAAAGCCACCCCCAAAAAAGATGTCGTGTCTGTAGCAAGCGCGGATTTAGGCGTGACACCCGTAGTTTTTGTCCACTCTGTCCTGACAAGCCTGGTCTTTGCCAAGGTGAATGTTTTGAACGCTACCACTCAAAAGTGAAGTTTTAGCGTAGGGTACAGCATTTCACAGACAAGGACACACTTACACATGGTCTCCCAAGATGCCATTACATTTTGAGAGACCCGAACCATTACAGTTGTAAAGTTACAAAAAAAGTGTAAAAAAGAAAAAAAAAACGTAAAAAACAAAACACAAAAAAATATAAAATAAAAAAACCAAAAATAGTTGTCGTTTTATTGTTCTCTCTCTCTCTCACTATTTTCTCTCTATTGTTCTGCTCTTTTTTACTGTATTCTATTCTGCAATGTTTTATCATGCTTGCTTTTCAGGTATGTAATTTTTTGTTTTCAGGTGCGCCATTCAACTGCAGCGCGGAATTATTTATCTTGACAGCAACAGCGTTTGCTCCCACGATACATAAAGCCGTGACTCCAGTGCTGTAGGAGGTGATTTCACCACCACAGTTAAAAAAAAGAGCATATATGCCGAAGCATGGGGGCAGCAGGGGCGGAGGAGCGATTTTGCTCCTAATGCCGCGTACATACGGTCGGAATTCCGACGGAGGCCTGCCCGTGGAAAATTCTGACCGTGTGTACGCGGCATAACTTTTTTGCGGGAGGATGCCCCCATGCTTCGGCATATATATATTTTAGGCACAGGTTGCGTTAAAACATTTTTTTATTTTTTACTAGGTTTTGTTTTGGTATTTGCTTTGCAGGTATGGCATGGTAAGGTCTTACTGTTGTACTGTAATGTTACTTTGTTTTAATGTTAACCACCATTTGCTTAGCAGGTACGCCATTCAGTTGCAGCGCGGATCTATTTATCTTGACAGCAACAGCGTTTGCTCCCACGATACATAAAGCCGTGACTCCAACGCTGTAGGAGGTGATTTCACCACCACAGTTAAAAAAAAGAGCATATATGCCGAAGCATGGGGGCAGCAGGGGCGGAGGAGCGATTTTGCTCCTAATGCCGCGTACATACGGTCGAAATTCCGACGGAGGCCTGCCCGTGGAAAATTCCGACCGTGTGTACGCGGCATAACTTTTTTGCGGGAGGATGCCCCCATGCTTCGGCATATATATATTTTAGGCACAGGTTGCGTTAAAACATTTTTTTATTTTTTACTAGGTTTTGTTTTGGTATTTGCTTTGCAGGTATGGCATGGTAAGGTCTTACTGTTGTACTGTAATGTTACTTTGTTTTAATGTTAACCACCATTTGCTTAGCAGGTACGCCATTCAGTAGCAGCGCGGATCTATTTATCTTGACAGCAACAGCGTTTGCTCCCACGATACATAAAGCCGTGACTCCAACGCTGTAGGAGGTGATTTCACCACCACAGTTAAAAAAAAGAGCATATATGCCGAAGCATGGGGGCAGCAGGGGCGGAGGAGCGATTTTGCTCCTAATGCCGCGTATATACGGTCGAAATTCCAACGGAGGCTTGCCCGTGGAAAAGTCCGACCGTGTGTATGCGGCATAACCTTTTATGCCGCGTACATACGGTCAAAATTCCGACGAAGGCTTGACCGTGTGTACGCGGCATAACTTTTTTGCGGGAGGATGCCCCCATGCTTCGGCATATATGCCCATCATTAGAAGTGGGTGGATGAAGGGAGGTATTCTAATGGTGGGCATACCCACCAATCAATCTCTTTTTTTCGTTCAGCCAATAGGCTGTATGAAAAAAAAGATTACAATACATGTCCAACAAGGACCAGCAACGTACTGGTATGTTGCTGGACTTTGAATGTTTATACCAGAATGATGCCTGCGGGTTTAGGTATCATCTTGGTATCATTCTTTTCAGCCAGCAGCCGGCTTTCATTTAAAAGCAATTCTAGCAGATAATTAGCCTCTAGACTGCTTTTACAAGCAGTGGGAGGGAATGTCCCCCCCCCGGATATAAAAAGCGCCATTGGGAAATTGGGAAAGCATTTTATCACACCGATCTTGGTGTGGTCAGATGCTTTGAGGGCAGAGGAAAGATCTAGGGTCTAACCCCCCAATTTTTTTCAAAAAAGAGTACCTGTCACTACCTATTGCTATCATAGGGGATATTTACATTCCCTGAGATAACGATAAAAATGGTAAAAAAATAAAATATGGAAGGCACAGTTTAAAAATAAAATAAAAAAGCCAAATAAATAATAAAAAAAAAAAAAAAAAAAAAAAAGCACCGCTGTCCCCCCCTGCTCTTGCGCAAAGGCGAACGCAAGCGTCGGTCTAGCGTCATATGTAAACAGCAATTTCATCATGCATGTGAGGTATCACCGCGAAGGTCAGATCGAGGGCAGTCATTTTAGCAGTAGACCTCCTCTGTAAATCTAACGTGGTAACCTGTAAAGGCTTTTAAATGCTTTTAAAAATGAATGTAGTTTGTCGCCGCTGCGCGTTTGTGCGCAATTTTAAAGCATGTCGTGTTTGGTATCCATGTACTCGGCCTATGATCATCTTTTTTATTTCATCAAACATTTGGGCAATATAGTGTTTTTTAGTGCATTAAAAATAAAAAAAGTGTGTTTTTCCCCCAAAAAATGCGTTTGAAAAATCGCTGCGCAAATACTGTGTGGAAAAAAAAAATGCAACACCCACTATTTTAATCTGTAGGGCCTTTGCTTTAAAAAAATATATAATGTTTGGGGGTTCAACATAATTTTCTTGCAAAAAATTTTTTTTTTTCATGTAAACAAAAAGTGTCAGAAAGGGCTTTGTCTTCAAGTGGTTAGAAGAGTGGATGATGTGTGACATAAGCTTCCTAATGTTGTGCATAAAATGCCAGGACAGTTCAAAACCCCCCCAAATGACCCCATTTTGTAAAGTAGACACCTCAAGCTATTTGCTGAGAGGCATGTTGAGCCCATTGAATATTTTTTTTTTTTGTCCCAAGTGATTGAATAATGACCAAAAAAAAAAAAAATGTACAAAAAGTTGTCACTAAATTATATATTGCTCAAACATGCCATGGGCATATGTGGAATTACACCCCAAAATACATTCTGTTGCTTCTCCTGAGTACGGGGATACCACATGTGTGGGACTTTTTGGGAGCCTAGTCGCGTACGGGACCCCAAAAACCAAGCACTGCCTTCAGGATTTCTATGGGTGTAAATTTTTGATTTCACTCCTCACTGCCTATCACAGTTTCGGAGGCCATGGAATGCCCAGATGGCACAAACCCCCCCCAAATGACCCCATTTTGGAAAGTAGACACCCCAAGCTATTTGCTGAGAGGTATGTTGAGTATTTTGCAGATCTCGCTTTTTGTCACAAAGTTTTGAAAATGTAAAAAAAGAAAAAAAAAAAGAAAAAAAAATGTCTTTCTTAATTTTCAAAAACAAATGAGAGCTGTAAAATACTCACCATGCCTCTCAGCAAATAGCTTGGGGTGTCTACTTTCCAAAATGGGGTCATTTGTGGGGGTTTTGGGCTATTTTGAAATTTTATGGCCTTCAAAACTGTGATAGGTAGTGAGGAGTGAAATCAAAAATTTATGCCCTTAGAAACCTTGAAGGCGGTGCTTGGTTTTTGGGGTCCCGTACGCGGCTAGGCTCCCAAAAAGTCCCACACATGTGGTATCCCCATACTCAGGAGAAGCAGCAGAATGTATTTTGGGGTGTAATTTCACATATAACCATGGCATGTGTGAGCAATATATCATTTAGTGACAACTTTTTGTACATTTTTTTTTTCTTTTTGTCATTATTCAATCATTTGGGGCAAAAAAAAATATTCAATGGGCTCAACATGCCTCTCAGCAAATAGCTTGGGGTGTCTACTTTCCAAAATGGGGTCATTTGAGGGGGTTTTGTGCCATCTTGGCATTTTATGGCCTTCAAAACTGTGATAGGTAGTGAGGAGCGAAATCAAAAATTTATGCCCTTAGAAACCTTGAAGGCGGTGCTTGGTTTTTGGGGTCCCGTACGCGGCTAGGCTCCCAAAAAGTCCCACACATGTGGTATCCCCGTACTCAGGAGAAGCAGCAGAATGTATTTTGGGGTGTAATTTCACATATGCCCATGGCATGTGTGAGCAATATATCATTTAGTGACAACTTTGTGCAAAAAAAAAAAAGTTTGTCATATTCCCGCAACCTGTGGCAAAATATAAAATATTCCATGGACTCAACATGCCTCTCAGCAAATAGCTTGGGGTGTCTACTTTCCAAAATGGGGTAATTTGGGGGGGGTTTTGTGCTATTTTGGCATTTTATGGCCTTCGAAACTGTGATAGGTAGTGAGGAGTGAAATCAAAAATTTTCGCCCTTAGAAATCCTGAAGGCGGTGCTTGGTTTTTGGGGCCCTGTACGCGGCTAGGCTCCCAAAAAGTCCCACACATGTGGTATCCCCGTACTCAGGAAAAGCAGCAGAATGTATTTTGGGGTGCAATTCCACATATAACCATGGCATGTGTGAGCAATAATAGGATTTTTTACTCACCGTAAAATCCTTTTCTCTGAGTCCATGGACCGACACAGCTTCTCTATTGACAAAGTGGGTATTATCCGTTAATTAGGAGTGACTAGGCAGAAAAACGTGTAAAAAGTGTTGCATCACACCTTCTACAGTACCGCCCAGGGGGCGGACCCTCTGGGTATACCCTCTCAGTCTGCACATCGCAGATCAGTTCGTCAAAAAGCAGTACAAACTTAAAAGGAGGGGTGGGTGCTGTGTCGGTCCATGGACTCAGAGAAAAGGATTTTACGGTGAGTAAAAAATCCTATTTACTCTTTCGTCCATGGACCGACACAGCTTCTCTATTGACAAAGTGGGACGTCCCAAAGCAGTGTCAGAGAAAAAACGAGGGGTGGTAACAGCATAAAAACAAACTTCACCCCAAAACACAAAACAGCACTCCTCCAACGGAGGAGTTGCAACTCTAAACAGCCGCCTGCAAAACCTTGCGGCCGAAAGAGGCATCCGAAGATGCACCTACATCAACTTTGTAGAATTTTGTGAAAGTGTGAGCGGACGACCAAGTCGCCGCTTTACATAGTTGGGAAACAGACGCTTGATGTCGGAAAGCCCAAGAGGCACCTATTGCCCTGGTCGAATGCGCCGTGACAGGAAAGGGGGGCGCCTGACCCTTTAAGGCGTAAGCCTGGATTACTATCTGTCGGATCCACCTAGAGATGGTGGCCGATGAGACTGCTTGGCCCTTCTTGGGACCAGCCACCGAAACAAACAGTGAGTCTGACTTCCGGAACAGGGAAGTAGCAGATATGTATACTCTCAAAGCTCGGACAACGTCCAAGGAATGCAACGCCGACTCCTTAGGATTCGACGGCTGAGGACACAAGGATGGAAGTACAATGTCTTCGTTGAGATGAAAAGCCGAAACGACCTTCGGAAGAAAGGAAGGCTGCGGCCGCAGCACCACCTTATCCTTGTGGAAAATCAAATATGGAGCCTTGCAGGACAAGGCTGCCAGCTCAGAGACTCGTCTAACTGACGTAACAGCCACCAAAAAGACCACCTTCTGAGAAAGTGTCAACAGGGGAATATCTCTAATATTCTCAAACGGTGCCTTCTGAAGCACCGAGAGGACCAGGTTCAAGTCCCACGGAGGTAACGGGGGGCGGACCGGAGGGGCCACATGTCGAACCCCCTGCACAAATGTACTCACGAGAGAGTGAGTCGCCAGGGGTCGCTGAAAAAAGACAGCCAGGGCAGATATCTGTCCCTTAATCGTACTTAGGGCAAGCCTTTGGTCTACCCCATGCTGTAAAAACAGCAGGATTCTGGAAACCAAATAGGTACGCGGATGCCATTTCATTTCCTCACACATGGAGATGTAGGCCCTCCAAGTGCGGTGATAGACCTTCCTAGAGGACGGTTTCCGAGCACTTCTCATAGTAGAAATTACTGAGTCTGACAGGCCCCGGTCTCTCAGTACCTGGTTCTCAACAGCCATGCCGTTAAAGCCAATGACTGTAAAGCAGGATGGAATATGGGACCTTGCGACAGCAGGTCCTTCCGTAGTGGTAGGCGCCAGGGGACGTCTGCTACCAGACGTACTAGATCGGCGTACCAAGGACGCTGAGGCCAATCTGGAGCGATTAGGATCATTGGAATTCCCTCTGCCTCCACTCTGCGGAGCAGAAGAGGAAGAAGCCTTAAGGGAGGGAAGGCATAGATTAGCCGATACTGGCCCCACGATGCTACCAACGCGTCCGTTGCGTCTGCCCATGGGTCTCTTGACCGGGCCACAAACCTCAATACCTTCCGATTGAGTCGGGAAGCCAGAAGATCTACGTCTGGTGTGCCCCATCTTTGGCAGAGGAGTTGGAACACCTCCGGGTGTAAGGACCATTCTCCCTGGTCCAGCATCTGGCGGCTCAGGTAGTCCGCCTGCCAGTTTTCCACACCCGGAATGTACACGGCCGACAGTGCCGGTACGCTCCTCTCTGCCCACTTCAGGATGCGAGCGATCTCCGATGCTGCAGCTGAGCTTCTTGTTCCTCCTTGATGATTGACATATGCCACTGCTGTGGCGTTGTCTGACTGGATCCTGACTGGACGCCCTTGCAGTCTCTGAGACCATTTGAAGAGGCACAGCTTGATCGCCCGGATCTCCAGGACATTGATCGGCAGGAGGGCTTCCTCTGGGGTCCAGCGACCTTGCGCCGACTGGACACCCCAGACTCCCCCCCAACCTGTAAGGCTGGCGTCCGTCGTGATCACTATCCAGTAAACCGGAAGAAATGACTTCCCGGCCATTAGAGCCGGTGCTGTCAGCCACCATACCAGGGATCTCCTGACTAGGTGGCTCACTCGGATTTGATAATCCAGAGATGAAGGGCATCTGTTCCATCTGGACAGAACTTCCCTCTGTAACACTCGAGTGTGGTATTGAGCATATGGGACCGCCTCGAAGGAGGCTACCATGAGGCCCAACACTCGCATGCAAAAACGGAGTGACGACCAATTCCTGGAAGTCAGCTGCCGTACTGCAGCCCGGAGGGTCTGCAACTTCTCCACAGGGAGGAATACCTTTGCCTCTGAGGAATCCAGAATCAACCCCAGGTACACTAGGCGTTGAGTGGGCACCAATACTGACTTTTGCGTGTTTAGTATCCAACCACAGTCTCGAAGAGTCTGACAGGTAATGGACACGCTTACCTCTAATTCTGAGCTTGAAGGGCCCTTCAGCAGAAGGTCGTCCAAGTAACCTGTGATAGCGATACCCCGCTGTCTTAGAAGTGCCAGAATCGGAGCGAGCACCTTGGTGAACGTCCTGGGTGCTGAGGCAAGGCCAAACGGGAGGGCCACAAACTGGTAGTGGTTCTTCCCGATAGCAAATCGCAGAAACCTCTGGTGTCTGGAGTATATGGGGACATGCAGGTATGCGTCCTTGATGTCCAAGGAGGCCAGAAAGTCCCCCGGATGGAGAGCCGTGACTACGGATCGAACCGACTCCATCCGAAATCTTTGTACCTTCACAAAGCAATTGAGGGCTCTGAGATCCAAGATTGGACGAACCCCCTCCTTCTTTGGCACAATGAACAGATTTGAGTAAAAACCCTGACCCCGTTCCTGTTCTGGAACTGGAATAACTACCCCGCGTTCCAGTAGACCCTGGACCGCCCCATACAGGGCCTCCCGACGGGTCGGTAGTAGCTGGAGATTGGAGGTGATGAATCTGTCTGGTGGACAAGAGAGAAATTCTATCTTGTAGCCTGAGGAGATTACTTCGCAAACCCACCTGTCGGAGACTAGAGCAGTCCACTGAGTCGCGAATTTGCGAAGACGTCCCCCCACCCGAGAGCTGGGTGGGGGCGGACCTTCATGTGGACGCAGATTTGTCCACAGGCTTGTTGGGTCTGCGGGACCAAGGACGCTTTTGTCCTTGGGCAGGCGCTTTATCGGCCTGGGGTCTTTTCCCTGTCGCCTTAAGAGGGCGAAAAAAACGCTTACGTGCAGTAAAGGAGGGCCCTTGCCCTTGGCGTGGTCCCCTACCCTTGCTAGTTTGGGGAAGCAAAGTGCTTTTACCTCCTGTAGCATCCTTGATGATGTCATCCAGAGAAGCCCCAAAAAGTCTGTCGCCCTTAAAAGGCAGATCCAATAGGGCTTTCTTGGAAGTCTGGTCCGCAGACCAGCCCTTTAGCCAGATCAGGCGGCGTATTGCTACTGCATAAACCGAAGCTCTTGACAGCAGGGGAATAGTATCCATGTCTGACTCGCAGACAAACTTAAGGCCCTGGACCAACTGGTCGGCCAAAGTTATCTCATTAGGAGGAGCATCTCGCTCCTTTAACCCCTGGAGTAGCAATTTTGCCCATTCAGTAAGTGTCTGAGACACTAGGGCCCCCGCCAATGCCGGGCGTACTGCTGAGCCTACCACTGAGTATAGGTAGCGAGCGAGTGCTTCAGCCTTCTTATCCACAGGGTCCTTGAAAACAGGAGCCCCTTCTACTGGAATAGTGGTGGCTCTATTAAGTCTGGACACCGAAGGGTCCACTATAGGGGGAGAGGTCCATATCTTCAGAAAACTCTCCTCAAAGGGGTACCGTACTGCAAACCTCTTTGGGGCTGTAAAGACCCTCAGTGGGTTCTCCCATTCCTTGTATAAGAGTTTGTCAAAATAAGACACACAAGGGAACACCTTAGCAGTGCGGGCAGGTTTACGAAACCCAAAGGGGACTGGAGTATCTGCTACTTCTTCAGTCCTTTCCAACTTTAGCGTATCCCGCACTGCAGTAATAAGGTCAGATACCAAAGCCGTCTCGCGTACTGACCTGGACTTGGAGTCCTCCTCACTGTCCGATCGGTCACGGTCTGCAGTCTCTGATGCATCAGAATCTGGGCCATGAGCCGTAGCTGGACCTGGTTCTGCATCAGAAATATCCCCAGAAGATTGCAGGGGACGGGGGCGTTTATTACCCCCTGTATTCCCGTGTGCTGCTTCCACCCTGGCAGCAAACGCCTCTAGGATTGCCGACATAGCGTCCATAGACACCTCAGGGACACCAGCTGCTAAATCTGGTGTTTCAGGGGAGAAGACATCTGGCTCAGATGCCATGCTGACCACACGCTGACACTCACAGGGCTCCAGGCAAGATATCAATAGGCCACCCTCCTGCGCTGCAGAGATGCTGGGTTACCCAGAGGACTCACCACCCTGGATAGGTACTGCTATGCTGCGCCTATGATGCTGTCCCCTTGCTGCTGTGTCAGTCTGCTTCTTTTATCAGCACTTCCTGTGTGAATTTTCGCGCCAGTGTAATGCACCCTAGAGGCCGGAGGCTCTCGCAAAATGGTTGCCAAAACCGTCTGTATGGAAGATAATGTGGGCTCTAAGAAAATGGCCGCCGACAGAAGATAGAGGTCAGGCAGCCATAGCCCACAAAAAAGATGGCCGCCGAACGGCAATATCTGCATACAGGGTGGACAAACATGGCCGCCGATCACCTGATAGGGGCCAGTGGGTGTGGCCGAACTACAGGAAGATGGCCGCCAGGCAGTTACAAGAGGCCAAACTTGGCATGGACCACCTCAAAATGGCCGCCGACAGCATGGAGACACAGAAACACAGGTAAGCAAAAATGACATTTCTTTTAAATGTTAGTTACAGCCAGCCCCGCTCCAGTGGGACCCCCTAGGTGACCCCCAGCACCCAGCAACCTTTAGCTAGAAGCCCAGGGAGGAGGGAAAGGCAGGGAGAGAGGGAAGAAAGGGGCCACAACCACTTACTTGATCTCTCCAGGAATGTCCAGCTAAATCACCCAGCCGAGGCAGGGGAGTTTTACTTACCTATCCTGCATGTATTCTGCTGGAAGACATTCCAAACAGATCATCGTCCGCGCACGGAAGGTGACTGTTGGCCAGGCATGCTGTGATTGGACCCAGAAGGGACGATCATATGTATGCCCTGGAGCATGACGCTCACCGGACAGGCTGCTGCGACTCGGCCGTAAGGTCAGCCGAAGCTGAGCGGTCCGATGCAAGCCTTGGAGCGTAAGCTCACCGGCCAGGCTGCTGCGACTCGGCCGTAAGGTCAGCCGAAGCTGAGCGGTCCGATGCAGGCCCTGGAGCGTAGGCTCACCGGCCACCCATGGAGCGACGGGCATGTCGTGGAAAACCCAGCGCGTAGCTAGGGTCGGCACACGCTCGATGGCCGAAACTGGGGAGACTACAAGGATCGAGGATCCAGCCTGTCACCCAGTCGGCAGTTGATCGAAGATCGCAGGAAACAACAAATGTAGCAAAAAAATAAAATATATATATATCTTTTTTCCCCGGACCAATGAGCCCGAAGGGAGCCATGTCCTACTCCTTGCTAGACAGAAAAAAACTGATCTGCGATGTGCAGACTGAGAGGGTATACCCAGAGGGTCCGCCCCCTGGGCGGTACTGTAGAAGGTGTGATGCAACACTTTTTACAAGTTTTTCTGCCTAGTCACTCCTAATTAACGGATAATACCCACTTTGTCAATAGAGAAGCTGTGTCGGTCCATGGACGAAAGAGTAATATCATTTAGTGACAACTTTTTGTACATTTTTTTTTTCTTTTTGTCATTATTCAATCATTTGGGACAAAAAAAAAAAATATTCAATGGGGTCAACATGCCTCTCAGCAAATAGCTTGGGGTGTCTACTTTCCAAAATGGGGTCATTTGGGGGGGTTTTGTGCCATCTTGGCATTTTATGGCCTTCAAAACTGTGATAGGTAGTGAGGAGTGAAATCAAAAATTTATGCCCTTAGAAACCTTGAAGGCGGTGCTTGGTTTTTGGGGTCCCGTACGCGGCTAGGCTCCCAAAAAGTCCCACACATGTGGTATCCCCGTACTCAGGAGAAGCAGCAGAATGTATTTTGGGGTGTAATTTCACATATGCCCATGGCATGTGTGAGCAATATATCATTTAGTGACAACTTTGTGCAAAAAAAAAAAAGTTTGTCATATTCCCGCAACTTGTGGCAAAATATAAAATATTCCATGGACTGAACATGCCTCTCAGTAAATAGCTTGGGGTGTCTACTTTTCAAAATGGGGTCATTTGGGGGGTTTTGTGCTATTTTGGCATTTTATGGCCTTCGAAACTGTGATAGGTAGTGAGGAGTGAAATCAAAAATTTGCGCCCTTAGAAATCCTGAAGGCGGTGCTTGGTTTCCGGGGTCCCGTACGTGGCTAGGCTCCTAAAAAGTCCCACACATGTGGTATCCCCGTACTCAGGAGAAGCAGCAGAATGTATTTTGGGGTGCAATTCCACATATAACCATGGCATGTGTGAGCAATATATCATTTAGTGACAACTTTTTGTAATTTTTTATTTTTTTTGTCATTATTCAATCACTTGGGACAAAAAAAAAAAATATTCAATGGGCTCAACATGCCTCTCAGCAATTTCCTTGGGGTGTCTACTTTCCAAAATGGGGTCATTTGGGGGGTTTTGTACTGCCCTGCCATTTTAGCACCTCAAGAAATGAGATAGGCAGTCATAAATTTAAAGCTGTGTAAATTTCAGAAAATGTACCCTAGTTTGTAAACGCTATAACTTTTGCGCAAACCAATAAATATACGCTTATTGACATTTTTTTTACTAAAGACATGTGGCTGAATACATTTTGGCCTAAATGTATGACTAAAATTGAGTTTATTCGATTTTTCTTATAACAAAAAGTAGAAAATATAATTTTTTTTCAAAATTTTCGGTCTTTTTCTGTTTATATCGCAAAAAATAAAAATCGCAGAGGCAATCAAATACCATTAAAAGAAAGCTCTATTTGTGGGAAGAAAAGGACGCAAATTTCATTTGGGTACAACATTGCATGTCCGCACAATTTACAGTTAAAGCAGCGCAGTGCCGAATCCCAAAAACAGGCCTGGTCCTAATGGCCCGAAATGGTCCGGGGCTTAAGTGGTTAAAGGACAATATTGAAAATACACAAATAGTTTAAAAACATGCTTAAAGCTGCACATGAAGCTATGGAACAGTATGACGTAGTCCTTAAAAACGTGGTTTGATGTAAATCCTTTGTCAATCACATTGTTACATACCTGGTGGAGTTGAATAGAGGGTTGCTCTTGCACCACCTGTCCAGCCTACCACAACAGGGGATGTGAAGACATGGACTGGCTTGAGTGCCGGTGTTGCAGGCATATTTGTTGAGTCAGAAAACTGTAGACCACTGTACAGTAGCCAGACACGGGAACATCATGATATCAGAGCAGGTGAAAGGAGCCAAGGTCAGTAATAGCAAGGAAGGGCTGGTACAAGGAGTAAAGTAGGTATACCAAAGCCACAACAGGGTCCAAGAGTAGGTCAGAAGTAGGGATGAGCTTTATCTTCGACTCGAACATGAGTTAGACTCGAACATTGGCTGTTCGCCCGTTCGGCAAACAGCGAACAATTTGGGGTGTTCGCGGCAAATTCGAAAAGCCGTGGAACACCGTTTAAAGTCTATGGGAGAAATCAAAAGTGTTCATTTTAAAGGTTAATATGCAAGTTATTGTCCTAAAAAGTGTTTGGGGAACTGGGTCCTGCCCCATGGGGACATGTATCAATGCAAAAAAAAGTTTTAAAAACTGAAGTTTTTTCGGGAGCAGTGATTTTAATAATGCTTAAATGATGCCTAAGAGGGGGCGGGGTCACCCGCCCACATCATTCGATAACCCCCGGCTTTCTCCTGTAGTGGATGGGTGACTCCGTCCCGTGACGTCACGGGGCGGGGTCACCCATCCACATTATTCGGTAACCCCCGGCTTTCTCCTGTAGTGGATGGGTGACCCCGCTCCATGATGTCACGGGGCGGGGTCACCCATCCCCGTCGTTGGGCAAGCCGGGAGACCCCCACAACCACCGGGCAAGGGTTGTCCTTGTCCTTGTCCCCATCAACATGAGAACATCCTTCCCATGTTGAGGGCATGTGGCCTGGTACGGTTCAGGAGGGGGTCGCTCTCTCGTCCCCCCTCTTTTCCTGCGGCCTGCCAGGTTGCTTGCTCGGATAAGGGTCTGGTATGGATTTTTTATTTTGGTGCGGGGTTCCCCTAAAATGCATACCAGATCTGAAGGGTCTGGTATAGATTTTTGGGGGGAACCCTACATCATTTAAAAAAAAAATGGTGCGGGGTTCCTCTTAATATCCATACCAGACCTGAAGGGCCTGATATGGAATTTGGGGGGGACCCCCACCCTTTTTTTTTTGGTTCAGGGTTCCCCTTAATATTCATACCAGACACAAAGGGCCTGGTAATGGACTGGGGGGGGAACCCCTGCCGTTTTTTTCAATGACTTTGATCTGTATTGCCGGGACCCGACAATTCATGAATAGCCGCAAGTAGTTTTGAATTACTTTTTTTCCTTTAGAAATTACATTTGGTGCAGGGACAGTTCTAAGCATGGGAAACATGCGCTACTTTACAGGCATACTATACACACCCCCAGGTACGAAATTTAAAGGAATATTTCACTTTTATTGTTTCACTTTAAGCATTATTAAAATCACTGCTCCCGAAAAAACTTCAGTTTTTAAAACTTTTTTTTGCATTGATACATGTCCCCTGGGGCAGGACCCAGGTCCCCAAACACTTTTTATAACAATATCTTGCATATTAACTTTTAAAATTAGCACTTTTGATTTTTCATGTTCGTGTCCCATAGACTTTAACGGTGTTCGCGTGTTCGAACTAATTTTTTGCCTGTTCGCATATTCGGCTCATCCCTAGTCAGAAGACAAGCTGGGTATTACACAGGAGGGCAAAAATAGCAGATCAGGAGCAGGTAAACAGAAACTATAAAAAAAAACACTAAGCAATCTCACTATGCAGTGCTTCACACACACACATCTCAATGCATGCATGCTAAAATGCACTAATGGCAGTCACTCTTGCACAGTGCCCCTGGACCAGACCACATGTTGACAAGAGATGTAAGTGTAGAGATGTACATCCATTGTCAATCAAAGTGTCCAATTATTATCATTATTGGGGAACCAGATGTGGAGAAGAGGTCCTTGTACCTCCATTATGGGACAAGGTGCCTAGCCAGGAAATTCACCACCCCCTTGCAAGGTACCTCCAATGTTAAAAGATATGTGGCCTGGCCTGGTTCAGGAAGGGGGCTGTATGCTTGCTGACCTCTTTTTCTGGCCATCCAGGCTGAATGCCTGGATAATGGCCTTATTAGAATTTTAAGGAGACAATTTTCAGTTTTTTTAAGGGAGAGTGTAATGTTCCCTAGTGTAAATGCAATTTGTAAAAGCCCAAATTTTAGGTGTTTCTACAAGGGGAGGTTCAGCCAGCACTGAGCTCCACCCCCTCCATAAGATGACTGCACTTTTACTGGTATGAAAGATCAATCGGCACTGCCTCAACATAATAGTATAAAATCTCTCAAGTCTGTGACTCTCTGCAATTTATCTGCTGGAGCTTGTACACATACATAGCCTCAGCCTATAAGTCACACAGCCCTGCAGTGCTGTGTGATCTTTCACGTTTGAGTAATGAGCACTGTTGGAACCAGTGCCGTGTATAATACATAAATGTGAAAGATCACTCAGTGCTGTTAGGAAGTGTAAGTTTACATACAGCTGCAGATAAGCACACAGCTTCACAGGCTGCAGGATCTTTGTAAATAGCAGGGTTAGTCTTCAGAATGGCCCCTGCTGCCAGAGACCACAAATCTGCCAGAGACCACAAATCTGTCTCCTTCCTAACAGTGTTTTTAGACAATGGGGAGAAAACTGCCCAACCATCCTGCTTAATTAAATTTGATCAATGACTATACCCATAATCCCCAGCTTTTTGTCTACATTGCCCAAAAATGGACCAAATAGTTTGTCTGGTATGCAAATGTTGAATGGCCTGGGTTGGCCTTGAACCCACGTATGACCCAACCACAAATCTCTTCCAAATCTCATCCCTAATGTGCATTTTGACTCCTGGGACTTTGGGCATTGACACAGTCACTAGTTCTTGTTCATTCATAAAGCATTGACCATATAAAACATTATTTTTTTCACTAAGGTGCTGTCAGATCCTTCTATCCAGCAGCTACCTGTACCTAGTCCAACACTGAATAATATTGGTACCCAGCAAATTGATAGCTATACATATAAAAGCAACTGGACTAATCCACTTGGGATCAGTGTTATCATAGAATGACACACACACATACTCACGAAAGGTTCAATCAATATACTGGTGGTTACAGGCTTGATCTAGTGGTATTATCAAGTCAGTTTATTTTTCAAAAATTCCTTCTGACAACCCTTGATCTTTATCACTTTTGCAAAAGATTACAAGTGCTTCTGTGTCATTTTAGAGGAACCCTGTAGTCGCTTTTGAAAAACCAAGCACATATAAAGCTTTTATTTTTAATATCTCCAGCATATAGCTCTGTGTATCATAGCACTTATTGATCACTAGAGTTGACAGCATTCTGAGTCATGAAATGAGATGCCTATCACAGTTTCTATACAATATGCTCTAAATTCACAAGAAACTCAGTCTTTGGAGAATTCATATCTTTTGTATTATCAGTAACCAAATTCACTTTCCCCTAAAGTTTTTATAATAGATCACATTTTCCCAGTGAAAGGTCATTGTTTAATATTATGTAGCAATATCCCTCTAAGGTGCTGTTAGATTTTTAAAGAGCCTTTCTGTTTTCCTGACTGATGACATGCCCTGTAACTGTCCCCAAACAACACTTGACCCACTGACGGTGACAGACAGATTTCAAATCCTTTGATTTATTTATTTTTTACAATTTATTGGCTTAGTTGTCTTACAATGAGAGGTTTAGGGGTACATGATACCCAAAGCAGCAACAAAAATCCCTCTGCTTAGTAGACTTTCTAGTAAACTCTATAGACGTAGAACTCTTTATGCCTCTGCCACAAGCTAATGCAGATTCTGGGAGCCCAGATTCTACATTTCCTTTCCTATCCAGACAGGCAGCTACCAGAACCCTTTCTTGGCTCTAGCTTCTTTCTCCAAAACAGGGTGCTTGGGAAATAAAAGACTACACCTCTTTGCAGCTTCACCCTCTCCAGGGAAAAGCTTAGGAGGCAAGGGCCTTCCACCACTACATCCTCTCCAGGCAAAGCTTGGGAGGAAAATGACCTTAAAAAACATATACAAAGCTCAGGCCAGCTACAGCCTAGCTGCAAACACTAAATTTCGTTTAGGAACATTTAAGCTTAAGGGTGGATCCCTGTACTTACTTCATTTAGGCTACATTTCATAACGACAAAATATCTTTCCTTTAAAAAAGGAAATTATTATGAAATAAAGCCAAATTAAAGGCTTTCAGTGGTCTTTGAATTGCTAATGCTTTGGTATTGGGAGTTATTGAAAACGTTAGAAAATGTCTCTTAGCATCTTTTTATATTTAAATGGCATACCCTGATTTAGACAACCACCATACTTTATAATCTCCACTCATCCTTGCCCATTGTTTTCTGTTGTTACATACCAGGTTATTTCATGTTTGTGAAAGCAGCTCTTGTGATGTTTGTTTCTTTTTCACAAGCATTTTATTAAGCTTTATATATACCAAAGAACGATACAACTATTGGAGGCAGAAGCCCTCCTTAAGACTTCAAAAAAATAGCAAACAAGAAACAAACAGATAAACAGTAATGGGGTAACCAATCTCCTCAAAGGAAAGGTTACAAGTAAGGATTCTTCCATAAGGTGGCATAATAAACAACAAAACAGTAGTAGACATATAAAGACCCATACACACTATCAGATTTTCTGCTGATTTTTGTCATCAGATTTACCAAAACCATGTAGTACAAGGGCCTGCCTGATTGCATACAAATTGAAACTCTTAAGGTTTGACCTCATATTAGATGGATTTGGTAAATCTGATGACAAAAATTCAGCAGAAAATCTGATAGCATGTATGGGGCTTAAGAGGTACAGTATAGTGAGGGTCAGTAAGTTTTATCCTGAACCACGAGAAAGGAAACCAGGATAAAGCGATGTATGGTGTAAATTCAGTTTCCTTTTCTGTGTCAGTGAGGCCTAATGAAGAGGTGCTGGTTGGTAAAGGGAGGTGAAAGGGAGAAAAAATAGGGGAAGCAGCAAAAATCTAAGGGAGGGAAGAGAGTGGGGGTAAAGCAGGGGGAAAGACCTGAGTAGCAACTATAACAAAAGTGGAGTGTCAAACAATGTAATCAGAGAAGCTTTTACTAGAGGAAATTTAACTGGAAGGTGAAAGTGGAAAGTATCTAAACTGATCCACAAAACAAAAATTAGGCCCAGTTTACACTGATGGGACAATCGCTCTGACTTTGGAGAACTTATCGCATTAGAAGTCAGACCCCATTCAGTGCAATGGAACCGTTCTAATCGGTGCGACTTGAGTCACTCCGACTTAGAAAAAGGTTCCTGCACTACTTTTGGTTAAAGAAGTTGCATGCAAATTGCACCAAAGTCATGCTGGGGTCCGACTTTGGAGTCGCAGGCAGTGTGAACCCGGGCTAAAAAGCACCACGCTAGGTGAAACAAAAATTATAAAATGATCTACAATGTAAATAGTATTTGCACTTGAGTAGGTAGTACTTGACTAGACAAGGGAAACTAATGCTGAAAGTGTGCTGTTGCCAATGAAGGAGGAGGGTGTCCACCTATGCAAAACACAAAGAATGATAAACAACCTACTCACAAAGTTGGAAACAACAGGGGCAGTATGACGTACAAAGAAGCAAGCAGCTATCAGCTCGCTGTCATCAACCTTGTGTGCAGAGTGAGAACTGTCAGAGACTCAGTGTCCAGACTGTAGTGATGAGCCGAACACCCCCGGGTTCGGTTCGCACCAGAACCCGCGAACGGACCGAAAGTTCGCACAAACTTTAGAACCCTATTAAATACAATGGATGCGAACGTTCGGAATCTAAAGTGCTAATTATAACGACTATTATGCATGTTATTGTCCTAAAAAGGGTTTGGGAACCCGGGTTCTGCACCAGGGGACATGTATCAATCCCTTTGGGTCTTGTATGGATATTAAGGGGAACCCCGCACACAAAATAAAAAAGGCCCTATATACTCTGAACAGCCGTATACAGGCGGTGCATACAAGACAGGGACTGTAGGTTTGTTCTTATGTAGAATCTGTTTCTAATCTTGAACAGGTACATTGTTTAAGTGTAGCTCCAGCCAAAAAATCTATTTTTAAGCTTTTTGGAAAACATAGGGAAGGGTTATGACCCCTGTAACATTTGTTTTGCTGTCTGTGCAGTGTGCACCTGTTCAGAACAGTTCACCTCACTTTCCGTCCTAATGACAAATGTTTTTTGAAAATTTGGGGTTTTTATTGAAACAAGAATTGGTGATAAAGCATCAGTGGAGAGGAGACAATTTTTTTCCCATATTAACTCTTACAGGAGAGAATTTGCCTTCCTAGGGGTAGATTTCCTCTCACTTCCTGTTGTATCCTTCCGTTTGCAAGGAGGAGTCGTTTGTAAGTTGGATGTTTGAAAGTAGGGGCCTGCCGTATATACTCAGCTGAAATTTGCCCCTTACATGTTGGTGTTGCCACAACACTGTGAGCCCTCACAGTTACTCTTGGTGGGCGCATGAATGGGCCCTGCTGTGAATTATTAGATCAAGAATTGTAATTGCATGCCCCTGTTGAATAGGGGCTGAAAAATTGGGCCTTTGGTGGTGGTGGTGGTGGTGTTGACACAACACTGTAAGGCCTCACAGTTACTCTTGGTGGGCACAGGAATGGGCCCTGCTGTGAATTATTAGATCAAGAATTGTAATTGCATGCCCCTGTTGAACAGGGGCTGAAAAATTGGGCCTTTGGTGGTAGTGGTGGTGGTGTTGACACAACACTGTAAGGCAGTGGTTCTCAACTCCTGTCCTCAGGACCCACTAACAGGCCAGATTTTAAGTATTACCTTGGTGAGATGCAGACTAGAATACTGCAATCCCTGAGCAGCAAATTATATCACCTGTGATGCATTTCAGTTATCTTGCAAACCTGGCCTGTTGGTGGGCCCTGAGGACTGGAGTTGAGAACCACTGCTGTAAGGCCTCACAGTTACTCTTGGTGGGCGCAGGAAAGGGCCCTGCTGTGAATTATTGGATCAAGAATTGTAATTACATGCTCCTGTTAAACAGGGGCAGAAAAATTGGGCCTTAGGCACTGGTGCCACAACACTGCAACCCCTCACAGATACTGTACTTGGAGCACAGCAATGAGCCCTGTTGCAAAGTATTGCATCAAAAATTGTAATTACACGCCCCTGTTAAACAGGGGCTGAAAAATTGGGCCTTAGCCACTGGTGCTGGTGCCACGACACTGCAACCTCTCCCAGATACTCTAGTTGGAGTGCTGGAATGAGCCCTGCTGCAAAGCATTGCATAAAAATTTGTAATAACACGCCCCTGTTAAACAGGGGCTGAAAAATTGGGCCTTAGCCACTGGTGCTGGTGCCACGACACTGCAACCTCTCCCAGATACTCTAGTTGGAGTGCAGGAATGAGCCCTGCTGCAAAGCATTGCATAAAAAATTGTAATAACACGCCCCTGTTAAACAGGGGCTGAAAAATTGGGCCTTAGCCACTGGTGCTGGTGCCACGACACTGCAACCTCTCCCAGATACTCTAGTTGGAGTGCAGGAATGAGCCCTGCTGCAAAGCATTGCATAAAAAATTGTAATAACACGCCCCTGTTAAACAGGGGCTGAAAAATTGGGCCTTAGCCACTGGTGGCGGCACCCAGAAACAAAAATGTTCTTCCAAGCTATCATCATCAATCGGATCATTGAGGAGGAGGAGGATAGTCAGTCAACATAACAGGACAGTCTCTCAGCATCAGCATCAGTCTTGAAGGGATGTGACATTTGAAAATAAATTAGTCTGTTATATCAGCTTCAGGTGTTTGGTAGCTGGTGGTGATCCAAGACTGGTTCATCTTTATGAAGGTCAGTCGATCAACAGAGTCGGTGGACAGGCGCACCCTGTGATCCGTGACAAATCCTCCAGCAGCACTGAATGTGCGTTCTGAAAGAACGCTGGATGCAGGACAGGCCAGTAGCTCAATTGCATACTGTGCAAGCTCTGGCCAGTGATCCATCCTCAAGACCCAGTAAGCCAGAGGATTTTCGGTGGGGAAGGTGTCCAAGTCTGACCTTGCCCCTAGGTATTCCTGCACCATGTATATCAGACGCTGGCGATGGTTGCTGGAACCGATCATACCTTGGGGCTGCGGACTAAAGAATTGTCTGAACGCATCGGTCAGACGGCCACCTTCCCCACCGCTCCTTCTTTGACTGACCGAAGCCTCAGCAACTCGTTGTCCAGGACCAGGAGTTTTTAACCTCCCAGTCTCTGGGAACGCGTTGCACAGACCTTTCTGCAAGGCCTCCCGGAATTGTCTCATCCTCTGCTCCCTCTGCGACGGTAAGATAAGGTCCGCAACCTTACCCTTGTACCGTGGATCAAGGAGAGTGGCCAGCCAGTAATGGTCCCTCTCTTTGATCCGAAGAATACGAGGATCCTTCCGCAGACTTTGCAGGATCAGGGAGGCCATGCAGCGTAGGTTAGCTGAGGCATTCGGTCCGGAGTCCTCTGGGTCACTAAGGACGACATGATCCGCAGCCACCTCCTCCCAGCCACGTACAAGTCCACTGGTTTCTTGGGACTGTAAATCATCCCTAAAAGACTGCTGCTGATGATGCTGAGTGCCAGGCTCCACCTCCATGCTGACACAATCCTCCTCCTCCTCCTCTTCTTCCTGTGCGATGGGTGGGACAGAAGGAACACTGTCTGGGTAAAGGGGGCCTTGAGAGGCAAGGAAGTCCTCCTCTTCCTGCCTCTGTTCTGCCTCAAGTGCCCTGTCCATTATTCCACGCAGCGTATGTTCCAACAGGTGGACAAGAGGTACAGTGTCACTGATGCATGCACTGTCACTGCTCACCATCCTCGTGGCCTCCTCAAATGGTGCCAGGACAGTGCATGCATCCCTGATCATGCCCCACTGGCGTGGTGAAAAAAACCCGAGCTCCCCTGACCCTGTCCTGGTGCCGTAGTCGCACAGGTACTCATTGATGGCCCTCTGCTGCGTGTGCAGCCGCTGCAGCATGGCCAACCTTGAGTTTCACCTGGTGGGCATGTCACATATAAGGCAGTTCTTGGGCAGGTTCAACTCCTTTTGCAGCTCAGCCAGGCGAGCACTGGCATTATAAGATCTGCGGAAATGCACACAGACTTTCCTGGCCTGCCTCAGGACATCCTGTAAGCCCGGGTACCTGCCCAAGAACCGCTGCACCACCAGGTTAAGGACGTGAGCCACACAGGGCACATGGGTCAGTTGTCCCTGTCGGAGAGTGGAGAGGAGGTTGATGCCATTGTCGCAAACTACCATTCCTGGCTTAAGCTGGCGTGGCGTCAACCACCTCTCGGCCTGCCCCTGCAGAGTAGACAGAACCTCTGCCCCAGTGTGGCTCCTGTCCCCCAAACACACCAGCGCAAGCACGGCATGGCATCTTTTTGCCTGCGTACTTGCGTAGCCCCTTGAACGCCTACGGAGCACCGCTGGTTCCGAGGACAAAGCACAGGAAGAGGCCATGGAGGAAGAAGAAGAGGAGGGGGTGGAGGAGAGAGGTGTGTCACAACCAGTAGTAGCATTTTGGAGGTGTGGCAGTGGAACAACCTCCAACACTACTGCACCTTGTCCTGCATCCTTCCCAGCTGCCAAAAGAGTGACCCAATGGGCCGTGAAAGAAAGGTAACGTCCCTGTCCATGCCTGCTGGACCATGAGTCAGTGGTAATATGCACCTTACCGCTGACCGCCCTGTCCAGCGAGGCCAAGACATTGCCTTCCACATGCCGGTAGAGAGCCGGAATCGCCTTCCATGAGAAAAAGTGGCGTTTGGGAACCTGCCACTGAGGAACTGCACATTGCACAAACTCACGGAAGGAGGCCGAGTCTACCAACTGAAAAGGCAGCAGTTGAAGCGCTAGCAATTTAGCCAAGCTAGCATTCAACCGCTGGGCATGTGGATGGCTGGGAGTGAACTTCTTTCGACGGTCCAGCAGCTGGGGCAGGGAAATTTGCCTGCTAGAATCGGACGTCGGTGTACTGCTAGCAGAGTGCCCGCAAGTACTTGGCTGTGACACACCTAATTCTACACCTTCATTCCTCTCAGTGCAGGTTTCAGAGAGGACTGAAGGTATAGTGGGGTTGGAGATCCCAGCTGATGCGGTGCAAGGAGAGGTCCGCTTTGTTCTTTGGTGTGGGTCTTTAAGGTAGGCTTGCCAACGAGCTGCATGGCAGGTCAACATATGTCTGGTCAAGCATGTGGTGCCCAAGCGGGTGATGTTTTGGCCACGCGATATACGCTTGAGACATATGTTGCAAACAGCAGCTGTGCGATCTGATGCACTCGACTCAAAAAAGGCCCACACCAGAGAACTTTTTGAATAACGGGCAGAGGCAGCGCCCTGCACAGGCGGAGCTCTGCGGTGTGATTCCGTCAGTGTGCTGCCCTTACGCTGGCCCCCCGAGGGCATCCTGCCTCGTTGGAGATGTGCCTCCTCCTCATCCTCCTCCTCCTCCTCTCTCCTATTAGGCACCCATGTGGAGTCAGTGACCTCATCATCCCCTCCCTCCTCATCACTGGAGCCAATCTGGCAGTATGCTGCAGCTGCTGGAACATGACTGCCAGATTGGTGTCCTTCTTGAGCATCCCCTCTCTCTGCTCTCACGCTACTGCCTTCCTCTAGCTGGGTATCATCATCAGACCCTTCGAAACGCTGGGCATCCTCCTGGAGCATGTACCCAACACTGTGCTCAAACAGTTCGGGGGACTCCTCAGGAGGACATGGTTGGTCTAGGGAAGGAGTGACTGATGATGACATTGATACCAGGGAAGAGGACGCTTTGGCAGCTGCTTTGCCAGTACCCTGAGCCTGGGTGAGAGAGGATGAGGAGGATGAGGAGGGCTTGGTCATCCACTCTACCAAGTCTTCGGCATGATGCGGCTCAACACGTCCAGCTGCCGAAAAGAAGGACAAGCGTGTCCCATGGCCACGTGCTGATGGCGATGCACCGCGTCCACGACCAGCACTGTTGTCTCTAGACACAGAGCCTGCTTGCCCTCTTTTATTGGCTCCTGACTGTCTGCCTCTCCTTGTTTGCCTTCCAGACATTCTAATGGCCTGCAGGGAGATGGGAAAACCAGCAATAAGGCCTAGCTTCAGGAGTATATTTTGCAGGAATCACACTACGCCTGCTGTAGGTGCTGCAAATGCCTGTTGGTGTAACACACCAGGAAAACGCAGCAATACAGGCTAACTTCAGGTGTAATATGATCAGGAGGCACACTCCGCCCGCTGTAAGTGCTGCAAATACCTGTTGGTGTAACACACCAGGAAAAAGCAGCAATACAGGCTAACTTCAGGTGTAATATGATCAGGAGGCACACTCCGCCCGCTGTAAGTGCTGCAAATGCCTGTTGGTGTAACACACCAGGAAAAAGCAGCAATAAAGGCTAACTTCAGGTGTAATATGATCAGGAGGCACACTCCGCCCGCTGTAAGTGCTGCAAATGCCTGTCGGTGTAACACACCAGGAAAAAGCAGCAATACAGGCTAACTTCAGGTGTAATATGATCAGGAGACACACTCCGCCCGCTGTAAGTGCTGCAAATGCCTGTTGGTGTAACACACCAGGAAAAAGCAGCAATACGGGCTAACTTCAGGTGTAATATGATCAGGAGGCACACTCCGCCCACTGTAAGTGCTGCAAATGCCTGTTGGTGTAACACACCAGGAAAAAGCAGCAATACAGGCTAACTTCAGGTGTAATATGACCAGGAGGCACACTCCGCCCTCTGTAAGTGCTGCAAATGCCTGTTGGTGTAACACACCAGGAAAAAGCAGCAATACGGGCTAACTTCAGGTGTATAATGTGCAGGAGGCTTAGCAACAATGACACTGATACTGTCCCCTGCCTATCCTTCTCTCTCCCTGCACACAAGGTTTATCAAAGTATATGACACTGACACTCTCCCTGTCTATCCTTCTCTCTCCCTGCACACAAGGTTTAGCAAAGAATATGACACTGACACTGTCCCCTGCCTATCCTTCTCTCTCCCTGCACACAAGGTTTATCAAAGTATATGACACTGACACTCTCCCTGCCTATCCTTCTCTCTCCCTGCACACAAGGTTTAGCAAAGAATATGACACTGACACTGTTCCCTGCCTATCCTTCTCTCTCCCTGCACACAAGGTTTATCAAAGAATATGACACTGGCACTCTCCCTGCCTATCCTTCTCTCTCCCTGCACACAAGGTTTAGCAAAGAATGTGACACTGACACTGTCCCCTGCCTATCCTTCTCTCTCCCTGCTCACAAGGTTTAGCAAAGAATATGACACTGACACTCTCCCTGCCTATCCTTCTCTCTCCCTACACACAAGTTTGAGGTACAAATAGCACTGACACTGTCCCTGCCTATGTAACTCTTTCCCTGCGCCGGAACACACTACACAAGGCCACCGCGCTGGCGGCCTTTTATAGTGTGGGGCGTGTGCTAAACCCCCTGAGCTATAATTGGCCACAGGCAACCTGCCTGTGGCCAATTATGGCTCTCCTAGCTGCCGGCGCTGTGATTGGCCAAGCATGCGGGGTCACAGTGCATGCTTGGCCAATCACAGCGCCGGGATTGCAGTGTGATGGCGCAGTGTATTGTGGGCCGTTCGCGTCACTCGAATTTGGCGCGAACAGCCCAAATCGTTCGATGTTCGCCGAACAGTCAAACAGACAATGTTCGAGTCGAACTTATGTTCGACTCGAACACCGAGCTCATCCCTACCAGACTGCTAAGTGTGTGCTGGCTCCACGATACAGCTCAATGCTTGCTTGGCATCCTGGGTTCCTCGTCCTGCTCCAACTGAATACGCCTCAATGATGGCCATCTCAGAGGCCTGTGTGATACAAGGAGAATGCGTTTCAAGTAGATTTTCCTCTTCTTTAGCTAACGTGAACCGGGCTACCAGCTCCCAAGAAAAGCCTTCACCACCGGAAGTGGAGGATACAGTCTATCAGGGTGCTGGGCTCCAAAGCATAACCATACATTTTAAGAAAAATGTGTGAATATACAGTTTACTAAGAGATTTTGTACATAAACGTGAGCATTCCTGCAATCATCATATACAGAATGTTATAATATATAACAGGGATCTGCAATTAGCGGACCTCCAGCTGTTGCAAAACTACAAGTCCCATCATACCTCTGCCTCTGGGTGTCATGCTTGAGACTGTCAGAGTCTTGCTATGCCATATGGGACTTGTAGTTCTGCAACAGCTGGAGGTCCGCTAATTGCATATCCCTGATATATAACATCATCATAAAATGACACTCATAACAAATATACAGTATCTCACAAAAGTGAGTACACCCCTCACATTTTTGTAAATATTTTATTATATCTTTTCATGTAACAGCACAAGAAATTACACTTTGCTACAATTTAAAGTAGTGAGTGTACAGCTTGTATAACAGTGTAAATTTTCTGCCCCCTGAAAATAACTCAACACACAGTCATTCATATACAAAAAGTTGTGAAATTCACGGCCTTCTCTCACTATCTCGGCGCTATGGTCTATATGGATTTATTACAACAGATCACAACAACCAAATGTTGCCATTTGTCATTTAAAAATCAACATTAAAAATCAGCTGCCGCTTTAAAAGCAAAGAAATGCACAATCATAAAATAAAATAGTAAACCAACAACAAGTAATAAACTAAAACTTGTTAATTACTAAAGCAGCGCTAGTTGTCACAAATCAGGCGTGACCACTCTTTCTTATGATAGTCCATAAGAGAAAAATAGTTCTAGAAGACAGAGGGTGTATCAAAGTCCAGTGAAAAAGTGCTTCCTAGATATGGTGTACTCTCCACTGAAGACAGCTTCCACCGTGTACACTTCACTTCAAACTTCTCCCGTGTAACACACTCCCATTATGGGTTTCTACTCACCAGAAGGTTGAGTTAAACAGACACTGCAAAGCTGTATCATCCGATCATCCTCCACCTCCAAAGCATAATCGATCCACTGGACGCTTCTCCTGGTAGTCTGGAAATAGGTTGGCTAAGACTTCTTTATGTCCATTTGTGAAGGCTTTATCTATGCTCTCTTTTCTGACCTTGCCAAAGACTAAATCTGTTAGTGGGTTTTCATTGTTATATTGCTCATATTGAAGGGAAAGTCAAACTTAAAAGATAGTACCCAGCTTATAAATTAATTGCAACAGGTCATAGGAGCCAATAATTGTCTTTTGGCCACCATAGATGTTAACTCAGTTTACACGAGCATTGTACAGAAGGATGGACTGGACGGGGTTGAAAAAGCTTTGCATGAGGATACGGATTTAAGATAAGAACAAATTGGATTCACATTGGAGAGTCTTAAATTAGCCATTGAGAGCAATTAATTTTGGTACCAAAAGGAATATTATGTACAAACTAAGGGGGTCGCTATGGGTGCTAGATATGCCCCTAGCGTGGCTAATTTATTTATGAATATGTGGGAGGAGAAATATATATACAGAAAAAGGTGCCCAGAAATAAAGTTCTACCGTAGATACATCGATGATGTAATTATTTTGTGGGAAGGAACCACCAAATCTTTTCAAATTTTTCTCCTTCACGGGCAAATGCGACCATAAACAAATTGATTATCTGGATTTGCAGATTTTCAAAGAAGGTGATGAAATACTCACAAAAACCTTCTTCAAAGCAACGGATCGCAACAGATATATACCTGTTTCCAGTTGTCAGCACCCTAGGTGGAAGGAGAACATGCCCAAGGGGCAACTGATGAGAATTTGGAGGAACTGTTATAATATGGAAGACTACAGTGCTCAAGCTGATACCTTGATAGACAAGTTTGTGGATAAGGGCTACCATAAGGAATCCATGGTGAAACTTAAAACAGAAATAACAAATATGGATCGTAAATCCTTATTGGTGAGGAAAAAGAAGAAAAATAACAGCCCACAAATGGGCATAGCTTTTATTACTGGCTTCAATAACCAATATCGATCAATTGAGCACATAGTCAGAAAACATTGGCCTATTCTGAAATCTGATAAGACACTAGCAAAGAGCCTCACACAGAAACCCTGCTTCACCTATAAAAGAGCCTCGACCCTGCAGAACCAGTTGGTACATAATGTGATTGATCCACCGAAAACTGTAAAGTAAACTAAAAGGTTTTTATAAGTGTCAGGGTTGTCTACCATGCCGTGTCAGTAAGAAACAACCCAGAAGAAAATTGTCCTTTAAATCCAGAACCGGCAAGGAATACCAAATTAGAGAACTAGTCACCTGTAATAGCACACACGTGACATACGTCATAGAGTGTCCATGCCGGTTACAATATGTGGGCAGGACGACCAAGCCTCTTTGTATACGGATTAGGGAACACATTAATAATATCAAGACAGGATTTCCTAAGCATAACCTCTCTAGGCACTTTGATGAATTCCATAACAGAGACCCCTCATGACTGATTTTTTACGGTATAGATCTCATCAATGATCACTGGAGAGGCGGTAATAAGAAAATACAGATCTCTCAAAATTAGTGCCCAGGGGGTTAAATGTAGATATCGACCTGAATTGTTTCTTATCCAATTTCTAATTAGAATTCTTAAGCAATTTTTATTTGAATTAGAACTATAGTTTAAATTATTCCCATGTATCCATCATCTCTAATATTTATATTAATCACAATATTAATTTTTTCACTTTTTTTAACTTGTTCTCAATTAATTCATGTCATTATATTAATTTTAATCCCTCCATATCGAATTTTGGGGATGCAATATTTCTACATCGGATTTACACATTGCCTCTTTAAGAGTAAATTCATTTTCACATATTGTACTGACATCTAATGTTGGCCAATGTTGTAATATATATCCCCCATATTTATACACACCAATAACACTTGTGGTTTCCACTGCTAGTGCTTGTTTTTATATATATATATATATATATTTTTATATATATCTTTGTTTGTATATTATGTACTTTTTTCATAGGCCTGCATTATTTATAACTGGTGGAGGAGATGTTGCTGCCGTCATTTTGGGTATCCACCACTAGGTGGCGCCTCATGGTGGACCTTAGATACAGTGCATTGGATTTAGGCCTTATTCTCACCTCCATAGTACGTCTATTGAGAGATAACAATTCGTTTAACGAAATTCTGATTGGCGACACCTCCACCCGCCATATATTGACGTAGGGTGCACCAGGATGGCTGCGCCTCAGATGACGTCCGAATTATGAAATGTGTAAGGCGGGACTAGCTTGGTACGTACTACGTCACATCCAGCACTTCTGATACTTCCGGTTTTCTGAATACGCTGTGTGAAACGCACGCCGGGATCACGGAACTGCCGCTCGTGTTCATATCTCTGTCGGAGCACTGGAGCTCTTTTCTTTGTTAACCAATATATTTTTAATAAAATACTCATTCGTTTTATGGATTCACGCTATGAGGTTCCATTTTTTCTAAATATATGTGGATACCCGCTGGCTTTATAAATACGCCACGGAGGTGGATAATAAGCCCTTATCTCAGCACATACAGAGGAGTTGTATCCTTCCTGGGAAACCTGATTTAACCATTTCTGGCACAACATAGAGGACCAGGAGAATATCCCGGCAAGGGGGACACCGTGATACAACAACGCCTTTTACCCCTGCAGGGGTGAGGCGCTCTGGCGAGTGCATATGCAAGAGGGGAGCACAAAAAAAGGAGGGGAGCACCGAAAAGTCACTTTATTTGTATGGCACAGGATCACGTTATAGACTGTCACTTTTTTGGATAAAGCACTTGTCATCCCTTGAATGCGGATACAGCTGTACTGCTGAAGACCTTTTCGCCCCTTTTTGGATTTAACACTTGGCACTTTATTTGAACATGGACACTTATTGATATATGTTGATGTTTACCTAAATATATTTTTTATTACATTGCACATGTCACTTTAACAGGATCACATATATGAAGCTTTAACCACTTCAACACCGGGCTTTTTTTACCACATCAATACCGGGCCTATTCTGGCACTTCTCTCCTACATGTACAAATCATCATTCTTTTGCTAGAAAATTACTCAGAACCCCCCAAACATTATATATGTTTTTTTATCAGACACCCTAGGGAATAAAATGACAGTCATTGCAACTTTTTTTCTTGCACAGTATTTGCACAATAATTTTTCAAACGCTTTTTTGGGCAAAAAAAATGGTTTCATGAATTAAAAAATAACAAAACAGTAAAGTTAGCCCAATTTTTTGGGAAAATATGAAAGATGATGTTATGCTGAGTAAATAGATACCTAACATGTTACCATGTTAGAGTTACAGAGGAGTTCTAGTGCTAGAATTGTTGCACGCGCTCTAATGCACGCGGCGATACCTCACATATGTGGTTTGAACGGCGTTTACATATGTGGGCGGACTTACGTGTGCGTTCGCTTCTGATCGTGAGCTACCGGGGACAGGGGCGTTTTAATTTTTTTTTTTTATTAATTTTTTATTTTTATTTTACTTATTTTAGTTATTTTTTACACTTATTTTACTTTTTTTTATCACTTTTATCCCTATTACAAGGAATGTAAACATCCCTTGTAATAGGAATGTGTGTGACAGGTCCTCTTTATTGAGAGATGCGGGGTCAATAAGACCCCACATCTCTCCTCCAGGCTGGAAAGCATGAGATCGTGATTTTTTTTTCACTGATCTCATACTTACAGCCGCAATGGCGGCTTTGTTTACATATGAGGACCCGGGCATGACATCATCACATCGCGCCCGGGCCTCCGACGATCATAGAGATGACTGGTGACCATCTGGTCACCAGTCATCTCTATGCTCGTCACGTGACCCACCACGGGCGCCGGACGATTCTCTCCGGGTCCCCGATCGCACGGGAGAGCCCGGAGAAGCACCGGATGGTGGCGGGAGGGGGTGCGCAGAATCGCTGGCCCAAAAAAAGGATATCTGAATGATGCCTCTAGCTGCAGGCATCATTCAGATATCCCCCCTCAAAGCCGAGGACGTCATATGACGTCCACCCAGGATGGGAGATCCCATCTGTGGACGTCATATGACTATGGGCGGTAGGGAAGTGGTTAAACTTTACACAGATCATTCACATTCCACTTATATATATATTTTTTTGTGTTTTTATTCCATATACACCTTATTATCATATAGGGGTAATTTTTTCCTTTAAAATCCCTTTATTTAGATATATTAAGGGTCCTTCTCACATTCCTGAACAGCGCCAATTCCCTTTTCTTTTATCAACCTTGCCCTCAACATGGGGAGGATGCTTTGGGGGTCTGTGACCCCTCAAGGCACCATGTCCCCATGTTGATGGGGACAAGGGCCTCATCCCCACAACCCTTGCCCGGTGGTTGTGGGGGTCTGCGGGTGGGGGCTTATTGGAATCTGGAAGACCCCTTTAACAAAGGGGACCCCCAGATCCCGCCCTCCAGTATGTGAATTGGTAAGGGGTACATTGTACCCCTACCATTTCACAAAGAAAGTTAAAAAATTGTAAAAAAACACACAGACACAGTTAGGAAAGTCCTTTATTAAAAATAAAAAATAAAAAAACCATTTCAGCGATGTAATCCAGTGTCCCGCGTAAATTGAAAAAGGTGTAGAATTGGCGCTAGTTATAATTCATGGACTCCCTTACTCCAAAGTGCAAGTTAAAATATGAATAATAAAAATATGAATATTAAATTAGTACCCCTATGTAGTACTGGTGCCAAATGGTGCAATGATGCTCACTCCTAAATAAATAACTGGAGTATATAAATATGTGCTAATTGAATTGTGCCAATTGTGCGCAGATATTTAACCACTTAACGACCGCCCACCGCCGATTTACGTCGGCAGAATGGCACCGACAGGCAGAATCACGTAGATCTACGTGATCGCCTTTGTGCAGTTGGGGGGTCCATCCGGACCCCCCTTCACTGCAGTGAGCGGCCGTTAAGTGTTCGGGAGCGATCAGGCATGAGGGGGCGGCCGCTCGATTCCGCCCCCCCCCCCTCGCGATCGCTCCCGGCGAATGAAATTGCTTCCTCCCACCTGAAATGTAAACACAGGCTGGAGGAAGTGATGTCATCTCCCTCGCCGCGGTCTTTTCATTCCCGGCGCCGAGGAGAGAAGAAGCAGGTTAGTGCACCAACAGTCCACTGACACGTAGGTACACATAGGCACACAAATCACCCCCCAGTCACCCCCAGATCACCCCCCAGGTCACCCCAAAGCCCCCAATCACAGTGTCACTGATTGCAGTGATCATTTATTTTACTGATCACTGCATTTAGTGTCATCTGTGATTGTAAAAAGTTGCAGGGCAGTTAGGATTAGGCCCCTTTAGGTCCAGGGTAGCCCCCTAACCCCCCCTAATAAAGGTTTAACCCCTTGATCACCCCCCAGGTAACCCTTTCACCCCCTAACTTCAGCGTCACTAAGCGATTGTTTTTCCGATCGCTGTATTCGTGTCGCTGGTGTTTTAGATAGGCAGTTATTTTTTTTTAGGTTCGCCGCAGGTTTTTATTAGTGTCAGGTACCCCCATATATTATTTTAACCCCCTGATTGCCCCTAGAGTTAACCCTTTCACCAGTGATCGCCGTATAAGCGTCACTGGTGTCACTGGTTAGCCAGTAAGTTATTTAGTTATTTAGGTTACCCGTCAGGTTTTTATATAGTGTCAGGTACCCCCATATTTAACCTAATAAAGGTTTTAACCCCCTGATTGCCCCTAGTTAACCCTTTCACCAGTGATCACCATATAAAGGTTACGGGTGACGCTGGTTGATTAGTTTGCTTTTTATAGCATCAGGGCACCCGCCGTATATAACCCAATAAAGGTTTAACCCCCCTGATCGCCTGGCGGGTGAGATCAATTAGGTTTTAGCGCCAGAGAGGGTCTGCGTCGCCCCAGGCAGTGTTAGGTTAGTGCCAGTAACGCTAACACCCACGCGCAAAGCATACACCCCCCTTAGTGGTATAGTATCTGATCAGATCTATACTAGCATCCCCAGCGGTTTAGGGTTCCCAAAAACGCAGTGTTAGCGGGATCAGCCCAGATACCTGCTAGCGCCTGCGTTTAGCCCCTCCGCCCAGCCCAGCCCAGCCCAGCCCACCCAAGTGCAGTATCGATCGATCACTGTCACTTACCAAACACAACACACATAACTGCAGCGTTCGCAGAGACAGGCCTGATCCCTGCGATCGCTAACAGTTTTTTTGTAGCGTTTGATATATTTGCTGACGACAGTCAGGTGCTTTTTTTCCTGTGAATCTTACTAGTGTACCCCTAAATTTAGAGCCCAAAATGGCAAGACGAAGGTACACTAGTAAAGAGGCCTACGAGATTCTGAGCATGACAGATAGTGAAGAGGAGGTCACGTATCTGTCAGATTCAGGCTCAGAATATCTTCCCGTAGAAGACAGTGACGTCAGCGGCCCCACGTCAGATAGCTCTGACGACGAAGTTGAGGTCCCTGCTAAGGTCAGGTGTACCCGATCCCGATCTTCTGAGGTTGTTGAGGAGCAAGAACCGCAGGTCTCTCGTATCATGGAGCAGAGTAGTACTAGCGCCGCTATTCCTTCTGGTGAACTGGCAAGCACCAGCGGCCTAGTACAGCCTGGACGTACATCCAGCACTGCAGTAACACTTGGTGACGTGGCGAGTCCCATAAGTGCAGTTCAAGCTGGCGAGGTGGCAAGCACAAGTAGTGTCCCGCTGCCACCAAGAAGACAAAGGCAGGCCCGTCGTGCCCATACTGCCCTTCCTGCAGAATTCGCCTATCCTGATTGGGTCCCCACCACTTCTGCAGAACCCGTACTTCCCCCATTCACTGCCCAACCCGGTATTCAGGTGGAAACAGCTGATTTTATTCCAATTGATTTTTATTCGCTGTTTTTCACGGAAGATCTCTATAGATCTATTGTGGACCAGAGTAATTTATATGCTGGTCAATTTATCGCCGCTAACCCCCAGTTGCCTAAAATTGCCAGAAATTGGAAACCAATTACGGTTTCCGAATTTAAGACCTTTCTGGGCCTTTACCTCAACATGGGCACACATAAATTTCCGTCATTGCGTGCTTATTGGTCCACGCACCCAATTGACCACATGCCCGTGTTCTCTGCCTCCATGTCCAGGGCACGATACGAGCAGATTTTGCGGTTCATGCACTTCAACGACAATGAACTTTGTCGTCCACGTGGGGACCCTGAATACGACCGGCTCTATAAAATTCGGCCCCTCATAAACCACTTCAACGAACGTTTTGCAGCCTTGTTTACTCCCGATCAAGTTGTCTGTGTTGATGAGTCCCTGATTAAATTTTCTGGCCGCTTGTCTTTCAAGCAGTACCTTCCCAGCAAGCGTGCCAGATACGGGGTCAAGCTCTACAAGTTCTGTGACAGGGCAACAGGCTATGTAGTGAACTTTACGGTTTATGAGGGAAAAGATAGTCAGATTGAGTCGGTCAACTGCCCGGATTACATAGGGAGCGCTGGCAAGATAGTGTGGAACTTGGTGTCACCCTTATTCGGAAAGGGGTACCACTTGTATGTGGACAATTATTACAGGAGCGTGCCACTGTTTAGTCACTTGTTTGATCATCAGATTGGAGCATGTGGCACCGTGCGATCTAATCGCCGGGGCTTTCCCCAGCGGCTTGTAGATGCCCGTCTTAGGCTGGGGGAGAGAGCCTGCTTGAAGTGTAATAACTTGCTCGCTATGAAGTGGAGGGACAATAAGAATGTTTTCCTTCTTACCTCCCTTCATGCAGACACGACAGTCCAAATTCGTACGGCGACTGGTGTTGTGGAGAAACCCCTCTGTGTCCACGAATATAACCAAAATATGGGAGAGGTGGACCTCAACGACCAGTTGATGGCGCCGTATCTAATTGACCGTAAGGTGAGACGCTGGTACAAAAAAGTGTCTCTATCATTATTCCAATTGGCTTTGCTGAACGCTCATGTGCTATACAGAGCTTCAGGCGGGACGTTATCTCTTCTAAAATTCCAGAATGAGATAGTCACAGAACTCCTGTATCCAGGCGGTTCTGCACCTCACCATCCCCTACCAAATGCAGTAAGCCGGCTGCATGAGAGGCATTATTCGTATGTCCTCCCGAGTACCCCTACCCAAAGCCACCCCCAAAAAAGATGTTGTGTCTGTAGCAAGCGCGGATTTAGGCGTGACACCCGTAGTTTTTGTCCACTCTGTCCTGACAAGCCTGGTCTTTGCCAAGGTGAATGTTTTGAACGCTACCACTCAAAAGTGAAGTTTTAGCGTAGGGTACAGCATTTCACAGACAAGGACACACTTACACAGGGTCTCCCAAGATGCCATTACATTTTGAGAGACCCGAACCATTACAGTTGTAAAGTTACAAAAAAAAGTGTAAAAAAGAAAAAAAAAAACGTAAAAAACAAAACACAAAAAAAATATAAAATAAAAAAAACAAAAATAGTTGTCGTTTTATTGTTCTCTCTCTCTCTATTTTCTCTCTATTGTTCTGCTCTTTTTTACTGTATTCTATTCTGCAATGTTTTATCATGCTTGCTTTTCAGGTATGTAATTTTTTGTTTTCAGGTGCGCCATTCAACTGCAGCGCGGAATTATTTATCTTGACAGCAACAGCGTTTGCTCCCACGATACATAAAGCCGTGACTCCAGTGCTGTAGGAGGTGATTTCACCACCACAGTTAAAAAAAAGAGCATATATGCCGAAGCATGGGGGCAGCAGGGGCGGAGGAGCGATTTTGCTCCTAATGCCGCGTACATACGGTCGAAATTCCGACGGAGGCCTGCCCGTGGAAAATTCCGACCGTGTGTACGCGGCATAACTTTTTTGCGGGAGGATGCCCCCATGCTTCGGCATATATATATTTTAGGCACAGGTTGCGTTAAAACATTTTTTTATTTTTTACTAGGTTTTGTTTTGGTATTTGCTTTGCAGGTATGGCATGGTAAGGTCTTACTGTTGTACTGTAATGTTACTTTGTTTTAATGTTAACCACCATTTGCTTAGCAGGTACGCCATTCAGTTGCAGCGCGGATCTATTTATCTTGACAGCAACAGCGTTTGCTCCCACGATACATAAAGCCGTGACTCCAACGCTGTAGGAGGTGATTTCACCACCACAGTTAAAAAAAAGAGCATATATGCCGAAGCATGGGGGCAGCAGGGGCGGAGGAGCGATTTTGCTCCTAATGCCGCGTATATACGGTCGAAATTCCAATGGAGGCTTGCCCGTGGAAAAGTCCGACCGTGTGTACGCGGCATAACCTTTTATGCCGCGTACATACGGTCGAAATTCCGACGAAGGCTTGACCGTGTGTACGCGGCATAACTTTTTTGCGGGAGGATGCCCCCATGCTTCGGCATATATGCCCATCATTAGAAGTGGGTGGATGAAGGGAGGTATTCTAATGGTGGGCATACCCACCAATCAATCTCTTTTTTTCGTTCAGCCAATAGGCTGTATGAAAAAAAAGATTACAATACATGTCCAACAAGGACCAGCAACGTACGGGTATGTTGCTGGACTTTGAATGTTTATACCAGAATGATGCCTGCGGGTTTAGGTATCATCTTGGTATCATTCTTTTCAGCCAGCAGCCGGCTTTCATGTAAAAGCAATTCTAGCAGATAATTAGCCTCTAGACTGCTTTTACAAGCAGTGGGAGAGAATGTCCCCCCCCCGGATATAAAAAGCGCCATTGGGAAATTGGGAAAGCATTTTATCACACCGATCTTGGTGTGGTCAGATGCTTTGAGGGCAGAGGAAAGATCTAGGGTCTAACCCCCCAATTTTTTTCAAAAAAAGAGTACCTGTCACTACTTATTGCTATCATAGGGGATATTTACATTCCCTGAGATAACGATAAAAATGATAAAAAAATAAAATATGGAAGGCACAGTTTCAAAATAAAATAAAAAAGCCAAATAAATAATAAAAAAAAAAAAAAAAAAAGCACCGCTGTCCCCCCTGCTCTTGCGCAAAGGCGAACGCAAGCGTCGGTCTAGCGTCATATGTAAACAGCAATTGCATCATGCATGTGAGGTATCACCGCGAAGGTCAGATCGAGGGCAGTCATTTTAGCAGTAGACCTCCTCTGTAAATCTAACGTGGTAACCTGTAAAGGCTTTTAAATGCTTTTAAAAATGAATGTAGTTTGTCGCCGCTGCGCGTTTGTGCGCAATTTTAAAGCATGTCGTGTTTGGTATCCATGTACTCGGCCTATGATCATCTTTTTTATTTCATCAAACATTTGGGCAATATAGTGTTTTTTAGTGCATTAAAAATAAAAAAAGTGTGTTTTTCCCCCAAAAAATGCGTTTGAAAAATCGCTGCGCAAATACTGTGTGGAAAAAAAAAATGCAACACCCACTATTTTAATCTGTAGGGCCTTTGCTTTAAAAAAATATATAATGTTTGGGGGTTCAACATAATTTTCTTGCAAAAAAAAATTTTTTTTCATGTAAACAAAAAGTGTCAGAAAGGGCTTTGTCTTCAAGTGGTTAGAAGAGTGGATGATGTGTGACATAAGCTTCCTAATGTTGTGCATAAAATGCCAGGACAGTTCAAAACCCCCCCAAATGACCCCATTTTGTAAAGTAGACACCTCAAGCTATTTGCTGAGAGGCATGTTGAGCCCATTGAATATTTTTTTTTTTGTCCCAAGTGATTGAATAATGACCAAAAAAAAAAAAAAATGTACAAAAAGTTGTCACTAAATTATATATTGCTCAAACATGCCATGGGCATATGTGGAATTACACCCCAAAATACATTCTGTTGCTTCTCCTGAGTATGGGGATACCACATGTGTGGGACTTTTTGGGAGCCTAGTCGCGTACGGGACCCCAAAAACCAAGCACCGCCTTCAGGATTTCTATGGGTGTAAATTTTTGATTTCACTCCTCACTGCCTATCACAGTTTCGGAGGCCATGGAATGCCCAGATGGCACAAACCCCCCCCCAAATGACCCCATTTTGGAAAGTAGACACCCCAAGCTATTTGCTGAGAGGTATGTTGAGTATTTTGCAGATCTTGCTTTTTGTCACAAAGTTTTGAAAATGTAAAAAAAGAAAAAAAAAAGAAAAAAAAATGTCTTTCTTAATTTTCAAAAACAAATGAGAGCTGTAAAATACTCACCATGCCTCTCAGCAAATAGCTTGGGGTGTCTACTTTCCAAAATGGGGTCATTTGTGGGGGTTTTGGGCTATTTTGACATTTTATGGCCTTCAAAACTGTGATAGGTAGTGAGGAGTGAAATCAAAAATTTATGCCCTTAGAAACCTTGAAGGCGGTGCTTGGTTTTTGGGGTCCCGTACGCGGCTAGGCTCCCAAAAAGTCCCACACATGTGGTATCCCCGTACTCAGGAGAAGCAGCAGAATGTATTTTGGGGTGTAATTTCACATATAACCATGGCATGTGTGAGCAATATATCATTTAGTGACAACTTTTTGTACATTTTTTTTTTCTTTTTGTCATTATTCAATCATTTGGGACAAAAAAAAAAAAATATTCAATGGGCTCAACATGCCTCTCAGCAAATAGCTTGGGGTGTCTACTTTCCAAAATGGGGTCATTTGGGGGGGTTTTGTGCCATCTTGGCATTTTATGGCCTTCAAAACTGTGATAGGTAGTGAGGAGCGAAATCAAAAATTTATGCCCTTAGAAACCTTGAAGGCGGTGCTTGGTTTTTGGGGTCCCGTACGCGGCTAGGCTCCCAAAAAGTCCCACACATGTGGTATCCCCGTACTCAGGAGAAGCAGCAGAATGTATTTTGGGGTGTAATTTCACATATGCCCATGGCATGTGTGAGCAATATATCATTTAGTGACAACTTTGTGCAAAAAAAAAAAAGTTTGTCATATTCCCGCAACCTGTGGCAAAATATAAAATATTCCATGGACTCAACATGCCTCTCAGCAAATAGCTTGGGGTGTCTACTTTCCAAAATGGGGTAATTTGGGGGGGTTTTGTGCTATTTTGGCATTTTATGGCCTTCGAAACTGTGATAGGTAGTGAGGAGTGAAATCAAAAATTTACGCCCTTAGAAATCCTGAAGGCGGTGCTTGGTTTTTGGGGCCCTGTACGCGGCTAGGCTCCCAAAAAGTCCCACACATGTGGTATCCCCGTACTCAGGAAAAGCAGCAGAATGTATTTTGGGGTGCAATTCCACATATAACCATGGCATGTGTGAGCAATATATCATTTAGTGACAACTTTTTGTACATTTTTTTTTTCTTTTTGTCATTATTCAATCATTTGGGACAAAAAAAAAATATTCAATGGGGTCAACATGCCTCTCAGCAAATAGCTTGGGGTGTCTACTTTCCAAAATGGGGTCATTTGGGGGGGTTTTGTGCCATCTTGGCATTTTATGGCCTTCAAAACTGTGATAGGTAGTGAGGAGTGAAATCAAAAATTTATGCCCTTAGAAACCTTGAAGGCGGTGCTTGGTTTTTGGGGTCCCGTACGCGGCTAGGCTCCCAAAAAGTCCCACACATGTGGTATCCCCATACTCAGGAGAAGCAGCAGAATGTATTTTGGGGTGTAATTTCACATATGCCCATGGCATGTGTGAGCAATATATCATTTAGTGACAACTTTGTGCAAAAAAAAAAAAGTTTGTCATATTCCCGCAACTTGTGGCAAAATATAAAATATTCCATGGACTGAACATGCCTCTCAGTAAATAGCTTGGGGTGTCTACTTTCCAAAATGGGGTCATTTGGGGGGGTTTTGTGCTATTTTGGCATTTTATGGCCTTCGAAACTGTGATAGGTAGTGAGGAGTGAAATCAAAAATTTGCGCCCTTAGAAATCCTGAAGGCGGTGCTTGGTTTCCGGGGTCCCGTACGTGGCTAGGCTCCTAAAAAGTCCCACACATGTGGTATCCCCATACTCAGGAGAAGCAGCAGAATGTATTTTGGGGTGCAATTCCACATATAACCATGGCATGTGTGAGCAATATATCATTTAGTGACAACTTTTTGTAATTTTTTTTTTTTTTTGTCATTATTCAATCACTTGGGACAAAAAAAAAAATATTCAATGGGCTCAACATGCCTCTCAGCAATTTCCTTGGGGTGTCTACTTTCCAAAATGGGGTCATTTGGGGGGGTTTTGTACTGCCCTGCCATTTTAGCACCTCAAGAAATGAGATAGGCAGTCATAAATTTAAAGCTGTGTAAATTTCAGAAAATGTACCCTAGTTTGTAAACGCTATAACTTTTGCGCAAACCAATAAATATACGCTTATTGACATTTTTTTTACTAAAGACATGTGGCTGAATACATTTTGGCCTAAATGTATGACTAACATTGAGTTTATTCGATTTTTCTTATAACAAAAAGTAGAAAATATCATTTTTTTTCAAAATGTTCGGTCTTTTTCTGTTTATATCGCAAAAAATAAAAATCGCAGAGGCAATCAAATACCATTAAAAGAAAGCTCTATTTGTGGGAAGAAAAGGACGCAAATTTCATTTGGGTACAACATTGCATGTCCGCACAATTTACAGTTAAAGCAGCGCAGTGCCGAATCCCAAAAACAGGCCTGGTCCTAATGGCCCGAAATGGTCCGGGGCTTAAGTGGTTAATAAATATTGAAAGACCTCTACAGTGTTTCTACGCAATAAAGTGCAATTAGATCCTGTGAAAAATTATACTAATATATAAAAAATTATAAATAAAATAAAAATATGTATATAAACTTTGCATGCATGCCGTGGTGATCCGATGTCCAGCGCTGCAGTCTCCTCCAGTCTCCACTTCACACGAAACCCCCATGACGTACGAGGGGGCGAGGTCACCCGTCACATCATAGGGTAAGCCCCAGCTTTCCCCACTTGCCGGGGAATAGCCAATAATGTAGGCGGGATCCCACCTACGTCATTGGCTATTCCCCGCAAGCGGGGAAAGACGGGGCTTACCCCTATGATCTGACGGGTGACCCCGCCCCCTCGTACGTTAGACCCTGCCTACGTCTTTGGCTGAGCGGACCTGATGGGGAACTTCCTTCGCAGTGTAATAAATGAATAGACCCTGCCCCTTCTCACGTTCCCCATCAGGACCATCAGGCCTGGTATGGTTCAGGAGGGGGGCGCTCTCTCGTCCCCCCCTCTTTTCATGTGGCATGCCAGGTTGCGTGCTCGGATAAAGGGTCTGGTATGGATTTTTGGGGGGAAATCCACGCCATTTTTTTTTATTTGGCGTGGAGTTCCCCTTAAAATCCATACCAGACCTGAAGGGTCTGGTATGGGTATGGATATTTATGGGAAACCCCACGTCATTTTTTTTTTTACATTTGACGCAGGGTTCCCCTTAATATCCATAACAGACCTGAAGGGCCTGGTAATGGAATTTGGGGGGGACCCCCATGCATTTTTTTATTTATTTTTTATCAATTACTTTTCTCTGTATTGCCGGGGGCCGACAATTCATTATAGCCGGGAGTGCTTTTAAATTACTTTTTTTTCCTTCAGAAATGACACTTTGTGCAGGGACAGTTCTAATCACGGGAAACAAGCGCTGCTTTACAGGCGTACTATACCCCCCCCCCCCCCCAAGGTACGAAATTTAAAGGAATATTTCACTTTTTTGTTTCACTTTAAGCATTATTAAAATCACTGCTCCCGAAAAAACTGCCTTTTTTAAAACTTGTTTTTGCATTGATACATGTCCCCTGGGGCAGGACCAGGGTCCCCAAACCCTTTTTAGGGCAATAACTTGCATATTAGCCTTGATAATTTGCACTTTTGATTTTGAACGTTCGAGTCCATTGTATTTATTGGGTTCTAAAGTTCGCGCAAACTTTAGGTCTGTTCGCAGGTTCTGTTGCGAACCGAACGGGGGGGGTGTTTGACTCATCCCTACCGTAGAAGCCTGGGACTAAAGTTGGAGAGCGGATCGCCGACGGAGGGATCCTTGTGGACAGCATCACTGACTGAGAAAGAGAGGGGACCGTCCTACGCTCCACCGCATCTGACGCCATCCATCCACATGCACCTTGTAAGCGGCCGTGTGGCGACATCTTGCCTGACGGAGATACCATTGAGGAGAGCACTCTTAGTGGTGGGAAGGCACTTGCCTACCAACATAGTTAACTGAGTTGCAGGAGAGTGGTCCCTATAGTCTCACTTGTACTTGCTGACACTTGCAGTGCCACAGATAGGGATCCTTTGCACCCGAGAGTGGGACAGTGGCTTGGGAGAACTAGCATTTCTTTTACTTCGACTTTACATTCACAGAGTGATTACTTTTCCTTTTCACATTTTGTTTGAAATACAATTAAGTGCACCAACAGAGCTAGCAGAAGACAAATTGAACTTAAAGGAACAGTCATCACTTTGTTTCTCTGCAACGTTTGCCACAAAGGGAGGCGCACCAGTTTGAACTGTCCACTAGAGGGAGCCATATAGTCATAAGAACTCTAATGCTTGATGTAACTGTTTATATTGCCTTTGTTGTTCTGCTGTTATAGTGAGTGTGTGTGAGACTTGGTGGGGAAATGTCCCAGTGTCGGTATCATAGCATTGGGGATTCCTCCACCATACACTAAAGCCCCGTACACACGATCGGTTTGACTGATGAAAACCGTCCGATGGATGGTTTTCATCAGACCAACCGATCGTGTATGGTACCCATCGGTCTTTTTTCCATCGGTTGTAAAAAATAGAACTTGTTTTAAAATTTTCCGATGGATAAAAAACCGATGGGAATTTCCGATCGTCTATGGGCAAGTCCATCGGTTAAAAAACCCACGCATGCTTAGAATCAAGTCGACGCATGCTCAGAAGCATTAAAGTTCATTTTTCTCGGCTCATCGGAGTGTTTTACGTCACCGCGTTTTGATGGTGTGTGGCCAAGACTGATGAAAAACAGTTTCATTGGATTTCCGATGGACAAATCCATTGGACGAAAATCCATAGGTTATCTGATCGTGTGTACGGGGCTTTACTCACATCTGACCCAGGTTATGGTAATTGGGTCTTGTGATTTAGAAACCTTGAACCAGTTATGTTTCATTGACGTTGCAGGGATCTGTGTATAATCATTTTTATCTGTATAACCATTGTTCTACTCTTTTCCAAGTAAACACTTTACAACTGGTTAAGTTACATCTTGTATCTTGTGTCTATCTATTGCAGCTGAGAGTCAGGTGACCAGTGTCAAGGTAATGGTAACTATACATATTACAGTGTGGTGTTGTTGTGGTCCTCTTTGCCATTGGGTCCCACATCCATATTGTTATCCAGTTGTGCCAAGGGGGGTTCGAAACAAATTTCTGGGGTAGACAGGCAGAGTGCAGACCCAAACTAATAACTAGCAGCTCCTACGGGGGTAGTGCTACACATGGTTTCTAAAAGAGGATTGCAAACACACCTTTAATTAATTTTGTAGTACGGATTATAAGTAACAGAGCCATATGACTGTATTAAGTTTATAAAAACCCCATTATATTAATGTGTTTAAATAGGTCAAAATGAAAGGAAACCGTATTGTTTTCATTAAGCAGGTATAAAAAACAAAGCTAGCCATCTTTTGTTTGTAATAGATAATATTTCCACTTTTCCTTTCCTTTTTTCCTTGTTTAAAAATAGTGATTACTTACAAACTCTACAATGATCCCACTGAGAGAAGAGGTTTACTAGAAACTAGTTTTGGATAGTGGAATGGATGCTTTAGCATGTTATTATTGATGTTTGTGTCCCTGTTGGAAACATTTCCCCACACTTTCTGTCCCCGGGAAGTGAGTGTAAATGTTCCCCAACTAAGTTTAAAGACAACAATAAAAAAAAAAAAAAAAAAAGATTTTAGCTCTTCCCCACAAAAAAATGTTTGGGGAGATTGGAACATTAGAGCACCTAGGTTCCACTAAATAATGTAAGAAAGACTTCTTCCAGTATACTACCTTTTAATCTATTCTTCCCTAACCTATTATCAATTACCTTCCAACACTCCATTCACCCACCTCAGTTATCATCTTCCATATTGAATGTTGTGAATTTGCTGTTCAGTAATGTAGCAGTCTTTTAAAGGCACAGCAAATTCACAAAGAAACTAACTAAAAGTACTCTGCATCTGCAGGTAAAGTAAAAAAGATACCAGCTGGTTTGATGGGGGGGACTAAAAAATTACCTGGAAATCGACTTTAAAGACAACTTTCTAACAGCTATATATTAAGAATGTTGTTGCTGACCTCTACTTCTGAAAATATAGTTATGCTGGCCCAACAGCTACTATACTTGCTAAGACACTGACCAAGGACGAGTATGCAAATTATACACTTACCTGTCCAGCGCGCCCGCAATGTCAGCAGAGGAGGTCGAGCAGTCGCTCGGTCCTTGGATGCTGCTGCCGCCATTCTCGGTAAGGGAATCAGAAAGTGAAGCCTTGCGGCTTCACTGCCCGGTTCCCTACTGAAGTGGTGCAAATACCTGTCTTAGACAGGTATCTGCACTCCCCTCCCCCCTGAAAGGTGCCAAATGTGACACCGGAGGGGGGGGGAGGGTTCTGAAAAGCGGAAGTTCCATTTTTGGGTTGAACTCCGCTTTAAAAAGTCATACTTGACCTAAAAAGGATTGAAGTCAGAGAAAGCCAGGTAATAATTATTTCAAGAGGTCAACAAGGGCATCCTCTGTATGTTTTTCAGGTTTTCTTTATTGGCAGAAGTATTAATAATAGCCAGTAGCCGTATCTATCTATCTATCTCTCTATCCATCTATCTATCTATCAATTTAGCTATCTATCTTTATGTATTTATCCATGCAAGTTTAGGATTTCAGATAAATTATTTATAGTTCAGACATGTTTACATTCCTTCAAGGATCCCCTGTGACAAAAGTATTTTCTTTGTATATCCCTGTGTGTATTTCAGTCCTCTTATGCAGCTCTTACATCTCACTTCAATTAACAGCTTCTGGCCCTTGGAACTTATCAATTGTCTTATGTTCTATCCACATCACCGTATTCTACCTACAATGATTTCTTTGTGTTTACAAAATTCAATTCTACCCTGTAGAAGGTAATGTTTATGTATGGGAGGTGGAGGCTTTACTGCTGACCTGGTATTTTACTTGTCTTCCTGCGTCCTTGGGTTCACAACTCAAAGCAATATCAGATCTTTAGTACATAAAAATTCAAAGCAACGTCAGATCTTTACTAAGCAATTATTCATGTGTCATATCGATGGATTATCTGTCCAGAGTATTTCAAAACCCAATCTGAAGTCAATAGATAGAAAAACAGATGTAACCATTTTTGGTGAAAGCAATAAACCTGTTGGGCTGTTAATCATCTGTCCTGAGTGTATTGCATTTTATGGTGGAATTCCTATCTCTTCATGATATGTTGGAAAGGGAACCATAGCAGCACTTATATAACCTTATTTTCAGGTCTGCTTCACCTCCTATAACCTATGGACACATGCAGATTTTTAGTGACAATTATATCTTGGTGAAATGTGTAATTGCTGGCATATGGTGTTTAATGGCAGTTTACAGTTGCAGCTTCCAGTATAAAATTACCATGCCATTATACAATGCATTGTGTGCCGTTTAGTTGGGCAAATCCTTCCAAAGTAGAGAAGGCTTAACCCTTATGCATGGCATACTAAATAAAAAACATTCTGTAAGGATTGAGTGGATATATTTCCCATGCTTGATCAGGTAATGGGGTCTAAATAAATGAGATATATTGAGCCCCATGATGAAGAAAAGTATGCAATACTTCAACACATTGCTTATTTTCAGTATATAAAACCTGTATAACGTATATATTTTAAAGAAACCTTACATCTGATCTACAGGTTTTAGTAAAGCTTAAATAGTTTGTTTGGACCAAGCTGGTCAAATTGAAATATTTACTTCACTAAAGCCTAGTACACACGATCGGATATCCTATGGATTCTAATCCGATGGTTTTGTCCATCGGAAATCTGATGAAGCTGACTTCCATCAGTCTTGCCTACACACCATCAGTCAAAAAACCGACCGTTCCAAACGCAGTGACGTAAAACACTCCGATGAGCCGAGAAAAATGAAGTTCAATGCTTCTGAGCATGCGTCGACTTGATTCTGAGCATGCGTGGGTTTTTTATCCGATGGACTTGCCCATAGACGATCTGAGTTTTCGATCGTTTTTTATCCATCGGAAAAATTTAAAACATGTTCTATTTTTTAAAATCGATGGAAAAAAGACCGATGGGTCCCATACACGATCGGTTTGCCTGATGAAAACAATCCATCGGACAGTTTTCATCGGTTAAACCGATCGTGTGTACAGGGCTTAACAGATGCAGTCAGTGTATGCTTATGATGAATTGGATATAGCCTCGGCTGCCAGTGGGATGGGAACTTCCTGTCTCACTCCCAGGACACAATCGATATGGACCGAGCACTGTTCACCTATTCACAGGGAGTGAAATGAGGCGTCTTTTCGCAAGACTCTGTGTTGCTTGTAGTTCCCCAGTAAGCTTGACAGAAGAATAGCAATGTCACCCCCTGCAATGCTAGAAAACAAAAAAAAAAACTGCAGCACATTTAAGAGTATCAGCAGATGGACTGGTAAATGTTAATCAAAGTATGCAGCTTACCTTAGTGAGTGGCCAAGCCAACATCAACTTGTGTCTAAACTGACAAGCATAAATAGCAGGAATCCACTGTAAATTTCCAAGAGAACTTCAAAAGACACATCCAAAAATTCGGTGTACCATGCTCAACATTAGTGATGAGCCGAACACCCCCGGGTTCGGTTCGCACCAGAACCCGCGAACGGACCGAAAGTTCGCACGAACATTAGAACCCTATTAAATACAATGGATGAGAACGTTCGGATTCTAAAGTGCTAATTATAACGACTATTATCCATGTTATTGTCCGAAACAGAGTTTGGGAACCCGGCTTCTGCACCAGGGGACATGTATCAATGCAAAAAGAAGTTTTAAAAACGGACATTTTCCGGGAGCAGTCATTTTAATGATGCATAAAGTGAAAAAAAAAGTCAAATATTCCTTTAAATATTGTACCTGGGGGGTGTCTAAAGTATGCCTGTGAAGTGCCACGTGTTTCCCGTGTTTAGAACTGTCCCTGCACAAAATAACATTTCTAAAGGGAAAAAAGCCATTTAAAACTGCTTGCGGCTTTAATGCAATGTCTGGTAATATGGATGAAAATCTTTAGGAAAAATGGCATAGCTACCCCATCAACCCCCCCCCCCTACCCCAGCCCATTACCAGCCCCTTTGGGTCTTGTATGGATATTAAGAGGAACCCCGCACACAAAATAAAAAAGGACCTATATACTCTGAACAGCCGTATACAGGCGGTGCATACAAGACAGGGACTGTAGGTTTGTTCTTATGTAGAATCTGTTTGTAATTTTGAACAGCTGCATTGTTTAAGTGGAGCTCCATGCCAAATTCCTTTTTTTTAGCTTTTTGTAAAACATAGGGAACGGTTATCACCCCTGTCACATTTTTTTTGCTATCTGTGCCCCTGTTCAGAACATTTCACCTCACTTTGCGTCCCAATGACAACTGTTTTTGAAATGTGGTGTTTTTATTGAAACAAGGATTGGTGATAAAGCATCAGTAGAGAGGAGACACCTTTCTCCCATATTAATTCTTACAGGAGAGAATTTTCCTTCCAAGGGGTAGATTTCCTCTCACTTCCTGTTGTCTTCTTCCGTTTGCAAGTAGTAGTAGTTTGTAAGTTGGATGTTTGAAAGTAGGGACCTTCCGTATATACTCTGCAGAAATTGGCCCCTTAGGTGTTGGTGTTGGCACAACACTGAAAGCACTCACAGTTATTCTTGGTGGGTGCTGGAACGCCCTGCTGTCAAGTATAATATCAGGAATTGTAATAACATATAATTGTTGATCAGTGGTAGTAAAAATTGGGCCTTTGATGGTGGTGCTGGTGCCACAACACTGTAACGCCTGACAGTTACTCTTGGTGGGCGCAGCAATGGTCCCTGCTGTGAATTATTAGATCAATAATTATAATTGCATGCCCCTGTTGAACAGGGGCTGAAAAATTGGGCTTTTGGTGGTGGTGGTGGTGGTGATGGTGGTGCTGGTGCCACAACACTGTAAGGCCTGACAGTTACTCTTGGTGGGCGCAGCAATGGGCCCTGCTGTGAATTATTAGATCAATAATTATAATTGCATGCCCCTGTTGAACAGGGGCTTAAAAATTGGGCCTTTGGTGGTGGTGGTGGTGGTGGTGATGGTGGTGCTGGTGCCACAACACTGTAAGGCCTGACAGTTACTCTTGGTGGGCGCAGCAATGCTCCCTGCTGTGAATTATTCGATCAATAATTATAATTGCATGCCCCTGTTGAACAGGGGCTGAAAAATTGGGCCTTTGGTGGTGGTGGTGGTGGTGGTGATGGTGGTGCTGGTGCCACAACACTGTAAGGCCTGACAGTTACTCTTGGTGGGCGCAGCAATGGGCCCTGCTGTGAATTATTAGATCAATAATTATAATTGCATGCCCCTGTTGAACAGGGGCTTAAAAATTGGGCCTTTGGTGGTGGTGGTGGTGGTGATGGTGGTGCTGGTGCCACAACACTGTAAGGCCTGACAGTTACTCTTGGTGGGCGCAGCAATGGGCCCTGCTGTGAATTATTAGATCAATAATTATAATTGCATGCCCCTGTTGAACAGGGGCTTAAAAATTGGGCCTTTGGTGGTGGTGGTGGTGGTGATGGTGGTGCTGGTGCCACAACACTGTAAGGCCTGACAGTTACTCTTGGTGGGCGCAGCAATGCTCCCTGCTGTGAATTATTCAATCAATAATTATAATTGCATGCCCCTGTTGAACAGGGGCTGAAAAATTGGGCCTTTGGTGGTGGTGGTGGTGGTGATGGTGGTGCTGGTGCCACAACACTGTAAGGCCTGACAGTTACTCTTGGTGGGCGCAGCAATGGGCCCTGCTGTGAATTATTAGATCAATAATTATAATTGCATGCCCCTGTTGAACAGGGGCTTAAAAATTGGGCCTTTGGTGGTGGTGGTGGTGGTGATGGTGGTGCTGGTGCCACAACACTGTAAGGCCTGACAGTTACTCTTGGTGGGCGCAGCAATGCTCCCTGCTGTGAATTATTCGATCAATAATTATAATTGCATGCCCCTGTTGAACAGGGGCTGAAAAATTGGGCCTTTGGTGGTGGTGGTGGTGGTGATGGTGGTGCTGGTGCCACAACACTGTAAGGCCTGACAGTTACTCTTGGTGGGCGCAGCAATGCTCCCTGCTGTGAATTATTCAATCAATAATTATAATTTCATGCCCCTGTTGAACAGGGGCTGAAAAATTGGGCCTTTGGTGGTGGTGGTGGTGGTGATGGTGGTGCTGGTGCCACAACACTGTAAGGTCTGACAGTTACTCTTGGTGGGCGCAGCAATGGGCCCTGCTGTGAATTATTAGATCAATAATTATAATTGCATGCCCCTGTTGAACAGGGGCTGAAAAATTGGGCCTTAGGTACTGGTGGCACAACACTGCAACCCCTCACAGATACTGTACTTGGAGCACAGCAATGAGGCCTGTTGCAAAGTATTGCATCAAAAATTTTAATTACACGCCCCTGTTAAACAGGGGCTGAAAAATTGGGCCTTAGCCACTGGTGGCGTCACCCATAAACCAAAATGATCTTCCAAGCTATCATCATTAATCGTATCATTGAGGAGGAGGAGGAGGATAGCCAGTCAACATAACAGCACAGGCACTCAGCATCAGCATCAGTCTTGAAGGGATGTGACATTTTAAAATCAATTAGTCTGTTATATCAGCATCTGGTGTGTGGTAGCTGGTGGTGATCCAAGACTGGTTCATCTTGATGAAAGTCAGTCGATCAACCGAGTCGGTGGACAGGCGCACCCTGTGATCCGTGACAAATCCTCCAGCAGCACTGAATGTGCGTTCTGAAAGAACGCAGGATGCAGGACAGGCCAGTAGCTCAATTGCATACTGTGCAAGCTCTGGCCAGTGATCCATCCTCAAGACCCAGTAAGCCAGAGGATTTTCGGTGGGGAAGGTGTCCAAGTCTGACCTTGCCCCTAGGTATTCCTGCACCATGTATATCAGACGCTGGCGATGGTTGCTGGAACCGATCATACTTTGGGGCTGAGGACTAAAGAATTGTCTGAACGCATCGGTCAGACGGCCACCTTCCCCACCGCTCCTTCTTTGACTGCCCGAAGCCTCAACAACTCGTTGTCCAGGACCAGGAGTTTGTAACCTCCCAGTCTCTGGGAACGCGTTGCACAGACCTTTCTGCAAGGCCTCCCGGAGTTGTCTCATCCTCTGCTCCCTCTGCGACGGTACGATAAGGTCCGCAACCTTACCCTTGTACCGTGGATCAAGGAGAGTGGCCAGCCAGTAATGGTCCCTCTCCTTGATCCGAAGAATACGAGGATCCTTCCGCAGACTTTGCAGGATCAGGGAGGCCATGCAGCGTAGGTTAGCTGAGGCATTCAGTCCGGAGTCCTCTGGGTCACTAAGGACGACATGATCCGCAGCCACCTCCTCCCAGCCACGTACAGGTCCACTGGTTTCTTGGGACTGTAAATCATCCCTAAAAGACTGCTGCTGATGATGCTGAGTGCCAGCCTCCACCTCCATGCTGACACAATCCTCCTCCTCCTCCTCCTCCTCCTCTTCCTGTGCGATGGGTGGGACAGAAGGAACACTGTCTGGGTAAAGGGGGCCTTGAGAGGCAAGGAAGTCCTCCTCTTCCTGCCTCTGTTCTGCCTCAAGTGCCCTGTCCATTATTTCACGCAGCGTGTGCTCCAACAGGTGGACAAGAGGTACAGTGTTACTGATGCATGCACTGTCACTGCTCACCATCCTCGTGGCCTCCTCAAATGGTGCCAGGACAGTGCATGCATCCCTGATCATGCCCCACTGGCGTGGTGAAAAAAACCCGAGCTCCCCTGACACTGTCCTGGTGCCGTAGTCGCACAGGTACTCATTGATGGCCCTCTGCTGCGTGAGCAGCCGCTGCAGCATGGCCAACGTTGAGTTCTACCTGGTGGGCATGTCACATATAAGGCGGTTCTTGGGCAGGTTCAACTCCTTTTGAAGCTTAGCCAGGCGAGCACTGGCATTATAAGATCTGCGGAAATGCACACAGACTTTCCTGGCCTGCCTCAGGACATCCTGTAAGCCCGGGTACCTGCCCAAGAACCGCTGCACCACCAGGTTAAGGACGTGAGCCACACAGGGCACATGGGTCAGTTGTCCCTGTCGGAGGGCGGAGAGGAGGTTGGTGCCATTGTCGCAAACCACCATTCCTGGCTTAAGCTGGCGTGGCGTCAACCACCTCTCGGCCTGCCCCTGCAGAGCAGACAGGACCTCTGCCCCAGTGTGGCTCCTGTCCCCCAAACACACCAGCGCAAGCACGGCATGGCATCTTTTTGCCTGCGTACTTGCGTAGCCCCTTGAACGCCTACGGAGCACCGCTGGTTCCGAGGACAAACCACAGGAAGAGGCCATGGAGGAAGAAGAAGAGGAGGGGGTGGAGGAGAGAGGTGTGTCACAACCAGTAGTAGCATTTTGGAGGCGTGGCGGTGGAACAACCTCCAACACTACTGCACCTTGTCCTGCATCCTTCCCAGCTGCCAAAAGAGTGACCCAATGGGCCGTGAAAGAAAGGTAACGTCCCTGTCCATGCCTGCTGGACCATGAGTCAGCGGTAATATGCACCTTACCGCTGACCGCCCTGTCCAGCGAGGCCAAGACATTGCCTTCCACATGCCTGTAGAGAGCCGGAATCGCCTTCCGTGCGAAAAAGTGGCGTTTGGGAACCTGCCACTGAGGAACCGCACATTGCACAAACTCACGGAAGGGGGCCGAGTCTACCAACTGAAAAGGCAGCAGTTGAAGCGCTAGCAATTTAGCCAAGCTAGCATTCAACCGCTGGGCATGTGGATGGCTGGGAGTGAACTTCTTTCGACGGTCCAGCAGCTGGGGCAGGGAAATTTGCCTGCTAGAATCGGACGTTGGTGTACTGCTAGCAGAGTGCCCGCAAGTACTTGCCTGTGACACACCTAATTCTACACCTTCATTCCTCTCAGAGCAGGTTTCAGAGAGGAGTGAAGGTATAGTGGGGTTGGAGATCCCAGCTGATGCGGTGCAAGAAGAGGTCAGCTTTGTTCTTTGGTGTGGGTCTTTAAGGTAGGCTTGCCAACGAGCTGCATGGCAGGTCAACATATGTCTGATCAAGCATGTGGTGCCCAAGCGGCTGATGTTTTGGCCACGCGATATACACTTGAGACATATGTTGCAAACAGCAGCTGTGCGATCTGATGCACTCGCCTCAAAAAAGGCCCACACCAAAGAACTTTTTGAATGACGGGCAGAGGCAGCGCCCTGCACAGGCGGAGCTCTGCTGTGTGATTCCGTCGGTGTGCTGCCCATACGCTGGCCACTCAAGGGCATCCTGCCTCATTGGAGATGTGCCTCCTCCTCATCCTTCTCCTCCTCCTCTCTCCTATTAGGCACCCACGTGGAGTCAGTGACCTCATCATCCCCTCCCTCCTCATCACTGGAGCCAATCTGGCAGTATGCTGCAGCTGCTGGAGCATGACTGCCAGATTGGTGTCCTTCTTGAGCATCCCCTCTCTCTGCTCTCACGCTGCTGCCTTCCTCTAGCTGGGTATCATCATCAGATCCTTCCAAACGCTGGGCATCCTCCTGGAGCATGTACCCAACACTGTGCTCAAACAGTTCGGGGGACTCCTCAGGAGGAGGACATGGTGGGTCTAGGGAAGGATTGACTAATGAAGATAATGATAACAGAGAAGAGGACGCTTTGGCAGCTGCTTTGCCAGTACCCTGAGCCTGGGTGAGAGAGGATGAGGAGGATGAGGTGGGCTTAGTCATCCACTCTACCAAGTCTTCGAAATGATGTGGCTCAACATGTCCAGCTGCCGAAAACAAGGACAAGCGTGTCCCATGGCCATGTGCTGATGACAATGCACCGCATCCACGACCAGCACTGTTGCCCCCAGACACAGAGCCTGCTTGCCCTCTTTTTTTGCCTCCTGACTGTCTGCCTCTCCTTGGTTGCCTTCCAGACATTTTAATGGATGGCCTGCAGGGAGATGGGAAAAAGAGCAATAAGGGCTACCTTCAGGTGTATACTGTGCAGGAGGCTTAGCAACAATGACACTGACACTGTCCCCTGCCTATCCTTCTCTGTCCCTAAACACAAGGATTGAAAATATGGTTCAGCAAAATAGTTTTAGAACAGAATAGCACACTGACACTTTCCCTCACTGTCCTACTCTGTCCCTCCCTACAAACAAGATTTAGCACAGAATAGCACACTGATAATTTCTACGAGTGTCCTTCTCTGTCCCTAAACTCAAGGATTGAAAATATGGAACAGCAAAATTGGTTTAGAACAGAATAGCACACTGTCAGTTTCACTCACTGTACCTGTCTGTCCCTCAACTCAAGGATTGAAAATATGGTTCAGCAAAATAGTTTTAGAACAGAATAGCACACTGACACTTTCCCTCACTGTTCTACTCTGTCCCTCCCTACAAACAAGATTTAGCACAGAATAGCACACTGATAATTTCTACGAGTGTCCTTCTCTGTCCCTAAACTCAAGGATTGAAAATATGGAACAGCAAAATTGGTTTAGAACAGAATAGCACACTGTCAGTTTCACTCACTGTACCTGTCTGCCCCTCAACTCAAGGATTGAAAATATGGTTCAGCAAAATAGTTTTAGAACAGAATAGCACACTGACACTTTCCCTCACTGTCCTACTCTGTCCCTCCCTACAAACAAGATTTAGCACAGAATAGCACACTGATAATTTCTACGAGTGTCCTTCTCTGTCCCTAAACTCAAGGATTGAAAATATGGAACAGCAAAATTGGTTTAGAACAGAATAGCACACTGTCAGTTTCACTCACTGTACCTGTCTGTCCCTCAACTCAAGGATTGAAAATATGGTTCAGCAAAATAGTTTTAGAACAGAATAGCACACTGACACTTTCCCTCACTGTTCTACTCTGTCCCTCCCTACAAACAAGATTTAGCACAGAATAGCACACTGATAATTTCTACGAGTGTCCTTCTCTGTCCCTAAACTCAAGGATTGAAAATATGGAACAGCAAAATTGGTTTAGAACAGAATAGCACACTGTCAGTTTCACTCACTGTACCTGTTTGCCCCTCAACTCAAGGATTGAAAATATGGTTCAGCAAAATAGTTTTAGAACAGAATAGCACACTGACACTTTCCCTCACTGTCCTACTCTGTCCCTCCCTACAAACAAGATTTAGCACAGAATAGCACACTGATAATTTCTACGAGTGTCCTTCTCTGTCCCTAAACTCAAGGATTGAAAATATGGAACAGCAAAATTGGTTTAGAACAGAATAGCACACTGTCAGTTTCACTCACTGTACCTGTCTGTCCCTCAACTCAAGGATTGAAAATATGGTTCAGCAAAATAGTTTTAGAACAGAATAGCACACTGACACTTTCCCTCACTGTCCTACTCTGTCCCTCCCTACAAACAAGATTTAGCACAGAATAGCACACTGATAATTTCTACGAGTGTCCTTCTCTGTCCCTAAACTCAAGGATTGAAAATATGGAACAGCAAAATTGGTTTAGAACAGAATAGCACACTGTCAGTTTCACTCACTGTACCTGTCTGTCCCTCAACTCAAGGATTGAAAATATGGTTCAGCAAAATAGTTTTAGAACAGAATAGCACACTGACACTTTCCCTCACTGTCCTACTCTGTCCCTCCCTACAAACAAGATTTAGCACAGAATAGCACACTGATAATTTCTACGAGTGTCCTTCTCTGTCCCTAAACTCAAGGATTGAAAATATGGAACAGCAAAATTGGTTTAGAACAGAATAGCACACTGTCAGTTTCACTCACTGTACCTCTCTGTCCCTCAACTCAAGGATTGAAAATATGGTTCAGCAAAATAGTTTTAGAACAGAATAGCACACTGACACTTTCCCTCACTGTCCTACTCTGCCCCTCCCTACAAACAAGATTTAGCACAGAATAGCACACTGATAATTTCTACGAGTGTCCTTCTCTGTCCCTAAACTCAAGGATTGAAAATATGGAACAGCAAAATTGGTTTAGAACAGAATAGCACACTGTCAGTTTCACTCACTGTACCTCTCTGTCCCTCAACTCAAGGATTGAAAATATGGTTCAGCAAAATAGTTTTAGAACAGAATAGCACACTGACACTTTCCCTCACTGTCCTACTCTGTCCCTCCCTACAAACAAGATTTAGCACAGAATAGCACACTGATAATTTCTACGAGTGTCCTTCTCTGTCCCTAAACTCAAGGATTGAAAATATGGAACAGCAAAATTGGTTTAGAACAGAATAGCACACTGTCAGTTTCACTCACTGTACCTCTCTGTCCCTCAACTCAAGGATTGAAAATATGGAACAGCAAAATTGGTTTAGAACAGAATAGCACACTGTCAGTTTCACTCACTGTACCTCTCTGTCCCTCAACTCAAGGATTGAAAATATGGTTCAGCAAAATAGTTTTAGAACAGAATAGCACACTGACACTTTCCCTCACTGTCCTACTCTGTCCCTCCCTACAAACAAGATTTAGCACAGAATAGCACACTGATAATTTCTACGAGTGTCCTTCTCTGTCCCTAAACTCAAGGATTGAAAATATGGAACAGCAAAATTGGTTTAGAACAGAATAGCACACTGTCAGTTTCACTCACTGTACCTCTCTGTCCCACAACTCAAGGATTGAAAATATGGTTCAGCAAAATAGTTTTAGAACAGAATAGCACACTGACACTTTCCCTCACTGTACCTCTCTGTCCCTAAACTCAAGGATTGAAAATATGGTTCACCAAGATTGGTTTAGAACAGAATAGCACACTGACACTTTCCCTCACTGTACCTCTCTGTCCCTACAAACAAGGATTAGCACAGAATAGCACACTGTCACTGACACTCTCCCTACCTATCCTTATTTGTCCCTAAACACAAGGAATCCAGGATTAGTAAAGGAAAAATAATGACACTGTCCCTGCCTATGCTTCTCTTTCCCTGCTCCGGAACACACTACACAAGGCCGCCGCGCTGGCCGCCTTTTATAGTGTGGGGCGTGTACTAAACCCCCTCAGCAATAATTGGCCACAGGCATCCTGCCTGTGGCCAATCATTGCTCTCCTCGCTGCCGGCCCTGTGATTGGCCAAGCATGCGGGGTCACAGTGCATGCTTGGCCAATCACAGCGCCTGGATGACACTGCGATGGCGTAGTGCATTGTGGGCCGTTCGCGTCACTCGAATTTGGCGCGAACGGCCCAAATCGTTCGATCTTCGTCGAACGATCGAACAGCCGATGTTCGAGTCGAACGTATGTTCGACTCGAACACGAAGCTCATCCCTACTCAACATCACTGCTCTTGGATATTGGCAGTCCACAAAGTGTGAAGTAAGGAGGTGAACACGATACCATTAAATAAAACAAAAGCCCTAATCAATTCATATATAGTGTACCTGTCCATCTGCTGATACTCTTATGCCGCGTACACACGTTCGGAATTTCCGATGGAAAAAGTCAGACGGAATTTTTTCATCGGATATTCCAACCGTGTGTATGCCCCATCGGACTTTTTCCTTCGGTAAGTCCGATGGACTTAGAAAGAGGAAATTCCGTTCGTCTGTATGGAACTCCGACGGAGAAAAAAACAGGCATGCTCAGAATTAAGTCGACGCATGCTCGGAAGCATTGTCACCGCGTTTTGGACTGTCGGAATTTAGTGTGTCCGTGTGTATGCAAGACAGCTTGAGCGGAATTCCGTCAGAAAAATCAGTCAGAGTTTATCCCGTCTGAAAAAACGGTTGTGTGTACGCGGCATTAGATGTAATGCGCTCTTGTTTTGTTTTGTAGTATATATCCTTTTGTGGGGATCACCTGCTTAAAGAGGAAACTACATATAGGAGACATATGCTGGATCGCCAAGCTTCTCCTTATTATTGTGGGGTATTGGACTTTGGATTTCCAATAGCCAAACAGAAAGTGAGGGGAAATCCCTGAAAACTACCCCCAGGACCCCCAGGTCACCAGAACTAGTGTCCCCATTGGAAGATATTCCCTCTATTACTTCTCTGGCGACAGCCCAAAATTTGGGATTTTCTTTTACTTACAGGGGCCGAATCTCCCCAGCGAGGGCACAGATGGCAATAAAAACGGACATGTGTTCTAATCCCTCTCTTCTCTGTCAAACACTAAAAAAAAAGTTTGCCTTTAGTTATACTTTAAGTAGTATATTGATCTTTTTTCTTTACAGGAACATTTTTCAAGTACTATTAGGAAGTGTTTTTCACAGGAGGAGGAAGGAAGCATGTACCTAATAAGCAGAAGTTGCATATTACTGCAAGGTCTGCTTTAAATAACCCCCTTTTCCAAGGTCTATTAGTATGGTCTTATGGTAGCCTTCATGTTTTGGTGGGCCTAAAGCTAGTACCTTTTTTTAATTTTGATTAAAACAATCCTGTGTACCAGGAGCACTGCTCGATCATGAAAATGTTCTACACCTTAAGGTATTACTAAACCCAGGACCCTGCATTCACTATATCTGGTCTCCCACAGTTCACAGAACATGGAAATGCAATTATGTTAGTAAACATAAACTGCTAAATACCTTTTCTCATCAGCAGTATATAGCAGTCTTGTGACTTCTATCAGTGTCTGGTTTGAACTGGTAGGTGGAATTTTCATTCTACTCTGACTGTCCTATGATGCTGCAGGACCCCTGATCCTCTGTCTGGACAGTGCGGATTGGCCCTGTGCCAATCACATGCACTCTCTAGCAATACACACCAAACTGAGCATGTGCAGATTGCCTCCAAGGTTCTCTGCTATCAGGAGATGTATTGGGGACTGTGGAAGAGGGGGAGGATCAGAGAAGACAGGATATTTTTACACAATGCACATGATTAACCCCTTAGGTCCCACAGTGAGTATAACAAGCATGCTTTACTGCAGGGGTCAGCAACCTTTTTCCACTTAAGGGCTGGATTCAATGTATGTGAATGCATGGAGGGCCGCATTCACCTCAGTTTAAGGTGCTTCACTATTACAAAGCCAGTTCACCCCTAGGGAGTATGTAGCTGGGGATTTGAATTTTACTGCCCCCCTCCCCCATCCTGGCACCCAAGAGTGGCTGAAGCCAGCCCCACCAGCCAGCATGGTCTTGAGATGGGGCTCCTGTACCTAGGGAAAATGGGGTTACTGCCCTTATGGGAGATGGGGTCCCTGTCCCAAGGGGAGAAGTAGTCCCTGTCCCCAGGGGAGATGTGTTTTTTTCCCCAGGGGTGATGGGGTCCCTGTCCCCAGGGGAGAAGGGGTCCCTGTCCTCAGGGGTAATGGGGTCCCTAATAGGATCCCCCTATTGCTGTGTCCTATGTACCCCTATAGCAGTGTCCTATGTCCCCTGCACCCAGGGCTGTCATCAGGGGTACAGTCGATACAACTGTAAGGGACCCCGGTGCCCAAGGGGTCTGCCCAGGCCAGAAGAAGGCAGGAGCGGGTGAAGGGGAGCCATGTTGTGCACTATAGAAACGATCTTGCAGCTTCTGCTGCTCTCCGTGTCATTGAGCTCAGACATCAAGCTCTTTACTGTCACCTTTGGCTACTATGTGCATGTGCACCCCTTGTGTGGGCTGCCTGTACTGTGCTCCTCTGTGTCAGCAACATGTCAGCTTTGTGAAAACAAGCTGGAACTTGGTAGGAAGATTTCCTTTACAAGTAGGGACTGTGAAGGAAAGGGAGGGGGCTGTTTGTGTACAGGGAGGGGCCAGAGGCTTGTGTCTTTACAGATTTGTGTATTTTGGGGGCTGACATATATACAGGTGTGAGGGCGGCTGACATATATACAGGTGTGAGGGGGGCTGACATATATATATATATACAGGTGTGAGGGGGGCTGGCATATATACATGTGGGGGGCTGACATATATACAGGTGTGGGGGGGGGTTGGGGCTGACATATATACAGGTGTGTGGGGGGCTGACATATTGACATATATACAGGAGTGAGGGGGCTGAAATATATACAGGTGTGGGGGGCTGACATATATACAGGTGTAGGGGGGCGCTGACATATATACATGTGTGGGGGGTGGGTCTGGCATATATACAGGTGTAGGGGGCTGGCATATATACAGGTGGGGGGCTGACATATATACAGGTGTGTCTGTGTGAGGGGGACTGACATATATACAGGTGTGAGGGGGGCTGGCATATATGCAGGTGTAAGGGGGGCTGGCATATTTACAGCACCCCCCCCCCCCCACTATAGTGTTCTCTGTCCCCTGCACCCTCCACTGTAGCGTTCTCTGTCCCCTGCACCCCCCACTGTAGTGTTCTCTGTCCCCTGCACCACCCCACTGTAGTGTCCTCTATCTCTTACACCCCCCCCCACTATAGTGTCCTCTGCTGTCCCCTGCAACCCCCACTGTAGTGTCCTCTATCCCCTGCACCCCCCCCACTGTAGTGTCCTCTGTCCCCTGCACCCCCCGCTGTAGTGTCCTCTGTACCCTGCACCCCCCCTCCACTGTAGTGTCCTCTTTACCCTGCACCCCTCCCCCCACTGTAGTGTTCTCTGTCCCCTGCACACCCACTGTAGAGTCCTCTATCCCCTGCACCCCCAATGTAGTGTCCTCTGTCCCCTGCACCCCCCCACTGTAGTGTTCTCTGTCCCCTGCACCCCCCCCCACTGTAGTGTCCTCTGTCCCCTGCACCCCCCGCTGTAGTGTCCTCTGTACCCTGCACCCCCCCTCCACTGTAGTGTCCTCTTTACCCTGCACCCCTCCCCCCACTGTAGTGTTCTCTGTCCCCTGCACCCCCCCACTGTAGTGTTCTCTGTCCCCTGCACACCCACTGTAGAGTCCTCTATCCCCTGCACCCCCAATGTAGTGTCCTCTGTCCCCTGCACCCCCCCACTTTAGTGTCCTCTGTCCCCTGCACCCCCCAAAGTAGTGTCCCCCCTGCACTCTCCCACTGTAGTTTCCTCTGTCCCCTGCACCCCCACTGTAGTTTTCTCTGTCTCCTGTGCCCCTACTGTAGTGTCCTCTGTCCCCTGCACCCCACACTGTAGTGCCCCCCGTCCCCTGCACCCCCCCCCCCACTGTAGTGTCCTCTATCCCCTGCACCCCCACTGTTGTGTCCTCTGTCCCCTGCACCCCCCCACTGTAGTGTTCTCTGTCCCCTGCATCCCCCATCCCACTGTAGTGTTCTCTGTCCCTTGAACCCCCCCACTGTAGTGTCCTCTGTCCCCTGCACCCCCCACTGTAGTGTCCCCCCTGCACCCCCCCACTGTAGTTTTCTCTGTCCCCTGCACCCCCACTGTAGTTTTCTCTGTCCCCTGTCCCCCCTACTGTAGTGTCCTCTGTCCCCTGCACCCCCCACTGTAGTGCCCCCCATCCCCTGCACCCCCCACTGTAGTGTTCTCTGTCCCCTGTCCCCCCTACTGTAGTGTCCTCTGTCCCCTGCACCCCCCACTGTAGTGTCCCCTGCACCCCCCCCACCCCACTGTAGTGTTCTATGTCCCCTGTCCCGCCTCCTGTAGTGTGCTCTGTCCCCTGTCCCCCACCCCACAAACACACACTGTGTAGGTAGAACTCTCCTATCTTATACAGGTGTACAGCAAGCAGAGCAGCAGAGATCGATATCACAGGGCTGGATGGGGGCGGGAATTGCTGAAGTTAACTTTTTGCATTAACAGGCTGGTGATTGGTTGCTAGGATTGCCCGGCAACCAATCACCTGCTGTTTAATGAAAAAGTAAACTCCAGCAGTTCCCGCCCCCATCCAGCTCTGTGATACCGGCCGCTCGCCGCTGTCCAATGAAGAAATGTCCGTGGGCCGGGTGCCTGTGAATTAATTTGCGGGCACTGACAGACGGACATTCACGGTGGTGGCCGTGGGTTGCCGACCCCTACTTTACTGCATATGCAGACTGAATTTACTGTTGTGGGTTTAGTAACAGTTTAAATTAAGATTTATGCATCTTGGTTCAGGTCTTATATGCTGGATCAATCTCTTTTCCCATATATAATCAAACACTCCTGTCATTCTGTGCACCTTAAAAAAGCAGATGGTTGGAAAAAAAAAAATCACAGGCAGCGTGAAGACAGGTAGGCAACACATCTTTTGTTACAATAAATATCATATTCCCATATGTGACCAGCTTTGCGTGAGTTTTTGCTCTCTCTGCTACTAGTTAGGAAGACATGGCAGGAGACTCAATTTTCTTTGCAGTTGTATTATGTTTTTCAATTTATATTACACACTTGGTTTTATTGGCTGTTGTATTTTTAAAGAGCAATTTAAAGAAGGCAGCAAAATCAATCTTTGATCTGCTAATGTCATCTAGAAAACAGTATAGCTGTACTAAAATTAGAAAGTCCATCCCGTTTACCTTGTTAGCAGGTCAAGGCTGGTGCTATGCCACTATTTCTAGCTTTAGGGCTGGGTCCAATCACCCTGTTAATCAGGAACATTTGGCATTACCTTGCCTCCTGACAGGAGGGAAGCTGAGCTAACTGCCAAAGGAGCTGAGCTGACAGCGAAAGTAGACAGTGAAGAAAGGGTGAAAGACGGCCAAGGACTAGAGGAACTGTAAATGGGAAAAGCTAGGATAAAGAGGATACGGGTATCTTTCTAAAAATAAGGTTACTTGGGTTGAGAGCAGAACGCACAACATTTCAAGAAGTGACTTGTTGTGACTTCACCAGGTAGGGTGCAATGGATAAAACTATAATTGGGTGACGGGAGATAGTGGCGTAGAACCCTCTAGTGTAGGTAAGTAGAGTAGGTTTTGTTAGTGTAGATAAATTTAGTTAGCTCAGGGCTAAGCCTGAGCTGTGAATCTGGGTCAAGGTTCAGTGAGTCAGGGCTGTATGACTCATCCTGAACGCTCCTCTGGTGCCTCCCCATTTCTAGAACATTGGAGAATGTTCTAGAGATAGTGGGCAGGAGGTTAGCAGGAGCTGCCTGGAATAGTTATGAGGCCTTGGCCAATACCAAGTAGTGGGCTGGCAGGGGGGCAAAGCTTACCTCATAAATAGACATGAGCCATGCCAGCAGAGGTAGTTGGGTGGCAGATGGAGATATAGTGCTGAGGAGGTTGTCAGTGGCCCTCAGGGGTACCCCCTAGTCTTGGGGGGTTGTGACCTTGGGCCAGGGCTCGGGTGCTGGAAGGATCCTGCCACAACATATGGAGGAAGTCCTTCCTGGAGGCATAGGAGCAAAAGAGAGGACAGTGTGAGTAGATCAGCACTACGGGGGACTAGCAAGGGGGGAGTGTTTAAGTCTTCATCCTTCCCCAGGAGATCTCCTGAGAGTCAGCCGGGTGGGCTGGTCAGAGAGTCAGTGGGGTGGGCTGGTGAAGAGTCAGTCTGGAGGACTAGAGAGGAAAGTTAGCCTGGAGGGCTAGTGAAAGGGGCAGCTGCAGCCAGGTGGGTTGGCAGTGCCTGAAGAGGTGGTGCAGGGACCAGTAGCCACAGGAGGTAGAAGTACAAGCTAATCACTGTATTCTGCTACACAACAAGGGGCTTAGAGTCCCTGCCTGTAACGGGCCATTGCTTAAATCTGACTGAGAATTTGTCAGATCTACTAACAGTGATTCAGTTGGAGTCTGCATCAAGTATGTGCAGGAGGAGTCAAGGAGACTGTATATAGACTGTATATAGGAAGATGTCCCTGAAGTTGTTGCAAAAGTTTTGTTGCTGAAGCCAAGTGGGCATCTCATTACCTCCCATCCCTATCCATGTTGATACCCCCTAATAAAACAATAAAACAAGATCACAGATTGTTCTCTTTCTCTGGAGTGCCTGTGAAAATCCAGTGTGCCTGGCTGTGCAGGAGTGGGGGATCCCTGTTCACCTGCGACTCCTTAAGGGGTGTGCTACAGTGGGTTGTGGTTTCAGTATGTTAACATTCATGTTTCAGATTTGCCTTGAATATATATTTAGAGTAATTCTAAAGCCTGTTTTGTTTGCAAAAGTATATACCAGATAAGCAGAAGTCTCATGTATGTCTGTATGAATAGCTTCATACAAAGGTCTCTGATGCCTCTTCTCATAATGCCAAATGCCATCATGCACATGCACCCTGCACAATCTTCTCTGGCTTCCTGTACATGTCAGAACAGGCAGCATACTAGGATAGGAGTCTCCCAGTCACACAAATAAAAGGGTGGCTCTATAGTGGTGGGTGTATCCTGCAACCTACCAGTACGTTGTGATGCCTGCAGCTGCTGTTCTCTCATAGTAAAAGTACTGTGAGTGGGTCAGCAAGTGGTTAAAGTGGTTGTAAAGCCTAAACATTTTTTACCTTAATGCACTCCCTGCATTAGGGTAAAAAAATGTTTCAGTAGGTGGATCACCCCCTCACCCCCTTATACTTACCCAAGCCCAATCATGATTCAGAGCTGTGCCCATCAGTAGTGGCTCTCTTCTCTTCTCCCTGCTCTCACAGGCTTTGATGAGAGCAGTAGGGGCCATTGGCTTTCTCTCTCAAATCCTGTGATAAGGGACGGGGACGGGTGCCAAAATCAGTAGCGGCTTCAGCGTGGCTCCGGACCAAGCCTGTAGGTGTGCCACAATAGGAAGCTGTGGCACATCAAGAAGAGGAAGAGCCAGGAGTGCCCACTGGGGTCCCAGGATAAGGAAGACCAGGCCGCTCAGGTAGGTACTGTGTACCATGTTTGTTATTTTAAAACAAAAATACATAATTTACTTTACAAACGCTTTAAACTATATTCATTAGACAATTGTGTAGCAAGGCCCCGGGGGCCACAGAGGCCTAAGAATGACCTCAAGGGTTAGGGAGAGCTGACATCTTTCCTTGTAGAGTGGGTTACCAGGCATGGTGGGTGTGATGCAAGAAGAAATCATGGGCACCAGTCACTTTTGAATGCGAACAAGAGATTTATTGTCTCTTAACAGAACTGTTGGAGAGGGGGCTAGGGCCAGGACACCCTTGAGTAGATGCAATGATAATTGGCAGGGTTCCAAGACTTCTATATGTAGACAGCTATACAGTGGAAGGCCTCCAGCTGGATAACACTTCTGTATAGGTAGGACCGCAGTCTCCTATGGCAACTAATCTTGCAACAGTCACTAAAGGTAATTGTACGTAACTCTTGGTAACACCGAACAGTCCTTTACTTATCTCACAGTATTCCACTGTAGATCTTCACTTACTGAGCTCCCTGTCTCTCACTAGACCTCCTGATCCCAGTCATCACTGGATCCCCTGAACTCTTCCACATCTATCCCGCTGTATACTCCTCAAGTGTCACCCCCTCTATCCTGCTGGGTCCCTGGCTTGGTACTTGCTGATGCTTTCCCACTTCTTCACCATCTCCAGCTGGTGAGAAGACTGTTCTGGTACTGGCTTCAGCTTACTCACAGTAGTCTCCGGTAGTAAGATGGATGGTCCCTTACAGGCGACAGCTTTCTTTCTACCTCCGACTACAACTGGTTCCCTGTCCGGCTGAACCTTCTCAACTCAGTTGGGCTCCAATCCTGCAGTCCCAACCCTACGCTGCTTCTCCTGCTCCTGGATAGGCCTCAGGCAGCCTAGCAGCCAGGTGTCCGTGGGATAGGCCTTAGGCTTCTGGCCTAGCACTCCGGGGCGACATAACACACATCCACCCAGACAGCCGTCTGGGTGGCACAAAACCCCGATCACCTGACTCCACCCAAATAAATAGGCTTTCCCAGCAGGCCAAGGGACTAAAGAAACCCCTGCCAATTGGCTGAGACACCCCATCTATTCATAATCTTACCTTGCTATGCCCTTGTCGATCTTATGTCACCAGTCACAGTGCCACCTAGTGACAGAAGAGAAAAGGTGTAGCAATTACAGAGGAATCAGTGGAACTTCTAACAATTAGGACAACTACTACCTGGCAACCTAAATTTTTTTTAGCAACCCTGTCTAAACACCAAGGTGCTACATCCTCCACCTGCCTAGGAAACTACGTCTCAGAGTTTGCAAAGAAAAAACTTTGAACTCTCAAGCCTGAGAGTGGATGTCCTGGCAAAAACTGGGATAGGTGGGGTAACAGGGAAAGATAAACAAAGTACCAATACATGTGGCGTACCACATGAAGTAAGTATACATAGCATATTATAGCAGGGTCGGTACCCTGCCAGGGTCCAGGTCTAGTGAACAGCCAGTACACTAATTGGTCAGCTGTGCTCTGGGCTTTAAGTAATGAGCAGACCAAGGTTCTGGGCTCCCAGTTGGAGACCACTCCGCCCTGCAGACAGGAGGTCTGGGCATGGGAGTCAAGGAGGGCTGAATATCATTTATTTTGGTAGCAGAACTGAAATGCTAAATCCCCCTGCGAGAGAATCTATTGCGTGTGTTTTGAACTTTCTTTTAAATAAAAGTGGGCAAAACCAGCCCTGATATGGAGAAAAGCGAGTGGTGTTGTCCTTAAAGCTCTACACTTGGAGTGAACCCCTGACAATATGTACATAGGCAAGTGGCAGTTCACACAAGGGCAGATAAATAGCAGACAATACAGGTCCTTCTCAAAAAATTAGCATATTGTGATAAAGTTCATTATTTTCTGTAATGTACTGATAAACATTAGACTTTCATATATTTTAGATTCATTACACACAACTGAAGTAGTTCAAGCCTTTTCTTGTTTTAATATTGATGATTTTGGCATACAGCTCATGAAAACCCAAAAATCCTATCTCAAAAATTTAGCATATTTCATCCGACCAATAAAAGAAAAGTGTTTTTAATACAAAAAAAGTCAACCTTCAAATAATTATGTTCAGTTATGCACTCAATACTTGGTAGGGAATCCTTTTGCAGAAATGACTGCTTCAATGCGGCGTGGCATGGAGGCAACCAGCCTGTGGCACTGCTGAGGTGTTATGGAGGCCCAGGATGCTTCGATAGCGGCCTTAAGCTCATCCAGAGTGTTGGGTCTTGCGTCTCTCAACTTTCTCTTCCCAATATCCCACAGATTCTCTATGGGGTTCAGGTCAGGAGAGTTGGCAGGCCAATTGAGCACAGTAATACCATGGTCAGTAAACCATTTACCAGTGGTTTTGGCACTGTGAGCAGGTGCCAGGTCGTGCTGAAAAATGAAATCTTTATCTCCATAAAGCTTTTCAGCAGATGGAAGCATGAAGTGCTCCAAAATCTCCTGATAGCTAGCTGCATTGACCCTGCCCTTGATAAAACACAGTGGACCAACACCAGCAGCTGACATGGCACCCCAGACCATCACTGACTGTGGGTACTTGACACTGGACTTCAGGCATTTTGGCATTTCCCTCTCCCCAGTCTTCCTCCAGACTCTGGCACCTTGATTTCTGAATGTACTTTGGACCACTGAGCAACAGTCCAGTGCTGCTTCTCTGTAGCCCAGGTCAGGCGCTTCTGCCGCTGTTTCTGGCTCAAAAGTGGCTTGACCTGGGGAATGCGGCACCTGTAGCCCATTTCCTGCACACGCCTGTTCACAGTGGCTCTGGATGTTTCTACTCCAGACTCAGTCCACTGCTTCCGCAGGTCCTCCAAGGTCTGGAATCGGTCCTTCTCCACAATCTTCTTCAGGGTCCGGTCACCTCTTCTCATTGTGCAGCGTTTTCTGCCACACTTTTTCCTTCCCACAGACTTCCCACTGAGGTGCCTTGATACAGCACTCTGGGAACAGCCTATTCGTTCAGAAATTTCTTTCTGTGTCTTACCCTCTTGCTTGAGGGTGTCAATGATGGCCTTCTGGACAGCAGTCAGGTCGGCAGTCTTACCCATGATTGCGGTTTTGAGTAATGAACCAGGCTGGGAGTTTTTAAAAGCCTCAGGAATCTTTTGCAGGTGTTTAGAGTTAATTAGTTGATTCAGATGATTAGGTTAATAGCTCGTTTAGAGAACCTTTTCATGATATGCTAATTTTTTGAGATAGGAATTTTGGGTTGTCATGAGCTGTATGTCAAAATCATCAATATTAAAACAAGAAAAGGCTTGAACTACTTCAAGTTGTGTTTAACGAATCTAAAATATATGAAAGTCTAATGTTTATTAGTACATTACAGAAAATAATGAACTTTATCACAATATGCTAATTTTTTGAGAAGGACCTGTATATAAAATTTTACATGTGGCGTACAACCCGAACAAGTAAAAGGGGAAATACAAAACAATAGCCTTATATCCTAACTATCTATCTACTATGTACACCTGAAAAAATTGAAAATATTAGCATTGTTATACAAGCTGAAATCACTGTCTCTCTCTTTAGCCAAGGAAGATGTAATGGGTGCAGGAACACCTGAAACCCAGGTTCACACTTGGCTGTGGGAATGAAGCCGTTCGAGTTCAGCTGAACTCGCACGATTTCACTCCCGCTTGTCAGTCCCGATTTTGGCCGCGATTACAGAGACATCTGTGCAGTTTCTGCACAGATGTCAATGTAAATCGCGGGGTCAAAATCGCAAAACGTAGTACAGAAACTACTTTTTTAAATCGGTGCAACCCCACAGATGCGGAGTCGCACCGATTAGGACGGTGCCATTGCCGGCAAATGCTGCTGATTAGACATGCGATTTGACATGTCAAATCGCATCAGTGTGAACCAGGGTGAAAGAGAAGAAATAGACAGTAGAGAAACACATTCTACTTGTACAATAACACAGTGTAGTATATACATAAGTGAATGTTAATTACCCTCAGTCAAAAGCAGCAAAGCAGTGCAAATTTACACTATGACACATCTTAATCTATATATATGGTAAACATGACTATATCTAAGCTCATGTACAGATGAAATGGGCCCCCACCCCCTTGAGGGTGCCACCCCTTTTCCATGACAATCCTAGAGAAAAAAAACTTAGCAGCTCCTATTAAACATTCTACATAATGTGAACCAAGACTCACTCAGGTTGTCACTCTCACGCCACCTGGTGGTCAGTATATCCAGCTAACACTTCTTGTGTGTGTAGCGGCCTCACCCTCTCTCTCTTCTTTAGTGGATACTTTGGCTTCGGTCTAGGGGTACCTTGAAGGGGAGAGCGAGGTGCGCCACGGCCCATGTCCTCTAGATTGCAGCATGTAGAGGTGAAGGCCAGCATCTAATTACACTCGGGCTGTGTATACGCTCAGAGCCAAGTCTGTTCTGCTGATAACCCCCTTTGCTCCCAGTAATTGGAGTACCACACACTGAAAAGGTCCAACACTTATTTATTCCATAATGGCAAACAAATAGTCCTTTGAGAGCAGACAGTTTGAGACCCATAGAACAGTTCAGTATTGGTGGGGAGTAGGTCAAGGCACAATCCTCAAAGAAACGAAACCGTTGAGGTTTCACCAACGGTTGCTAAGCACAGTGGCTGTTAAATGGACTTTTTGGCTTCAGAGTCTCTTCCAGCGACACTAGTGAACAGGAACTGGAGTTACCTTTGCTACGTTGCAGCCCCTGTCAGGGGGAAGACATCCCTCCAAGAAAGTTACCGGAGGCCCCGCCGTCACCGGATTAATGCTGTACAGGGCTATTCGGAAGGGTTACACTCCCCGGCCTCCTCGCCTCAGATACGGGTCCCAACACCTTAGGGCCCCTCGGACTCCTCCACCCTCGCGGAACCCAGTCGAAGTTACTGGGCCCCAGGCCTTGGTCATAATACCTCACCCCAGGCTTAAGGTGCCTGGGATGGACTCAATCCCTCGCTCCGGCCAGGTCAAGGGCACCTGGGCCCGGAACTCTGGAACGCCAGTACCCAGGCCGAAGGTGCCTGGGTGCGGCCGCGTCCTCCAACTCTGAACCCCTGGTCAGGGTGTCCGCCCCTTTTATCTCCTCTCCCTTTGCGTCACAGCGGGTTCCCCACCCCGCTGTACCAGTGCCAGGAAAGGACAAAAAGGAACAGTCTTGCGGTGCAGGTTCAACTCCGACCCAGGGCGTCAACGCCACCTGCAGGCCACAGGGAACCTTGCACCACCAGAGTCCTCCAAGAACCACAAAAGGGACTCTCAGATTCCCTAACAATTAGTACATCTGGGTTAAATGACCCAGATGCCCCCCCCCCCAAAATTTAAATACCCGCTACATGTGTTTGTATAGTATTTTTTTTTTTTCGTTTAATCCATTATCAAGTTTAAGGTGAGAACTTGCCATTTTTGCCACAGCTTAATCTAGCTATCTAGCTAAACACCCCAGTGTCCTTGGAGCTGTAACTCCTCCCCCCTTTACATTACAGCCCCCTGTAGCTCTGCCCCCTTAACATCACAGCTCCCTGTAGCTCTTCTCCCCCCTTCACAGCCCCCTGCAGCTCTGGCCCATTTACATCAGAGCCCGCTATAACTCTTCCCCCCTTCACATTACAGCCCCTTGTAGCTCGGGCACTTTTTATATTACAGCCCCCTGCAGCTCCGGCCTCCTTCATATCACAACCCCTGCAGCTTTGGCCCCCTTTACATCACAGCCCCCTGCAGCTCTGGCCTCCCTTATCATCACAGCCCGTGAAGCTATTCCCTGTTATTCACATCACAGCTCTGCCCTTTCTGCTCTTTCTTACACAAGCACACAGAGTGGGAGGCACAGCAGCACTAGATGGAGGACGGGAGCTGCCAAAGATACCATTTCATATTAACAAGCTAGTGATTAGTTGTTAGGACTGTTAGCAACCAATCACCTGCTGGTTAATCTGGAAAAGTAACTTGTGCAGCTCCTGCTATCTAGTGCTGCTGTGCCTCCCACTCTATATGCAGAACTCTGTGGTCTGCTGTGATAATGACAGAAGCAGAGGCATGGAGTAAGAATCAGCTCCTAAATGGTGGGCCTGCAGCGGTCAGGATGGATCAGTAAGTCGGTCCGCCATTTAATGACGCCTGCCTTAACAACTTAAAGCTGAAGTCCAGCTAACACTTTCCAAGCAGTTACAGTTTTCCTTTTGGGATATTTTTTCATTGCAACCACCCCTGTCAGTGGTAAATGGTTTGCCTCAACACTCTATCTTCCACTTTTGGTCTGTTAAAAGACGTTGACAAATACCAGACTTACTGGCCAGATTACCAGTTAAAATTAAAGAAAAAAAGGCTAAAAAAGAAAATTAATGCAGTCATGGTGAGCTGCAATATATTGCATTGTAGTTTTTTTCGTTCAATGCCACTTTAAATTTCTTTGAAATATAGGGCTCTAAAAGTTTTAGATTATACAGGTAAAAGCTTGTAATAATGCTAAATTTAATAAAGAATAAAGATTCACAGTGTTTGTTATGGAAATAGCTGCAATAAGGATAGATGTATATATCATTTGGGAATATATATGGGCATCTGAACAAACGTATTAAATATTTCCTGTGGGTTCTTCTTAGTACTAAAAGCCTTTTCAAGATTTTTATTATAACACCTATTGTACTTATTCATTTACATATTATATTTGCATATCACACATATTTACAAAGCGTAAAAGTCTCCACCTATGTTAGGTATATGTTCTACTCAACACTGGTTTCATTACATTGCCATAAAATTAGTAGTTTTGTACAAATGTGATAAAGTCACATTGTTGAAAGAGAAGGACTGAAAGAAACAAAAAGGCACAGAACTTGCAGGATTACTCCTTATAAAAGAACTGAACAGAGTATGCGTTAAATGTTATATGAAGGCATAGAGTAACTGGTACTGTAATAGTCTATATTACTCCACAAGAGGGAAAAAAGCTATTTCCTGACTGGACTTTTGAAAATACCATATCACAATCCCACTATGATCAAGCATCCCAGCCCCGCTATTTTGCCCAGTTGTCCTCCGGGACTCATAAGCCTGAAAAGTCAGAGCTGCTTAATTATAGGCTGGCTGTAATTTGGATTTCTTAACAGGGTCTTGCTATGCAGGTGATTCTAAAGGTCCTTCCTGTAGCAAGGCACTGGCACATCAATTTAAATTTAATTTTTGAATTCAAGATTATTGTTTAGGAAAATGTACAACCCACCTTTTACAAAAATAGCAGTCAAAGGAATCTCTTTGGTTTTTCTTTTCTGTTCTGAACACGATTCATTTCCAAACCTTTATGCATCAAGAACAGCAAACTCGGAGAATTTCGTTATTGACAATCTCATATTTCCATTGCCTTACTGTGTAATACGTATTAATTTCTTAAAGAGGACTGCCGTGAAGGAGTTGAGTCCATCATTGATGATCATTGATGTCCTTTATTTTTGAAGATGCTAATTGCCGGCTGTCATGTGGTCAGGTCATACACAACTTAGAAACAGAATAAAATATAAAATTGATGGCAGAAAAAAGACCAAGTGGTCCACCGAGTCTGCCCGTTATTTAAAAAAAAAAAAAATTTCATTAACATTTTTTGTCTGAAAATAGATGTTTGTCCCAAGCATGTTTGAAATCACTTATTGTTGACTGACTCACTACCTCTGCTGGAAGTCTAATCCAAGCATCAACTACCCTTTCATTAAAATAATACTTTCTAAGATTAGTTTTGGACTTTCCTCTAGTTTGTTTGAGGTCATGTCCCCGTGTTCTTGATTTTGGTTTCATATTGAAAATACTTCCCTCCAGAACAGGCCTGGAACGTTATGCCCAGCATTAAGTGGAGGTCCTACATGACTGAGTTTGCAGTCCAGGCTGTTGCAAGGCAGTTTTGTAGGTCCAAATGATTGGACGGTAAGAAGGTGTGGCAGGGTGGGGCAGGGTGGGGCATTAGGGGTGTAGTAAGCTGTAGGAGTGTAGAGTGCATCAGTCTGAGAAGTTCAGCCTAGGAGAAGCTTTGCTGGTCTGTACTGCAGAGCCCCTTCTAACTTTGTTTTCTCGCATTATGGTGGACATTGAGAGCATGCTCTCTCAGATTAGGGCAGCAGCGGTGGCGAATGGCCCCCAGTGGCTGGAGTCCCAACTCACTGGAATGCTGCAGGGGTCGGGGCAGGTTAGTGCTACACCTGCCCCCATCGTTTCCAGGGTGAGGAGGTCTCAGCCTCCTGCGTGCCTCAGTCCAGAGGTGACCCCTAGGGTCGGCCGCTGCACTAGGAGCCCCAGACGGGACTCTTAAGCCCCCAAAGCTAAGAGACCACCTCCTCTACAAGCTGCCAGGGCTGGGAGGAATCCTCTACTTCGGCGGGACCCGGGCGGGAGTGCTCAATCTGCCACCTACTCCCTGTCCCCTTCTACAGGAAGCCAGGACTTTGCAGCCAGCTCAGTAGGACCTTCTCCTGCTACGTGCGTGGCCCAGCGGGGGAGCGAGTTACCTGCGGGTGCCGGCCCACCCCCTGGAGCGGCCGGGGCTCCGTCTGGAAGAAGTGGAGGTCGCCAATGTCCCGGAGCTTCGTCGCCGCCCCCCGTTCCAGAGAGGTCGGCGGCAGCTGTGGCCAGTCAGCGTGCTCGGTGTGGAAGATGCAAGCAGGGCAGCCGCACCAGCCATGTGGCGGCGGCTAATGACGTCATCAGCGGGGGGTCGGTTGGGGGCCGTTAACCCTTCCCTGGCTTTGGTGGTTCGTGGAGAGGACGAGCGATCAGAGGGTGAGATCACGGCGTCAGAGGGTGAAGAGATGTCCCAGGAAGAGGAGGAGGCTTCTGCAGGATCGGGTGCTTGGCAGGGATCCGGAGGCACGGCTGTGCGGCTTCACACCCCGGGTCAGCCTGGTAAGTCTGCTTGTTTGTCTGTCCCTTCTCCTGTCTTTGCTAATGTTGTGGGTTCTGTGTTGCCCCTTGTGTCTGCCTCTGCGGGTCGGTGGTCAGGGCGCCTCATGACAAGAAACTCACCTTGCGCTCCCTTCAGTCTCTTCTGGGCAAGCTTAATTTCGCCTGCCGCATCATGCCTATGGGTCGAGTGTTTTGCCGGCGGTTGGCGGCTGCCACTGCTGGGGTTCGCTCACCTCATCATTTTGTGAGACTGACATCGGAACATCAGGAGGATCTGCTTGTCTGGGAAAGGTTCCTTGATGAGTATAACGGGCGGTCCTTGTGGATGGAGGTGGTGGTGTCCAACCCTGATTTGAATCTGTATACCGACGCGGCAGGTTCGGTGGGCTATGCGGCCTACTTTCATGGTCAGTGGAGCGCGGGTTGCTGGCCTGCGACATGGAAGGATTCTGAATTCATCCGCAACCTTGTGCTATTGGAATTGTTTCCGATAGTGTTGGCTGTTGAGATATGGGGTGAGGCGTTTCGGAACAAGCGTGTTCGTTTTAACTGCGATAACATGGTGGTGGTCAATGCCATTAACAACATTACCCATTCTTCGCCGCCTGTGGTGCAGTTGCTGAGGCGTTTAGTGTTGCGATGTTTGAATTTGAATGCTTTCGTGTATGCTGTTCATGTGCTGGGGGTGTGTAACACAGTGGCTGATGCCCTTTCTCGCCTACAGTGTGAAAAATTCTATCAGTTGGCATCGGAGGTGGAGCAGCTGGGAATTCCATGTCCAAGTAATTTGTGGAACGTCACCTTGCCACCGTAGCTGAGTTGATAAAGCATTCGGTGGGCCCTTCCACGTGGACAGCATACGATCGGGTCTGGCGGGAATGGCATGAGTTGGTAAGTTCCGTGGGGGGGTGCTTTCACGAAGAAGACATGGTGCACATTCTGTTGTACTTCATCGGCAAAAATTTTGAGGATGGTGTCTCGGTTTCTTCTTTGAACCGCAACCTGTCCAGTCTGGCATTTCGGTTTCGACTCTCAGGGTTGCCTGAAGCATCAAAATCCTTTTTGGTTAGAAAGGCCTTACAGGGTTACCGGAAGGGCAGGCGTCTGCCTGATGCTTGTCGGCCTGTTTCGTTTGAACTGCTGGGGGTGCTCTTGGGGCATTTACCCACGGTTTGCGCTTCTCCTTTCGAAGCGGCTCTATTCAGGACCGCTTTTGTTCTGGCCTTCTTCGGGGCCCTCCACGTGGGCGAGTTGGTTAGCCCTTCTACCCGTGTCGGGGGAGGCTTGGGGGCCTCGGATGTCACTGTTCTGGGTGATAGGGTTTCTCTGTATATTTGTAGGTCAAAGACGAATCAATTGGGTAGGTGTCGAGAGTTAAGCTTGGCCAGGTTTTCATTCCTCGTCATGCCCAGTAGCTGCGGTGACTGAGTGGCTGGCACTGAGGCCACGTGGGCCTGGGCCTTTTCTGACTCATTCTGATGGTACGGCTTTGTCGAGGTTTCAGTTTGTTTCGGTTTTTCGGACGTGTTTAACGGCAGCAAGGGTATACTCCTTCGGACTTTGCTTCCCATTCTTTCAGGATTGGGGCAGCCACGGAGGCTGCTAGGTGGGGTCTGGATGACCGGGCTTTACAGCGAATTGGGCGTTGGGAATTCCGGCGTTTCCGTTTATATGTTTGTCCTCATCTCTTGTAAGTTTTTTCTGTTTGTGTCGTTTCCCCGCAGTGTTGTTTGCTGTTGAGTCCGGTCGAGTATTTGTTGTCACTGTCTGTTGGACTGTGGGTGTTACGTTGCTGGTGAGTGTCACACTTTTATGTTTTTCAGGCGGAAAATGTTTGGTGTGGACTCTCGGGCACTCCTAAGTTTTTGGGGTGCCAGGAGGGCTACAGTCAGACCAGAGGGCAGGCAGTTGGGGTTTCCTCGGAGTTCAGCAAATGTCAGGTGGATTGGTGTCCCGGGTATGCTGTGGTCCCGGGTGTTGCCTGAAGTCCATCATTATGCCAGGCTGGATCGACCCCCTGATGTGTTACTTTTGCATGTTGGGGGCAATGATCTTGGTCAACCGGCAACACGGGAACTGATTCGGGACATAAAACTGGACTTCCTACGCATTAGATCATATTTTCCGGACACCATTTTGGTCTGGTCCGATATTGTGGCCAGGTCTATGTGGCGCCTGGCCCGCTCAGTTGACAGGATCAATGCGGCCCGTGTTAAAGTGAATAAGGAAGTTGCATAATTTTTTGTCAAGAATGGGGGCTTGGCCGTTCGCCATGCTGAATTGGAAGGGGACAACTGTATCTATTTGCGGGGGGACAGGGTTCACCTTAATGCCATCGGCATTGATATGTGGTTCCTGGGGTTACAGGATGGTGTTCAGAGAGCTTATTATTTGTGGCGGGCCGCCCAAGTGTGAGGTTTCCCACTTGGTCGTCGGTGGTAGGGGTTCCAGGGTTTTTGAAGGTCGGCATGGTCAAATTGTCTTTGGAGAATTATGGGTTGGGCCCATCTTTGGTATGGGTACCTTCCCATAGATGTGACGTCAGTATGGTGATATTAGTGCTGGGGCTGTATCGGGTGGTAATGTGGTAATTAATTGTCCTCGAGTCGGTGTAATTGCAGCTGAGGGCCGTGGTAAGGGACTTGGTACTTGATACAGCCGATTCGGTAGACCATGCTTGCCTCCAAATACCTGCATTTAAGATAGTCAGTATTACACAGTCAGTGAAAAAAGTTAATCTTTCAGGAAATAAAAAGATACATTTGTTTAATTGTTTGTTGTTAATAAAATGGCGGCTACGGCCATTTAAATTCCAATTAAGATGGTTGTGTCTTCATTTGCATAAAGTGGGTAAGGCAAAATTCTATGTCTTGGTTGTCAGCCAACGAATCAGCAATACTTCAGTCATGAACCTTATTCACCCCCTTGATGTACCGTATTTATCGGCGTATAACACGCGCCGGCGTATAACACGTACCCCAAGTTTAGGAGGGAATTTTAAGGAAAAAAGCTTTTAGGAGGGAAATTCAAGGAAAAAAAACTTACATTTAAATGCAGCATGCAGCCTTGCCCAGTGTCCATCTGCAGCCTTGCCCAGTGTCCATCTGTCCATCTGCAGCCTTGCCCAGTGTCCATCTGTCCATCTGCAGACTTGCCCAGTGTCCATCTGTCCATCTGCAGCCTTGCCCAGTGTCCATCTGTCCATCTGCAGCCTTGCCCAGTGCCTTTGCAGCTTGTCAGTCTCTGCGTTTTTTAATTTGGCGCCGATTTCTGTGGAGAGGAGCGAGCGGGGCCGAGTTTACTTTGGCTAGACTCGGCTCCTCTCGCAGTCCCGCCCATCTCCACTGACTGCGCCGGTGACATAGAGAAAGCCGAGTGTACTTCGGCTAGACTCGGCTCTGCTCACAGTCAGGGGCAGGACTGCGAGAGGAGCCGAGACTAGCCGAAGTACACTCGGCTTTCTCTATGTCAGCGGCGCAGTCAGAGATGGGTGGGACTGCGAGAGGAGCCGAGTAAAGCCGAGTGTACTTCGGCTCCGCTCGCTCCTCTCGCTCGTTTCAGCAGGGGAATTTGACGGAGTATCGGCGTATAACACGCACCCACGATTTTCCCCTGATTTTAAGGGGGAAAAAGTGCGTGTTATACGCCGATAAATACGGTATTTAAAGGTTTCAACTATGTCTCCCCCAGACTGTACATACTGTATATCATAGACTCTATAACAACAGTCAAACAGAGAAGCACTACTTCAGTAAAATAGAACAGTGTTTCTCAACCTTTTTTCAGTCAAGATACCCTTTGAAATTCTGTACCCCATTCTAAAATGTAAAAAAACTAAGCTGTTATGTTTGTTAATGTTGCTGCATTATGTAAAACTAAGGATACCCAACGTTAGAGGTGATTTATTCTTCTAAAGCAAATACACCTTGGTACTGACTAATATTGCAAAGTTTAATTTCTCCTTTTATTTCTTTACCTCAATAAGCTAAAGTGGCTCCAAAACTGAAGGAGAGGGACAGCGTAGGGGCAAACAAGGATGCTGTGCAGGCGCCCAATGTCTTCCTTATCAACCAATGATGTTGTTAGGATGCTGGCACCTAGAAGGTCGTGATGGTGCACAATGAAAACCTGTGGCTTTGTGTATCTAAAATGCAGGCTTAAGCCATATGCTGGCTTATATATATATAGATGTTGGGCAATTTTAGGCATTTTGCCAAGGCAGCCCTGAAGAAACCTGAAGGTACCCCAGGGTGCCTGGGCACCCTGGTTGAGAAAGGCTGGCTTGGAACACAGTAATGTGCTATTATCCTCATAAACAACATCCCCTCTGCCACAGCTGGAGGGATCCAAAGTTCATGGACACATGGCCACTACACTAGAACTGAAGTACTCTGATAGCAACAGTTGCTTCTAGAGAAGCTGCATGCTAATAGGTCTAAGCCCACCTGCCCTCACACTGGTTCTGACCATAGGCGTGCGCACAGGGTGTGCCGAGTGTGCCTGGGCACACCCTAATCACCCCATGTACATTAGCATTATCCAGGGGCAGCACTAGGTGGGTGGTTGGGGGTGCCAGAGGCCAATGCAAATGCCTCCATTATATTAAAGGCTAGGTTCAACCCTAGGAACACATTACACCCGTATTTAGGGTGTAATATAATATGGTCTCAATCAACTGTCTCCCACCACCAGAGCCTCCTCTCTGTGACTGCAGGTGGCCTTCATGTGTGTTTTAAACTTTGAGGTGCACACCCTAATGCAATAGGTTGCGCTCACCTATGGTTCTAACAGTGCAGGCCTCTCACCTGGATGCAGATCACTTGCCCAGCTATCTTTGCCTCACCAGGTGTGGCGTCTCTTAGCTGCTGAGGGAGGGAATCTGATGAATTTATACTCCCTGGGAGTGTCTGGGGACACCCAGGAATTCATTGGAAACTGGATTAAAGGGACTTGCGCTGAATCTGAACATATTGAGAAAAAAGGACACTGCACTACAGTTATAGTACATACTAATCCTGCAAATCATTATTTGTGAAAATTACAGTAGCCTGCCAAGATTATGAATTTGGTAAATTTCAGTAAAATAAATCATTCCGAAATATGAATTGAAATGGTGAATATGGTATTTAAGTTTATACAGACCACCTATTGTCAATATATAGGCAGTGGCATATACAGACAGTCAAGTGGCATATGTGGACATCACAGTGTCAATATTCTGGCATATATATCAGACAAATCAATTGCCTAGACTAGCACACCAGCATCAGTCCACTGTCATATACAGTCCAGTACTGTTAGTGGCAAATGCAGGCATTCCAGCTGTTATTTATAGGTAGCCCAGTGGCATAAACAGGCAATCATACAGTTTATCAACAGTTTTTTGGCCATATATTGGCAGATCTGGGGTATATACAAGCAACTCAGAGGCAAAGTGGTGGTGTATACAGATAGGTCAGTAGTGCACACAAGCATAAGGAGGCAGCTTGCCTGACTTCGCATCCTGCCTCATCATGTTTGTGCTAAGTGCTTCCTGACTGGTACACTGTCTACCTGGTCTCTTTCAGCCTGCTCTGCACCTGCAACCTGTCATCTGCCAGCCTTATTTGCACTTGCGACCTGTCATCTGCCAGCCAAATGTCTGCTAGCCAAAAAACCTGACAGTTTGGGGTCCACCACATCTGCCTGCCATCAGCTGTCTCTGTCACCTGTCTCATCCCTGGAGAAGCACCGGTTATCTACCTGCACAATCTGTTGGACAACCTACAGGCGCTCATGCCTCACGTGCTTTCATGGCCACTGTCTTACTACCGGTGGTCCTTAAGCTGGAGCTGTAAGAGAGGCCTCCCTCTTCATGTAAGGTTCTAGAACCAGATACATGACACTCAGTTATTTTTATAAGTTAGCTTGTCTTGGCAAACTGGTGATTTCAGCCAGGGATCCAGAGTTCAGGGAATCGTATTGATTATCTAGTATCTCTGGGCTCTTTCTTTGCTAGCATCAGGCCCAGTTTTTCTCAAAAGTCTCTTTATCACTACAAGAAAGCACATATATTTTCACTTGTAGATGCTTGGTGTACCAAGTCAGCCAGTTCCATCTAAGTTATTATTTTATAAGCCACACCAGTCTGCTCATATTCAGTTTTGGTAAAACCAAAGATGCTAACCTCACTATGTATAATTGGAATGCACCTATAATTTATTTGTGCTTGCTGTAACACTGACATCATAATAAGGGGCATCTTAATATTTACCTGAAGCTCAACTGCCCTAGGCAACATACTATGTGGTCCTTGCAAAGACCAAGGCCTGAAGATACTTTAATTGCCAGCTGATCTTTTGGTGTTCACATGTCTGTCTATTTTTTGGAGAATTTTAAATAATGAAGTGTAAGTTGATGTAGCACAGAGCAGAACAAAATTTCAGTTTATTGACGTTAGATAAGTATAAGATGAATTCTGATTTGTTACTTTAAATTTCTGCAATTTATATGTTGGACTTGTGACACTGAATAAGACTGTAGGAACTATGATCATCTGTTGTCATCATATGAATGAATCACAAGGCAGATTAGAGCAGTTGTGTTCTCTGTACTATGCTCTGTTTTGTTTAATCTCTATGTATGTGTTATAACTAAAGGGTTGTTGGGCAAGGTATGTCTTTTTGCTGATGATACAAAGGTGTGCAATATGGTTGATATCACTGAAGATGTCTGTAACATGGAACAAGATTTGGCATTGCTGAATGATTGGTCAAAGCAGTGGAAACTGCAGTTTAATGTTTCTAAATGTAAAATAATGCACCTAGGAAAAAATAATTAGTTGACAATGTACAACATTTGGGGGTACAGCGTTGGACAACACTACAGAGGAAAAAGTTTTGGGGGTGCTTATTTCAGATGATTGAAAAGAAGCAAACAGTGTGCCCAGGCAGTGGGAACAGCAAAAAGAATTCTAGGATGTATCACTAGAGAAGTCATAAAGAAGTCATCACTAGGAGGAAGAAGATCCTGATTCCCCTTTATACATTTTTATTTGGACCTAATTTACACTACTGTGTCCAGTTCTGGAGACCTCACTTACAAAAAGATATTGATAAGATAGAATGAGTCCAGAGACAGGTAACAAAAATTGTGAAATGTCTGACAAAATATCAAGAGTGACTTCGGGAACTTAATACTGTACAGCCACATGTGACCCTGATTGATGCACACAGACATTGCTGTGAAGAGTCCATGTTTGTGCGGCTTTCATAATCATCCTCGGCAGCAAATGCATGTTTTTACCGTAAACCTGCTTTTCATTATTGCATCTAAAGTCGCACCTGCTTTGTAAATTGCAAGCTACAGCTATTCCCTGTCTAATCACTTTCTATAAGGCAGGAAATCAGGGAACATCTCTCCAATAGGGCACAGACAGAAAAAATAAAAAGTCTGACAGAGGGTGTAGTAACCTTTTCCTACCCTGACTAATGCATTCATCCCTTTGTCGGGTTCTGATGCTCGGCTCCTGTTATGTCCTTTGGTGATTCTAACTATGCTTCTGTCTTATACATCCTTTAGTTTGTCGAATGATTGCCTATTCACCTTGCCTGTTCTACATTTTTTTAGCTCACCCTTGCTGGGAAACCAGATAATCTGGTGCTTGAATTCCTGGGGGCACTCAAGTACCACTGCACACATGGCAGTGGACATCTGGATTTAACAGAGACATGATCTTTACAGGTAGGTAGCTTTTCTAAAGGCTAATATTACTGAATTTAACTTGTACATTTAGGTTTCTCATTTACACTGAAATTCTAGTTTATAAAAAACGGGGCTGCTGTATATTACAGTTATTTTTGCAGATTTCTACCTGCTACTTTTTTTGTAAACAATACAAACACCCTTTTTCTAAGTGCTGCTAAAACTGTTTATAGAGCGAGCCAAATGAGAGGATCAGCAGGGAGAATGAGGTCATTTTCCATTGAAAAAACACAGCCTCAAAGTATATCATGGGTTAGTGCTCTCAGTTTTCCAGAATTGTGCTCTCCTAACTCCAGCAAAAATATACCTATAGACACGTAAAAAGAGGATTTCACAATTTTTTTAAGTATAAACTGTTTCTATAAAGGAATAGACATGTGCACACTGAAATATTTTGTTTCGGAATTTCGTTTTCGTCCGAAAAATAAATTTATTTAGTTACTCCCGAAATTCGTTTTTATTTATTTAGTTTTTCGTTAGAAATTGCCTTAGTCCGAAAATCAGAATTAATTAAGGTCGAATCTGTCATTGAAGCCTTATTATGGTGTCTGCCGAATGTTCAAAGAAGATTCGACGGAGCAGCGAAACTGTACGACGCTGCAATCATACATTTCCGGTCGAATGTTCCGCCTACAAGCTATAGTAGAATTCTAATGTTCTATGACTAGTAATAATTATATTTATTAATTACTATTACTATTCAACCAACATTAGAATTCTTCTATAGCCTATGGGCGGATGCATTTGACTGGAAATGTACGATTGCAGCGTCGTACAGTTTAGCTGCACCGTTGAATCTTCTAACTTTCGACAGACACCATAAGCCTTCAATGACAGATTCAACGTTTGTATGTTTTTCGATGCTTTGTCGAATCTTCGTCATTCATGTTGAATTGTCAAGTTAGTTCTAGCTATTTTACTGCCTCTTTGGTTACAATCAGCCAATAACATTCATCATCATCATTATTTTTATTTTACTTCCCCCACCCAATTCCAGCAGCGATATTTTCTCTCTATGTCGAATCTTTTCTCTCTATAGTGTTGAATCTTTTCTCTCTATGTAGAATAATCTTAGACTAATAGAGTTAAGGTTAGGCACTAGGGATGGGCCCGGTGCTCGATTCGAACCCATGTTCGAATCGAGCATCGGGCGTTCGCTCGCTCGTCGAGCCCAGAACTATTTGGGCCATTCGCATCACATTCGTGTGATGCGAGCGGCCCCGCAATGCATTGCGGCCGGCGCGGCCGGCGCAGTGCATTGCTGGCTGATGATTGGCCAAGCATGCACTGTGACCCCGCATGCTTGGCCAATCACAGCGCCCGAAACTCGGAGAGCAATAATTGGCTACAGGCAGGACGCCTGTAGCCAATTACAGCTCAGGGGCTTTAGTACACGCCCCACCATTTAAAAGGCCGCCACGCCATCGGCCCCGGTCACATGAGTTCCGGCTTTAGGAGAGATTAGTCTGCTGATTCTGTCTTTGCTTGATACTGAAAGATTTGCTCTTCTTTGCTAAACCATTGGCTATTTCTTTGCTAAACCATTGCTACCTAAGTCATTGATCGTTCATTGCTGCTGATTGCACAGTTAGTGTGTTATTAGCTGCTGCTGGGGATTAGTCTGGTGCGTGCTTACTGTTAGTACAGTATTGCAGTAGTACCAACCGCAGTGCTGTTAGCACAGCATTGCACCCCAACAGCACCCATAGGACTTCTAGTGTGTTAGTGGCAGCAAACAGAGCTCCTATATTTTCTTCTCAGCAGCACCCATAGGACTTCTAGTGTGTTAGTGGCATCACACAGAGCTCCTATATTTTCTTCTCAGCAGCACCCATAGGACTTCTAGTGTGTTAGTGGCAGCAAACAGAGCTCCTATATTTTCTTCTCAGCAGCACCCATAGGACTTCTAGTGTGTTAGTGGCAGCAAACAGAGCTCCTATATTTTCTTCTCAGCAGCACCCATAGGACTTCTAGTGTGTTAGTGGCAGCAAACAGAGCTCCTATATTTTCTTCTCAGCAGCACCCATAGGACTTCTAGTGTGTTAGTGGCATCACACAGAGCTCCTATATTTTCTTCTCAGCAGCACCCATAGGACTTCTAGTGTGTTAGTGGCAGCAAACAGAGCTCCTATATTTTCTTCTCAGCAGCACCCATAGGACTTCTAGTGTGTTAGTGGCATCACACAGAGCTCCTATATTTTCTTCTCAGCAGCACCCATAGGACTTCTAGTGTGTTAGTGGCAGCAAACAGAGCTCCTATATTTTCTGCTCAGCAGCACCCATAGGACTTCTAGTGTGTTAGTGGCATCACACAGAGCTCCTATATTTTCTTCTCAGCAGCACCCATAGGACTTCTAGTGTGTTAGTGGCAGCAAACAGAGCTCCTATATTTTCTTCTCAGCAGCACCCATAGGACTTCTAGTGTGTTAGTGGCATCACACAGAGCTCCTATATTTTCTTCTCAGCAGCACCCATAGGACTTCTAGTGTGTTAGTGGCAGCAAACAGAGCTCCTATATTTTCTTCTCAGCAGCACCCATAGGACTTCTAGTGTGTTAGTGGCAGCAAACAGAGCTCCTATATTTTCTTCTCAGCAGCACCCATAGGACTTCTAGTGTGTTAGTGGCATCACACAGAGCTCCTATATTTTCTTCTCAGCAGCACCCATAGGACTTCTAGTGTGTTAGTGGCAGCAAACAGAGCTCCTATATTTTCTTCTCAGCAGCACCCATAGGACTTCTAGTGTGTTAGTGGCATCACACAGAGCTCCTATATTTTCTTCTCAGCAGCACCCATAGGACTTCTAGTGTGTTAGTGGCAGCAAACAGAGCTCCTATATTTTCTGCTCAGCAGCACCCATAGGACTTCTAGTGTGTTAGTGGCATCACACAGAGCTCCTATATTTTCTTCTCAGCAGCACCCATAGGACTTCTAGTGTGTTAGTGGCAGCAAACAGAGCTCCTATATTTTCTTCTCAGCAGCACCCATAGGACTTCTAGTGTGTTAGTGGCATCACACAGAGCTCCTATATTTTCTTCTCAGCAGCACCCATAGGACTTCTAGTGTGTTAGTGGCAGCAAACAGAGCTCCTATATTTTCTTCTCAGCAGCACCCATAGGACTTCTAGTGTGTTAGTGGCAGCAAACAGAGCTCCTATATTTTCTTCTCAGCAGCACCCATAGGACTTCTAGTGTGTTAGTGGCATCACACAGAGCTCCTATATTTTCTTCTCAGCAGCACCCATAGGACTTCTAGTGTGTTAGTGGCAGCAAACAGAGCTCCTATATTTTCTTCTCAGCAGCACCCATAGGACTTCTAGTGTGTTAGTGGCAGCAAACAGAGCTCCTATATTTTCTTCTCAGCAGCACCCATAGGACTTCTAGTGTGTTAGTGGCAGCAAACAGAGCTCCTATATTTTCTTCTCAGCAGCACCCATAGGACTTCTAGTGTGTTAGTGGCATCACACAGAGCTCCTATATTTTCTTCTCAGCAGCACCCATAGGACTTCTAGTGTGTTAGTGGCAGCAAACAGAGCTCCTATATTTTCTTCTCAGCAGCACCCATAGGACTTCTAGTGTGTTAGTGGCAGCAAACAGAGCTCCTATATTTTCTTCTCAGCAGCACCCATAGGACTTCTAGTGTGTTAGTGGCAGCAAACAGAGCTCCTATATTTTCTTCTCAGCAGCACCCATAGGACTTCTAGTGTGTTAGTGGCATCACACAGAGCTCCTATATTTTCTTCTCAGCAGCACCCATAGGACTTCTAGTGTGTTAGTGGCAGCAAACAGAGCTCCTATATTTTCTTCTCAGCAGCACCCATAGGACTTCTAGTGTGTTAGTGGCAGCAAACAGAGCTCCTATATTTTCTTCTCAGCAGCACCCATAGGACTTCTAGTGTGTTAGTGGCATCACACAGAGCTCCTATATTTTCTTCTCAGCAGCACCCATAGGACTTCTAGTGTGTTAGTGGCAGCAAACAGAGCTCCTATATTTTCTTCTCAGCAGCACCCATAGGACTTCTAGTGTGTTAGTGGCAGCAAACAGAGCTCCTATATTTTCTTCTCAGCAGCACCCATAGGACTTCTAGTGTGTTAGTGGCAGCAAACAGAGCTCCTATATTTTCTTCTCAGCAGCACCCATAGGACTTCTAGTGTGTTAGTGGCATCACACAGAGCTCATATATTTTCTTCTCAGCAGCACCCATAGGACTTCTAGTGTGTTAGTGGCAGCAAACAGAGCTCCTATATTTTCTGCTCAGCAGCACCCATAGGACTTCTAGTGTGTTAGTGGCATCACACAGAGCTCCTATATTTTCTTCTCAGCAGCACCCATAGGACTTCTAGTGTGTTAGTGGCAGCAAACAGAGCTCCTATATTTTCTTCTCAGCAGCACCCATAGGACTTCTAGTGTGTTAGTGGCATCACACAGAGCTCCTATATTTTCTTCTCAGCAGCACCCATAGGACTTCTAGTGTGTTAGTGGCAGCAAACAGAGCTCCTATATTTTCTTCTCAGCAGCACCCATAGGACTTCTAGTGTGTTAGTGGCAGCAAACAGAGCTCCTATATTTTCTTCTCAGCAGCACCCATAGGACTTCTAGTGTGTTAGTGGCATCACACAGAGCTCCTATATTTTCTTCTCAGCAGCACCCATAGGACTTCTAGTGTGTTAGTGGCATCACACAGAGCTCATATATTTTCTTCTCAGCAGCACCCATAGGACTTCTAGTGTGTTAGTGGCAGCAAACAGAGCTCCTATATTTTCTGCTCAGCAGCACCCATAGGACTTCTAGTGTGTTAGTGGCATCACAGAGAGCTCCTATATTTTCTTCTCAGCAGCACCCATAGGACTTCTAGTGTGTTAGTGGCAGCAAACAGAGCTCCTATATTTTCTTCTCAGCAGCACCCATAGGACTTCTAGTGTGTTAGTGGCATCACACAGAGCTCCTATATTTTCTTCTCAGCAGCACCCATAGGACTTCTAGTGTGTTAGTGGCAGCAAACAGAGCTCCTATATTTTCTTCTCAGCAGCACCCATAGGACTTCTAGTGTGTTAGTGGCAGCAAACAGAGCTCCTATATTTTCTTCTCAGCAGCACCCATAGGACTTCTAGTGTGTTAGTGGCATCACACAGAGCTCCTATATTTTCTTCTCAGCAGCACCCATAGGACTTCTAGTGTGTTAGTGGCAGCAAACAGAGCTCCTATATTTTCTTCTCAGCAGCACCCATAGGACTTCTAGTGTGTTAGTGGCATCACACAGAGCTCCTATATTTTCTTCTCAGCAGCACCCATAGGACTTCTAGTGTGTTAGTGGCAGCAAACAGAGCTCCTATATTTTCTTCTCAGCAGCACCCATAGGACTTCTAGTGTGTTAGTGGCAGCAAACAGAGCTCCTATATTTTCTTCTCAGCAGCACCCATAGGACTTCTAGTGTGTTAGTGGCATCACACAGAGCTCCTATATTTTCTTCTCAGCAGCACCGATAGGACTTCTAGTGTGTTAGTGGCAGCAAACAGAGCTCCTATATTTTCTTCTCAGCAGCACCCATAGGACTTCTAGTGTGTTAGTGGCAGCAAACAGAGCTCCTATATTTTCTTCTCAGCAGCACCCATAGGACTTCTAGTGTGTTAGTGGCATCACACAGAGCTCCTATATTTTCTTCTCAGCAGCACCCATAGGACTTCTAGTGTGTTAGTGGCAGCAAACAGAGCTCCTATATTTTCTTCTCAGCAGCACCCATAGGACTTCTAGTGTGTTAGTGGCAGCAAACAGAGCTCCTATATTTTCTTCTCAGCAGCACCCATAGGACTTCTAGTGTGTTAGTGGCATCACACAGAGCTCCTATATTTTCTTCTCAGCAGCACCCATAGGACTTCTAGTGTGTTAGTGGCAGCAAACAGAGCTCCTATATTTTCTTCTCAGTAGCACCCATAGGACTTCTAGTGTGTTAGTGGCAGCAAACAGAGCTCCTATATTTTCTTCTCAGCAGCACCCATAGGACTTCTAGTGTGTTAGTGGCAGCAAACAGAGCTCCTATATTTTCTTCTCAGCAGCACCCATAGGACTTCTAGTGTGTTAGTGGCATCACACAGAGCTCCTATATTTTCTTCTCAGCAGCACCCATAGGACTTCTAGTGTGTTAGTGGCAGCAAACAGAGCTCCTATATTTTCTTCTCAGCAGCACCCATAGGACTTCTAGTGTGTTAGTGGCAGCAAACAGAGCTCCTATATTTTCTTCTCAGCAGCACCCATAGGACTTCTAGTGTGTTAGTGGCAGCAAACAGAGCTCCTATATTTTCTTGTCAGCAGCACACATAGTACCTATAGTGTGTTAGTGTCAGCACCCATAGGACCTACAGTGTGTTGTGAGCACACATAGGAGTTCTATTTTTTATACTATATACACTACCGACTACAATGGCTGGAAGACCGCCAAGGAGAGGCAGAGCGTGCCGAGGCAAGAACACAGGGCAGGCAGGCTCTGTTTCTAGAGACAACAGTGCTGGCCGTGGACGTGGTCGTGCATCGTCATCAGCACGTGGCCATGGGACACGCTTGTCTTTGTTTTCGGCAGCTGGACATGTGGAGCCGCATCATGCCGAAGGCTTGGTAGAATGGATGACCAAGCCCTCCTCATCCTCCTCATCCTCTCTCACCCAGGCTCAGGGTACTGGCAGAGCAGCTGCCAACGCGTACTCAATGGCATCATCAGCCACCCCTTCCCTAGACCCACCATGTCCTCCTGAGGAGTCCCCCGAACTGTTTGAGCACAGTGTTGGGTACATGCTCCAGGAGGATGCCCAACGATTCGAAGGCTCGGATGATGATACCCAGCTTGAGGAAGTCAGTAGTGTGCGCGCAGAGAAAGGGGATGCTGAAGGACAGCAATCTGGCAGTAGTGTTCCACCAGCTGCAGCTTACTGCCAGGTTTGCTCTAGTGGTGAAGAGGGAGGGGATGATGAGGTCACTGACTCCACGTGGGTGCCTGAAGGGAGAGAGGAGGAGGAGGAGGAGGAGGATGCAGCGTCACATGTCCAACGAGGCAGGATGCCCCCTGGAGGCCAGCTAGAGGCCAGCACAGCAACTGTACCACACCGCAGAGCTCCGCCTGTGCAGGGCGCTGCCTCTGCACGTTATCACAAAAGTTCTTTGGTGTGGGCCTTTTTTGAGACGAGTGCATCAGATCGCACCACTGCTATTTGCAATATTTGTCTCAAGCGTATCTCGCGTGGCCAAAACATCAGCCGCTTGGGCACCACAAGCATGAGCAGACATATGTCGACCTGCCATGCAGCTCGTTGGCAAGCACACATAAAAGACCCACACCAAAGAACAAAGCGGACCTCTCCTTGCTCCTCATCAGCTGGGATCTCCATCCCCACTATATCTTCAGTCCTCTCTGAAAGCTGCTCTGAGAGGACTGAAGGTGTAGAATTAGGTGTGTCACAACCAAGTACTTGCAGTACACCGACGTCCGATTGTAGCAGGCAAATTTCCCTGCCCCAGCTGCTGGACCGTCGAAAGAAGTATACTCCCAGCCATCCACATGCCCAGCGGTTGAATGCTAGCTTGGCTAAATTGCTAGCACTTCAACTGCTGCCTTTTCAGTTGATAGACTCGGCCCCCTTCCGTGAGTTTGTTCAATGTGCGGTTCCTCAGTGGCAGGTTCCCAAACGCCACTTTTTCTCACGGAAGGCAATTCCGTCTCTCTACTGGCATGTGGAAGGCAATGTCCATGCCTCGCTGGACAGGGCGGTCAGCGGTAAGGTGCATATTACCGCTGACTCATGGTCCAGCAGGCATGGACAGGGACGTTATCTTTCTTTCACGGCCCATTGGGTCACTCTATTGGTAGCTGGGAGGGATGCAGGACAAGGTGCAGTAGTGTTGGAGGTTGTTCCGCCACCACGCCTCCAAAATGCTACTACTGGTTGTGACACACCTCTCTCCTCCACCCCCTCCTCTTCTTCTTCCTCCATGTCCTCTTCGAGTGCTCTGTCCTCGGAACCAGCGGTGCTCCGTAGGCGTACAAGGGGCTACGCGAGTACGCAGGCAAAAAGATGCCATGCCGTGCTTGCGCTGGTGTGTTTGGGGGACAGGAGCCACACTGGGCCAGAGGTTCTGGCAGCTCTGCAGGGGCAGGCCGAGAGGTGGTTGACGCCACGCCAGCTTAAGCCAGGAATGGTCGTTTCTGATAATGGCACCAACCTCCTCTCCGCCCTGCAACAGGGGCAGCTGACCCATGTGCCCTGTATGGCTCACGTCCTCAACCTGGTGGTGCAGCGGTTCTTGGGCAGGTTCCCAGGCTTACAGGATGTCCTGAGGCAGGCCAGGAAAGTCTGTGTGCATTTCCGCCGATCTTATAATGCCAGTGCTCGGCTGACTGAGCTGCAAAAGGAGCTGAACCTGCCCAAGAACCGCCTAATATGTGACATGCCCACCAGGTGGAACTCAACGTTGGCCATGCTGCAGCGACTGCACACGCAGCAGAGGGCCATCAATGAGTACCTTTGCGACTACGGCACCAGGACAGGGTCAGGGGAGCTTGGCTTTTTTTCCCCACGCCAGTGGAGCATGATCAGGGATGCATGCACTGTCCTCTCACCATTTGAGGAGGCCACGAGGATGGTGAGCAGTGACAGTGCATGCATCAGTGACACTGTACCTCTTGTCCACCTGTTGGAGCATACGCTGCGTGGGATAATGGACAGGGCACTTGAGGCAGAACAGAGGCAGGAAGAGGAGGACTTCCTTGTCTCTCAAGGCCCCCTTTATCCAGACAATGTTCCTTCTGTCCCACCCATCACACAGGAAGAGGAGGAGGAGGAGGAGGAGGAGGAGGAGGATTGTGTGAGCATGGAGGTGGAGCCTGGCACTCAGCATCAGCAGCAGCAGTCTTTTAGGGATGATGTACAGTCCCAACAAACCAGTGGACTTGTACGTGGCTGGGAGGAGGTGGCTGGCGATCATGTCATCCTCAGTGACCCAGAAGACTCCGGACCGAATGCCTCAGCTAACCTACGCTGCATGGCCTCCCTGATCCTGCAAAGCCTGCGGAAGGATCCTCGTGTTCTTCGGATCAAGGAGAGTGACCATTACTGGCTGGCCACTCTCCTTGATCCACGGTACAAGGGTAAGGTTGCGGACCTTATCTTGCCGTCGCAGAGGGAGCAGAGGATGAGACATCTCAGGGAGGCCTTGCAGAAAGGTCTGTGCAACGCGTTCCCAGAAACTGGGAGGTTACAAACTCCTGGTCCTGGACGACGAGTTGCTGAGGCTTCGGTCAGTAGCAGAAGGAGCGGTGGGGAAGGTGGACGTCTGACCGATGCGTTCAGACAATTTTTTAGTCCGCAGCCCCAAGGTATGATCGGTTCCAGCAACCATCGCCAGCGTCTGATATACATGGTGCAGGAATACCTAGGGGCAAGGTCAGACTTGGACACCTTTCCCACCGAAAATCCTCTGGCTTACTGGTTCCTGAGGATGGATCACTGGCCAGAGCTTGCACAGTATGCAATTGAGCTACTGGCCTGTCCTGCATCCAGCGTTCTTTCCGAACGCACATTCAGTGCTGCTGGAGGATTTGTCACCGATCATAGGGTGCGCCTGTCCACCGACTCGGTTGATCGACTGACCTTCATAAAAATGAATCAGTCTTGGATCACCACCTGAAGCGGATATAACGGAATAATTTATAATGTCACATCCCTTCAAGACTGCCTATGCTGATGCTGAGTGACTGTCCTGTTATGTTCACTGACTATCCTCTTCCTCCTCCTCAATGATCCATGCCACCACACCAGTGCCTAAGGCACAATTTTTCAGCCCCTGTATAACAGGGGCGTGTAATTACAATTTTTTAAAAAGATGCTTCGCAACAGGTGTGACTGCTGTGCTCAGAGTACAGTATCTGTGAGGGGTTGCAGTGTTGTGGCACCAGCACCAGTGCCTAAGGCACAATTTTTCAGCCCCTGTTGGGGCGTGTAATTACAATTTTTAGGCAATGCTTTGCAACAGGTCTCATTGCTGTGCTCAGAGTACAGTATCTGTGAGGGGTTGCAGTGTTGTGGCACCAGCACCAGTGCCTAAGGCACAATTTTTCAGCCCCTGTATAACAGGGGCGTGTAATTACAATTTTTTAAAAAGATGCTTCGCAACAGGTGTGACTGCTGTGCTCAGAGTACAGTATCTGTGAGGGGTTGCAGTGTTGTGGCACCAGCACCAGTGCCTAAGGCACAATTTTTCAGCCCCTGTTGGGGCGTGTAATTACAATTTTTAGGCAATGCTTTGCAACAGGTCTCATTGCTGTGCTCAGAGTACAGTATCTGTGAGGGGTTGCAGTGTTGTGGCACCAGCACCAGTGCCTAAGGCACAATTTTTCAGCCCCTGTATAACAGGGGCGTGTAATTACAATTTTTTAAAAAGATGCTTCGCAACAGGTGTGACTGCTGTGCTCCAAGTACAGTATCTGTGAGGGGTTGCAGTGTTGTGGCACCAGCACCAATGCCTAAGGCACAATTTTTCAGACCCTGTTTAACAGGGGCGTGTAATTACAAATCTTGATCTAATAGTTCACAGCAGGGCCCATTCCTGCGCCCACCAAGAGTAACTATGAGGGCCTACAGTCTTGTGGCAACACCGTCCACCACCACCACCACCACCAAAGGCCCAATTTTTCTGCCCTGTTCAACAGGTGCATGCAATTACAAATCTTGATCTAATAACTCACAGCAGGGCCCATTCCTGCACCCACCAAGAGTAACTGTGAGGGCTTACAGTCTTGTGGCAACACCGTCCACCACCACCACCACCACCACCAAAGGCCCAATTTTTCTGCCCAGTTCAACAGGTGCATGCAAGTACAAATCTTGATCTATTAACTCACAGCAGGGCCCATTCCTGTGCCCACCAGTCTTGTGGCTACACCAACATCTAATAGGGCAAATTTCTGCAGAGTATATACGGCAGGCCCCTACTTTCAAACATCCAACTTACAAACGACTCCTACTTGCAAACGGCAAGAGAAAACAGGAAGTGAGAGGAAATCTACCCCTAGGAAGGAAAATTCTATCCTGTTAGATTTAATTTGGGAAAAAGGTATCTCCTCTCTACTGATGCTTTATCACCAATCCTTGTTTCAATTAAAACCCCACTTTTCCAAAAACATTTGTCATTGGGACGGAAAGTGAGGTGACATGTTCTGAACAGATGTGCAAAGACAGCAAATGTTACAGGGGTGATAACCCCTCCCTATGTTCTCCAAAAAGCTTAAAAATTGATTTTTTTGGGATGTAGCTACACTTCATAATGTACCTGTTCAGATTCTACTTAATGTGACAGCAGGAAGGTAAAGTCACCTGGTTGCATCCAGGGGGGTAGATATATTTCTCCCAGATTCAGGCTTTATGCTGACTTATACAACTAGGGTGGAGAGTTGTATAAGCCCAGCTGAGGCTAGTAGGCTCATGGATGACTCATACCTCTAGGGAGAGTGTGGGGCGTCGTACAGACAGGGAGTTGATGAGGCCAGCTGAAGCTTGTCAGCTCATTTAGGCCTCTATAAGAACTCCCAGATTCATTAGGTGTTAGCTCATGCCTGGACCCAGACCTGTGTGGACTGTCTAGGGAGAGTGAACCCCTGTGCGGTGAGGCAAAGCCTGTGTGGCTATTTGTTTGGACTTTTACTAAACCAGGGACTTAGGGACTAGGACAGCACCAGGCTGATCCCAGTTGTTAGTTTAGGAAACCTGCATGTTTAGTCAGAGGTCAAACTGACCAGGATTTATTTTGTTTATGTTTCTTTTTGGCTTTGCTGTGTTTTTGTCACTGTACATAGAGAAATAAACCGCACCTTTTGATTTTGAAAACCACAACCTCCGTCTGCTGGCCCTGTTTTTGTGTGGGGAGCCCAACCAGGGGGTCACACACACCCGCTACTGAGTTAACCCCCTCACAGTTGGTGGAGAACCAGTGGCAGTTTTTTTTAAGCCAGCATGGAGGAGATACTGAAACAGCTGGCTCTAGCAAATGCCAATCAACAGCAGACAAATGCAGGTTTGCTAAGGAGCCTTGCAGCCCAGCAGCAAGCTCATCAACAAGCCCAGCAGCAATCTGAGGCCCGCTTCATAGACCTGTTACAGAAGCAAGAGCAGAGACTACAACAAATGGAAGCAGTAATGCAGCAACGTCCGCAGACCAGTGAGGAAAGCCGTCCCACTAATACCGCGTCCTTTGGGGTGAGTCGTTTATTGACAAAAATGACTGGAGAGGATGATCCAGAGGTATTTTTGACCACATTTGAAAGGACTGCTGAAAGAGAAAAGTGGCCTGAGGAGCAGTGGGCTGGACTGGTGGCTCCTCTGTTAACTGGTGAATCGCAGAAGGCTTACTATGACCTAGAGCCTGACCAAGCAAAAGACTATGTGATGCTAAAAGCTGAAATATTGGCAAGGCTGGGTGTCACCCTGGCTGTCCGGGCTCAGCGTGTGCATAACTGGACTTTCCAGCTTGGAAAAACCCCCAGGTCTCAAATGTATGATCTCATTCACCTGAGCAGGAAGTGGCTACAGCCAGAGACTTTGTCCGCACCAGAGATTGTGGAACGTGTTGTAATGGATCGGTTTTTGAGAGCTCTTCCTACTGCCATCCAAAAGTGGGTAAGCCATGGAGACCCAGAGACGGCCGGTGGTCTTGTGGATCGTGTAGAGAAATACTTGGCTACAGAGAACCTGACGGCCTCTTCCAGAGACTCTCGGACTTTCCACCCTAAGACCAGACCATCCCCAGGGGCGGATAAGAGGATTCCAAGGGGTGAGGGTGGAGAGAGTGAGAGGGTGGGAGCTCTACCCAAAGTTTGGCGAGAACAGCCTGGGAAGTCAGGGGCTCAAGAGGCAGCCAAAAGGATTGTTTGCTACCGCTGCCGGCAAGCGGGACATATTGCAGCAAATTGCCCGGTTGTGGAGGAACCCATGCAATGTGACTTTCTGACGGACAGACGTCAGTCGCTGTGTGCGACAGTCGCATGCACTGCCATTCGGGGAACTGAGAAACATTTATGCAAAATGTGTATTAATGGTAGAAATGTTGTGGTATTACTGGATTCAGGTAGCCTTGTGACCCTGATAAAGGCTGAATTAGTTAAAACAGAGGTCTCTGGGAATAGCAAGGTAGCTGTTATTTGTGTGCATGGGGACACCCGAGAGTATCCAGTGACTACAGTGTGTTTCGAGACCCCCAAAGGTACCCTCTCTCATCCAGTGGGGTTAGTATCTCAATTACCGCATGATGCCATTGTGGGAAGAGATTTTCCGAAGTTCTGGGAACTGTGGGATGATCCTGAGCCCCCCACTGGTGCCCCTATGTACCAGGAATGTGATAGCCAGAACTCCTCTGAGAGTGGTGAGGACTCTCCAGAATTTCCCTTGTCAGTATTGGCAGGGGAGACTCAAGAAACTGGAGAGGAGCCCACCTCCTCAGACGAAAACCTACCGTCTGTGGAGTTTTCTGATCTGGAGGTTCACAGGGAAAATTTTGCCACAGAACAGTTAAAAGACCCCGCCCTAATAAAGGCACGGGAAAACGTAGTGGAAATAGATGGCGAGTTAGTGAACCCAGATAATACCTGCACTTACCCATACTTCAGCGTAGAGAAGGACCTACTGTATCGGGTGGCAAAAAGGGCAGAAGAAACCATTGAGCAGCTTGTGGTGCCCAAACCTTACAGGAAGTTGGTGTTGGAGTTGGCCCATGGGCACATTCTTGGAGGTCATCTGGGGACAGAGAAAACCCGAGAGAGGGTATTACAGAGATTCTATTGGCCTGGGGTGATGAAGGACATAGAAAATTATTGTTCCTCCTGCCCTGTGTGTCAGAGGTCGGCCCCGATGCCACATTTCCGTAGCCCGCTGGTCCCTCTACCCATCATTGAGGTCCCGTTTGAGAGAATCGCAATGGATTTGGTAGGTCCTATAATCAAGTCCGCTAGGGGGCACCAGTACATATTGGTTATAATGGACTATGCCACCCGTTATCCAGAAGCGATCCCTCTCAGAAATACCTCGGCCAAAACCATAGCCAAAGAGCTATCTCTTGTTTTTAGCCGGGTGGGTATTTGTAAAGAACTGCTTACGGACCAAGGTACACCCTTTATGTCCCGAGTTATGAAAGAGCTGTGTAAATTGTTCAAAGTGACGCAATTGCGTACATCTGTGTATCACCCCCAAACCGATGGGCTGGTTGAAAGATTCAACAAAACCCTAAAACAAATGTTGAAGAAAGTGGTGGATAGAGATGGAAAGGATTGGGACTGTCTACTTCCTTATTTGATGTTTGCTATTAGGGAGGTGCCCCAATCCTCTACGGGATTCTCCCCCTTTGAGTTACTGTATGGGAGACACCCAAGAGGGCTGTTGGATATTGCCAAGGAAACTTGGGAAAGTGAGAGTTCTCCCCACAGGAGTGTGATTGAGCATGTCGCCCTGATGCAAGATCGAATTGCACAGGTAATGCCCATCGTGAAGGAACATTTGGCCCAAGCGCAGTTGGCACAGCAGAGAGTGTACAACCGTGGAGCAAAGACCCGTACCTTTTCCCCGGGGGATAGGATATTGGTACTTGTCCCTACGGTTGAAAGTAAATTCCTTGCCAAATGGCAAGGCCCCTACGAGATAATGGAAAAAGTGAGCGAAGTGAATTACAAGGTCAGACAACCAGGAAGGCGAAAGCCCGAACAGATATATCACGTTAATCTGTTGAAAGCCTGGAGGGATAGAGAGTCCCTAGTCGCAGAAACTTGGTCACCAGCTCAAACTGGTTGCGTGATTCCGGAGGTTGGAATAGCAGCCACCTTGTCACAACCCCAACAACAGGAGGTTAAGGAGTTTGTGCTTCGCAACAAGGAGGTGTTCTCTGAGCTGCCGGGACAAACATCTGGGGTAGAGCATGATATTATTACCCCGCCCGGTGAAAGGGTGAAGTTAAAACCCTATCGGATCCCAGAGGCCCGACGGGAGGCAATACGGGAGGAAGTACAGAAAATGCTGAACTTAGGGGTGATAGAGGAGTCCCAAAGTGATTGGTCTAGTCCCATTGTGTTGGTGCCTAAACCGGATGGGAGCTGGCGATTTTGTAACGATTTTCGTCAGTTGAACAAAGTTACAAAATTTGACACCTACCCCATGCCACGTATAGATGAGTTGATCGACCGGCTGGGAACAGCCCGATACATGACGACTCTTGACCTCACAAAAGGGTATTGGCAAATTCCCCTGGCCAAGTCGGCCAAAGAGAAAACCGCATTTGTAACCCCAGACGGGGCGTTCCAATATAAGAGAATGCCGTTCGGGTTACAGAATGCGCCGGCCACATTCCAGCGGAAAATGGACCAGATACTGAGGCCCCATCGGAAGTATGCTGCGGCTTACCTGGATGACGTAATTGTCCATAGCACAGATTGGGCCTCACATCTGCCAAAAGTGCAAGCAGTCCTAGACTCTATCCGGGAAGCGGGGTTTACGGCTAACCCCAAGAAGTGTACCATTGGGCAGGAGGAGGCCAAATATCTTGGGTACACCATTGGCAGGGGAGTGATAAAACCCCAACTCAACAAAGTCGAGGCCATCCAGAGTTGGCCACGTCCCAACAGCAAGAAGCAGGTACGGGCCTTTCTGGGAATCGCGGGTTATTATCGGCGCTTCATTCCCCACTTTGCTTCTAAGGCTGTGCCCCTAACCAACCTGACGAAAGGGAAAGGGTCGGTCATGATTAAATGGACCCCCGAGGCTGAGGCAGCATTCCAATTCTTGAAACAAGCCTTATGTAGCCAGCCAGTGTTGTACTCACCCGACTTCTCTAAAGACTTTGTCGTACAAAGTGATGCGTCAGATGTGGGGTTAGGAGCAGTATTGTCCCAGGTCTGGAACGGGGAAGAGCACCCAGTCATTTACCTCAGCAGGAAGTTGAAGTCCCATGAGGTAAATTACGCCACGGTTGAAAAGGAGTGTTTAGCGGTGAAGTGGGCTCTAGATTCCCTTCCGTACTATCTGCTAGGTAGGCACTTTGACATGGTTACGGATCACGCTCCGTTAAAGTGGATGGCTCAAAACAAGGAGACAAATAGAAGAGTGAATAGGTGGTTCCTGGCCCTACAGGAATTCAACTTCACAGTAAAGCATCGCCCTGACGTTCAAATGGGGAATGTGGATGCTTTGTCTCGAGTACATGAATGCCTGATTGCTGGTGTTCCAACCCCAAGGTTAAAACAAGAGGGGGGGGTATGTGACAGCAGGAAGGTAAAGTCACCTGGTTGCATCCAGGGGGGTAGATATATTTCTCCCAGATTCAGGCTTTATGCTGACTTATACAACTAGGGTGGAGAGTTGTATAAGCCCAGCTGAGGCTAGTAGGCTCATGGATGACTCATACCTCTAGGGAGAGTGTGGGGCGTCGTACAGACAGGGAGTTGATGAGGCCAGCTGAAGCTTGTCAGCTCATTTAGGCCTCTATAAGAACTCCCAGATTCATTAGGTGTTAGCTCATGCCTGGACCCAGACCTGTGTGGACTGTCTAGGGAGAGTGAACCCCTGTGCGGTGAGGCAAAGCCTGTGTGGCTATTTGTTTGGACTTTTACTAAACCAGGGACTTAGGGACTAGGACAGCACCAGGCTGATCCCAGTTGTTAGTTTAGGAAACCTGCATGTTTAGTCAGAGGTCAAACTGACCAGGATTTATTTTGTTTATGTTTCTTTTTGGCTTTGCTGTGTTTTTGTCACTGTACATAGAGAAATAAACCGCACCTTTTGATTTTGAAAACCACAACCTCCGTCTGCTGGCCCTGTTTTTGTGTGGGGAGCCCAACCAGGGGGTCACACACACCCGCTACTGAGTTAACCCCCTCACATTAAGAACAAACCTACAGTCCATGTCTTGTTTGCACCACCTATATACTGCTGTTCAGAGTATATAGGGTTGTAGGTATAGGGTTTTATTTTGGGTGCGGGGTCCCCCTTAGTATCCATACAAGACCCAAAGGGGCTGGGGTGGGGGGGGGGGGTGATGGGGTAGCCATGCCATTTTTCTCAAGGATTTTCAGCCATATGGCGGCCAGGACAAGACATGACATTAAAGCCGCAAGTGGTTTTAAATGGCTTCTTTTTTTCCTTTACAAATGTCATTTTGTGCAAGGACAGTTCTAAACACGGGAAACACATGCCACTTCACAGGCATACTTTAGACACCCCCCAGGTACCGTATTTAAAGGAAAATTTCACTTTTTTTTTTTTCACTTTATGCATCATTAAAATGACTGCTCCCGAAAAAACTTTAGTTTTTAAAATTTCTTTTTGCATTGATATATGTCCCCTGGGGCAGGACCCGGGTCCCCAAACCTGTTTTATAACATTAACATGCATATTGGCCGTTGTAATTAGCAATTTTGATTTCGAACGTTCGCGTCCATTATAACGAATAGGGTTCGAAAATTCGCGCGAACTTTCGGTCCGTTCGAAGGTTCTGGTGCGAACCGAACCCGGGGGTGTTCGGCTCATCCCTATTAGGCACATTCGACCACAGGTTCGATAGACACAGATTGTTATTATCAGCGTCACGTCGAATCTCCTATCTATATCGAACTGTTGTCGCAACAAAAATGAAAATAAAGCATTTGTTTATGTCGGATCTTTCGGTTTTTGGATTCTGTGCTTTCGTTTTCGTTTGTTAAAACGATAACGAAAATACCTGAAATTCGGACGAAAATGCATTCGGACGAAAACAAATGCACATGTCTATAAAGGAATATAAATAACAGGGTTGATAAAGCAACAGGGTGAAATAATTAAGGTACATTGGGTTATGCGAGACAAGGGTGCAGGAATAATATTAAAACGTATATGATTTATTCCATAAAAAACAATATCATCACTTACATCAAGATTGTCTGTGTAATTCCTGAGTGCAGAAAACAGTGTGCTTTAGAATGACCTGGAGCCCAAAGTGGATCACAGTGGTGGATGGTAAGGCCTGATTCAGATGACGTTGGACCCACAGTAGCTGTCAAACTCAGTGGCCTGAGTAATGGGGGCATACTCCCATAGAAAGGAGGTCTTTTGGAGGGGGGGTGAGCAGTCTCAGTCTGCTGACATACCTCCAAAACGTATGAATACTATTCAGTCCTTATTGGCGGAGTCTGCATATGCTTAGACTTGGAGCAATTTTGTAAACTGTGTCAAAAGTTTCCACCATGGGTTCTCTCAAAAGTCTGTTAGCCATTAGTCAAGATGGCCATCCTTATTGTTATTATATCTGCAAAGTGAGTTTTCAGCCTATAAGAGGTATTAAACGCAAAAACAAAAACATTGTATATCGCAGCTTTCTCATCTTTTAAATGTGGTGGCTGCATTAGTTTACTTTTTTAGGCTTTTTTACCTCATTTTCCCTGGAGACAGTGGCGGCTAATGCTCCAAATTTTTGGCGGGGCGCAAACAAACTGAAAATAAAAATGCATCAATTGTAGCCAATGTGCCCATCAAACGCAGCTATTGTGCCCAATCAAATGCAGCCACTGTGCCCATCAAAAGCAGCCACTGTGCCCATCAAAAGCAGCCACTGTGCCCATCAAAAGCAGCCACTGTGCCCATCAAACGCAGTCACTGTGCCCATCAAGTGCAGCCACTGTGCCCATCAAGCGCAGCCACTGTGCCATCAAACTCAGCCACTGTGCCATCAAACGCAGCCACTGTACCCATAAACTGCCACCACTGTGCCATCAAATGCAGCTACTGTACCCATCAATTGCTGCCACTGTGCCCATCAATTGCCGCTACTGTGCCCCATCAATTGCTGCCAGTGTGCCCATCAATTGCTACCACTGTGCCCATCAATTGCCGCTACTGTGCCCCATCAATTGCCGATACTGTGTCCCATCAATTGCTGCCAGTGTGCCCATCAATTGCCGCTACTGTGCCCCATCATTTACTGCTACTGTGCCCCATCAAATGCTGCCAGTGTGCATCCCCCGCCCGGCACTTACCTGTCTCAGGTCACGGCGCTGTCCTCCATGCTCCGAGTCCTCGATGTTTTCTCCCGTCCTCTTCCCATCCTCTGCTATGATTGGACGCCTGATAGGCATCCTATCACAGCGCCTGTCGCTTCAGCCAAACAGATGACAGGTAACCAGACCCGAGCACCTGATTGGCTGAGTTATCGATTTATTCGCTTCCCTAACACAACACTGAGTGAACAGCAACCGCACAGCATTGCGCCCGCTGTTTACCATTTTGGAAGCCTATTAGAGCCTATGGCTCTAATCAGGACGCCTATTAGAGCCCACGGCTCTAATCAGGCGCTTCCAAAAACACCCCCGCCGCTGTTATTCAAATGCCCAGAGGGGCCAGACACCTGAATAGGGGGCGGCAGCGGCGACCATAGATAGATTCATGCAATGCATGTATCTATCTATGGTGATAGAGGGGTGACAGGAGAGAGGGGGTGGCGCTCCTGTGCCCTTTATGGACGCACCGCCACTGCCTGGTGATCCAGCAATTGACACACTTTCTGTCTTAGGGTGTCTCCACGCAATGGAGGAGCAATGCAGACACCTTTGGACAGCAGCATTTTCATTCTGGGAATAGGGTAGTGTTAAATGCACTAGCATGCTTAGATGGGCTTAACCAACAAATTAAACCTGAAGATTGTTTAAACATTTACAGCAACAGTTTTTTCCTTTCGGGAATGAAGGGTTTACATGAATAAATATCCCAACAATGTTAAATGGTTTGTCTAGAGTCTAGACTCTCTAACTGCCAATTTTGCTGGTCAGGTTGCTTTGTTTGATTTAAAAAAGTGTTGCGCTGCCATTCAAAGATAATACATATGTGTATATCAAATTCATAAACTGTGCTCAGACTCCTAAACATATGATATTACAGTCCAATAAAGGGTAAAAAATCCACTGTGAAAATGAGTAATCTTCACACCCCAGTCGTGCCATATTATTTTCATGTAAGCTACCAGACATTCAGACCCCAAATCAAAAGAGGTTTGAAAGTGCTATATAATGACAGATCCTGAGCCGGGGAGCACCGAATTTTCAAAGCCGGGCACCCCTTCCGTAGACTCCCATGTTAAACGGTAATTTCTCTGGTGATTTTGGGGACCCGGTACCGGCCGGTCGTAGGGGCCCCTGGACCCGATACTTGGCACACATGTAGCCCCATTTCTCCTCTACAAGTGTGCAAAGTTTGTTGTCTGGGGGACCTACGGCCGGGGAGCACCGATTTTTCAAATCCGAGCACCCCTTCCATAGACTCCCATGTTAAACGTCAGTCTAGTCATGGACACAGTGAGGCATGGGCACAGTGAGGCATGGGCACAGTAACAGTGAGGCATGGGCACAGTGAGGCATGGACACAGTGAGACATGGACACAGTGAGGCATGGGCACAGTAAGGCACAGTGAGGCATGTACATGGACACAGTGAGGCAAAGTGAGGCACAGTGAGGCATGCAGATGGACACCCTAGGCTTATACTCGAGTCAATACGTTTTCCCAGTTTTCTGTGGTAAAATTAGGTGCCTCGGCTTATATTCGGGTCGGCTTATACTCGAGTATATACGGTACACATAAAATCAAGATTGCAAATAAATCTCATACCAAACTGTCTTAAAAATGTATATGATATAAAATCAATAAAGAATAAAAATAATGTTCACAAAAAAGGAGGAACATAAAAAAGAAGAGAAAATATAAAAGAAAATACAAAACAAAAATATATAGAAAATACGCAAAAATATGTAAAAATACCAAAAAGACTATTATTGTTACTATTATAACTATTATTAATGAAGCAGTTGATATCCCACATAATATTACATCTTCATCTGGTAAATCCAGCATGCCTCAAGCCATGATATTGCTCATCACATTGTTACCTCCAGAGGCGTTGCTAGGTCTTCAAAAGATCTGGGACTAGAGCCCGCAGCAACAGTCACCAACCTTTTTGCAGGCCTAGGGTGGGGGGGGGGGGGGCACGCCGGTGGTAAGCAACTTTTCATGGGCATTGGCTAGTGTTGGCTCTTCAATCATCATGGCACCATGGGTTGATATGGTGTTAGGGTGATTGAAGCGCATTGTTTTTATTGTTACATTGTAATACATAATGAAGTGGTTCAACTCGCCATAATGCAGAATCAGTGGGAGCCCTGTGCATGTCACTTGCCCTATCTCCTGCCACCAGATGCAGCATGTCACTTGCCACCGTCACCTGTGTTGTGGAGAATTTTATGAAGATGCATTTAAATGTATTGTCATAGTGTCACCCAGTGTTGGTACTTCCGCAACCCGCTCTAAAGAGCTGACTGGGGCAGTCTGAGGCTGGTTGAGATTAACTTCCTGGTTTGGGGAAGGGTGTTTGCGGAGTGAGGCCTCTCTGCAAACACATTATCGGCTTAGCGGGTGTGTTCTCTTTTCATCTCTGTATGCCTGATCAGCATTTTGAGGTGGTGACATGGGCGCACACCTGCAGAGAAGCTCCCCTCATCAGGAACTGTGCTCATTTATTCTTGTATTCTTGTATTCTTGGTGGAGCTCCTGTGGGCTCACTTCCTATGGAGGGTGGGTCACATGTTGTGAGTTTAATAAAAACCGTTTATGGGCGTCGACTTGGCAGAGTTTGCTGGGATGCCTTGATGATAAGACCTGTCTGGTGGTACTGCTTCTTGGAATGAATGGCAAAGGGAATGGATGGTGAGTGAATTTTAGCCTAAAGATAGCATTATTGCAATAAGATGAAATCTGAAGTCTGTGCTTATTTAGCACAGGAAATATGGGCTGTGTGCTCTGTATACAACCTATATTTCCACGACAGTAAATGGCGGGCCAGGACCTTTGGGAATAGATGGAGCCCCTTTGGGCATCAAGTCGAGATGGGGGGGAGTATGGATGCACGATCCGATGCGTGGGGGCTCTGCTCTGTAAAATGACTAATTGCGGCCTCTTTGAGCATCAGATCAACAGAGGGGGAGTATGGATGTACAATCTGATGTGTGAAGAGGCTGTACTTTGTAAAAGAACAAATTTTTCGTCTTTTTCAAATAATGCTGTAAGTTTGCTGTGTATGTGTATGTGTGTGTGTGAGTGTGTGTGTGTTTTGTTGGGAGAAAGATTGTATGCCTGTGAACACGATCATATGGGCCTGTTTGTGGATGTCTGTGAATCCGATCGTATGTGTGTGATTCTGTCATCGTTTGTCTGTTGTATGAGAAATGTAAGAGAGATGGCTGTTTGGGAAAATGACCTGTGTGCTCATGCATGCCGGCTGCATTGTTAAAGATGACTGCTGCATTGAGCCATAAGCCATGTGCTTTGGTGGGGGTGGGGGGCCAGCATGGCCATCTACAATGGTGGAAGTTGGTGACTCTCTGTAAATAGCATGCAGGAGTTTTGTGCTCGAGGGGCTACGCCCTGAGAGATGATCTGATGTTACAAGCAACAATATACTGTATGTGTGTAGTGTTTTCTATGAAAAATAGAAATGGATAGATTGTGATTTTTGCCTTTGTATGGGACCAAGACACATGTCCTCATAAGTTTAAAAATATTTTAAGTAAAGAGTTTGGTTTTAAGTTGAAAGCAGCTTGCTGCATTTTCAAGTGGCCAGGCATTGTTGGAAGCCAGACAATAGTATGTCTGTGCGATGGCTTGTTATGGAAGCTGATGCCACTGTGTGTGTGTGTGTGTGTGTGAACTTTAGGTAGAGAAAAGTGTTGAATAATGTTGTGCACGTGTAGCGGCCTCACCCCATCTCCTTTTTCCAGGGGCATGTCACACGACAGGGTGAGATGCGCTACGGTCCATGTCCTCCCCATGGCTGTGGGTGAGGTGAAGGCCAGTATCTTCCTCGGGCCAATGTGCGTTAGTTATGAAACTCAGTCTGTGCTGGAACCCTCCTTTGCTCCCATTAACCAGAGTCCACACACCGATCACGGTCCAACTTTTGCTTTATTGTAAGCTCCACAATAAACAATGCTTCTGTAGCCAACTGGTTGGAACGTTTTAACAGCCTGATACGGTGGGATGAGCAGGTCGAGGCACTATCCTAATTTCAAATCTAAACCACTGTGGTTTCACCAGTGGTTATCGTAGCACAGAACATAGAACTTGTGAGTCTCTACCAGCAACTCAAGAGAACGTATTTAGGAGTACCTTCGCTGCGTTGTGGCCCATATCAGGGGAAGATGTCCCTCTAAGGGAGTTACCAGAGGCCCATCCGTCACCGGGTTGATGCTGCTCCGGGTCTCTGGACGGGTGACCTCCCCGGCCTCCTCACCTCAGATGCGGGTCCCATCCACCTCGGGGACCCTCGGATCACTTCGCCCTTGTGGGACCCAATCGAAGTTACTGGGCCCCAGGCCTACGATCTAGTACCTCACCCCAGGCTAAAGGTGCCTGGGATGGACTCCAACTCCATTCCGGCCAGGCCTAGGGCGCCTGGGCCAGAACTCCAAACCGCCAGCACCCAGGCCTAAGGTGCCTGGGTACGTGAAGAGAAGATCCTCGAAGACCTCGTGGCGAGGGCGTCTCCCCCTTTTATCTCCTCCCATCGACACCACGGCGGGTTCCCCGCCCCAGCCGTACCATCTCCGGAAAGGGACAAAAAGGGTAGCACTGTGGCAGTGATTCTACCTTGAGCCTGTAGGTACCCCGCCACCCACAGGCCAAGGAGAATAATACACCACCCAATCCTCCACGAATACAAAGGGGTCCAAAACCTCTCACAATTACACACCTGGGTCATACTACCACCCAGGTGTACCCCAACTAGATTTAAAGACCCCGCTACATACTCTCCCCTGTGATTTGACGCTGGTCCCCAGCGTCTGGTGCAAACTCATGTCTCCCAAGGAGTGGTGACATGAAGTGAGCCCCAGAGGCTATCCCTAAAAATGTAAACCCCGTTTGTGCCAAGACCTGCTCAAGGGGAAGGGAACTATAACATAATAAAACTTTTGCATAAAACCATCTGAACATTTACATATATACAATCCCTCCCGTCACTGTTTAAGAACCACCCCATACTCAGTAGTCTTGATGGACGAATCTCCTGCATGAGGGAAACAAAAAAAGAAAGCACAACATCCTAACATTGTGTGTTGACTTGAAACTAATGAGTCTATCAGCCGAGAAACCCATTCGCTTCAATGGCAAAGTAATGCAAGTGTAGAATTCCAACAACCGTTGCGCAACACTGCCACCTGGTGACAGTGCCGCGGTAATGACACTTGGTGAAGTCTTCATCCTTCCTGCGTCCCTACACTAATTCTACCCCCAAAAAGTCTCTGTCCTTGATGTCTGGAAGAAGAGAGAGCGAACAACAAAACTGCTCTCATTCCTCCAAAGAGTAGAAAAAAAAAAACCCAAATAAAAAAACAGGGTACAGTTCAAATGTTCCGGCAAGGACATTCCCAAAAACTGCAGGGAAGCAAGTGACTCTCTTCTCACAGATAGAATTTCGGGTCAGGCAAGAACAAAGGCTTTAAGTGCTTATCAAAAACCTCAATCTAATAGTTGACATCCTCTTTATCCTTCCGGCAGATAAGCACCTTGTCCGCATAGATGTGGCGCCCCAACATCCAGTCTGCTCTGCAGTCTTTGAACTTTTTCGACACTGGTGGCGAACAGGACAAGTATCGCCGGGCATGAGGCACTTTGAGTTTTTCCCAAACGAATTCGTCGTACCATCTCTGTCGCAGGACCTCAACTTCGTAAAGTAAGTCCCGAGGCAAGTAGGGATATTCCCATCCGTACTCACGGGCGACTCTCTGGGATAAAAGTCTTTGCAATCTGGCCAAAGGAGGCATGGCATCCCGCTCACCTTCTCCTGGTTGAACGATGGCCTCCGGGTGCCGAGGTACTTTCACTACCTCGGGCAGCTTCGCTCTCGGTGCCCGCAATGAAGCACGCGGCATCCCCACTACCAAGGCGGGTGATGTTGTAGAATGTGGAAGGTTGGTCGGAGGACTAGACTTCCTCGTAAGCTCCGGGGCCTGCACCCGGGGTGTGCTGTCTCCTATAGACATAGGGGAATCCTGCGGTTCACATAGCACGGGTAACGGGCGTTTGTCCCAGCCCTTCCGGTGAAACAGTTCATCTATTTCCCCGTCATCTCCGCAGTCTGACAGCGATTCCAGGTCGGAGGTGTCATACATCTCGGCGGGAAGGTAGTCTCTAGTAGACGTGGAACTACCCTCCCTTGCGGGCTCCACCGACTGTGGACTCCCGACACCTCCAACCACCACCACAGTCCCAGCCCCTGGCTCACCTTGACCTTTTGTAGAACTGGGATGTCCAGGACTCTTCCAACCGGATCCATCCAGGCCCGGCAAGCGACGGAGTGAAGCTCTTCCACGACCATAGGAGGCCTGCACCAGGCCGACTTTCCTCTTCGGAGGTGGGAGCAGGGAATCTGTGGTGACCAAAGCAGCATCCTCGGATTTTTCTCTCTCAGTCTCTGGTTGGGCAGTCACGTCGCCCTGGTCAGTGCGTACGGGGACCTCCGCAAAGGCCTGGATCTCCCCTTCTGGAGTAGCGGTACCTGTGAGGCTGTTGAGGCGAAGGGCCCGGGGCCTTACTGTGGATGGCTCCACCTCGAACAAGAACTCTTTGCATGCTTCGCAACGCCCGAATGGCTTCAGGTGGACCACCAGTCCCGAGCATCTGGGACAGATCACGCCGAGAGCCTCCGTGTCTCTGCATGTGTACAGAGCCAACTGCCCTCGGGGCCTGAGTCTTATCCCCGTGTCTGTAAGGGGAGCAGCAAAAGCAGTCATCTTCGTGGGGTAGGGAACCGGAATCCACGGGGAGCTTGAGGCCATCCCGACTATCTGCTGCTCCATCACGCACTGACCACGCGCCGGAGTCTCCACGTGTATCTCCTCACATGACCAGACTCCTCCCACGACTTGCACGTTTTCGCAGGCTTTCTCCAGTCTCCGCACACGAATTGCGCAGTCACTGGGTGCCTCATGGCGCAGTGCAGCAAAAGTCCCCACATGTAGTACTTTACACGGCTGGACTTCTCCCTCTTCCCGCTCTTTCTGCATGGGCCTTTCCCGTCTTGGGGTCATTTCCACGACTTCGAGCACAGGGACGCACTTTGGCCAATCACATGGCCGACCTGCTCGGAACTCCTCCGGGCAGCAAAGTCCAGACACAGCCATTTCAAAGTCAATACACATTTCATCCCGGACTCACGAGCCCCCACATGTAGCGATACCTCCAACTAAAAAGGCCGCAGATTTCGTTTGGGCCCTGAAGACAGCTCCGCCAACCCCCCCGGCAATATACTCGACCCCCTACTGGCACAGCTAGTTCTGACAGCAAAATGTCTATCTTATACTGTATGAGTAATTAAGCACCGAGACAATACTAAAATGAAATAGGTATAGAATTTACTCAAGCTTTAGTTAGGAAAGGGGTTAACATTTATTACAGTTTACAATATATATATATAGCAGAGCCCCGCAACACTAACACACTATGAATATAAAGCTAACAGCAATAAGTGCGCCACACGGGCGACCGTTAGTTAGGCGCCCTGTGGCGCAGTAACCATACAAATTAGAAAACCCCACCAGGCCTGGTTCAAACAGCTAAAACTTAGTCTATAGGGGATGGATGTTCTTTTCTTCACCGGCAGGTCTTTAACGGTGGTGCACATTAACAGAGTATAATTTGTAATCCAATGGGAAAGGTAAAGATGGGATAAACACTTTGCTATGCGAACTGAGTTCAGCTCTGATAAGGTTCTTCAGTGAGAGTATCAGGAACAACTTGTGGGCCACGGCAGTCTATAGGCATATTAACAGTAACAGTATATGGTTTGGGCATACACCCTCTCACCCAACCGGACTGCGGTCCCAGTCCGGGAAATTCCACCGACTGTGTCACACACACACAGTCTCTCCAGCAATCGGGTCCCCGATCCAACCAATGCTGTAATAGAGTGAAGTCCGATGCCACCCAGGCTCGCAGAGGGGTGGAAGGCTCTTTGGTGCTGCGCAAGACCTCAGGCTTCAGGCCTTGCACTCCGACACATCCGCACAGGAGGACCAGTCTCTGAAGTCTCGTGTCCCAAAGAGGCCGAGCCCAGCCTCGCCTCCTCCTTTTATAACCCCTCCCATGAGTCTCTGCGGCGGAAACATTGCCGAACGGGGTTCTGGGTAATGTAGTCTCTCTGCGTTAAAGGGGAACACCCCGCTACACACTCCCCCCACTTAAACTCTTTGGTCCCCAAAGATAAACCTTAACAAAGACTATGTACAACTCTAGTTAATTCTGCAAACGATGTTGGCATAGGGAATTCCCACCAAAACTGAGGGGTAGAATTCCCTTGCCCACAGGTCAAATTATCATGGGTGACCTGCCTAGCTGTGCCAGAGAGTGAGCTGGGGTTGCCCTCCACTAAATGGACAGTGGAGGGATCCGGATTTTCAGCATTCCTCCTAGCGGTAACTACAGAGTCCTCTGAGCTATTCTCCATTTGTGGGTAGGTCAGCTTCCTAGGAGGCCGGATGACTCTTCAAGCCCTTTGCTCTCTTGGGATTTCTGGCTCTGGTGCCACAGGCTCCTCTTCCTCTGAGCAACTATCATGGGCATCTTCCCAGTAATCTGCTGAAGGACTAGATGGGATGAACTCTGTGGCTTCTGGGTTCAGTGTTCCATCTGGAGTGTCTTCAGTGGTTGGAAGATCTATAGTGGAAGTTCCTGGAGTTGGGGAAGGCCACAACCAATCAAGTTCTCCTTCTTCATTTTCACTAAGTTGAGAGGCCTCTCCATCTTCGGCTCGGGAGGTCTGCGACCGAGTGTTCGGCCTAGGAGTATCCAGGATAGAGGCCGGTTCAGGGGAGTCTCTCACGGGAGGTATTCTGACTGCCTCAGCAAGTGGGAGCAGGTGGTTTCGATGCCACGTCTTCAGGGGGCCCACCTTTCCTTCCGGCTTCAACTTGTAGACAGGCAGGCCCGGCAACTTCCTACAGATGACATAAGGTTCAGATCTCCATCTATCTGCAAGTTTGTGCTTCTCAGGGACCCCCAGATTGCGTAACAGTACTCGATCCCCGGGCTGTAGGTCTTGTACCCGGACCTTCAAGTCAAAGTTTCTTTTGTTTCGAGCTCCCCTTTGATCTGAGGCCGCTTGAGCTTGTTCATAGGCTACTTTCAGGCTGTGTCTGAGCCTGTCCACATATCCTTTGTGGGATGTGGCTAAAGGAATGGTCCAGAGAGGTGCCAAAGGCCAAGTCCACAGGTAGTCTCGCTTCTCTCCCAAACATGAGTCGATATGGGGAGTAGCCTGTAGCATCACTGATGGTGCAGTTGTAAGCATGTACTAGGGCTGCTATGTGTTTGCTCCAATGTTGCTTTTTCTCACTTTCCAGAGTCCCCAACATGTTGAGCAAGGTTCGGTTAAACCTTTCCGGCTGAGCATCTCCTTGTGGGTGGTAAGGTGTAGTTCGAGTCTTCTTGATTCCCAACGAATCCAGGAGTTTCCGGATCAGTTTACTCTCAAAGTCCCTTCCTTGATCTGAATGAAGTCGCTGTGGCAGCCCATAATGGACAAAGTACTTCTCCATAAGTACCTTGGCTACGGTGGAGGCCTTCTGATCTTTGGTTGGGAAAGCTTGGGCATACCGGGTGAAATGGTCGGTTATCACCAGAACATTTCCTAGTCCACTCAGGTCGGGTTCGAGGCAGAGAAAATCAATGCATACCAGATCCATTGGGCCATGACTTTGTAGATGGCCCTTTGGGGCAGCTTGATGGGGTAAAGTCTTCCTCTGGATGCATCGTGCACATGAGTGGCAGTACTCCTCTACCTCTGCCCTCATGCAGGGCCAATAGAACCGACTTCTGACAAGTTGAAAGGTCATTTCAGCCCCTAGGTGGCCATGATTGTCATGCAGGGAAATCAGAACAGTCTCTCGATGCTTCTCTGGGAGGAACAGTTGCCACTTATCTTCTAAGTCATCAGAGGGGCCCCTTCGGTAGACCACTCCCTGATGTACCTGCAACCTGTCCCATTCTTTCCTCAACAGGCGAGCTTCCTTTGAGGGATGACGCAGGAGTCTGTTTGGATCCTGATTCTCCAGGGCCTCCAGGACCAATCTCCCCATGGGGTCTTCCAATTGGTCACACCTCAACTCCTTCTTGGACAATCTCGGCAGGTTGTCTTCGTCCAATTGAGTCACTCCACAGTAGTGTTTTGGGACTCCCACCATGGTAACTCCTATTTCTTCTGCTCTGGAGCCTCCTCTGGCCTGGAATTCAGCTCCTTGACAAAGGGCCCGCACCCCGTCCGGTGCCACTTGGGTCCAATCTTCTACATCACTGGTGGGGGCATGAGATCTCCTGGACAGAGCGTCTGCATCTCTATTCCCAGTCCCTGGCCTATACTTTAGGCTGAAGTTGAATCCAGACAGTGCGGCCAGCCACCTGTGTCCAGTGGCGTCCAGCTTGGCCGTGGTGAAAAGGTAGGTAAGGGGGTTGTTGTCGGTCTTCACAGTGAACTCCGCCCGATACAGGTAGTCTTTGAGCTTGTCTACTACCGCCCACTTAAGGGCTTGGAACTCAAGCTTGTGAGTGGGGTAGTTCTTCTCAGAGGGGGTCAGGCTCCTGCTCACATAGGCAACAGGCCGTTGTTGCCCTTCGTGTTCTTGATAAAGTACTCCTCCCAGACCGTCATGACTAGCATCTACGTGTAGTTCATAGGGCTTGGTTGGGTCTGCGTAGGCCAAGACTGGAGCAGTGGTCAGGCTCTTCTTCAATGCCTGGAAGGCCTCTTCACACTTCTGATTCCACTGATCTCTGATGGACTCTCCCGGCTTCCTGGGCCCTGAGTCATCCTCTTCTCCCTCAGTCTTGAGCAGTTCATTCAATGGTCTAGCAATTCGGGTGAATCCCTCCACAAACCTCCTATAGTAGGAGCAGAAACCCAAGAAGGATCTGAGTTCTGTTACTGTGGTGGGCCGTGGCCAGGAGGTAACTGCCTCCAATTTCTCGGGGTCTGTGGCCACCCCTTCTTTGGACACTATGTGCCCCAGATAGTTCACAGAAGACTGGTAGAACTGACACTTTTCAGGCGAAAGTTTGAGTCCCTCCTCACTGAGTCTCCTCAAGACTTTTTCCAGCCTCTCCTCATGTTCCTCCAGGGTTCTTCCAAAGACTATGACATCGTCCAGGTATACAAGGACTTCAATAAGGTTCATGTCTCCTACAGTCTTCTCCATGAGACGCTGGAAAGTAGCTGGGGCTCCAGACAGACCTTGGGGCATCCGGTCGAATTCAAAGAACCCACTGGGGTTATGAAAGCTGTCTTCTCCTTGTCTTCTGGGTGCATAAGGATCTGATAGTACCCGCTCTTAAGATCCATAACGCTGAACCACTTGGCTCCAGACAAGCTCTGTAGGGCATCCTCTATCCTTGGAGTGGTATACTGGTCGGGTATGGTTCTCCTGTTGAGAGTCCTGTAGTCGATACAGAGCCTCAATGACCCATTCTTCTTCCTGACCACCACAATCGGGGATGCATAGGGGCTTCTAGATTCCCGTATCACACCAGTCCTCTTGAGTTCTGAAAGTTGTTCCCTTAGATCCTCCAGATCTGCTAGTGGGACCCGCCTGACTCTCTCTCTGAAGGGCTTATCTTCCTGGAGGCGGATCCGATGGGTGGCACTCCTTGCACACCCCACATCAAACTCATCTTTAGAGAAGATCTTCTCCCATCTGTTCAGCTGGGCCTTGGCTCTCTCTTTCCAAGCCCTGGGCAGATTCGGGTTTTCCATGGATATCTTCTCCCAAGCATCTCCTCCTTCGCCCACCTCTGACAGGTTGACAGGGGCAGCAGGGCTCACCTGGCCGAGCAGCATCCTGGCTGGGATTTCCATAGGGCCATCTGTATTGTTCCTAACACTCACTGGGACTCTACAATGGGCCTTCTTTAGGGTCTTCAGCAGAATCACTTCTGGTATCACTTCCAGACCATGGGACCCTTCCCTTGGATCAGATTCCAACATGACAAAGGGTCCAGGCTGCTCCCAAGTAAGCTTCACAGTGCCTCTGAGACAGGTTACTTCGCCGGGCTGCAGCACTATCCCTCCTCTTCCAAGTCTCCACACCTTCCCTATCCCCTCTCCTGGAGTCTTCTGCTCTAAGACCAGCCTTTGGTAAGCTGTCTTCAGCATGGGGTGGATCTTGGTGACCGCTGCCCCTTTCTCTTTCACTAGAGGGGTCAGAAGTCTTCGGACCAGGTCCGTGTTTGTCCCTATTATCAGGGAACTCTTGTTGGCTCCTGGTGGCCGAGGGCACACAACTGCCAGGGTGTCAAACACTTCGGCTTTTCCAGCCACAGATGGGTCAAAGGTCATCCTGACAGGCAGATAGCCATCGTAGGGGAAGTTCTGGGTTCCAATCCCACATATCTCTAGTCCCTCTATCTTCCGGATGGGTAGGTGACTCAAGTGCTTATCGTAAAAGTCTCTGTATAGCAGGGTCACTTGCGCCCCAGTATCCAAGATTGCTCTGGTGTAGACTCCCTCCACTTGAATGGACACTATAGGAGATGGGCCTACCAGCTTCTCCAGATATGGCCCGGCAGGGGTCGCTTTCTTCAGACTTTTTCTCTTTGAACCTCCTCTCGTCCAATCCCCTTTGGACTTCAGTCTTTCTTGAGTCTGGTATGCATTGACTTCCCTCCTTTTACTGGGTGTAGGGACCCGCTGAGGGATACTATTGTTTTTCTTAGGTGTGCACCCCCTCTGGGGAGTGCTGTGCCTCTTCTGAGGGGTCTTACCCCCTTTCTCTGGGGTGTATCTCTGTTGAGGAATATTGTGTTTCCCCCAAGGCATTTTATCTCCTGTTATTTTCTGCTTTGCTTTCAGCTTGGAGCTCACTGAAGGTGATGGGCACCCGGTTGACTCCTTCACCGGGGCCCTCTGAAGTTTCCCGCCGGCTTGCGGTTGTCTATTTTCTTCTTCTTGGGACTGGAGCATGTAGCCACAATATGTCCAATTCCTCCACAGTTAAAGCAGACTATATCTCCCCATTCTTGTAAAGATGCGGGTGCTGAGGCAACTGGGAATAATTCCTTCCTTGGTACTTCTCTCTTGGGACCCTCTGTGTCTTTTTCCATCAGAGAGGTCAACATCTCTAACACCTTGGACATTTGAGCTTTCAGGGTGTCTATCTCCGAATCTCTTTCAGGGGGGTCATTACTGGATTGACTAGCACCTGTGCGGGTACAACATTTGTCTTAATCATCTGCTGGTCCTGTTGCAGCGCCTCCTCATCTCTGATGATTTTTATCAAGTCAGCATAAGTCAGCAACGTTTCTCCTCCTGAGGTTTTCAGGTGCAGCCAGACTGGATCCGAGCGCAGCGCTCCCTTTAAGACTTGCTTCATTCTTGCCGCATCTGTATCTTGGGGCCTCAGCCCCTTCTTCAACACAATCTTGCACAACAACCTGTTCAGTCTTCTAACATACTCGGAAAGTTTCTCCTCTGGTTGTTGGAAAGTATGTTCAAATTGGTAGACCATCTCTGTCACCTTTTCCAATTGACCAAACTCTTCTTGCAGCATGGCTAGACAGTCTTGAGCCGAGCAATCTGCATTCCCAAAGCGAAAACTTTTCACTGCTTCTGCTGCTGCGCCTTTAAGGCTTTCCATCACTCGTTGCCTCTTCTGTGCTTCAGGCACCTCCCATGCCTCTACTGCCTGCAATGCCTGCTCCACCCAGGTGTCAAAGTCTTCTTCCCCTGCGGGGACAGGGAGCTTCCCTGAGAATGTCTTTAGTCTCCGGTAGCTAGTCTCTACATGCACCGTGCTTGCCTTCTGACACTTGGTTAGCAGATCCCCTATCACACCTATCAGTTCTAGCAGTGACAGGTGCAGGCGCCACCGGAGGCGTAGCCCTGCCTCCTTTTTCCGGTGGGGTACGGGCCGTAGCCTGCGGTGATCTGGTTGGTGATGGTTCCTTTTTTTCAGTTACTGCGTGCGCCAACCTATAGGTTCTGTTGTCTGGCGTCCGCACACACTTGCGCTTACAGGCCTCTGGCATCCCGTCCCAGTACTCCACTAATGCATACTGATATGAGATGTCTGGGTCTGACTTTATCTCCGTCACCCACGGTGTGTGATCTGGGGACACTGACTTCATTAACTCCTCTACCGTTTCAGTCGACCATTCCTCCCCAGGGAGGCTGATGACTATCGACTGGTTTGGCTCTGCGTTAGAGGCTTTGCACCATGCTTCTACTGTTTGTGGGTCCATGCCGGCACTTCTGGCGTTCACCTGCTGCATCAGGATCCCGGACGAGAACCCCCACGTGTAGCGGCCTCACCCCATCTCCTTTTTCCAGGGGCATGTCACACGACAGGGTGAGATGCGCTACGGCCCATGTCCTCCCCATGGCTGTGGGTGAGGTGAAGGCCAGTATCAGTATCTTCCTCGGGCCAATGTGCGTTAGTTATGAAACTCAGTCCTGCTATGCTGGAACCCTCCTTTGCTCCCATTAACCAGAGTCCACACCGATCACGGTCCAACTTTTGCTTTATTGTAAGCTCCACAATAAACAATGCTTCTGTAGCCAACTGGTTGGAACGTTTTAACAGCCTGATACGGTGGGATGAGCAGGTCAAGGCACTATCCTAATTTCAAATCTAAACCACTGTGGTTTCACCAGCGGTTATCATAGCACAGAACATAGAACTTGTGAGTCTCTACCAGCAACTCAAGAGAACGTATTTAGGAGTACCTTCGCTGCGTTGTGGCCCCTATCAGGGGAAGATGTCCCTCTGAGGGAGTTACCAGAGGCCCATCCGTCACCGGGTTGATGCTGCTCCGGGTCTCCGGACGGGTGACCTCCCCGGCCTCCTCACCTAAGATGCGGGTCCCGTCCACCTCGGAGACCCTTGGATCACTTCGCCCTTGTGGGACCCAGTCGAAGTTACTGGGCCCCAGGCCTCTGATCTAGTACCTCACCCCAGGCCTTAGGTGCCTGGGATGGACTCCAACTCCATTCCGGCCAGGCCTAGGGCGCCTGGGCCAGAACCCTAAACCGCCAGCACCCAGGCCTAAGGTGCCAGGGTACGTGAAGAGAAGATCCTCGAAGACCTCGTGGCGAGGGTGTCTCCCCCTTTTATCTCCTCCCATCGACACCACGGCGGGTTCCCCGCCCCAGCCATACCATCTCCGGAAAGGGACAAAAAGGGTAGCACCGTGGCAGTGATTCTACCTTGAGCCTGTAGGTACCCTGCCACCCACAGGCCAAGGAGAATAATACACCACCCAATCCTCCACGAATACAAAGGGGTCCAAAACCTCTCACAATTACACACCTGGGTCATACTACCACCCAGGTGTACCCCAACTAAATTTAAAGACCCCGCTACATATGTAACTAACGTTTTTGAATGTGCTGTTTAGTTGGCCAAAGGGTCTTAAAAATGTTTTAGTGCTCATGTGGTGTCTCAGGTGTGTGGCTTTGTGGAGATGGCATGAGCCTTGTGGAGTGTAGCTGACTCAAGACACACATTTTTCAGTGGATTTTGATGGTCATTTAGAAAAGTTCCAGTGTTTGTGGAGATGTTTTGGCTAGTAGTGAAGAGATGCTGGTTTTGGCGGGAAAAAGTAATGGCGCCATTCCTGGCTTTTGTTGTTGGCCATGTGGTTTGTCTGCCATCATGAGGCGCAGTGTTTCTTTAGCCTGTGGGTATCCTATAGGGGAACGCACAGCCACTTTTCCTTTGGGTGTGATATCATGTGACCGTGCTGTGGCATTCGTCGGCTATTTTGCTGGTGGAATTTCTCAGATTTTGATGTTTGGTGCGAATTGAGTAGTGCAGACTTTTCTTTGTTGGAATCTGGTGGAGACCATTTTTGTTTTCCTTTGTGCGTGGGAACCCATGTGGTCTTGTGTTTTTAAGTGATTCACTTTGAAGTCCCATGTTTGTGCTGGTTTTGGCGGGAAAAATTGCATGCGTTAATGGCGCCATTTTGTTATCGTCCATGAGGCTTGCTTTGCTTCATCCACTATTCGTGGGCTTGCCTCTGGTAAGCTGCTACCTTACTATGGTGGAGGGCACCCTTGTTTGCTGATGTCACTGGGTGTTGCATAATCATCTACTGATCTCATCTTGTGATTTTGCAGGATTTATGCCTTTGTATGGGACTATTAATCAAATAAAGTATTGTGGTCTAATTTTTGGGGTTTTTATTGCATCATCTGGGCATTCATCTGGACTTTTGTCATATTTTTTATAATCATTGGGCATTGTTTTTTTGGTATCTAGTGGCTGGTGCCTTTGTTGCACATCGGCCCCTGGATGCTGTATTGGCATTTGTTGATTGGTGCAGTTCTGTTCTATGCGTTTGCAGTTTGACCTGTGCACTGCTGGGGAGAGTAGTGAGACACCAGGGTGACATACTGAGAGGCTCTTTTTGTTTAATGTTGAATTTGCTGGTTTAAATTGTTTTTGTAAGCATCGCCTTTTGAGTTGAGTAGAGTGGTGTCTTGATATACCGTGGTCTTACCCCGAGGGGTCCCGACGCGCTTGCAGACACATGCTGGGGCCCATTTATAGAGGGAATCTGGTTGACCTACCAGCATGTCTTTGGAGTGTGGGAGGAAGCCAACGCAGACACAGGGAGAACATGCAAAACTCCATGCAGATGGTGTTAGGATGGGGATTTCTCTGTTCTCATTTAAGTGAATGTAAGCTATTGTGGGTTTAGCTGACTTTGCAGTATGTGAGCCGCGGTTTTTGTATCGGATTTCATCTCTCTCTTTTCCTCCTCCTCCGTTGTTGTTGTTGAGAGAGATATCTCTCTCTTTTCCTCCTCCTCCGTTGTTGTTGTTGAGAGAGATGTTTAAATATTTGGGAGTTTCCCAGAAGGCAATTCATTGTTTTTGAAGCTTGTATTGTATAGCCTGCAAAGGAGGAGTGGGTTTGGTCGAACTCCTAGAGCCATCTTTCACAGGAGTTTTGTATTTGAGTCTCGAAACGTGTGGTTTGACCTCCAGGGGATGTTTGGGTCGGGGGATTCCCCCCCATTTGCAAATGGGGGGTTTATTCCATCCCTTCCCTTGCCAAGGTTTTTAAATTGTTGAAATATATATGATGTTTAACCATGGATTTTTTTGGTGTCTTGATAGACAAGGCGATTGGGGCTAGGCTTCCCCCTCTCCCCCTCCCTCTTCCTGTACAAATGATATGTAAATAAACCAGTTTGTTTTTTTTGAGTGCTGAGCATGTAACATGAGGTTCTTTTCAGCATTTTATGTATCAACAGGAAGTTGGTGGGAGGAGCTTGGGGTTTTAGAGGTGAGCCATGAGATTTGTGCTTGGAAGGAAAATGGAAAGCATTTTGGCGTTTAAAAGTGTTTTATATTTTGTTCCAGTTTTGTGAAGTTTTGTACTGTAATACAGTTTTGGGTAGAGAGCAAACAGGGGGGCATCACCATTGTTTTATCATCTAGATACAGAGAGAAGACACATTGTTCCGCAGGTGGTAAACGGGTGTAAGTGTTCTGTGTGGTTTAGTCTGGCGACTAGGGATGAGCTTGGTGAACATAGGTTCGACTCGAACATCGGCTGTTCGCCGCGTTCGGCGAACAACAAACGATTTGGGCCGTTCGCGCCAAATTCGAGTGACGCGAATGGCCCACAATACACTGCGCCATCGCAGTGTAATCCCGGCGCTGTGATTGGCCAAGCATGCACTGTGACCCTGCATGCTTGGCCAATCACAGCGCCGGCAGCGAGGAGAGCAATGATTGGCCACAGGCAGGATGCCTGTGGCCAATAATAGCTGAGGGGGTTTAGTACACGCCCCACACTATAAAAGGCCGCCAGCGTGGCGGCCTCGTGTAGTGTGTTCCGGAGCAGGGAAAGTGAAGGATAGGCAGGGACAGTGTCAAATCTATTCTTTGCTAAACCTTGTGTGTAGGGACAGAGAAGGATAGGCAGGGAGAGTGTCAGTGTCATATTCTTTGCTAAACCTTGTGTGTAGGGAGAGAGAAGGATAGGCAGGGAGAGTGTCAGTGTCCAGGGATGAGCCGAACACCCCCCTGTTCGGTTCGCACCAGAACCTGCGAACAGACAAAATGTTCGTGTAAACTTTAGAACCCTATTAAATACAATGGACTCGAAAGTTCGAAATCTAAAGTGTTAATTATAAAGGCTAATATGCAAGTTATTGTCCTAAAAAGTGTTTGGGGACCCGGGTCCTGCCCCAGGGGACATGTATCAATGCAAAAAAAAGTTTTAAAAACGGCCGTTTTTTCGGGAGCAGTGATTTTAATAATGCTTAAAATGAAAAAATAAAAGTGAAATATTCCTTTAAATTTCGTACCTGGGGGGTGTGTATAATATGCATGTAAAGTGGCGCATGTTTCCCGTGCTTAGAACTGTCCCTGCAAAAAATGTCATTTTTGAAAGAAAAAAATGCATTTAAAACTGACTCGCGGCTATTAATGAATTGTCGGCTCCCGGCAATACATACAAAAGTCATTGATAAAAAAAAAAAAAAAAAGTGTGGGGGTTCCCCAGAATTCAATTACCAGGCCCTTCAGGTCTGGAATGGATATTAAGGGGAACCCCGCCGCAAATTTAAAAAAAAATTGACGTGGGGTTCCCCCAAATATCCATTCCAGGCCCTTCAGATCTGGCATGGATTTTAAGGGGAACTCCACCCCAAATTTTAAAAAAAAAATGGCGTGGAGTCCCCTTAAAAATCCATACCAGACCCCTTACCCGAGCACGCAACCTGGCCGGCCGCAGGGGAAAAGGGGGGGATGAGAGAGCGGCCCCCCCTCCCTCCTGAACTGTACCAAGCCACATGCCCTCAACATGGGTAGGATTTCCCCATGTTGATGGGGACAAGGGCCTCATCCCCACAACCCTTGCCCAGGGGTTGTGGGGGTCTGCGGGCGGGGGGCTTATCGGAATCTGGAAGACCCCTTTAACAAAGGGGACCCCCAGATCCCGCCCCCCCCCATGTGAATTGGTAAGGGGTACATTGTACCCCTACCATTTCACGAAGAAAGCGTAAAAAAATGTTTAAAAAAAAACACACAAACACCTTGAAAAAGTCATTTATTAAAAAAAAAAAAAACATTCCAGCGGTGAAATCCAGTGTCCCGCGGCGATCCCGATGTCCAGCGCTGTCCTTCATTGGTTGTGCCTGAGCGGACCTGATGGGGAACTCCCTCTCAGTATTTTAAATGTATAGACCCGCCCCTTCTAAAGTTCCCCATCAGGTCCGCTCAGCGGACCAGATGCGGAACATGAGAAGGGGCGGGTCTATACATGTATTACCAAAGTGAGAGCAGTTCCCCATCAGGTCCGCCCCCTCGGTATGTCGGACCCGCCTACGTCATTGGCTTGAGCGGGGAACTTCCTTCACTATGTAAATTTAAATTTTTAAATAAAGGACTTTTTCAAGGTGTTTGTGTATTTTTTTAAACATTTTTTTACGCTTTCTTCGTGAAATGGTAGGGGTACAATGTAACCCTTACCAATTCACATAGGGGGGGGCCGGGATCTGGGGGTCCCCTTTGTTAAAGGGGTCTTCCAGATTCCGATAAGCCCCCCGCCCGCAGACCCCCACAACCACCGGGCAAGGGTTGTGGGGATGAGGCCCTTGTCCCCATCAACATGGGGACATCCTCCCCATGTTGAGGGCATGTGGCTTGGTACGGTTCAGGAGGGAGGGGGGCCGCTCTCTCGTCCCCCCCTTTTCCCCTGCGGCCGGCCAGGTTGCGTGCTCGGATAAGGGGTCTGGTATGGATTTTAGGGGGACTCCACGCCATTTTTTTTTAAAATTTGGGGTGGAGTTCCCCTTAAAATCCATGCCAGATCTGAAGGGCCTGGAATGGATATTTGGGGGAACCCCACGTCAATTTTTTTTTTAATTTGCGGCGGGGTTCCCCTTAATATTCATTCCAGACCTGAAGGGCCTGGTAATTGAATTCTGGGGAACCCCCACGCTTTTTTTTTTTTTTTTATCAATGACTTTTGTATGTATTGCCGGGAGCCGACAATTCATTAATAGCCGCAAGTCAGTTTTAAATGCATTTTTTTCTTTCAAAAATGACATTTTTTGCAGGGACAGTTCTAAGCACGGGAAACATGCGCCACTTTACATGCATATCATACACATCCCCCAGGTACGAAATTTAAAGGAATATTTCACTTTTATGTTTTCATTTTAAGCATTATTAAAATCACTGCTCCCGAAAAAAACGGCCGTTTTTAAAACTTCTTTTTGCATTGATACATGTCCCCTGGGGCAGGACCCAGGTCCCCAAACACTTTTTAGGACAATAACTTGCATATTAGCCTTTATAATTAGCACTTTAGATTTCTCCCATAGATTTTTCGAATTTGCCGCGAACACCCCAATTTGTTCGTTGTTCGGCGAACGGGCGAACAGGCAATGTTCCAGTCGAAAATGAGTTCGACTGGAACTCGAAGCTCATCCCTATCAGTGTCATATACTTTGATAAACCTTGTGTGCAGGGAGAGAGAAGGATAGGCAGGGGACAGTGTCAGTGTCATATTCTTTGCTAAACCTTGTATGCAGGGAGAGAGAAGGATAGGCAGGGAGAGTGTCAGTGTCATATACTTTGATAAACCTTGTGTGCAGGGAGAGAGAAGGATAGGCAGGGGACAGTGTCAGTGTCATTGTTGCTAAGCCTCCTGCACATTATACACCTGAAGTTAGCCCGTATTGCTGCTTTTTCCTGGTGTGTTACACAAACAGGCATTTGCGGCACTTACAGCGGGCGGAGTGTGCCTCCTGAACATATTACACCTGAAGTTAGCCTGTATTGCTGCTTTTTCCTGGTGTGTTACACCAACAGGCATTTGCGGCACTTACAGCGGGCGGAGTGTGCCTCCTGATCATATTACACCTGAAGTTAGCCTGTATTGCAGCTTTTTCCTGGTGTGTTACACCAACAGGCATTTGCAGCACCTACAGCAGGCGTAGTGTGATTCCTGCAAAATATACTCCTGAAGCTAGGCCTTATTGCTGGTTTTCCCATTTCCCTGCAGGCCATTAGAATGTCTGGAAGGCAAACAAGGAGAGGCAGACAGTCAGGAGCCAATAAAAGAGGGAAAGCAGGCTCTGTGTCTAGAGACAACAGTGCTGGTCGTGGACGCGGTGCATCGCCATCAGCACGTGGCCATGGGACACGCTTGTCCTTCTTTTCGGCAACTGGACGTGTTGAGCCGCATCATGCCGAAGACTTGGTAGAGTGGATGACCAAGCCCTCCTCATCCTCCTCATCCTCTCTCACCCAGGCTCAGGGTACTGGCAAAGCAGCTGCCAAAGCGTCCTCTTCCCTGGTATCAATGTCATCATCAGTCACTCCTTCCCTAGACCAACCATGTCCTCCTGAGGAGTCCCCCGAACTGTTTGAGCACAGTGTTGCGTACATGCTCCAGGAGGATGCCCAGTGTTTCGAAGGGTCTGATGATGATACCCCGCTAGAGGAAGGCAGTAGCGTGAGAGCAGAGAGAGGGGATGCTCAAGAAGGACACCAATCTGGCAGTCATGTTCCAGCAGCTGCAGCATACTGCCAGATTGGCTCCAGTGATGAGGAGGGAGGGGATGATGAGGTCACTGAATCCACGTGGGTGCCTAATAGGAGAGAGGAGGAGGAGGAGGATGAGGAGGAGGCACATCTCCAACGAGGCAGGATGCCCTCGGGGGGCCAGCGTAAGGGCAGCACACTGACGGAATCACACCGCAGAGCTCCGCCTGTGCAGGGCGCTGCCTCTGCCCGTTATTCAAAAAGTTCTCTGGTGTGGGCCTTTTTTGAGTCGAGTGCATCAGATCGCACAGCTGCTGTTTGCAACATATGTCTCAAGCGTATATCGCGTGGCCAAAACATCACCCGCTTGGGCACCACATGCTTGACCAGACATATGTTGACCTGCCATGCAGCTCGTTGGCAAGCCTACATTAAAGACCCACACCAAAGAACAAAGCGGACCTCTTCTTGCACCGCATCAGCTGGGATCTCCAACCCCACTATACATTCAGTCCTCTCTGAAACCTGCACTGAGAGGAATGAAGGTGTAGAATTAGGTGTGTCACAGCCAAGTACTTGCGGGCACTCTGCTAGCAGTACACCGACGTCCGATTCTAGCAGGCAAATTTCCCTGCCCCAGCTGCTGGACCGTCGAAAGAAGTTCACTCCCAGCCATCCACATGCCCAGCGGTTGAATGCTAGCTTGGCTAAATTGCTAGCGCTTCAACTGCTGCCTTTTCAGTTGGTAGACTCGGCCCCCTTCCGTGAGTTTGTGCAATGTGCGGTTCCTCAGTGGCAGGTTCCCAAACGCCACTTTTTCTCACGGAAGACGATTCCGGCTCTCTACCGGCATGTGGAAGGCAATGTATTGGCCTCGCTGGACAGGGCGGTCAGCGGTAGGGTGCATATTACCGCTGACTCATGGTCCAGCAGGCATGGACAGGGACATTACCTTTCTTTCACGGCCCATTGGGTCACTCTTTTGGCAGCTGGGAAGGATGCAGGACAAGGTGCAGTAGTGTTGGAGGTTGTTCCACCGCCACGCCTCCAAAATGCTACTACTGGTTGTGACACACCTCTGTCCTCCACCCCCTCCTCTTCTTCTTCCTCCATGGCCTCTTCCTGTGCTTTGTCCTTGGAACCAGCGGTGCTCCATAGGCGTTCAAGGGGCTACGCAAGTACGCAGGAAAAAAGATGCCATGCCGTGCTTGCGCTGGTGTGTTTGGGGGACAGGAGCCACACTGGGGCAGAGGTTCTGTCTGCTCTGCAGGGGCAGGCCGAGAGGTGGTTGACGCCACGCCAGCTTAAGCCAGGAATGGTAGTTTGCGACAATGGCACCAACCTCCTCTCCGCTCTCCGACAGGGACAACTGACCCATGTGCCCTGTGTGGCTCACGTCCTTAACCTGGTGGTGCAGTGGTTCTTGGGCAGGTACCTGGGCTTACAGGATGTCCTGAGGCAGGCCAGGAAAGTCTGTGTGCATTTCCGCAGATCTTATAATGCCAGTGCTCGCCTGGCTGAGCTGCAAAAGGAGTTGAACCTGCCCAAGAACCGCCTTATATGTGACATGCCCACCAGGTGGAACTCAACGTTGGCCATGCTGCAGCGGCTGCACACGCAAGCAGAGGGCCATCAATGAGTACCTGTGCGACTACGGCACCAGGACAGGGTCAGGGGAGCTTGGTTTTTTTTCACCACGCCAGTGGGGCATGATCAGGGATGCATGCACTGTCCTGGCACCATTTGAGGAGGCCACGAGGATGGTGAGCAGTGACAGTGCATGCATCAGTGACACTGTACCTCTTGTCCACCTGTTGGAACCTACGCTGCGTGGAATTTTGGACAGGGCACTTGAGGCAGAACAGAGGCAGGAAGAGGAGGACTTCCTTGCCTCTCAAGGCCCCCTTTACCCAGACAGTGTTCCTTCTGTCCCACCCATCGCACAGGAAGAAGAGGAGGAGAAGGATTGTGTCAGCATGGAGGTGGAGCCTGGCACTCAGCATCATCAGCAGCAGTCTTTTAGGGATGATTTACAGTCCCAAGAAACCAGTGGACTTGTACGTGGCTGGGAGGAGGTGGCTGCGGATCATGTCGTCCTTAGTGACCCAGAGGACTCCGGACCGAATGCCTCAGCTAACCTACGCTGCATGGCCTCCCTGATCCTGCAAAGTCTGCGGAAGGATCCTCGTATTCTTCGGATCAAGGAGAGGGACCATTACTGGCTGGCCACTCTCCTTGATCCACGGTACAAGGGTAAGGTTGCGGACCTTATCTTACCGTCGCAGAGGGAGCAGAGGATGAGACAACTCCGGGAGGCCTTGCAGAAAGGTCTGTGCAACGCGTTCCCAGAGACTGGGAGGTTACAAACTCCTGGACAACGAGTTGCTGAGGCTTCGGTCAGTCAAAGAAGGAGCAGTGGGGAAGGTGGCCGTCTGACCGATGCGTTCAGACAATTCTTTAGTCCGCAGCCCCAAGGTATGATCGGTTCCAGCAACCATCGCCAGCGTCTGATATACATGGTGCAGGAATACCTAGGGGCAAGGTCAGACTTGGACACCTTCCCCACAGAAAATCCTCGGGCTTACTGGGTCTTGAGGATGGATCACTGGCCAGAGCTTGCACAGTATGCAATTGAGCTACTGGCCTGTCCTGCATCCAGCGTTCTTTCAGAACGCACATTCAGTGCTGCTGGAGGATTTGTCACGGATCACAGGGTGCGCCTGTCCACCGACTCTGTTGATCGACTGACCTTCATAAAGATGAACCAGTCTTGGATCACCACCAGCTACCAAACACCTGAAGCTGATATAACAGACTAATTTATTTTCAAATGTCACATCCCTTCAAGACTGATGCTGATGCTGAGAGACTGTCCTGTTATGTTGACTGACTATCCTCCTCCTCCTCAATGATCCGATTGATGATGATAGCTTGGAAGAACATTTTTGTTTCTGGGTGCCGCCACCAGTGGCTAAGGCCCAATTTTTCAGCCCCTGTTTAACAGGGGCATATAATTACAATTTTTTATGCAATGCTTTGCAGCAGGGCTCATTTCTGCACTCCAACTAAAGTATCTGGGAGAGGTTGCAGTGTCGTGGCACCAGCACCAGTGGCTAGGGCCCAATTTTTCAGCCCCTGGTTAACAGGGGCGTGTAATTACAATTTTTGATGCAATACTTTGCAACAGGGCTCATTGCTGTGCTCCAAGTACAGTATCTGTGAGGGGTTGCAGTGTTGTGGCACCAGTGCCTAAGGCCCAATTTTTCTGCCCCTGTTTAACAGGGGCATGTAATTACAATTCTTGATCTAATAATTCATAGCAGGGTCCATTCCTGCGCCCACCAAGAGTAACTGTGAGGCCTTACAGTGTTGTGTCAACACCACCACCACCAAAGGCCCAATTTTTCAGCCCCTGTTCAACAGGGGGTAGCTATGATGGGGTAGCTATGCCATTTTTCTTAAAGATTTTCATCCATATTACCAGGACCAGACATTACATTAAAGCCGCAAGCAGTTTTAAATGGCTTTTTTTCCTTTAGAAATGTAATTTTGTGCAGGGACAGTTCTAAACACGGGAAACACGTGGCACTTCACAGGCATACTTTAGACACCCCCCAGGTACGATATTTAAAGGAATATTTGACTTTTTTTTTTCACTTTATGCATCATTAAAATGACTGCTCCCGAAAAACGGCCGTTTTTAAAACTTTTTTTTGGATTGATACATGTCCCCTGGTGCAGAACCCGGGTTCCCAAACCCTTTTTAGGACAATAAAATTCATAATAGTCGTTATAATTAGCACTTTAGATTTTGAACGTTCGCATCCATTGTATTTAATAGGGTTCTAAAGTTCGTGCGAACTTTTGGTCCGTTTGCGGGTTCTGGTGCGAACCGAACGCGGGGGTGTTTGGCTCATCACTACTGGCGACACAGTGTATGGGTGTATAGCGGAAAACGCTTGTGTATGCATACACTGTGAGGGGTAGAGGCCTAATTCGGGGGTGATAACGCCTCGGTTAGGGTTTCTAGTTGGGGGACTTGACCAGATAGTGGTTGTAGTCCTTCAATCCACCGTAGAAGAAGACATCGGGCGGTGCTCCCCGAAATGGGTGCAACGGTTTACCTGGACGCAGGTTTAAGACGATAAGCCGATTCGAATCGCCATGGACACAAGGAGGTCTGTGCAAAGGGAAGGAATGGAGGCTTCCCACAGTCAGACGGTCACACGGTGCACAAAGCCTAGTTTTGGGGCAAAGGCCTTTGAACCCCAAAAAAGATTAACATAGGTGGTCCAAGGATACTGCTTTGGGTATCCCTCTGGAATGGATGTAGTTCAGCTGTGGATTCAGAAATCTGTAATGATGAGTGTTGATGGAGGTGTAGTACACGCTTTTGTGATTCTCAGAGGAGGAACGGTGGTTAAATTCTCATGCCCGTTTATTTTAGAGAGAAAACTACAGGGTGGGACTTTGAATGAAGCATACTGTAAACTTGAAGGAACCAGTCAATGTAAACATGATTTATTAATGCAAGAGAGGCATACATACACATGTAAAATAGTAACATTTTATGATAATAGGTCATGATATAGGGGGCTAGACAGTGCATGGTAATACATACAGGTCCTTCTCAAAAAATTAGCATATTGTGATAAAGTTCATTATTTTCTGTAATGTACTGATAAACATTAGACTTTCATATATTTTAGATTCATTACACACAACTGAAGTAGTTCAAGCCTTTTCTTGTTTTAATATTGATGATTTTGGCATACAGCTCATGACAACCCAAAATTCCTATCTCAAAAAATTAGCATATTTCATCCGACCAATAAAAGAAAAGTGTTTTTAATACAAAAAAAGTCAACCTTCAAATAATTATGTTCAGTTATGCACTCAATACTTGGTCGGGAATCCTTTTGCAGAAATGACTGCTTCAATGCGGCGTGGCATGGAGGCAACCAGCCTGTGGCACTGCTGAGGTGTTATGGAGGCCCAGGATGCTTCGATAGCGGCCTTAAGCTCATCCAGAGTGTTGGGTCTTGCGTCTCTCAACTTTCTCTTCCCAATATCCAACAGATTCTCTATGGGGTTCAGGTCAGGAGAGTTGGCAGGCCAATTGAGCACAGTAATACCATGGTCAGTAAACCATTTACCAGTGGTTTTGGCACTGTGAGCAGGTGCCAGGTCGTGCTGAAAAATGAAATCTTCATCTCCATAAAGCTTTTCAGCAGATGGAAGCATGAAGTGCTCCAAAATCTCCTGATAGCTAGCTGCATTGACCCTGCCCTTGATAAAACACAGTGGACCAACACCAGCAGCTGACATGGTACCCCAGACCATCACTGACTGTGGGTACTTGACACTGGACTTCAGGCATTTTGGCATTTCCCTCTCCCCAGTCTTCCTCCAGACTCTGGCACCTTGATTTACGAATGACATGCAAAATTTGCTTTCATCCGAAAAAAGTACTTTGGACCACTGAGCAACAGTCCAGTGCTGCTTCTCTGTAGCCCAGGTCAGGCGCTTCTGCCGCTGTTTCTGGTTCAAAAGTGGCTTGACCTGGGGAATGCGGCACCTGTAGCCCATTTCCTGCACACGCCTGTTCACGGTGGCTCTGGATGTTTCTACTCCAGACTCAGTCCACTGCTTCCGCAGGTCCTCCAAGGTCTGGAATCGGTCCTTCTCCACAATCTTCTTCAGGGTCCGGTCACCTCTTCTCGTTGTGCAGCGTTTTCTGCCACACTTTTTCCTTCCCACAGACTTCCCACTGAGGTGCCTTGATACAGCACTCTGGGAACAGCCTATTCGTTCAGAAATTTCTGTGTCTTACCCTCTTGCTTGAGGGTGTCAATGATGGCCTTCTGGACAGCAGTCAGGTCGGCAGTCTTACCCATGATTGCGGTTTTGAGTAATGAACCAGGCTGGGAGTTTTTAAAAGCCTCAGGAATCTTTTGCAGGTGTTTAGAGTTAATTAGTTGATTCAGATGATTAGGTTAATAGCTCGTTTAGAGAACCTTTTCATGATATGCTAATTTTTTGAGATAGGAATTTTGGGTTGTCATGAGCTGTATGCCAAAATCATCAATATTAAAACAAGAAAAGGCTTGAACTACTTCAGTTGTGTGTAATGAATCTAAAATATATGAAAGTCTAATGTTTATCAGTACATTACAGAAAATAATGAACTTTATCACAATATGCTAATTTTTTGAGAAGGACCTGTATATACATAGTAACAGACCTTGGGCATGTAGACCAAAATTGCATAGGTAACATATAAATATAGTAACAATATTGAAATGGTTCATTATGGTAAAATACAGATATTGAATTTAGAACTGTGATGTAGCATCATCATATCGAAGCTCTACGCGTTTCATGATTTAAAAAAACACTCGTCAGGAGCAGATGCATAGTAAGGGGGTATCTATAATGAGATAAAATGCCATATTGATATAATAATGTAAAAAATATAAACTTATAGAACCACAGAAGAAAGAGGGGGAACAAACAAGGTCCCAAGCACTCTCACCTATCTGTAGTGTAGAAATATAGTTGTAAGCTAATATCCAAGGTAGCGGGCAACTATAGAGAACATCATCCCCGGGAGCTGTGACGGTAGTGCCCATGACACGGCAATGGCACCAGCAGCCTGTTGTAGGGATAGGAAACATGTGGCCAGTTGTCAACTGGGGTGGGCATGGTGGATAATGTCGTTAAGTTAGTAAATGCATTCCCAGTGGTATCTGTGGAATTGGAAGGAATTGGAAAAGAATCATAAACTAGTAGACCAGTTGGTAAACTGGAAAAGATGAAGGTAATAGGAGTGAGGGTATCAAGGTGACTAGGTACATAAATAATGGGGTGACCATGAAAAGTATTCAATGAAAAACCAAGGGAGTGTTGTAAAGTAACAAGGTGAGACATAGGTACCTGATAGGGTATGTAGGAGAATTGATCCAAGGTGCAAAAAACGCGTAGAGCTTCGATATGATGATGCTACGTCACAGTTCTAAATTCAATATCTATGTATATATATATATATATATATATATATATACTATGTATATATGTGGAGACATTTATGTATTACCATGCACTGTCTAGCCTTTTGTCAATGGTTCCAGGTATTGTAAGCCACGCACAGGTTATGCAGTTACCACAGTCCCGATATCTGGGTTATTGTCATATGAGGGTTGTTTGGAGGTCAATCAAAGCCAGGGTCGTACTTTTCTCATTAGCTGTCACTTATATTTTCGGCTGATGGGGTGGGTGCGATCGTTGTGACATGAACTTCAAAATGTCCACCACAGGGTTCACGAGTCCCTCCTGGACCCTGACACAATAACCAGTTTACATTCTTTCCAACCAGGTGACTGGGTCATTGTAAAGAAGCTTGATGGATGAGACCACGCCAGCCACTGCAAGAAGCGGCTCAACCACACCAAAGAACTGAGTAGTATCTTTGTTTATTTATATTTTTGTTGCTTAGTAAATTCTAGCAAGGGTAACGATAAAAAGCATCCCAAGTTATTATTTAAAGTGTATTTCCTGACTAGCTCAGAAAGCGAACAGGACCGATTGCTAGGTCTGTTCTGAGTCTCCACCGAGTTTTAGTCCCCCAGCGATGACAGCGGTACATGCCATTTATGATGTTGTTATGGGTATGAGGAGTTTTTGACAGACTACTGAAGACTCCGAACAGACACTTGTCAATGGAATCTAACGATGCATTTTTAGAGGGTAAAATTGGTTATAGTTTTAATAGCTCTGCCTCTTGTCGGTTTGGGTATCTAGGCAGCCCACAAGTGTGTTTGAACTTTAGTTTGGTGTTTCTGTGGATCTGCAGCTTATAAAGGTAATTCCCCCAAAGCAAGAGGTTCATGCGTGATGGTGAAGCTGTCCCAGCATCTTATCTCGTGGCCGATCACGAGGATCTGATGGCGCGAGAAATCAGGAATGGCAGGGACAGCTAGAAGGAAATTGTTCACCAACCCCGACCAGGTCTGGGCATGGTGTCCTGGATGTACAAGGTGGGGGGGCTCGAGCTTGAGATACGATTGAACAATTCTCATCCATTGAGGATGGGATTCTTCATGTAACTGTTGAAGCCAGAGCTATAGCTAGTGAAGGTTGGGAGTCCTTTTAAGGGTCTGGGAATCTTTGGGGATCTAATTTTTATTAATTTTTATTTTACAGCGGAACGTGGTTAAAGGAAATGGGAATATATATACTCATGTAGTTTTATTTCTATTCTTTCTATGTCGTGACGAGGTGCTCCTGTTGCCTGATTGGACGCGTGACCAGAGCTTCCTTGATGAGACGCCCCGAAGCCTGACCCACGTACAAGACACAGAGGATCACAGACGGATCGGCGATTACTACAGCTCACCATGTCGTGTCCTCCTTTATAAGTCATGCCCCTGAAGAACAGAGTCTACATGTCAAGCCGTGTTTTCCTTTTTATAGACTGTAAGGACTGATTCATTTCCAGGTGTAAGAAGGAGATCAAGTTTCATCGATGGACATGGGGTGCATATGACAAAAAAGGGAGGACTGTTGTGGAGAATTTTATGAAGATGTATTTAATATGTATTGTCATAGTGTCACCCAGTGTTGGTACTTCCGCAACCCGTTCTAAAGAGCTGACTGGGGCAGTCTGAGGCTGGTTGAGATTAACTTCCTGGTTTGGGGAAGGGTGTTTGCGGAGTGAGGCCTCTCTGCAAACACATTATCGGTTTAGCGGGTGTGTTCTCTTGTCATCTCTGTATGCCTGATCAGCATTTTGAGGTGGAGACGTGGGCGCACACCTGCTGTAACGTACCTTGGGTGTGAGCCTGACGTGCGGAGAGGGACCTCCCGTACAACCCCGGCTCGGAGACCACTGGAGTGGGGACAGTGGTGGTAAGAGCACGGTGAGGTAAGGGTGCCTGTCTGATCCTCACTGCTTGGAGTGGTGGAGCCGAGTGGAGACTGGAACGGCTGGTTCCGGAAATAGCGGATGCAGGTCAGCTGGTGCAGCTTTGCAGAGCAGGGATGCAGGTTTGCAGAGCAGGGATGCAGGTCAGCAGGTGCAGGTTTGCAGAGCAGGGATGCAGGTCAGCAGAGCAGGGATGCAGGTCAGCAGGTGCAGGTTTGCAGAGCAGGGATGCAGGTCAGCAGGTGCAGGTTTGCATTGCAAAGGATGCAGGTCAGCGTGTGCAGCTTGCAGAGCAGAGGATGCAGGTAAGCTGGTGCAGGTTTGCAGAGTCAGACAAGCCGGGTCATACACATCAAGGTAAACATCACAAGTGGCAGGCAGAGAGTAGTCAAAGTCCAGGCCGAATCTTGGCAACAGGCAGACTGGCAGATAACTGAGCAGGGTCAAACGAGCCGAGGTCAGGACTGGAGACAGAAGCGTGGTCAGGAAGCCGGGTCAAACACAGGAACAGGATACAAGCACAGGAACAGGATACAAGCACAGAATCAGGAACTCAGGGAACAGAAGCAGATCAAACCGCAAGGGGCAACATCTCTGGAATGTCTTTTATAGGAAGTACATGGGAGGAGCAAGGGGTTCAGAGTTCAACAGTAATCAGACACCAAGCAGAGTAGTCTAATGGATCAGATAGGTTATCCAGCAGATCAGGCAGGGAACTGTCCAGCATCTCAGATAGCTCTGCTGGAAGAGTCAATGCCAGACACAGAAGAGGTCCCAGGTTGAAGCCCAGCACGTCCCTGACACCTGCAGAGAAGCTCCCCTCATCAGGAAATGTGCTCATTTATTCTTGTATTCTTGGTGGAGCTCCTGTGGGCTCGCTTCCTATGGAGGGTGGGTCACATGTTGTGACATCACTTCCTGCTGGGAGTTTAATAAAAACCGTTTATGGGCGTCGACTTGGCAGAGTTTGCTGGGATGCCTTGATGATAAGACCTGTCTGGTGGTACTGCTTCTTGGAATGAATGGCAAAGGGAATGGATGGTGAGTGAAATTTAGCCTAAAGATAGCATTATTGCAATAAGATGAAATCTGAAGTCTGTGCTTATTTAGCACAGGAAATATGGGCTGTGTGCTCTGTATACAACCTATATTTCCACGACACCTGTCACCAGATGCAGCGTGTCACCTGCCACCGTCGCCTGTCACCAGATGAGCGTGTCATTTGCCACCGTCGCCTGTCACCAGATGCATCGTGTCACTTGCCCCGTCACCTGCCACCAGATGCAGCATGTCACTTGCCACCGTCGCTTGTCACCAGATGCAGCATCCTTTAATGAATAAGTTCACTTTAAAAAAAATATATAAATAAATCCACATTCTCCCAGATAACACCACTGAAAAGTGAGAGAGAATCCAGCACCTTCATTCTTCCACCCCAGGGCCATTCTCCCTTCCAATGTCATTGGCTTAACAACTTCAGTCCTGGAAGGTTTACCCCCCATCCTGACAAGGCTTTTTTTTTGCAATGCGACACTGCGTTACTCTAACTGACAATTACACGGTCATTCGACGCTGTACCCAAACAAAATTGATGTCCTTTTTTTCCCCACAAATAGAGATTTATTTCGGTGGTATTTGACCCCCTCTGCGGTTTTTATTTTTTATGTGCTATAAACAAAAAAGACTGACAATGTGAAGAAAAACAAGTTTTTACTTGTTCTTCTGTTCTCCCACTGCACTCAGGCATAGTGACCCAGCGTGACTGGAGACAGACTAGTGGGCATCAACGAGAAATACAGCACCGCGCGTTCGTCTGCTGCTGTTCTAAGGCATATCACTCCGTGTGACAGTGCAGTGGACAGAGTCATGCCTGAAGGCTTACTGCCTTTCTTTTACCTCAAAAACCCGCTAAGACACTTGGGGCTTGTCACGTACCTGATGGTAGTGAGCCCAAATTGCAGGGGACGGCCTCCCTTACGGCCCCCACTCCCGGCACCCTGGTAAGGTGACAGTTGGCACAGGAGTAAGGAGTGGCACGGGTGCCTGGCAGGATCAACTGTGGTGAGGTGGTGATTCAAACACCCGGAAGCTTCCTTGCAGAATACCGGAACTGGAACGGCTAGCAGGCTGGATCGGAAGTAGCACAGCAGACTGGATCGGTCTCGCAGACTGGATCGGAAGAAGCACAGCAGACAGGATCAGCTAGCAGGCAGGTTCAGCTCAGCAGGCTGGATCTGGGACAGCTCAGCAGACTGGATCGGTCTCGCAGACTGGATCGGAAGAAGCACAGCAGACAGGATCAGCTAGCAGGCAGGTTCAGCTTAGCAGGCTGGATCTGAGACAGTTCAGCAGACTGGATCGGTTAAGCAAACTGGATCGGAACCAGGAACAGGGTAGTAAACAGGCCGGGTCAGATATCAGGCGGGCAGCAGAAGTACAGTGTGCAGGCAAAGGGTAGTCACAACAAGCCGGGGTCGGGTGCAGGCAGATAACAGGTTGGTCAAGGTAAGCCGGGTCTTTTAGCACAGGTATGGTCTCAGATCAGGGTTAAGCACACAACGCTGTAGAGCAGACAGCAGGGACTGTCTGTAATTGACAGGTTTAAATAGTCTCTCTGGCGCCACCCGCTGGACGCACGCGCGAACGGAGACCAGGAAGTCTGGGGCGCCTGTTTCTGGCAGGATCTCCATGACATTGCCCCCCCCCCAAGGGGTAGCCTCCGGATGCCCATCTGGGCGAACTTTTCAGGGTGAGACCTTTTAAAGGACTGTACCAGACTCTTAGCGTGGATGTTCCCCTCGGGCTCCCAAGAATTCTCTTCGGGTCCATACCCCTTCCACTTTATCAAAAAGTGGTTCTGGTTCCTTCTCCTCCTGTAATCCAGGATAGCCTCTACTTCAAACTCCTCTTCCCCGTCTATAATAACAGGGTCAGGGGTAACAGAGCTTCGGCCAGGAAAGGGATTGGAAATAGATGGTTTCAACAGTGACACATGGAATACTGGGTGGATCTTCAGTGAATCCGGGAGTTCCAGTTCAAAAGCCACTTCATTGATTTTCCTTTTAACCGGAAAAGGTCCTAGGAAATTGGGGCCCAATTTCTTTGAAGGGCATGCCATCCTCAAGTTCACTGTAGACAGCCACACCAGGTCACCGGGTACCAGTACCAACTCACCCTGTCTTTTCTTGTCAAAAGTTAATTTGTTGTGTTCCTGGGTCCTGGTCATAGTTTCCTGCAAAAGTTGGTTATTGGTGGAAAATAAATTTATTTTCTCCTGTACTGCTGGCACCGCACATTCGGGAAGAGAATTGGGTAAGAATAAAGGGTGAAAACCAAAGTTGACAAAGAACGGGGTCTGCTTGGTGGCGGAGTGGATGGAGTTGTTGTAGGCAAATTTGGCCAAAGGAAGCAGGGAAATCCAGTTATCTTGTGTAAAAGAGGAGAAGCAGCTCAGGTACTGCTCCAGAGTTTGGTTAGTCCTCTCAGTCTGTCCATTGGTCTGGGGGTGATAGGCGGAAGAGAATGACAGTTCTATATCCAAGGCCTTACAGAGGGACCTCCAGAAGCGGGAGGTGAACTGTACCCCTCGATCTGAAACAATGTTGGCTGGTACCCCGTGAAGTCTGACGATTTCCTTGATAAATGCCTGTGCTGTTTCAGGGGCAGAGGGAGTGCCTTTCATAGGAATAAAGTGTGCCATTTTGGACAGACAATCGACTATCACAAAGATAGTGGTATGATCTTCTGCTGGAGGCAACTCGACAATGAAGTCTATGGATAACATCCTCCATGGTCTGTCTGGAACAGGCAAAGGTCTTAATAAGTCCCAGGCCTTGGTTCTATGAGTCTTGTTCCTGATGCAGGTAGTGCAGGACTCCACAAATTCTTTACAATCTTCCCGTAATTGAGGCCACCAAAAGGTACGCTGTACCAAGTCGGTGGTCTTCGCTATGCCAAAGTGCCCGACTAATGCATGGTCATGGCAGAGTTTCAGGACAGATACTCGTAGATCCTCTGGGATATAGATCTTGTCCTTATGCCAGAGCAACCCGTCCTTAACCTGCAGTTCCAATTCAGGAGAGGGCAACTGCCCTGCAGAGGCTTGTTTAAGTCTGGAGAGCATGTTTTCCTGAAGCAAGAGGAAATTCCCATGGGCAAGGATGGTATCCGTAAGAGAAACTTCTTTGGGTTTGTGAAACATCCGAGACAAGGCGTCAGGCTTAGTGTTCTTGGAGCCTGGACGATACGTGACATGGAACGAAAACCTGGAGAAAAAGAGCGCCCATCTGGCTTGTCGTGGTTTCAGTCTCTTTGCAGATCTCAGATATTCCAGGTTCTTATGGTCAGTAAATATCAGAATTGGATGGGCAGCTCCCTCCAGCAGATATCACCATTCTTCTAGCGCAGACTTAATCGCCAGCAACTCCCGATCCCCCACATCGTAGTTCCTCTCTGCTGTTGACAACTTGCATGAGAAGAAGGCCACTGGGTGAAGCAGGGCCTTGGTTCCTTGTCTCTGGGACAACATTGCCCCTACAGCGATTTCGGATGCGTCTACCTCGAGGACGAATGGCAAAGAGGAATCCGGATGCTTCAAGACGGAGGCAGAGGTAAAAAGTCCCTTAAGGGCCTCAAAGGCCTTTTGGGCCTCGGAGGACCAATGGAAGCGGTTCCCCTGTTGGGTTAATTGAGTGATTGGTGCAATGATGGCCGAGAATCCTCTGATGAACTTGCGGTAAAAATTGGCAAAACCGACAAAACGTTGGATTCCCTTCTTGTCTGTAGGGACTGGCCAGTCTAGGATTGCAGCAATCTTCTGGGGGTCCATCTCGATGCCCTCACTGGAGATGATTAATCCCAAGAATGGTATACTTCCCTGCTCGAACGCACATTTTTCGGCTTTCGCATATAGGCCATGCTGTCGAAGCCGGGCTAACACACTCTTGACATGCCTGCGATGGGATTCGAGGGAGGAAGAGAAAATTAATATGTCGTCTAGATAGACGATAACAAATAAGTCCAGAAAGTCCCGAAGGGCATCATTAATGAAGTACTGAAACGTGGCGGGGGCATTGCACAACCCGAAAGGCATCACCAAATACTCGAAGTGCCCAAATCGAGTATGGAAAGCAGTCTTCCACTCATCTCCATCCCTGATGCGGACCAACTTATAGGCTCCATGGAGATCAAGCTTGGTGAAGACATTGGCAGCCCCCAGTCTCTGGAATAACTCTGGCATCAAAGGAAGGGGATAACGGTTCTTCACCGTAATTTTATTTCATTCGCGGTAATCCACACAAGGACGACGGGTATGGTCCTTTTTCTCGACGAAAAAGATGCCCGCACCTGCTGGAGACGTGGACGGGCGAATAAACCCCTTCTTCAGGTTCTCGTCACCGTATTCCCTTAGTGCCCCCTGTTCAACCTCTGTCAACGGAAAAATCCTTCCAAATGGGATTTCAGCCCCAGGTAATAGTTCAATGGGGCAGTCGTAGGCTCGATGGGGTGGTAGAACCTCCGCCTGTTGTTTACTGAATACATCCAGGTACTCATGATAGACTTCTGGAATAGACTGACGTAATTCAGCTTCTGAATCCAGGCAGAGCAGGTTAGACGGCCCATGAGGGGTGTAAGAGCCACAGAACTGCTGGCAGTAAGGTGACGAAAAGGTGACTTCCCCTGTGGCCCAGTTGATGGCAGGGTTGTGAGCTTGCAGCCAGGGCATACCGAGGATCACAGGGAATAATGGAGAAGAGATGATGTCCATACGTAACAGTTCGTGGTGGGAGCTGGAAATTACAGCAGGAATAGGAGCAGTCTCTAGAACTACAGGGCCGGATTTAATAGCAGACCCATCAGCCAGGTGAACAGAGAGTCCATGGGTCTTGGGAAGGAGAGGAATCCGATGTTTAGCAGCGAATGAAGAGTCCATGAAGCAACTGCAGGCCCCAGAATCAATAATGGCGGGGGTTGGTAGGGTCTTTCCTGAAAGCTGCAATGAGACTGAAAGGACAAGATGAGATGCGGTCTTGGCTATAGGACCCGTGTATTCAGGAATCATAGAGAGACATTTACGGAGCTTCAGAGGGCAGTTCCTAACGTAATGTCCAGGCTCTCCGCAATAGAGACACAGATTGTTCATCCGACGATGTTGTCGCTCCTCCGGGGTAAGGGAAGGACAAAGAACCCCAAGCTGCATGGGCTAAGGTGCGTTGGGTGCGGAATCTGGTGATGCAGTGGGTACTGGGTGCAGGTGACTTGGAGCCCTTGGGAGCATCCAGGTTGGGTGAGAAAACCCTGTAGCTCTCTCAGCCCTTCGTTCTCTTAGGCGTCGATCGATCTGTATGGTTAAATCGATCAATGCATTCAAAGTCTGTGGCACCCCAACTCTAGCCAGCTCATCTTTCAGAGAATCAGAGAGTCCCATGCGGAACTGGTGACGGAGAGCGGCATCGTTCCAGTCCGTATCTGCGCTCCACCGCCTAAACTCGGCCACGTAGTCCTCTGCTGCCCTGCGTCCCTGCTGAAGGGTGTGCAAAGCCGCTTCTGCAGTTGCTGAAAGCTGGGGATCCTCGTAAAGCTGAGCCATAGCGTCAAAGAAGGAGGCAAGGTTGGTCAGAACTATGTCCTTTCGTTCCAGGAGACGGTGGGCCCAGGCTTGGGGGTCCCCGGTAAGCAGGGAAACCACAAAGCCCACTTTAGTGATTTCCAGAGCGAAGGTTCGTGGCTGGAGGGTGAAGTATAGTTCGCAGGAGTTGCGAAAAGCCCTAAAGCTACTTCGATTTCCGGAAAATCTTTTGGGTGCAGGGACCCTAGGTTCTGGAGGAAGCATTACTATTGTTTGGGTTGGTTCAGTCCCAGCGTAAGAGGTGGAAGCATGGGGAAATCCTTGGGTTCCGGTAGGGTTGGGTAGAACCAGTAACCATTCTTCCAGCCGGGTGTAGCTTTGTTGAAGGTCCTTGACTGTTTCGGTTAAATCTGCCAGATGCTGACACAGATCTTCCATAGGGGAGGCTCCCTGCTCAGGCTCAGGCATGGCTGTCTGCTACTGTCACGTACCTGATGGTAGTGAGCCCGAATTGCAGGGGACAGCCTCCATTACGGCCCCCACTCCTGGCCCCCTGGTAAGGTGAAAGTTAGCACAGGAGTAAGGAGTGGCACGGGTGCCTGGCAGGATCAACTGTGGTGAGGTGGCGATTCAAACACCCGGAAGCTTCCTTGCAGAATACCGGAACTGGAACAGCTAGCAGGCTGGATCGGAAGTAGCACAGCAGACTGGATCGGTCTCGCAGACTGGATCGGAAGAAGCACAGCAGACAGGATCAGCTAGCCGGCAGGTTCAGTTCAGCACGCTGGATCTGGGACAGCTCAGCAGACTGGATCGGTCTCGCAGACTGGATCGGAAGAAGCACGGCAGACAGGATCAGCTAGCAGGCAGGTTCAGCTTAGCAGGCTGGATCTGAGACAGTTCAGCAGACTGGATCGGTTAAGCAAACTGGATTGGAACCAGGAACAGGGTAGTAAACAGGCCGGGTCAGATATCAGGCGGGCAGCAGAAGTATAGGGTGCAGGCAAAGGGTAGTCACAACAAGCCGGGGTCGGGTGCAGGCAGATAACAGGTTGGTCAAGGTAAGCCGGGTCTTTTAGCACAGGTATGGTCTCAGATCAGGGTTAAGCACACAACGCTGTAGAGCAGACAGCAGAGACTGTCTGTAATTGACAGGTTTAAATAGTCTCTCTGGCGCCACCCGCTGGACGCACGCGCGAACAGAGACCAGGAAGTCTGGGGCGCCTGTTTCTGGCAGGATCTCCATGACAGGGCTATTACCCTCCCCCCTCCAATGGGCCAAAAAACTGTCAATCTCCACTAGTTGAGGATCAATGCAGGAGATATACAACATTTTGTGTAGAACAAATTACAGTGGGGAAAGAAATTATTTGATCACCTGCAGATTTTATAAGTTTGCCCACTAACAAAAAAATGAAGGGTCTATCATTTTTATCATATGTGTATTTTAAATGATAGAGACAGAATATTAACCAAAATTCCAGAAAAAACACATACAACAAATGTTATAAATTAAGTTGCAGTTGAGTGAGTAAAATAAGTATTTGATCCCCAAGCAAAACATGACTTAGTACTTGGTGGAGAAACCCTTGTCGGCAAGCACAGAGGTAAGACGTTTCTTGTAGTTGGTTGCCAGGTTTGCACACATCTCAGGGGGGAATTTGGTCCACTCTTCTTCACAGATCTTCTCTAAATCCTTGAGGTTTCTTGGCTGTCTCTTGGCAACTCAAAGTTTCAGCTCCTTCCATAAATTTTCTATAGGATTAAGGTCTGGAGACTGACTAGGCCACTCCATGACCTTAATGTGCTTCTTTTTGAGTCACTCCTTTGTTGCCTTGGCAGTATATTTGGGTCATTGTCATGTTGGAAGACCCATCCATGAACCAACTTCAGTGTTCTGGCTGAGGGAAGAAGGTTCTCATCCAGAATTTTACAATATATGGCCCCGTCCAATGACCCCTCAATGCGACAAAGTGGGGATCTGCCTTTAAAAACAAGGGGGATCCCCATTTTGACAGGAGACGTGACAGAGATCTACTGTTCCCAGTGATCAATAACAGTGATCTCTGTCATGTCCCTGCCAGCCACCCCCCCCCCTATAGTTAGAACATGCTGATGGAACACATTTAACCCCTTGATCACCCCCTATTGTTAACCCCTTCCCTGCCAGTGTAATTTTTACATTGATCACTGCATTTTTATAGGTCTGATCAATCTAATAATGTCACTGGTCCCCAAAAAGTGTCATTTGGGGTTAGATTTGTCCTCCGCAATGTCGCAGTTCTGCTAAAAATCGCAGATCGCTGCAATTACCAGTAAAAACAATAAAAAAATAAAAGCCCCTGAATCTATCCCATAGCTTGTAGACACGATACGTTTTGCGCAAACCAATCAATATACGCATATTGCAATTTTTTTTTAACCAAAAAAATGTAGAACAATATATATCAGCCTACAATGATGAATACATTTTTTTTTTTTTGGGATATGTATTATAGCAAAATTGTCGCTCTTTGTTTAAAGCGCAAAAAATAAAAACTGCAGAGGTGATCAAATACCATCAAAAGAAAGCTCTATTTGTGGTAAAAGAAGGACATCAATTTTGTTTGGGTACAGTGTCGCATGACCGCGCAATTGTCAGTTAAAGCGACGCAGTGCCGTATCGAAAAAAATGGCCTGGTTATTAAGGGGACAAATTTTTACAGGGCTGAAGTGGTTAATATTGCTTAACCTGTAGAGAACCTTTTCTTGAGCTAAACAGAGAAAAGGTTGTCCTGAGGCTCATGGCCTCTTTTTTCCCAAGGAGGTTACCTCCTTTTGGGACATTGCTTTCTCTTCTCTATGTCCTGCTCTACAACAACCCGGGGGGATTTCCTTTGACTGTGTGGATGTGATATGTGCTGTGTTTCAACTACAACTTGCTTTGGACAGTGTGACTCTCTTTTGTCGGTAGGGGGCAGCCTGCTTCTCTTTCCTATATTTCCAGATGATATCAACAGCTCATAATTTAATCCTATAGACCTTAAGACAAGGTTCAACCTTTCCCTGTCAAGCACACTCCACTAAATCAGTTCACAAGATCAAGGGCCTTTCAGCAACAGGCATTTGTTTCTCAGATTTGCTAGGCTGCCATCTGGTCTTATATTCACAGGTTCATTAAAAGAGAAGCTTGGGATTGTTTTAAAATCATAATTACCTAGGTGGATGCATGCATGTGTAGAACTGAACAATCAAAGACCACTGATTGCTCCATGAGCAGAGAGCTAGTGACTGTCAGTCACCGCTGTCTGCTTTGCTCCCTCACCCCATGCTTACTGGAGAGCTGGGCTGTGAATGGGGCAGAAGCAGCTGGCTCAAGCTCTCAGTGGTTTGCTGAGAGGCTGAGCCGGATTCCAATCCAGGCTTCTGGGTGAATTCCGACCATATGGTTGTGATCTTTCCCCAGCTTGGACTGTCTCTGTGACGTCAGCTGACAGCGGGTCACAGGAGTGCAGAACGAACTACACCTGTGATCTGCAGGAGAAGCACAGCCAAAAGAGCTTTGGCTTTACTTCTCCTTTAAAGTGGAGTTCCAGCCTGTATTAAAAAAATTCAAAATCAGCAGCTACAAATACTGTAGCTGCTGACTTTTAATATAAGGACACTTACCTGTCCAGGGAGCCCGTGATGTCGGCACCCGAAGCCGACCTGTCAATCAGCTTCGGGTGCAGGTGTCGGAATCCCTACTAAAAGGTATACCGGAAGTGAAGCCTTGCGGCTTTACAGCCTGTTTCCTGCTGCGCATGCGTGAGTCGAGCTGCACTTTCTGAATGGTCTCGCTGTCTTCTGGGACCTGTGTTTGTTTCCCATAATGCAGCGGGGGAAGGAGGAGGGGCTGTAAATTACATAGGTCACCGCGGCACCCTTACATGCAAGTGGAAGCGAGTACCTGTTTTTGATAGGTATCCGCTCCCCCCCAAAAGTTGCCAAATGTGCTACCGGAGGAGGGAAGGAAGCAGATAAGTGGAGCTTCCACTTTTGAGTGGAACTCTGCTTTCAAACAGAAGTTTGGTGTTTTGTTTTTTTATGCTAGTCATACTTACCTAGGTGATGCTGCACCCCCCCCCCCCCGCGTCTCTGAACTGAGAACCGAACACCGCTTCTGCTCTACTTCTCTGTGCTCATTGGAGCTCTGAGCTGTAGAGGGGCAGGAGCGGATCCAGACTTGGAAGTCGGGATGACGCTCTGCCTCGACTGATGGCAGTGACGTCAGCGGAGAGCGGACTTCAGACCGCTCTCTGCTGAAAACAGGACACAGGAGTGCAAGCAACACGATTTGCACTCCTGTGCCCCAGAGGAGAAGCCCAGCCTAAAAAGCTCAGGCTGGACTTATCCTTTAAGTGTTACAAGTTAGATGTTCAGGTCTTATCAGATGACAGCTTTGGACTTATGGTTCTCTAAGCAGCCCTGTAGGCATTACTGAGCTTCCTCTGTTAACCTGTTGTTAACCATTTGTGAGCCTGTTAAAGTTTTTTTTTCTGTGTTGCCCACTTTGACTTACCGGAAAAAAATTTTTTCTTGTAGTACACTGAGGGACACGGATAGTACACTGAGGGACACGGATCTCTCAACTTTATTCTTATGATCCACTATTACTCTTACCACAAAACTGGAGCATGATGTCAGTGGGAGAAAATATACTGGGTTGACTTACAAGCTTTATAAAACAGGGGAAAAGAGGGGTATGCCTGATTCACATAGAGCCAAATTGAATAATTAATACCAAAGGATAGATGCGTCTGATAAAAGGACGGGATCCTCCTAACCAAATATCAACTGGAAAAAATGCAGGGGAAAGGGAAGGGAATTGGGACAGGGCCCAATGAGACGGTTATACGGTGAATCAACCACTATTCAATTGGTATTTGAAAAAATAGAAAATACTTTATTGTTGAATGCTAATTGAACACATATCATCCTAATAAAATACATGGAAACATAAAGGAGATAAGGTTTCTCACGTATAGTGACACACTAGGATAAAAGAATATAGACATGGAAAAAACTTTGCACAGTGCACTGTTGGAAAGAATTAAAACGATGACCAGAGTGGACTAGGGCCACCTGCTCTACTGCTCCCTTAACCTTGCTGAGAATGAGCATTCAATGTCCGGACATAATTGATGTCTTATATAAAGGCCTACTAATCATGCTACATGAAATAACAACTGTAAATGATGATCTCTGCTGTCTAAAACAACAGTTCAAACAGAAACATATAGTGGTTACTGCTACAGATAAGTAGCTACTTAGATCAAAGTCCAATCCTGAACTTGTATCAAGCTGATTTGGTTGAGGTTTAACAGTGTTCAACAGATATGTAGCAGGCTCTAAGTACCTGGGGATGTGCTTGTAATTGATAGTAAAGAAAGTGGCGAAGAATATATGCCTAATCAATGAGCACCTATCATATTGCACGTCAAGGTATCAAGCTTTGTTTGCTGGTGTCAATCTTCTGAAGGTAGCAGCATAACCCAATGTTCCAGAATTACTTCCCTGTGTCTCCATGATTGACAGGACCGGTGCTACCACTAGGCAAACTAGGCAGCCGCCTAGGGAACACTGCTGCCTAGGGTGCCTGGCCACTGGTGTTCCTACTCTCTTCTCTCTCCAGCAAGCAACTAAGTCTCAGAATCAGCAGGCAGCCGCAGCTCCGTTTGCACATAGTGTCAGAGGCACATTGGCAGCGGAGGACTGTGTCTGTGTCCCGACTCCCGAATGAATGGAAGCAAGCAAACATTCATTGATGGGCACTGGTGAGGCTGCATTTGATGGGCACTGGTAAGGCTGCATTTGATGGGCGCTGGTAAAGCTGCATTGATGGGTGCTGGTGAGGCTACATTTGATGGGCGCTGGTGAGGCTGCATTTGATGGGCACTGGTGAGGCTGCATTGATGGGTGCTGGTGAGGCTGCATTAATGGGCGCTGGTGAGGCTGCATTTGATGGGTGCTGGTGAGGTTGCATTTGATGGGTGCTGGTGAGGCTGCATTTGATGGGCACTGATGAGACAGCATTGATGAATGCGGGTGAGGCTGCATTGATGGGCGCTGGTGAGGTTGCATTTGATGGGCGCTGGTGGGCTGCATTGATAGGCACTGGTGAGGTTGCATTTGATGGGTGCTGGTGAGGCTGCATTTGATGGGCGCTGGTGAGGCTGCATTTGATGGGCACTGGTGAGGATGCATTTGATGGGCGCTGGTGAGGATGCATTTGATGGGCGCTGGTGAGGCTGCATTGATGGGCGCTGGTGAGGATGCATTTGATGGGCGCTGGTGAGGCTGCATTTGATGGGCGCTGGTGAGGCTGCATTTGATGGGTGCTGGTGAAGATGCATTTGATGGGCGCTGGTGAGGCTGCATTTGATGGACGCTGGTGAGGCTGCATTTGATGGGCGCTGGCGAGGCTGCATTTGATGGGCGCTGGCGAGGCTGCATTTGATGGGTGCTGGTGAGGCTGCATTTGATGGGCGCTGGTGAGGCTGCATTTGATGGGCGCTAGTGAGGATGCATTTGATGGGCGCTGGTGAGGATGCATTTAATGGGCACTTCATTAAAAAGTGGGATATACATGGGCGGCACAAAGGGAGTGGAGTCAGGTGTGGAGCCAAGGGGGGGCGGCGAAATTTAGTTTTGCCTAGGGTGTCCAAAATCCTTGCACCAGCCCTGATGATTGAAGACACAAGGTGCAGTTTTGCTTTCTTGCCATCTGCATTTACTTTCTGACACATGCACTGCGAAACCTAGTCCATGTACTGTAAGTGGATTTTAGTCTTTTTCTCACCTTACTAATGAGGATTACCTATTCAGAGAGAACAGTTATCCATGGGAACCGGGGAAACTACATAAGTCAATTTTGACCTATCTGATATAGTCTCTCTCTCACTGATATGGACGAGAATGTCTGGCTCGCGGCCTCTGCTCTAATTCATCCCAAAGGTGTTCTATCGAGTTGAGGTCAGGACTCTGTGCAGGCCAGTCAAGTTCCTCCACCCCAAACTCGCTCATCCATGTCTTTATGAACCTTGTTTGTGCACTGGTGCGCAGTCATGTTGTAACAGGAAGAGGCCATCCCCAAACTGTTCCCACAATGTTCGGAACATGAAATTGTCCAAAATGTCTTGGTATGCTGACGCCTTAAGAGTTGAGGTATCAAGCAGAGATTCAATATCAACTCTACATTATAAATGGAGCTTTAGTGTAACTTGTGGTTTATTTTAAAATACACTTATACATATAACCCTACCTGTTTCCCACTCTTATCTTTTTGGAAGAGATGACACCTGGAAAAGTTTTAAAAATTTGTAGCTATCTACTCTGGCACCACCATCATCAATTGGAACAGTAAGAGGTATTATAAAACTGTTGTAGACATAGTCCTTTTCATGCCATCTGTCAGTATTTGTCAAGTGCCACATTATAATTTTATTTCTTTCAGAAAGGCATACAAATAAACAACAGTTTTCTTCACTGAGATGGATAGTACAGTGCATTTTCTATGTATAAGTTATCCTCCCATTTTTAAATTAGTTTTGCTATCTTCATTAAACTTATGAGATATTCACATATATATCATGTGCAGCAGGGCAACTAAATGAAAGTAGCGGTGTGTATATTTGGTTTCATTTAATAAAATGGAAATAGAACAAAATAAGTGTTTGTAATAATAAAAATGAATTAGCATTTTTAGTTTGATGTTTTCCAAGAGACATCCAAGAGCTGGGCTTTCATCACAAAATTACAGCGCTGGAGTGTCAAATGTAAATTATGTTTGTAATATATGGGAAGGAAATAGCTCAAAATCTTGACATGGCCAAATGCTTTATGGAGTTAATATGTGCAGTTAAAGTCCTAGTGAAATGTCATAGTACAATCACAATAGTCATTTTTGGTGCCACCAGTTTACACTAATAACATTTTTATAGTTTGTTGTAATTTTTACCAAGCATCTATTGAACATTTTTCCTGAAAGATGTTCCCTGTGGATTAACCTTCAAAATGGTAAATAGGTGTCCTCTTACTAAAATGTGTTGTAGCCACTTACTGTAGTTTTGACTTCTGACAAAACCATTACAAAGTGTTTACTAAAGTTGAAAGTTTCTAACTGGTGAATAAATAAAAAATACAGAATTAGTGGACAGCATAGGCTGTAAACACATAACTCTTTTTACAGCATCAGTGAAGTTCAGCACTGATGAAGCCTCTTCTGTTTCTCCACCTCTTTGTTCTCTATTACAATCATGTTCTTATTTCACAAAGTCCTATTCCAGAGTAATTACTGCATAATTATGGCAAAAATCGCATGGAAAATCCAACAGGCTGGTTGTACCAAAGTTGATTTGATCAATCATCTTGGGTAGAATCAGTCTGCCCATACATGGTTCGAATCTCAACTGGTCAATGTTAAACTAGATTCAAACCTTCTATAGCTTTAGCTATCAACAAGCCCAGGCATTGTCATTGTGGATGGGGTGGATAGTCATTATTTTCATATCTTAGTCGGGAGGCATCAGGAATCACTGGTCTGGGCTAATTCTTTAGCTACATATTGGTACTGACCGCTAATAACTTTAGCTACTTCTGGCTGATGTTTGTCACTTTTTATTTATGCAGAGGTGTGTGTACTTTAGGGCCCTGATAGTTTTAATCTCATTGAGATCCATAATTTTTTTTTTTACAAAGGGAAGATGATGCAAGGGTATATTTACAGAACTGTAGAACTGGGAATAGGGAAAAATTTTAACTTTTGTACCATAAGGAAGGGATGAGCCTGGTGTTCGATTCGAACCCATGTTCAAATCGAACATCGGCCGTTCGCCTGTTCGACGAAGCCAGAACTTTGTGGGCCGTTCGCATCAAATTTGTGTGATACGAACGGCCCACAATGCACTGCGCCAGTCGCAGTGCATTGCTGGCTGATGATTGGCCAAGCATGCACTGTGACCCCGCATGCTTGGCCAATCACAGCGCCGGCAGCGAGGAGAGCCATGATTGGCCACAGGCAGGATGCCTGTGGCCAATTATAGCTATGGGGGTTTAGTACACGCCCCACACTATATAAGGCCGCCAGCGCAGCAGCCTTGTGCAGTGTGTTCCGGCGTGCAGGGAAAGAGCTAGATAGGCAGGGACAGTGTGTTCTTTTCTCAGGCATCTGCAGGAGTTAGTGGGTGTTGTGTGCCTCCAGTGCAGTATACACCTGTATCTACCCTTTATTGCTGTTGTTCTCTCTAATACAGGCATCTGCAGGAGTTAATGGGTGTTGTGTGCCTCCAGCAAAGCACAGTATACACCTGTATCTACCCTTTATTGCCGTTGTTCTCTAATACAGGCATCTGCAGGAGTTAGTGGGTGTTGTGTGCCTCCAGCACAGTATACACCTGTATCTACCGTTTATTGCTGGTGTTCTCTAATACAGGCATCTGCAGGAGTTAGTGGGTGTTGTGTGCTTAAAGCACAATATACACCTGTATCTACCCTTTATTGCTGGTGTTCTCTAATACAGGCATCTGCAGGAGTTAGTGGGTGTTGTGTGCCTCCAGCACAATATACACCTGTATCTACCCTTTATTGCTGGTGTTCTTTAATACAGGCATCTGCAGGAGTTAGTGGGTGTTGTGTGCCTCCAGCACAGCACAGTATACACCTGTATCTACCCTTTTTTGCTGGTGTTCTCTAATAAAGGCATCTGCAGGAGTTAGTGGGTGTTGTGTGCCTCCAGCACAATATACACCTGTATCTACCCTTTATTGCTGGTGTTCTTTAATACAGGCATCTGCAGTAGTTAGTGGGTGTTGTGTGCCTCCAGCACAGCACAGTATACACCTGTATCTACCCTTTTTTGCTGGTGTTCTCTAATAAAGGCATCTGCCAGAGTTAGTGGGTGTTGTGTGCCTCCAGCACAATATACACCTGTATCTACCCTTTATTGCTGGTGTTCTTTAATACAGGCATCTGCAGGAGTTAGTGGGTGTTGAGTGCCTCCAGCACAGCACAGTATACACCTGTATCTACCCTTTTTTGCTGGTGTTCTCTAATAAAGGCATCTGAAGGAGTTAGTGGGTGTTGTGTGCCTCCAGCACAGTATACACCTGTATCTACCCTTTATTGCCATTGTTCTCTAATACAGGCATCTGCAGGAGTTAGTGGGTGTTGTGTCCCTCCAGCACAGCACAGTATACACCTGTATCTACCCTTTATTGCCATTGTTCTCTAATACAGGCATCTGCAGGAGTTAGTGGGTGTTGTGTGCCTCCAGCACAGTATACACCTGTATCTACCGTTTATTGCTGGTGTTCTCTAATTCAGGCATCTGCAGGAGTTAGTGGGTGTTGTGTGCCTCCAGCACAGCACAGTATACACCTGTATCTACCCTTTTTTGCTGGTGTTCTCTAATAAAGGCATCTGAAGGAGTTAGTGGGTGTTGTGTGCCTCCAGCACAGTATACACCTGTATCTACCCTTTATTGCCGTTGTTCTCTAATACAGGCATCTGCAGGAGTTAGTGGGTGTTGTGTCCCTCCAGCACAGCACAGTATAAACCTCTATCTACCCTTTATTGCCGTTGTTCTCTAATACAGGCATCTGCAGGAGTTAGTGGGTGTTGTGTGCCTCCAGCACAGTATACACCTGTATCTACCGTTTATTGCTGGTGTTCTCTAATACAGGCATCTGCAGGAGTTAGTGGGTGTTGTGTGCCTCCAGCACAATATACACCTGTATCTACCCTTTATTGCTGGAGTTCTTTAATACAGGCATCTGCAGGAGTTAGTGGGTGTTGTGTGCCTCCAGCACAGCACAGTATACACCTGTATCTACCCTTTTTTGCTGGTGTTCTCTAATAACGGCATCTGCAGGAGTTAGTGGGTGTTGTGTGCCTCCAGCACAGCATACACCTGTATCTACCCTTTTTTGCTGGTGTTCTCTAATAAAGGCATATGCAGGAGTTAGTGGGTGTTGTGTGCCTCCAGCACAATATACACCTGTATCTACCCTTTATTGCTGGTGTTCTTTAATACAGGCATCTGCAGGAGTTAGTGGGTGTTGCGTGCCTCCAGCACAGCACAGTATACACCTGTATCTAGCCTTTTTTGCTGGTGTTCTCTAATAAAGGCATCTGAAGGAGTTAGTGGGTGTTGTGTGTCTCCAGCACAATATACACCTGTATCTACCCTTTATTGCTGGTGTTCTTTAATACAGGCATCTGCAGGAGTTAGTGGGTGTTGTGTGCCTCCAGCACAGCACAGTATACACCTGTATCTACCCTTTTTTGCTGGTGTTCTATAATAAAGGCATCTGCAGGAGTTAGTGGGTGTTGTGTGCCTCCAGCACAGCACAGTATACACCTGTATCTACCCTTTTTGCTGGTGTTCTTTAATACAGGCATCTGCAGGAGTTAGTGGGTGTTGCGTGCCTCCAGCACAGCACAGTATACACCTGTATCTACCCTTTTTTGCTGGTGTTCTATAATAAAGGCATCTGCAGGAGTTAGTGGGTGTTGTGTGTCTCCAGCACAGTATACACCTGTATCTACCGTTTATTGCTGGTGTTTTATAATAAAGGCATCTGCAGGAGTTAGTGGGTGTTGTGTGCCTCCAGCACAGCACAGTATACACCTGTATCTACCCTTTATTGCTGGTGTTCTCTAATACAGGCAACTGCAGCCGTTACAGTGGGTGTTGTGTGCCTCCAGCACAATATACACTACCTAATTGCTGGTTTTCCCATCTCCCTGCAGGCCATTACTATGTCTGGAAGGCCAACAAGGAGAGGCAGACAGTCACAAGCCAATAAAAGAGGGCAAGCAGGCTCTAGAGACAACAGTGCTGGTCGTGGACGCGGTGTATCGTCATCAGCACGTGGCCATGGGACACGCTTATCCTTATGTTCGGCAGCTGGACGTGTTGAGCTGCATCATGCCAAAGACTTGGTAGAGTGGATGACCAAGCCCTCCTCATCCTCCTCATCCTCTCTCACCCAGGCTCAGGATACTGGCAAAGCAGCTGCCAACGCATCCTCTTCCCTCGTCTCAATGTCATCAGTCACTCCTTCCCTAGACCCCCCATGTCCTCCACAGGAGTCCCCCGAACTGTCTGAGCACAGTGTTGGGTACATGCTCCAGGAGGATGCCCAGCGTTTTGAAGGGTCTGATGATGATACACAGCTTGAGGAAGGCAGTAGCGTGAGCGCAGAGAGAGGGGATGCTCAATAATGACAGCAATCTGGCAGTCATGTTCCAGCAGCTGCAGCATACTGCCAGGTTTGCTCCAGTGATCAAGAGGGAGGGGATGATGAGGTCACTGACTCCATGTGGGTGCCTGATAGGATAGAGGAGGAGGAGGAGGATGAGGAGGAGGCACATCTCCAACGAGGCAGGATGCCCTTCCGGGGGCCAGCGTAAGGGCAGCACACCGACTGAATCACACCGCAGAGCTCCGCCTGTGCAGGCCGCTGCCTCTGCCCGTTATTCCAAAAAGTTCTTTGGTGTGGGCCTTTTTTGAGTTGAGTGCATCAGATTGCACCACTGCTATTTGCAACATATGTCTCAAGTGTATCTCGCGTTTCCAAAACATCAGCCGCTTGGGCACCACATGCTTGACCAGACATATGTTGACCTGCCATGCAGCTCGTTGGCAAGCGTACCTTAAAGACCCACACCAAAGAACAAAGCGGACCTCTCATTCCTCCTCATCAGCTGGGATCTCCAACCACACTATACCTTCAGTCCTCTCTAAAACCTGCACTGAGAGGAATGAAGGTGTAGAATTAGGTGTGTCACAGCCAAGTACTTGCGGGCACTCTGCTAGCAGTACACCGACGTCCGATTGTAGCAGGCAAATTTCTCTGCCCCAGCTGCTGGACCGTCAAAAGAAGTTCACTCCCAGTCATCCACATGCCCAGCGGTTGAATGCTAGCTTGGCTAAATTGCTAGCACTTCAACTGCTGCCTTTTCAGTTGGTAGACTCGGCCCCCTTCCGTGAGTTTGTGCAATGTGTAGTTCCTTAGTGACAGGTTCCCAAACGCCACTTTTTCTCACGGAAGGCGATTCCGGCTCTCTACCAGCATGTGAAAGGCAATGTCCATGCTTTGCTGAACAGGGAGGTCAGCGGTAAGGTGCATATTACCGCTGACTCATGGTCCAGCAGGCATGGACAGGGACATTACCTTTCTTTCACGGCCCATGGGGTCACTCTTTTGGCAGCTGGGAAGGATGCAGGACAAGGTGCAGTAGTGTTGGAGGTTGTTCCGCTGCCACGCCTCCAAAATGCTACTACTGGTTGTGACACACATCTCTCCTCCACCCCCTCCGCTTCTTCTTCCTCCATGGCCTCTTCCTGTGCTTTGTCCTCGGAACCAGCGGTGCTCCGTAGGCGTTCAAGGGGCTACGCAAGTACGCAGGCAAAAAGATGCCAGCTTAAGCCAGGAATGGTGGTTTGCGACAATGGCACCAACCTCCTCTCCGCCCTCTGACAGGGACAACTGACCCATGTGCCCTGTGTGGCTCACATCCTTAACCTGGTGGTGCAGCGGTTCTTGGGCAGGTACAGGTTTACAGGATGTCCTGAGGCAGGCCAGGAAAGTCTGTGTGCATTTCCGCAGATCATATAATGCCAGTGCTCGGCTGGCTGAGCTGCAAAAGGAGTTGAACCTGCCCAAGAACCGCCTTATATGTGACATGCCCACCAGGTGGAACTCAACGTTGGCCATGCTGCAGCGGCTGCACGCACAGCAGAGGGTCATCAATGAGTACCTGTGCGACTACGGCACCAGGACAGGGTCAGGGGAGCTCTGGTTTTTTTCACCACACCAGTGAGGCATGATCAGGGATGCATGCACTGTTCTGGCACCATTTGAGGAGGCCACGAGGATGGTGAGCAGTGACAGTGCATGCATCAGTGACACTGTACCTCTTGTCCACCTATTGGAGCATACGCTGCGTGGAATAATGGACAGGGCACTTGAGGCAGAACAGAGGCAGGAAGAGGAGGACTTCCTTGCCTCTCAAGGCCGCCTTTACCCAGACAGTGTTACTTCTGTCCCACCCATCACACAGGAAGAGGACGAGGAGGAGGAGGGTTGTGTCAGCATGGAGGTGGAGCCTGGCACTCAGCATCAACAGCAGCAGTCTTTTAGGGATGATTTACAGTCCCAACAAACCCGTGGACTTGTACGTGGCTGGGAGGAGGTGGCTGCGGATCTTGTCGTCCTTAGTGACCCAGAGGACTCCGGACCGAATGCCTCAGCTAACCTACGCTGCATGGCCTCCCTGATCCTGCAAAGTCTGCGGAAGGATCCTCGTATTCTTCGGATCAAGGAGAGGGACCATTACTGGCTGGCCACTCTCCTTGATCCACGGTACAAGGGTAAGGTTGCGGACCTTATCTTGCCGTCGCAGAGGGAGCAGAGGATGAGACATCTCCGGGAGGCCTTGCAGAAAGGTCTGTGCAACGCGTTCCCAGAGACTGGGAGGTTACAAACTCCTGGTCCCGGACAACAAGTTACTGAGGCTTCGGTCAGTAGTAGAAGGAGCGGTGGAGAAGGTGGCCGTCTGACCGATGCGTTCAGACAATTTTTTAGTCCGCAGCCCCAAGGTATGATCGGTTCCAGCAACCATCGCCAGCGTCTGATATACATGGTGCAGGAATACCTAGGGGCAAGGTCAGACTTGGACACCTTTCCCACCGAAAATCCTCTGGCTTACTGGGTGTTGAGGATGGATCACTAGCCAGAGCTTGCACAGTATGCAATTGAGCTACTGGCCTGTCCTGCATCCAGCGTTCTTTCGGAACGCACATTCAGTGCTGCTGGAGGCTTTGTCACCGATCACAGGGTGCGCCTGTCCACCGACTCGGTTGATCGACTGACCTTCATAAAGATGAATCAGTCTTGGATCACCACCAGCTACCAGGCACCGGAAGCTGATGTAACAGAATAATTTAATTTGAAATGTCACATCCCTTCAAGACTGCCTATGCTGATGCTGAGTGACTGTCCTGTTATGTTGACTGACTATCCTCTTCCTCCTTAATGATCCTGATGATAGCTTGGAAGAACATTTTTGTTTCTGGGTGCCGCCACCAGTGCCTAAGGCCCAATTTTTCAGCCCCTGTTTAACAGGGGCGTGTAATTAAAATTTTTGATGCAATACTTTGCAACAGGGCTCATTGCTGTGCTCCAAGTACAGTATCTGTGAGGGGTTGCAGTGTTGTGGCACCAGCACCAGTGCCTAAGGCCCAATTTTTCAGCCCCTGTTTAACAAGGGCGTGTAATTACAATTCCTAATCTAATAATTCACAGCAGGGCCCATTCCTGCGCCCACCAAGAGTAACTGTGAGGGCTTACAGTGTTGTGGCAACACCGTCCACCACCACCACCACCACCACCACCAAAGGCCCATTTTTTCTGCCCCTGTTCAACAGGGGCATGCAATTACAATTCTTGATCTAATAATTCACAGCAGGGCCCATTCCTGCGCCCACCAAGATTAAATGTGAGAACTTACAGTGTTGTGGCAACACCACCACCACCACCACCACCACCAAAGGCCCAATTTTTCTGCCCCTCTTCAACAGGGGCATGCAATTACAATTCTTGATCTAATAATTCACAGCAGGGCCCATTCATGCGCCCACCAAGAGTAACTGTGAGGGCTTACAGTGTTGTAGCACCAGCACCACCACCAAAGGCCCAATTTTTCCTACCACTGTTCAACAATGGCATGTAATTACAATTCCTAAAATAATAGTTCACAGCAGGGCGTTCCAGCGCCCACCAAGAGTAACTGTGAGGGCTTACAGTGTTGTGGCAACACCAACATCTAAGGGGCAAATTTCTGCAGAGTATATACGGCAGGCCCCTACTTTCAAACATCCAACTTACAAACGACTCCTACTTGCAAACGGAAGGAGACAACAGGAAGTAAGAGAAACTCTACCCCTAGGAAGGGAAATTCTCTCCTGTAAAGCCCCGTACACACGATCGGATAACCTATGGATTTTCGTCCGATGGATTTGTCCATCGGAAATCCGATGAAACTGTTTTTCATCAGTCTTGGCCACACACCATCAGTCAAAAAACCGACCGTTCCAAACACTTCTGAGCATGCGTCGACTTGATTCTGAGCATGCGTGGGTTTTTTAACCGATGGACTTGCCCATAGACGATCGGAAATTCCCATCGGTTTTTTATCCATCGGAAAATTTTAAAACAAGTTCTATTTTTTACAACCGATGGAAAAAAGACCGATGGGTACCATACACGATCGGTTGGTCTGATGAAAACCATCCATCGGACGGTTTTCATCAGTCAAACCGATCAAGTGTGTGGGGCTTTAGAGTTAATATGGGAAAAAGGTGTCTCCTCTCTACTGATGCTTTAACACCAATCCTTGTTTCAATAAAAACCCCACTTTTCCAAAAACATTTGTCATTGGGACGGAAAGTGAGGTGAAATTTTCTGAACAGGTGCACAGACAGCAAAAAAAATGTTACAGGGGTGATAACCCTTCCCTATGTTCTCCAAAAAGCTTAAAAATAGATTTTTTGGCTGCAGCTACACTTAAAAATTTACCTGTTCAAAATTACAAACAGATTCTACTTAAGAACAAACCTACAGTCCCTGTCTTGTTTGCACCGCCTGTATACTGCTGTTCAGAGTATATAGGGTTTTAGGTATAGGGTTTTATTTTGGGTGCAGGGTTCCCCTTAATATCCATACAAGACCCAAAGGGGCTGGTAATGGGCTGGGGTGGGGGGGGGTTGGGGTGATGGGGTAGCCATGCCATTTTTCTCAAAGATTTTCATCCATATTGCCACGACAAGACATGACATTAAAGCCGCAAGCAGTTTTAAATGTATTTTTTTCCTTTACAAATGTCATTTTGTGCAGGGACAGTTCTAAACATGGGAAACACATGCCACTTCACAGGCATACTTTAGACACCCCCCAGGTATGATATTTAGAGGAATATTAAAAAAAAAAAAAAAAAAACACTTTATGCATCATTAAAATGACTGCTCCAGAAAAAACGGCAGTTTTTAAAACTTCTTTTTGCATTGATACATGTCCCCTGGGGAAGAACCCGGGTCCCCAAACCCTTTTTAGGACAATAACATGCATATTAGCCGTTATAATTAGCACTTTAGATTTCGAACTTTCGCGTCCATTGTATTTAATAGGGTTCTAACGTTCGCGCAAACTTTCGGTCCGTTCGCAGGTTCTGGTGCGAACCGAACCGGGGGGTGTTCCGCTCATCCCTAACCATAAGGTCTTATCTTTTTTTTTTTCTCCTGCTCTAAGGGCCCTTTCACACAGGCTTTCCGATAAGGCTCTTGTCAGTTTTTTTAGGCAGACCTGATTGAAAGTTCCATGCAGCTCTAACTGCAGGCTGATGTAAATGGACAGGTGTCCGTTTACACCTGCCTACCTCCCTGTCTGTCCAGGTTTAGAAAAACAAAAAATTTAAATTTTCTCTGTATTTCTAGACTTAAACATGATGGATAGGCCGTAGCCTAATGTAAATGGACAAAAGTCTGTTTACATGCGGCCATCCATAGGTGGGTCTGGCCAAGTCTGCTGGACAGAAACTGAATGGGAACTGATGTAATAAAAAACTGACATCTGTCACATTTGGCTCTGATTCAGCAGGATATCTACTCATGGATTTTTTGTAAATGGAGCAGAGTGGTTCTGCGTGAAAGAGCCTGTTGGAATACAGAATTGTATTTTGTGCAACAACTATTGCACATCAGTATTCAGTAGAGATACCGTATATTCTTCAACCAGTAGATGGCAGGGTTTATAAGTTTGTAGCTGCATCTATGTTATGCTCCATGTCTTTTCCTTAAATAAAGTTCCTCTTTCCTGCCTGCACTTAAGCAGCAAAGCCCATGTGGACGGTAAACCGTCTGTTCTGTATGTGCTATACAGAGCCTTTAAGTAATTATTTTTGCACAAATTACATTTTTTGTTTTTGAAATTTTATAACATTGAAGCTACAAGAAGATGTCATAAGAGGGTTGATAAAAAAAAATCATCCTATTTTCCCACAGACACAGTACTTTTGGCATTGTCTCTGTTTCTGTTGGTACCCATCCTTTGAGTCCACATGTTGTAAAATGTACAGTGGTGTAGTGGTTAGCACTTTCACCCAGCAGCAAAAGGGTCGCTGGTTCGAATCCCAACCACAACGCCATCTGCCTGGAGTTTGCATGTTCTCCCTGTGTCTGTGTGGTTTTCCTCCCACACTCCAAAGACATGCTGGTAGGTTAATTGGATCTTGTCCAAATTGGCCCAGTATATATGTGTGTACGACTGTGTGTCCCAAGCGTGTCGAGATCCTACGGGGTGAAATGACCCCACCAGCCAAGCAGACACTGGCTGCAAAAAGCGCCTAGAGGTGATTCAGTTTGCATGTGTAGCGCTATACAAGTCACTCATTCATTCATTATAGCTGTGCAGCTGGTTCAGCACTACAATACAGACACAGGAGAAAGTTTGCCAATTTCTGGCTTTCAGACATCTTAGTATTTTTAAACCAGGAGACTCTTGGAAACAAAATTTGATGAAGCCATAGATGTCCTGATCAGTTTCAAGAAATGGGGAGTTTAGGGTCTCTGAAAACATTTTGTAACATTGCATTGTGAGAAGCCAAACCAGCTCTGATGAATACTTAATAACTTTGTGCATTGATAAAGAGCGACATCTTTTAGCATACAGTATTTAAGCAAAAGACACGTCCCTGTCACAGGGCCTCTTACATGAACCACAAAGATCTAATATGCAGAAAATGATTGGCTAAACCAAACAGGTGCATTTTTACCTCTATTTCCGTTGTATTGGCTGTGCAAAATAACAATTTCAGTAATAAAGAGGTTGGATAAAAAGTTGAGTGCGCCATAACACCTTCGGTAGTAAATTGCTACATTTTGTATAGAGATATACATATCAGCTCAAAAAAGAGGGAAAACTGAGGAAGCACGATGAACAGTGGGATTTAGTCTCAAAAGTCGGACAGTTCCTCCAAATGAGGTATAGTTGGGAGCTTTGCTGATGGGTGGATTTTCAAGAAATGCTGCATTTCATCTCCCATGATTTGTTCCAGTCAGTCACTTTTCAGGTAGTTGGCATTACTGGGCCCAGCCAAAGCCACAACTCTCTTTACTCTTGCTTCAAACAAGAGCAGAGGCGAAGGAAGTAAACATTTTCTTCTACCCAACAGATGGGTTGCCAGACTATTGGAAACAATAGACTGCACCCACATTCCAAAAGCAGTACTTTGCCATCAGGAACAAGGTGTATACAACTATTACCAGCATGTCAAGCACAGAAGATCCAGACAGATTGGCTGGCAGGTGAATACATTTCTTCTTTCTTCTATTCTTACTTTTTTCTGTTTTTAAAAATAGTTTTTTACTTTTTCCATTATTCTCCTTAGTTTTATTCTTCATCTTTTCCCTTTTTTGCATGCTTAAATAATGTGGAAAAGCAAAGAAAATCTTAGGAGATGCCAGACAGACATAGGCCAGACAGACATAGGCTTCTTAGGTGTTAACTCCTCCCGATAAATCCAAAAACAGCAGCTGAGGTCTAATATATCACAGCACATCAAATGACCTGTTGCATTTGGAATGTGGAGGTTGACATTCTGTCGCTTTAGCATAGCAGGAAGTAATGAAGTAATCTTTACCACTTCTGATAATATAAATACCCATAAAACTGTCACCACAAAAAGGAAACAAAAAGTGCTACGTAGTTTTCAAGGAAATTTAAAAAATATTACAAACCAGTTGTTAAGCGATAAAACAATTTATTATTTACAACTATAAAATAAAGCTATAATAAGATAGATATCATTGGACGATATTTATAACTGTGCCTACAACGTGCATCAATATGGAAGCTTTATAAAAGCTTTGGTGCTTTGGACTGGGAATGTAAGTGACTGTAAAGCCCTGTACACACGATCGGATATCCTATGGATTCTAATGTTTTTTTCCATCGGAAATCCGATGAAACTGTCTTCCATCAGTCTTGCCCACACACCATCAGTCAAAAAAACAACCGTTTCAAACGCGGTGACGTAAAACACTCCGATGAGCCGAGAAAAATGAAGTTCAATGCTTCTGAGCATGTGTCGATTTGATTCTGAGCATACGCGGGTTTTTTATCCAATGGAGTTCCCCACAGACTAGGGTTGTCCCGATACCGATACTAGTATCGGTATCGGGACCGATACCAAGCATTTGCGCGAGTACTTGTACTCGCGCAAATGCTCCCGATGCCCAGTCCGATACTTTTTTTTTTTCTCAGAGCGGGGGGTGGAGAGCAGGGCGGAGACCGGGGCGGAGAGTGTGCGGCGGGGGGCGGAGAGTGTGCGGCGGGGGGCGGAGAGCGGGGCGGAGAGCAGGGCGGAGAGCGTGGTGGGGGGGCGGAGACCAGGGCCGAGAGCGGGACGGAGAGTGTCCGGCGGGGGGCGGAGACCAAGACGGAGAACGTGGCAGAGACCAGAGCGGAGAGCAGAGCGAGTCTTCAGGCGGGTAAGTAAAATTAATCTGATCCAATTGCCTTGCCTGTCTGCTGCTCAAATGCTACCTGTTCCCCCTTCACCTCCATGCCGCTGTGCCCCCTTCACTTCCATGCCGCTGTTCCCCCTTCACCTCCATGCCGCCGTCCCCCTCCGTGCTGCCGCCCCCTCCGTGCTCCTCCTCCACCCCCTTGGTATTTCAGGATGGAGAGCGGAGGTAGGAGCCGATAAATCCGGCTCCTTACTTGTCTGAATGTACCGAGTCATCACTGACTCTGTCCATTCACATAACTGAAACATCGTAAACTGTGTTTACGATGTTTCAGTTTATGAATGGAAAGGAGCCGCTGTCTTCTCTCCATTAATTTTCAGCGCAGCGGAGGCTGCTGAGAAAGGGACTGGGGAATATGTGTCCCTAGTCCCTTTCCCTGTCTCAAAGGGGAGATGTCAGAGGTCTGTTAAGACCCCTGATATCTCACCAAAGCCCCCCACAACAGGGCTGATAAAAAAAAGAATAAAATAAAAATGAATTGTAAAAAAAATAAAATAAAAGAAAACACACACACTGACACTGTCCACCCCCCCCCCCTTAAAAAATAAAGCATTGTAAAAAATAAATAAATAAAATAAATAGTAAAAAAAAAAAAAAATAGTAAAAAATAAAAAAATACTGACACATGAGATTAAAAAAAAGTATCGGTATTCGGTATCGGTGAGTACTTGAAAAAAAGTATCGGTACTTGTACTCGGTCTTAAAAAAGTGGTATCGGGACAACCCTACCACAGACGATAGTAATTTGCTATCGGTTTTTTAACCATCGGATAAATTTAAAACATGTTCTATTTTTAAACACCGATGGAAAAAAGACCGATGGGGCCCATACACGATCGGTTTGTCCGATGAAAACAGTCCATCGGACTGTTTTCATCGGTAAAACCTATTGTGTGTACAGGGCTTTACACGGCTTTACTCTCCTTTACATTCCTCCGAAGAAGCAAGGTTCATATCTGAGTTTACTTATTACTCCACTCTCTTCAAGAGTGCCTTAGCATAGAATTCAGACAACTTTTTACTTTGTAGAATGAAAGAGGGTTAAAGTGTCTCTCTAAGCAAAACTGTTTTTATTTTTTTAGATGATGTGGTGAAGTGTTATTTTCTGTCAAGTGTTTAATGCTGTTTGTGTCCTCATTGGGGAGATTTACCACTTTGCTTGTCACTTAAATAAAAAGTAAAGAGAAATCCAAAATTGTAGAGGCCCACAACAAAAGGTGAGGGAACATTTTCCAATTGGGAGACCTGTTCTGGGGCAATTGTGAAAAAGGAAATTCCACTCACTCTGAAGATTTCCTCTAACTTCTTTTTGTGCCTCCGGGACAGGAACTAAAGGGATATTTCCCCCTGCAACAACAAAAAATAAACTGCCAAAGGTTCTTACCCTACCTTATTCTATCTATAAAAAATGTGTGGTTAAATCTTCTACTTTTTGTAAAAAAAGGGTGAAATACCTCTTTAAGGTAACAATTTTAAGTTATATACATCAGTTGCTCATTGCAGATCTCTCAAGTTAGATGCTTGGCTGTTTAACTCACTTTTGAGTCACTGACCTAGAATAAAAGACACAAGCTGTACATTCACTGCACTTTCACTGGCAAGATGAAATGTTGCGATAACCCCATCCTGTGTACCTTTACACACACATCTTTGTGTTGCATACTCCCTGAAAAGAAAATATTAAACAATACTTTGTCACACCAGGGTAAAAAATTAACCAATTTAAATTTCAAAAGCAGCAATAAGTATTGTTTCTAATGCATTGAAAGCAATCATTTGCTTTCAATGCAACACATGAATAATACTAATGTAATCTCAAATTATTAAAAGAAAATTGAGAAAAAATAGAACAAAGGGAGAGTTTTGCCAAAAGTGCCCAAATAAGTTTCCTTGTTTCATTATCCTAGAAAAAAAAAGAGATACCAAGAAGTAATGTTAGGTAATTAAATTATTAAAGCTATTTAGGCATATTACATGTATTGCCTTGGTTTTATAAAAAAAAAAAAAAAAATGTTGTTTAACCCCTAGTCATATGACACCGGCAGGAACCCTCCCTCCCTCCGGGCGAATGTGATATGACGTCTTTTCTTCCCGGCCGTCTAGGGGGCACGCGCGTGCACCCGTCGCACTGCACATGATCTGCTGCGCGTGCCTGGCGGCCGCGATGTCCGCCGGGCACCCGCGATTGCCTGCGATCACGGCAGGGGTGTGGATCTGTGTGTGTAAACACACAGATCCACCTCCTGTCAGAGGTTAGGGGAAACCGATGTGTGTTCCCAGTACAGAGGAACACACATTGGTCTCCTCCCCTTGTGAGTCCCCACCCCCTACAGTTAGAATCACCCAATAGGGAACATATTAACCCCTTCAGCGCCCCCTAGTGTTAACCCCTTCCCTGCCAGTCACATTTACACAGTAATCAGTGCAGTTTTATAGCACTAATCTCTGTATAAATGTGAATGGTCCCAAAAACGTGTCAAAAGTGTCCGATGTGTCCGCCGCAATGTCACAGTCACAATAAAAATCGCAGATCGCCGCCATTGCTAGTAAAAAAAAAAAATGCCATAAATCTATCCCCTATTTTGTAGACACTATAACTTTTGCGCAAACCAATCAATATTTTTTTTTTTACCAAAAATATGTAGAAGAATACATATCGGTCTAAACTGAGGGAAATTTTTTTTTTTTTTTCAATTGTGATATTTATTAAATCAAAAAGTAAAAAACATTGTGTTTTTTTCAAAATTGTCGCCCTTCTTTTGTTTATAGCGCAAAAATAAAAACCGCAGGGATGATCAAATACCACCAAACGAAAGCTCTAATTGTGGGGGAAAAAAACATAAAGATTTAATTTGGGTACAGTGTTGCATGACTGCGCAATTGTCATTCAAAGTGCAACAGCGCTGAAAACTAAAAATTGGTCTGGGCAGGAAAGGGGTGAAAATGCCCGGTATGGAAGTGGTTAACAATGGTGCAATTTTAGTCTTTATTTATTTATAGAAAGCAAACACCTAGGGGTTGAAGAAGGCGATTTTAGAGATATGGTACTTTCACACGGGCGTTCCGTATGTCAATTTTTCCTCCATCCATTGGCGGATGAAAAACAGACATACATGTATCTGTATGGGCTAGCGAACGTTAACGGATGATCATCCGCTGACATCCATCTCCGCTAAGCTCCGTTTTTTAACACGGAAGAAAACCCTATTCTTCTTCCGTTAAAAAACCCCAGAACAGACGCAAAAGGGATGTTAGCAAACAATCCGCTTACATCCAATACACTGACATCCATTTGTAAACCTTTTTTTCCCCTCATTAAACACACTGTATATAGCTGGTTGCTAAGGAGAGGGCCGGGGTTCCCCACTGACAGCTGAATGTAAAAAAAAAATCACAAAAAAAACGGTGTGGGGTCCTCCCCCCAGGTCCATACCAGTCCCTTCGGGTCTAGTATAGATTTGAAGAGGACCCCCATGCCAGTATATTTTTTTTAAATGGCGTGGGGTCCACCCCAAAATTTATACCAGACCCTTTTCCGAGCATGCAGCCTGGCAGGTCAGGAAAGGGAGGGGACGAGCAAACGTCCCCCTCTCCTGAACAATACCAGTCTGCATACCCTCAACATGCGGGTGGGTGCCGGTTTTTGACAATTCCTTTATTAATAGCTCTGAGCCGTCTTCTCCCGTCGCCGTCTCTCCCTGAGCGGTCTTCTTCTACTGCCATCTCTCCCAAAGCACCCACCCCCCCATTTTGGGGGCATGCAGACTGGTATGGTTCAGGAGGGGGAGGGGGCTGCATGCTCGGATAAGGGTCTGGTATGGATTTTGGGGGGACCCCATGCCATTTTACTGCGATTTTTTTAAATAAATTGCTTTGCTGGTAAAAAATGTTTTCCATTCAGCTGCCAGTTACCCCGTTGACAGCTGATGACTCATCAGTTGTTAAGGATGTAGTGGCCAGCTTCCTGGCCTCCTCCTTAGCAACTAGCTACTGTATATAGGGTTTGAAGTTCAGTCATTTTTTTTTTGTAAAAAACTGATGTAAACATTGACATCCATATATGTTTTTGATCCATTTTTTTACAAAAAAGAAAAAGTGACTGAACTGCACTAAAGTAACGCCCGTGTAAAACCAGCCATATGTTTCAGGAAAGGTTCATGTTAACCACTTGCCGACCGCTCACGGTATATATACGTCGGCAGAATGGCTCGTACAGGCACAATCACGTACCTGTACGTGGCCCTTTAACTGCCGACGTCGGCGGCGCGCTCGCGACCCCCTGCCTTCCCCGTGAGTGGGACCGCGGGTCCCGCGGACTCGATCGCCGCGGGGATCCCCGCGATCGTCTCACGGAGGCTCGGAGCGGGGAGATGTGTGTGTAAATACAACATCTCCCCGCTCCTCTATTGACAATGTCAGCGATCTCCGCTCTGTGTAATCAGAGCGGAGATCGGTGACGTGTCAGTCGTAGCCACGCCTCCACACAGTAGTAAACACTCCCCTAGGCACACTTAACCCCTCCAGAGCCCCTAGTGGTTAACCCCTTCACTGCCAGTGTCATTTTCACAGTAACCAGTGCATTTTTATTGCACTGATCGCTGTGAAAATGACAATGGTCCCAAAAATGTGTCAAAAGTGTCCGATGTGTCCGCCATAATGTTGCAGTCACGAAAAAAATCGCTGATCGCCGCCATTACTAGTAAAAAAATTTTTTTTTATAAAAATGCCTTAAAACTATCCCCTATTTTGTAAACGCTATAATTTTTGCGCAAACAAATCAATAAACGCTGATTGCGATTTTTTTTACCAAAAATATGTAGAAGAATACGTATCGGCCTAAACTGAGGAAAAAAAATGTTTTCTTATATATTTTTTGGGGATATTTATTATAGCAAAAAGTAAAAAATATGTCATTTTATTCAAAATTTTCGCTCTATTTTTGTTTATAGCGCAAAAAATAAAAACCGCAGAGGTGATCAAATACCACCAAAAGAAAGCTCTATTTGTGGGAAAAAAAGGACGCCAATTTTGTTTGGGAGCCACGTCGCACGACCGCGCAATTGTCAGTTAAAGCGACGCAGTGCCGAATCGCGAAAAGGGGCCTGGTCATAATGGCCCGTATTGGTCCGGGGCTTAAGTGGTTAAGCAACACACCATCAATAAGTGTGCAACCTGCTTTTCTCCTTTTATGAATCGGTATTATTATGGGTATTATTATTATTATGGGACAGAACTGGTTTTATTTTAATGGGGGGCTATTTGTGAAAGGGGTACAAAAGTTAGATTAGTATTAATTAATACAATGTATTAATGTAATTACAATGTTTTTAATTGAGAACTGTAAATATGTTTTGTTCTAAGCACTTCTTCTATTTAATTTAAGCATATGTGGTAATGAAGGACTGCTCAGGGCAATGTGAAAGTATTAAAGAATCTCACCCCACCCATTTTACAATGCAAATTAAAAGATAGTGTCAAGTTAGACAGTGAATGATTACAGTTAGTCTGTCATCATTAAAACTTTTCATGGGTGTTGATTTCATCCACCCTTTATTTGTGGCACTCTGTTATTAACAGAATCAAACAAATCTATTAAAACCTTGTCCATTTGTGGCAGGTCGCTAGACCAGCAAAGTACTGGATAATACTTGCACTTATTGGAAAACATTTGTGTGTCAAAAATAATATCCACCAGAAAAAGGAGGGACTTTAAATATATAAAGAACTGACCTAGGTTATGGCATGTGCAAGTTTTATGAGTATTGTGTTGTAATCTTTGGAATTTAAAGTGGTTGTAAAGGTAGAAGGATTTTTATCTTAATGCGTTCCATGCGTTAAGGTAAAAACCTTCTGTGTGCAGCTCCTCCCCAGCTCCCCTTATACTTACCTGAGCCCAATCTCGAGCGGCTCTCTACGCTATCTCTCTCTTCACTGGCCATGGAGGCAGCAGCAGGAGTCATTGACTCTTGCTGCTGTTAATCATAGCCTGTGATAAGAGAGTAGGGGGTGAGGCTGAGCCATGCTGTGTGTAACAATAGACATACAGAGCCCAGCTTGGAATCAAGCCCGCACAAGCAGGGGGGAGGAGCCAGGAGCACCAGCGGGGGACCCCAGAAGAGAAGGATCAGAGCTGCTCTATGCAAAGCAATTGCGCAGAGCAGGTAAGCATGAAATCCCATTACAATTACTTTAAAGTGTACCTGCACTTTCACTAAACATTACACAACTATAAAGCCCCTTTACACATGGTTAGGCCCCAGGTTTCAGGCCTATACCTCAGCTTCTGCTCAACACGCACCCACCCAGGCCACAGCCTGGGTGGAAAGAACCCCAATCAGCTGACTCTCTCCAAATAAATAGACTATGCCAGCAACCTCAACAGCCAATGAAACTCCTGCTGATTGGCTGAGAAAAGCATATTCACTCATAACCTGAATTCACTGTGTAGCGGGGTCCCCTTTAAGACTCTCGGGACTACCTTGCCCAGAATCCCTTTCGGCATGTTTCCACCCCAGAGACTCATGGGAGGGGTTATAAAAGGAGGGGGCGAGGCTGGGCTCGGCCTCTTTGGGACACGAGACTTCAGTGACTGATCCTCCTGTGCGGATGTGCCGGAGTGCAAGGCCTGAAGCCTGAGGCCTTGCACAGCACCAAAGAGCCTTCCACCCCACTGCGAGCCTGGGTGGCATCTGACTTCGCTTGTCTACAGCCTTGGTTGGATCAGGGACCCGATCGCTGGAGACACTGTGTGTGTGAAGACACAGTCGGTGGAAGTTCCCAGACTGGGATCGCATCCGGAGGGGTGAGCGAGCGTATGCTCAGACCATATACTGTTGTTGCTAATGTGCCTATAGACTGCCGTGGCCCACAAGTTTATATCTGATACTCTCACTGGAGATCCATGTCAGAACTGAACTCAGAGTTCATGATGTAGAGTGTTTATTTCATCACAATCTTCCCACTAGATTACAAATGTTATTCTGTTATGTGCACCACCTTTAAAGAATTGCCGGTGAAGAAACCATCATCCCCTATAGACTGAGTTTTAGATATCTGAGCCAGGCCTGGCAAGCTAGTTAGTTCATTTAGTTACTGCGTCACAGGACGCCTAGTTAACGGTCGCCCACGCGGCGCACCTTTACTGTTCATTTAATGCATAGTATGTTTATTGCTGCAGGGCTCTGCAACTGATTACCTGTAAACTGTTACCACTGTTAACCTTTCTTACCATAAGCTTAAAGTAAATTTGATACCCCTTTCATTATTGCCTTGATGTCTGAGTTTACTCATACAGTATAAGAATTATATTGCTGACATAACTAACTGTGCCAGTAGGGGGTCGAGTACATTGCTGGGGGTTGGCGGAGCTGTTTTCAGGGCCCAAACTAAATCTGCGGCCTTCTTAGTTGAAGGTATCGCTACAACTGTAATCTATCATACTAATGCCAAAGGTAACAGTGCCACCTATTGACAAAAGAGAGAAATCACAGTTAAACTCAAGATGAGGAGAAACCTATTTGATTGAAGACTACAAATTAGCCAGGCTAGTTACCACCTAGCACAACTAAATTTACAAGCAGCCCTGTTTAGGACAAGGGTGCTACAGTTGATAGCCTACATAATTTTGGTTTTGCCACAGCTATTGACGAACCCTTATCCCCATTCCGCTGCTGATCGAGAGATTTCTCAGCTGAAAGCTGAATGTAAACAGAGGGAGTGCAGGCTGTTGTCATTGACCAAATATGGACATGGTCATATATCTGTTCTGTCTTTCTTACGTTTTCTAAGCTCTGCTGAGAGTTCCTGATATGTACAGCGTGGAGTCAGATTTCCAGATTGGAACAGATAAAAGACGATACGATACAGTTTTTAGCTGAAACTGGTTCCATATTTGGGCCCCCACCCCTCTCACTCTGCTTTGTCATTCACAAATCACAGCACAGTGATGATGTGGAAGTATGGCTCCATGTTGTACATATCAGGATTGCTCAGCTGAGTTTAGAGAACTCCTGAAGTAGTAAATTTATGCCGCGTACACACGATAGTTTTTTCTGATGAAAAAAGACCGATGGACTTTTTTCATCGGACAAACCGATCGTGTGTGGGCCCCATCGGTCTTTTTTCCATCGGTATAAAAAAATAGAACCTGTTTTAAATTTTACCGATGGAAAAAAAAAACGATAGCACATTACGATCGTCTGTGTGGAACTCCATCGGACAAAAAACCCACGCATGCTCAGAATCAAGTTGACGCATGCTCATAAGCATTGAACTTAATTTTTCTCGGCTTTTCGGAGTGTTTTACGTCACTGCGTTTTGAACGGTCGGAATTTTGAACTGATGGTGTGTAGGCAAGACTGATGAAAGTCAGCTTCATCGGATTTCCGATGGAAAAATCCATCGGATTTTATTCCATCGGAAATCCGATCGTGTGTACAGGGCATAAGGGTGTGTCCTTGACCTATATATTTCATATTAAAAGGTGTCCTTCTTTCTTTTTTTTTTAGAAGGTTTGCTTTTGGTACATGCTGGACTTTTAAGTAAATGAGCTAATCAGTTTCCACTTGTTAGAACTAGCATTATATCTGACCATTTTACTTTGAGGATGCCGAGAAGTGTAAACTTGCTTTGCTGGCAAGCACAGCTCATTCCATGAACTGAAAGTGTGCTCCAAAGAACATAGTACAGAACATTGAAATGCAATTATTTTAGTAAATATAAACTGCTAAATACCTTTCTCATCAGCAGTATATAGCAGTCTTGTGGCTTCTATTAGTGTCTGGTCAAAGCTTGTAGGAGGAGTTTTCATTCTCCTCTGACTGTCCTATGAGGCTTTAGGACCCCTGACTCTCTGTCTGGACAGTGCTGATTGGCTCTGTGCTGATCACATGCACCCTTTCAAGAAAAAACAAACTAAAACAAACTAAGCATGTGAAGAGTGCCCCACTGCTCTATCTTATCAGGAGAGGGATTGGGGACAGTGGAAGAAGGGGAGAATCAGAGAAGACAGGATCAAACAGCCTTTTTAAACAATGCAGAGGAATAACCTTTTTGGTTCCACCATGAGTAGGGATGAGCCGAACACCCCCAGTTCGGTTCGCATCAGAACTTGAGAACAGGCAATAAATTTGTTCGAACATCCGAACACCGTTAAAGTCTATGGGACTCGAACATGAAAAATCTAAAGTGCTAATTTTAAAGGCTTATATGCAAGTTATTTTCATAAAAAGTGTTTGTGGATCTGGGTCCTGCCCCAGGGGACATGTATCAATGCAAAAAAAAGTTTTAGAAATGGCTGTTTTTTTTCGGGAGCAGTGATTTTAATAATGCTTAAAGTGAAACAATAAAAGTGAAATATTCCTTTAAATTTCGTACCTAGGGGGTGTGTATAGTATGCCTGTAAAGTAGCGTTTGTTTCCCGTGCTTAATACTGTCCCTGCACAATGTGTCATTTCTGAAGGAAAAAAAGTAATTTAAAAGCACTCGCGGCTATAATGAATTGTCGGCTCCCGGCAATACAGAGAAAAGTCATTGATAAAAAAAAAAAAAAAAAATGCGTGGGGGTCCCCCCAAATTCAATTACCAGGCCCTTCAGGTCTGGTGTGGATTTTAAGGGGAACTCCATGCCAAATAAAAAAAAAATGGCGTGGATTTCCCTCCAAAAATCCATACCAGACCCTTTATCCGAGCACGCAACTTGGCAGGCCGCAAGGGGGGGACGAGAGAGTGCCCCCCCTCCTGAACGGTACCAGGCTACATGCCCTCAACATGGGCAGGATGCTTTGGGGGTCTGTGACCCCTCAAAGCACCCATGTCCCCATGTTGATGGGGACAAGGGCCTCATCCCCACAACCCTTGCCCGGTGGTTGTGGGGTCTGCGGGCGGGGGGCTTATCGGAATCTGGAAGACCCCTTTAACAAATGGGACACCCAGATCCCGGCCCCCCTATGTGAATTGGTAAGGGGTACATTGTACCCCTACCATTTCACAAAGAAAGTGTAAAAAATTGTAAAAAATAAACACACAGACACCGTTGGGAAATTAATTATTAAAAATTAAAAATAAAATAAAAAAAAGATTCTAGCGATGGTAATCCACTCTTGGTATCCTGCGATGGGTGATCTCCTCTCAGGGGTCCAGCGATGGATGATCTCTCCTCTCCGGGGTCCAGCGATGTATGATCTCTCCTCTCCAGATCCAGGCTCCAACGATGATGTCCAGCAGAGCGAGGAACAGCAAGCATCCTGTCTCCACCGGAGACACACCGGGAATCCCGGCAGCCTGACAGGTCTCTTATGTAGCTGAGGACGGGGCCACCCATCACGTGACCCCGTCCCCCTCTGATGCAAGGGGAAACCCGGGCTTCCCCAGTGACGTTCGGGTGACCCGCCCCCCTCTGATGTAACGCAGGCTTCCGTTGCATCAAAGGGGGGCGGGGTCACCCACACGTCACTGATTAAGCCTGGGTTTCCCCCCTGCGTCAGAGGGGGACAGGGTCACGTGACGGTTGGCCCCGTCCTCAGCTACATAAGAGACCTGTCAGGCTGCCGGGATTCCCGGGGTGTCTCTGGTGGAGACAGGATGCTTGCTGTTCCTCGCTGCGCTGGACATGATCGTTGGAGCCTGGACCTAGAGAGGAGAGGCTGGACCCCAGAGAGAAGAGATCGTCCATCGCTGGACCCAGAGAGGAGATCACCCATCGCAGGATACCAAGAGTGGATTAAAAATTCAAAAAAGTGCAGCGCTAAAGTGATAAAGTGAATTGACACATGAATATACAAATGAATTATGATAAAGTGAAATGAATAACCCTGGGTTGGAATAAGAAAATACACAGTGATCAACAAGGATATAAACAAATGATAATATGTTGAAAAAAACACTCAAAAAAAGACAAAATAAAAAATTTCAACAAAGAAGACAAGTGTAGTGAAGAAAAAACTAAGGCAGAGTCCCATCCAAATTCTATTAAGAAAAGTCCATATTAAAGGTGGTTTTCCAAAATAAATCGGGGTGATTCCAAACAAAACAGTGAGTGACACCAATCTTCCCAGAAAGCAAACGTGTCTTCAAACACCCAATAGTGTAGTAGCCTGCTTACCAAAAAGCCGTGACTGCAGATAGCAGTCTCACCAGGTCAGCCGCTAGTAATCCGAGGGTTACTCAGAAATAGAAAACAGAAACTTCCATAGCGCAATATGTTGATGCAATTGTTTTAATAAAAGAAAGTATTGCACTTACAAAGGCGATTAATTAATCCAGCATAAGTATCATGAGAGCCACGGCATCTCCATATGCTTTCCCTTACTTCCTGTATGTCTGTAACACCACCATCACCGGCACCCTACGCAGGTTTCGTCTCCAAAGGACTTCTACGGGGGATTGGCCGAGAGTGGATTACCACCGTTGGAATCTCTTTTTTATTTTTTTTATTTTTAATAAAGGACTTTTCCCAACGGTGTCTGTGTGTTTTTTTTACAATTTTTTACACTTTCTTTGTGAAATGGTAGGGGTACAATGTACCCCTTACCAATTCACATGGGGGGCTGGGATCTTGGGGTCCCCTTTGTTAAAGGGGTCTTCCAGATTCCGATAAGCCCCCCGCCCGCAGACCCCCACAACCACCGGGCAAGGGTTGTGGGGATGAGGCCCTTGTCCCCATCAACATGGGGACATGGTGCTTTGAGGGTTCACAGACCCCCAAAGCATCCTCTCCATGTTGAGGGCATGTGGCCTGGTACGGTTCAGGAGGGGGGGCGCTCTCTTGTCCCCCCCCTCTTTTCCTGCGGCCTGCCAGCTGGCATGCTCGGATAAAGGGTCTGGCATGGATATTTGGGGGGTACCCCACGTCATTTTTTTTTTTATTTGACGCAGGGTTCCCCTTAACCACTTAACGACCGCCCACTGTAAATATACGTCGGCAGAATGGCACCGACAGGCAGAATCACGTACATATACGTGATTGCCTTTGTATAGTTGGGGGGTCCGATCGGACCCCCCTTCTTTACAGTGGGTGGTTGTTTTACCTTCGGGAGCGATCCGGCATGAGGGGACGGCCGTTCGATTCCGGCCACCCCCTCTCGATCGCTCCCGGCGAATGAGAGCTTCCCCTGCCTGTGTACTGTTTACACAGGCTGGAGGAAGTGATGTCATCTCTCCTGCGGCGCTCACATATACCGAGCGCCGTACAGGAGAAGATGCAGGTTAGTGCACACAACACTACACTGACACCAGGACACATAGGCACATAGGCACATAAATCGACCCCAGACCCCCCCAGATCACCCCCCAGATCACTCCCCAGCCCCCAGTCACAGTGTCACTGATTGCAGTGACCATTTATTTAGTGATCACTGCAATCAGTGACATTTGTGACTGTAAAAGTGTCAGTACATTCAGTTTTAGGTCCAGTGTAGCCCCCTAACCCCCCCAATAAAGGTTTAACCCCCTGATCACCCCCCAGATAACCCTTTCACCCCCTAGCACTGCCGTCACTAAGCGATCATTTTTCTGATCGATGTCTTAGCGTCGGTGATGCTGATCGGTAGCCAGTAATTTTTTTTAGGTTCGCCGCAGGTTTTTATAGCGTCGGGTACCCCCATATATTACCTAATAAAGGTTTAACCCCCTTGATCGCCCCCCAGGTAACCCTTTCACTCCCTATCACCGCTGTCACTAAGCGATAATTTTTCTGATCGATGTCTTAGCGTCGGCGATGCTGATCGGTAGGCAGTAATTTTTTTTAGGTTCGCCGCAGGTTTTTATAGCGTCGGGTACCCCCATATATTACCTAATAAAGGTTTAACCCCCTTGATCACCCCCCAGGTAACCCTTTCACCCTCTAGCACCGCCGTCACTAAGCGATCATTTTTCTGATCGATGTCTTAGCGTCGGTGAAGCTGATCGGTAGCCAGTAATTTTTTTTAGGTTCGCCGCAGGTTTTTATAGCGTCGGGTACCCCCATATATTACCTAATAAAGGTTTAACCCCCTTGATCACCCCCCAGGTAACCCTTTCACCCCCTATCACCACTGTCACTAAGCGATAATTTTTCTGATCGCTGTCTTAGCGTCGGTGATGCAGATCGGTAGCCAGTAATTTTTTTTAGGTTCGCCGCAGGTTTTTATAGCGTCAGGTACCCCAATATATTACCTAATAAAGGTTTAACCCCCTTGATCGCCCCCCAGGTAACCCTTTCACCCCCTATCACCACTGTCGCTAAGCGATCATTTTTCTGATCGCTGTCTTAGCGTCGGTGATGCAGATCGGTAGCCAGTAATTTTTTTTAGGTTCGCCGCAGGTTTTTATAGCGTCAGGTACCCCCACATATTATCTAATAAAGGTTTAACCCCCTGATCGCCCCCCAGGTAACCCTTTCACCCCCTATCACCACTGTCGCTAAGCGATCGTTTTTATGATCGTTGTCTTAGTGTCGGTGATGCAGATCGGTAGCCAGTATTTTTTTTTTAGGTTCGCCGTCAGGTTTTTATATAGCGTCAGGTACCCCCATATATTACCTAATAAAGGTTTTAACCCCCTAATTGCCCCTAGTTAACCCTTTCACCAGTGATCATCATATAAGTGTTACGGGTGACGCTGGTTAGTTAGTTTGCTTTTTATAGTGTCAGGGCACCCGCCGTATATAACCCAATAAAGGTTTAACCCTCTGATCGCCCAGCGGGTAATATCAATTAGGTTTTAGCATCAGAGAGGGTCTGCGTCACACCCCAGGCAGCGTCAGGTTAGTGCCAGTAACGCAAACACCCACGCGTGAAGCATACACCCCCTTAGTGGTATAGTATCTGAACAGATCAATATCTGATCTGATCAGATCTATACTAGCGTCCCCAGCAGTTTAGGGTTCCCAAAAACGCAGTGTTAGCGGGATCAGCCCAGATACCTGCTAGCACCTGCGTTTTGCCCCTCCGTCCAGCCCAGGCCACCCAAGTGCAGTATCGATCGATCACTGTCACTTGCAAAACACAACACACATAACTGCAGCGTTCGCAGAGACAGGCCTGATCCCTGCGACTCCAGTGCTGTAGGAGGTGATTTCGCCACCACAGTTAAAAAAAAAAAAGCATATATGCCGAAGCATTGGGGCAGCAGGGGCGGAGGAGCGATTTTGCTCCTAATGCCGCGTACATACGGTCGAAATTCCGACGGAGGCTTGCCCGTGGAAAAGTCTGACCATGTGTACGCGGCATAACTTTTGCGGGAAGATGCCCCCATGCTTCGGCATATATAAATGGTGCATGTATGCCCATCATTAGAAGTGGGTCGATGAAGGGCGGTATTCTAATGGTGGGCATACCCACCGATCAATCTTTTTTTTTTGTTCAGCCAACAGGCTGCATGAAAAAAAAGATTACAATACATGTCCAACAAGGACCAGCAACGTACTGGTATGTTGCTGGACTTTGAATGTTTATACCAGAATGATGCCTGCGGGTTTAGGTATCATCTTGGTATCATTCTTTTCAGCCAGCGGCCGGCTTTCATGTAAAAGCAATTCTAGTGGCTAATTAGCCTCTGGACTGCTTTTACAAGCAGTGGGAGGGAATGTCCCCCCCGGATATAAAAAGCGCCATTGGGAAATTGGAAAAGCATTTTATCACACCGATCTTGGTGTGGTCAGATGCTTTGAGGGCAGAGGAAAGATCTAGGGTCCAATAGACCCCAGTTTTTTTCAAAAAAGAGTACCTGTCATTACCTATAGCTATCATAGGGGATATTTACATTCCCTGAGATAACAATAAAAATGATAAAAAAAATAAATATGGAAGCAACAGTTTAAAAAAAAATAAAAAAAAGCAAAATTAATAATAAAAAAAATAAATAAAAAAAAAGTGCCCCTGTCCTGCCCTGCTCTTGCCCAATGGCGAACGCAAGCGTCGGTCTGGCGTCATATGTAAACAGCAATTGCACCATGCATGTGAGGTATCACCGCGAAGGTCAGATCGAGAGCAGTAATTTTAGCAGTAGACCTCCTCTATAAATCTAACGGGGTAACCTGTAAAAGCTTTTAAAGGCTTTTAAAAATGTATGTAGTTTGTCGCCAATGCGCGTTTGTGAAAAATTTTAAAGCATGTCGTGTTTGGTATCTATGTACTCAGCCTAAGATCATCTTTTTTATTTCATCAAACATTTGGGCAATATAGTGTGTTTTAGTGCATTAAAATTAAAAAAAGTGTATTTTTTCCCCAAAAAATGCGTTTGAAAAATCGCTGCGCAAATACTGTGTAGAAAAAAAAAATGCAACACCCACCATTTTATTCTGTAGGGCCTTTGCTTTAAAAATATATGTAATGTTTGGGGGTTCAACATAATTTTCTTGCAAAAAAAAAAATGTTTTCATGTAAACAAAAAGTGTCAAAAAGGGCTTTGTCTTCAAGTGGTTAGAAGAGTGGATGTAAGCTTCCTAATGTTGTGTATAAAATGCCAGAACAGTTCAAAACCCCCACAAATGACCCCATTTTGGAAAGTAGACACCCCAAGCTATATACTGAGAGGCATGTCAAGTCCATGGAATATTTTATATGTTGACACAAGTTGCAGAAAAAAGACAATTTTTTTTTTTTTTTTTTGCACAAAGTTGTCACTAAATGATATATTGCTCAAACATGCCATGGGCATATGTGGAATTACACCCCAAAATACATTCTGTTGCTTCTCCTGAGTACGGGGATACCACATGTGTGAGACTTTTTGGGAGCCTAGCCGCGTACGGGACCCCAAAAACCAATCACCGCCTTCAGGCTTTCTAAGGGTGTAAATTTTTGATTTCACTTCTCACTGCCTATCACAGTTTCGGAGGCCATGGAATGCCCAGATGGCACAAAACCCCCCCCCCCCCAAATGACCCCATTTTGGAAAGTAGACACCCCAAGCTATTTGCTGAGAGGTATTGTGAGTATTTTGCAGATCTCGCTTTTTGTCACAAAGTTTTGAAAATTGAAAAAAAAAAAAGAAAAAAAAAAATGTTCTTTCTTCATTTTCAAAAACAAATGAGAGCTGTAAAATACTCACCATGCCTCTCAGCAAACATCTTGGGGTGTCTACTTTCCAAAATGGGGTCATTTGGGGGTGTTTTGTGCTATTTTGGCATTTTATGGCCTTTAAAACTGTGATAGGTAGTGGGGAGTGAAATAAAAAATTTACACCCTTAGAAATCCTGAAGGCGGTGCTTGGTTTCCGGGGTCCCGTACGTGGCTAGGCTCCTAAAAAGTCCCACACATGTGGTATCCCCGTACTCAGGAGAAGCAGCAAAATGTATTTTGGGGTGCAATTCCACATATAACCATGGCATGTGTGAGCAATATATCATTTAGTGACAACTTTTTGTATTTTTTTTTTTTTTGTCATTATTCAATCACTTGGGACAAAAAAAAAATATTCAATGGGCTCAACATGCCTCTCAGCAATTTCCTTGGGGTGTCTACTTTCTAAAATGGGGTCATTTGGGGGGGGTTTGTACTGCCCTGCCATTTTAGCACCTCAAGAAATGAGATAGGCAGTCATAAATTTAAAGCTGTGTAAATTCCAGAAAATGTACCCTAGTTTGTAAACGCTATAACTTTTGCGCAAACCAATAAATATACGCTTATTGACATTTTATTTACTAAAGACATGTGGCTGAATACATTTTGGCCTAAATTTATGACTAAAATTGAGTTTATTCGATTTTTCTTATAACAAAAAGTAGAAAATATCATTTTTTTAAAAAAAAATCGGTATTTTTCCGTTTATATCGCAAAAAATAAAAATCGCAGAGGCAATCAAATACCATTAAAAGAAAGCTCTATTTGTGGGAAGAAAAGGACGCAAATTTCGTTTGGGTACAACATTGCATGTCCGCACAATTTACAGTTAAAGCAGCGCAGTGCAAAATTCTGAATTCACCTCTGGTCCTTTAGCTACCAAATGGTTCGGGGCTTAAGTGGTTAATATCCATACCAGACCTACAGGGCCTGGTATTGGAATTTTGGGGGACCCCCACGCATTTTTTTTTTTATCAATGACTTTTCTCTGTATTGCCGGGAGCCGACAATTCATTATAGCCGCGAGTACTTTTAAATGACTTTTTTTCCTTCAGAAATGACACTTTGTGCAGGGACAGTTCTAAGCACAGGAAACAAGCGCTACTTTACAGGCATACTATACACACTCCCTAGGTACGTAATTTAAAGGAATATTTCACTTTTATTGTTTCACTTTAAGCATTAATAAAATCACTGCTCCCGAAAAAACGGCAGTTTTTGAAACTTTTTTTGCATTGATACATGCCCCTGGGGCAGGACCCGGTGTCCCCAAACACTTTTTATGACAATAACTTGCATATAAGCCTTTAAAATTATCACTTTAGATTTCTCCCATAGACTTTTACAGGGTGTTCCGTGGTTTTTCGAATTTGCCACGAGCACCCCAAATTGTTCGCTGTTCGGCGAACGGGCGAACAGGCAATGTTCGAGTCGAACATGGGTTTGACTCGAACTCGAAGCTCATCCCTAACCGTGAGTATAGCATGCTTTACTGCATATACAGACTGATTTTACTGTTGTGGGTTAAGTAATACTTTAACTCCTCAATTGCTCTCAGCCTCTCCCATTTTTTTTTCCTGCTGTAATCCAACTTCCTGTTAGAAAAGCCCGGAGCAAAAAGACAGAATGCCATAGGCGCAGGGCTGGGCATGACTGAGTGAACAGGGTATGTAATAAGAGGGTATTAACTATTGGCTAATGGAAATAGAGAGGGGAGGGGTGAATGCTAGATAAAAGGAAGACCCCGCCCCTCTGAGTTAACACAGCGCGGGGGAAAGTTTCTGGACAGCATCATGTCCTCCATTGAAAAGCTGCTGGCCCAACTGCGGGCAGAGGCTGTGACCCGGGGCGAAGTTTGGCTCCAGGAGACCCTGGGGCCGATGCTTTCAAGTCCGGCCGGGTCACAAGGTACCGCGGGGAGAGAGGCTGGGCGAGCTCGGAGGTCTAGACCCCCGGAGCGCTACTCACCGGGCCCCTCCCCGAGAGCTCAGCAGCAGATTGGGAGTCCCCCTAGGGCCCCTTCGGGCCCCCCGGCTAAGCGCGCCGCATTGCCCAAGGCGGGGGGTACCGGAAGGAATCCCCCTCAAGTGCGGAGCTCGGGGGAGGGCCGCACCAGGAGTTCCGGTGTGGCTGATAGGCCCGCGTGGCGCGTGGAGTCGGACCAGGTGGGCCCGCCCCCCGGGGGTCTCCGGCAGGTTTGGGGCCCCTGCGAGGGTCATTGGTGGCTGCGGCGTCCGGGCATCCCCCCCCCTCGGCCGGACATCGGGTGCAGGAGGCTGCGGGACGTGGTGTGCCAGTGAGGGATGACGGCGGTGCGGGTGAGCAGAGACAGCGTGGAGGCAAGGCAGTTAAAAAATCGGCGGGCGGGTCAGGTGCGCGGAGGTGGGACCAATCGGGTCCTGACCCCTCGGCTTCCAGGGACAAGTCACCTGGTGAGCTATCGTCCGGTGGTGAGGAGCTGGCTGGTGTTCTGGCAGAGGGTGAAGTGTGCAGCTCAGATGAGGATCGGAGACCCGAACGGTCGGAGGCAGCGGTGGATTCGAGTGGATCGGCTGGTGTGAGTTCTTCCAGGCAGCCCGGTAAGTGACTTTCAATTGTTTATGCTGGGGGCCATGAGGGGAATGGGGTCCAGGTGGGTATGTCGGCTGCGGGTGTGGGTTTTGCGGTGCAAGTTCGGGGTCAAGATGATGGACAGGCAGGGGGGGGTGCGTTCCCGGATGGGGGAGGTGCACGGCCGGACGGGCTGCAGGGGTTTCTTGCGGGCATCAAATCCTTAGTCAGCCAATTTGAGAAGGGGGATGGCGGGCGAGTCAGTCCGGCGGCGGCGTGGGTCCCGCCAACAGGGACGGCTGGGCCCGCTGCCGTGGTGGGGTCACAGGTTACACCTACGGGGAATATAGGGGTGGGGGATGCTGTAGGGTTGGGTTCTGCAGCTGTGGCCCCAAAAGAGGGTGGTGCAGTGGAACAGGCGGCAAGGCAGGATGTCATTAGGTTGGATGATGCTGCTAAATGTGAGATGTATGTGTGTTATGAGGCATTGCTGGGATCTCACCTGAAACCCGAAGTGAAGGAAAAGATATGGAAAGGTGAATATGTGGAGATGTTCTCACTGCTGCCATTAGAGAAGTTTCACCTGGACAGGGTAAAACCAGATGATTCAAAAAAAGAGGATGAGGAGAAGAGGAGATATAGGCTGATCCCACGGACGTTTGCGAATTGGTTGCAAGCGTTCTCCATAATGGCTAGTGTTATAGGGCAAAAGAACCCGAAACATTGTTCGGCACTATTTGGTTATCAGGACTCTATAGGGGAAGCATACAGAGTGTACGGGGGCACAGGGTGGCTCAGATATGATGAACAGTTCAGGCAGAGGAGAGCGGTGAGGCCTGGTCTGCGGTGGGATAATAAGGACATCAGCTTATGGATGCGGTTGATGACTGCGCCGAGGGCTGCTAATCAGTTTTTTCAAGGGGGGGGGCGGTGGAACCTCTTCCCCGGGACAATCGGCTGGAAAACAATAGGGGGTGTGCTGGCAATATAATGAGGGCTCCTGCAAGTTTGGGGGGTCCTGTCGTTTCAAGCATGAGTGCTCCGGTTGCGGAGGCTCCCATACACAGGCTAGATGCTTTAAGCGAGGTAAGGGGCGGGCCGGGGACTCTGGGCAGAAAAGGGAGGACTCCGGTGATGGTGGAAAGGATGCGGCTGTTTCTCGGTAGGTATCCGGACAAAGGGGCGGCAAGGTTATTGGAGCAAGGGTTTTCAGAGGGGTTTCGCATTCCATGTTCTTTGCAGGTTATTCCCCCGATCGCACGCAATCTGCGATCGGCCTTGCAGCAACCTGCGGTGGTCATGGAAAAGCTGCGCAAGGAGGTTGCTTTGGGCCGGATGGGGGGTCCTTTCCGGTCCCCTCCCCTGGAGAACTTGGTGGTCTCCCCGCTAGGGGTGGTACCTAAGAAGGAGCCCAACAAGTTCTGCCTCATTCACCACCTGTCTTTCCCGAAAGGCAGGTTGGTCAATGACGCTATTGATCCGGAAGCATGTACGGTCAGTTACACTTCCTTTGACGCTGCGGTGGGGTGGGTTCGCCGGTATGGCCAGGGGGCGCTAATGGCAAAAACAGACATAGAGGCGGCGTTTAGATTGTTGCCGGTTCACTCAGATAGTTTTCACCTCCTGGGATGTCAGTGGGACAATGAGTTCTATGTGGATAAGTGCTTGCCTATGGGATGCTCCATATCGTGCGCATTGTTCGAACAGTTCAGTTCGTTTGTGGAATGGGTGGTCAGGGATGTGTCAGGGGTGAATTCAATCATTCACTACTTGGACGATTTCCTTTGCGTGGGTCCGGCCTCATCCAGAATCTGCGCTATGCTCCTGGCCACATTGGAGCATGTTGCAGAGCGGTTTGGGATTCCATTGGCACCTGACAAAACGGAGGGACCTCGCACGGTTATCACCTTTCTGGGTATTGTCCTGGATTCGGTGGCCATGGAGTGCCGCCTACCATTGGACAAATTGGAGTCGCTCAAGACTGAGCTGAAGGTCATGATGGGGGTAAGGAAAGTGCAGCTTAGGGTTTTGCAGTCGCTACTGGGAAAACTCAATTTTGCGTGTCGCATTCTGCCAATGGGCAGGGTGTTTTGCAGACGGCTGTCGGCTAGCACGGCTGGGGTACGGTCCCCCACGCACTTTGTGAGTTTGGGCAGAGAACACAAGGCGGACTTGCGGGTTTGGCATTCATTCTTGGAGTCTTTCAATGGGAGAGCGTTATGGATGTCGGGCCCTATTAGCAATTTTGATTTAGAACTGTACACAGATGTGGCTGGGGGGCAGGTTTTGGGGCTTACTTTCAGGGCAGGTGGAGTACGGGCCCATGGCCGCAGTCCTGGGTGGACGCTGGTTTCACCAAGAATTTGGTTCTGTTGGAAATGTTCCCGGTGGTGCTGGCAGTGGAGTTGTGGGGGGCGTGTTTCAGGGATCTGAAAGTGCGTTTTCATGGGGACAACCTGGGGGTAGTACAAGTCATCAACAAAGTGTCGGCATCTTCCCCCCCGGTGGTGCGTCTTCTGCGCCATCTGGTGTTGAGATGTTTTCAGCTCAATGTGTTTGTGTATGCGGTGCACCTTCCGGGGGTGGACAATGTCATAGCTGATGCGCTGTCTCGCTTTCAGTGGGACAGGTTCCGAGAGTTGGCACCGGAGGTGGAGCAACGTGGGGTCCCTTGTCCAGGCTGGTTGTGGAAGATTCCGTTGGAATAGTGTCAGGTTGGATCAAAAAATCAGTGAGTAAGGGCACATGGGGGGCGTATGAAAAGGTGTGGTTGGAATGGAAGGAGATGGTTCGGGAAGCAGGAGCGGATCCTGTGGGTCCCAATGTCAGGTTATTGGTGCTGTATTTCCTGACTAGAAACATGGAGGCCTGCGTGTCCAGGTCCAGTTTGGGTAAGAAGATGGCAGGCTTGGCCTTCTTGTTCAAATGGCAAGGTTGCCCCGATTTTACGAAAGATTTTTGGGTACGGCAGGCACTCAAGGGATATAGGCGGGGGGGCAGAAGCCGGATGACAGGCGACCGGTATCATTTGCTCTATTGGTCAAGATCATGGGGCAGTTGCAGGGCTTATGTTCATCCCCATACGAAGTTTTGTTGTTCAAGGTGGCATTCTCACTGGCATTCTTTGGAGCATTCCGGATAGGTGAGTTGGTTAGCCCGTCAAAAGCAGTGCACGGGGGCTTGCTTGATAGCGAGGTGGGCTGGTCGGAGCAAGGGGTGTCGCTGGTATTGAAGAAATCTAAGACGGACCAGATGGGCAGAGGTAAGTTGGTCCAGGTTTTTCCAGTCCCAGGTTCACCGTTGTGCCCGGTAAAGGCAGTAAAAGGGTACTTGGAGGTGCGACCGTCGGGGTGGGTTCCTTTTTGGTACACGAGGACGGAATCCCACTTTCAAGGTATCAGTTCATTGCGGTGTTCCGGAAGTCCCTTCGGGCTTTGGGACTCAAGGAAAAATAATTTTCATCGCACTCTTTTAGGATCGGGGCAGCTACGGAGGCGGCCAGATGTGGGATGGATGAGGAGGCGGTTAAGAGGATAGGCCGCTGGGAATCTAGGAGGTTCCGGCTATACGTATGCCCGCAGTTATTGGTGGGACTGGAATAATGTGGGGGTACATGTCATAGGGCGTTGTTTATGTTTGGTTGGGTTGCTGTTCGGATTGCTGGGAATATGTGAGGGTGTAGGGATATTCTCATGGGGATTGTCTTCTTGCAATTACAGGTCGAATGCAGGCGTTGGTCTGGATACTGGGCCATTCGTTTGTATTCTGGGGGGCTAAGAGAGCCGATGTTCGACATGAGGGTCGGCAGCTGGGGTTCCCAAGACCAGAGGCGTGTGTCCGCTGGCTGGGTGTTCCAGGAATGTTGTGGATTAGGATGGTTCCGGAGGTTCACCGTTTTGCGCGTTTGGACAGGCCACCTGACGTTCTGGTGCTGCATGTAGGTGGCAACGACTTGGGTTTCAGGTCCATGCTAGAAGTGACTCGGGATATGAAGTCGGATTTCCTGAGGCTAAGGATGTCGTTCCCGGACATGATTCTTGTCTGGTCAGACATGGTGGCAAGGGTAGAGTGGAGGGGGGCTAGGTCCGTGGCTGGAATCAACAGGGCACGGAGGAAAATTAACTGAGACATGGGCAAGTTTGTGGTACGAAATGGTGGGTTGGTGGTTCGACATTTCGAATTGGAGGTGGATACATGGCGGTATCTACGGAGGGATGGGGTCCATCTGAACGATGTGGGGACTGATTTATGGTCTTTGGGTTTGCAGGATGGGATCCAACGAGCCCTTAAGGTTTGTAGGGGCACCAAAGGGTAAAGGTGTTTTCCCTTTGGTGCGGTGGCGGGTGTTTGGTCTTTGCGGGAGAAGGAAGTACCTCGAATAAGCAAGTGGTCAGGAACCATCGGTGGTATGGGTTCTGAGGATGGTTTCCAGCTAACAGGAGTTTAGCTGGATGAGTTGGATAATGGGGGCACTGCGGTCAGTGGTCGTCTCTGAGTAGCTGATCGGCTTGAGGCCTAGGACCATTGGTAAGGTACCGCAGTGTCATGGGATAATAAGAATTTAATATGATGAGGAATATCGGGTTAATATGATTATGGCGAATTTATGGTTCCTGCAAAGACCAACACTAGGGGGCAATATTTCTGTTATGTTTCTGGGTTTATGTGTTTTGATGGTTAAAGTTTTTGATAACTGATGGAACAGTTATAAAAAAATAAAGGAGGCTGCTACGGCCATGTTTTACTCCAAAACAGCAATGTGTGGTCTCTTTGATTAAGATAAGTAGGGTATGGGGTAGAATGTGGTGGGCAGTACTGGAATACATCGGTTTTACAATAGTCAAGGCTGCATTCATTCTCCATGATCCAACAGTATGCAGTAACCCTCTCTTGCTTGCTATAGAGTAGTCTATAGCATGTGTAGTGTACATGACTGCAACCAGTGTGCATTGCTTGTTTCAAATAAATTGAAGATAGGGGGAAAAAGAAAAACACTGCAAGAAATGATTTAATGAAAAATAAATTACAGGACTATTATGTAGTGGGTTTTTATGGAATATTTTTGGAGTGTAAGGATATCGTTTAGTGTCACTTTAAGGATGGATTCTGGGTCCCTATCTTATATAGTTATAGAGTATCTGTGAATCTTTTCAAGGGGTAACATCACATTCAGGCCGCTTTATCTTTTCTGAAGAGCAAATTAAACAAAATAAAAACGACAAACCCAGCATACCAGTGCAACCTTGTTAGATTTCACAGAATAGGATGTGTAAGTTGTTAAGTTTAGAACAAGGAAGAGAGTGACCTCAATTGTATATGAATGTGTATAATTGTCTCATAATTGTCTGCCAGGGATTGCATTCCACTGTCATTTTCACTGTTGCATTATCAGCCAGCAGGTTCATAATACAATATTAAAATAGTTCGTGACGCAGATAGAGTGAGAACAGTGACAGATGGATTTTGTTTGTGAAATATTAGCTTTTAGGTAGAATACATTTCATAGCATTCTTTAGCGCACGTTTCAGATAACTTAGCTCTAGCTACTTCAATACGCTGGCTGCATGCATGAATATGTATTTAAAAGTAACTGATACATTTTGCTAAATAGGGCCATAATGACTGTTTACTGCTATCCAGCAATAACACATTCACATTACATCTCCCATATATAGATATGCATATACTGTAAGACATTTGTATGCATCTTGTGGTGGATTATAAAAGGGGCAATGTGTGGTGGTAGACAGTCTAGGGAATGCAGATGTAAAATTGCCTATAGGGAAGACGTGATTGTTACCTGATCGGTGGTAACTATATCGGGCAACAATTGTCTATGGGTACTGTGGGTGAGGCTTAAGGCATCTTAGTGGGGTACAGTGGAACTTTACTCGCAAATGCCTAAACCGTAGGCCAGAGCTGCAGTTATGTGAAATCAACATTAACCACTTAAGGACCGGAGGATTTACCCCCTTAATGACCAGGCCCTTTTTGGCGATACGGCACTGCGTAACTGACTTTAACTGACAATTGCGCAGTTGTGTGACGCTGTACCCAAACAAAATTGACGTCCTTTTTTTCCCACAAATAGAGCTTTCTTTTGGTGGTATTAGATCACCTCTGCGGTTTTTATTTTTTGTGCTATAAACAAAAAAAGAGCAACAATTTTGAAAAAAAAACAATATTTTTTACTTTTGCTATAATAAATATCCCCCAAAAAACTGTAAAAAAAAAATCTTCATCAGTGTAGCGGGGTCTTCAAAGTTAGTGGGATACACCTGGGGGTAGAGAGACCCAGGTGTGTAATTATGTCAGGGATTAGACCCCTTTTCTTATTCGTGGAGGATTGGGTGGTGTAATATTCTCTTTGACCAGTGGGTGTCAGTGTACCTGCTGGCTTGAGGTAGAATCGCTATCACAGTGTTACCCTTTTTTTGGTTCCTTCCTGGCGATGGTACGGCTGGGGCGGGGAACCCGCCGTGGTGTCGATGGGAGGATATAAAAGGGGGAGACGCCCGCGCCACGAGGTCGTCGTCGCCTGTCTGTTGTTCTTGTGGGAGGGGGTCACCCCTTCACGCACCCAGGCACCTTAGGCCTGGGTGCGGGCGGTTCAAGGTTCCGGCCTAGGCGCCCAAGGCCTGGTCGGAACGAAGATGGAGTCCATCCCGGGCACCTTCAGCCTGGGGTGAGGTACTATTAAGGAGGCCTGGGACCCGGTGACTCCGACTGGGTCCCGCAAGGGTGAAGTTGCTCCAGGGCGCCCCTTGCGAGGGGACCCGCATCTGAGGTGAGGAGGCTGGGGGGGGGTCACCCGTCCGAAGACCCGGTGTAGCGTCAACCCGGTGACGGGTGGGCCTTCAGTAACTCCCTTGGAGGACATCTTCCCCTGATATGGGCTTCAGCGCAGCGGAGGAGCTTCCATCAAGACTCCTGCAACCCCTGGTCATAGCACAGGGAGTGTAGGGACTAGGAACCTGTACAGTGCCTCGACCTGCTTCCCCATCGTATCATGCCGTTGCATTTGACTGTATGTGGAGATACGCAATAAACCTGAGTTTGGACTTTGATGGGTGTATGGACTCTGTTGATGGGAACAAAGGGAGATTCCGGCACGGAAGGACTGACCCTCATAACCAGCACACATTTGGCCCGAGGAAAAGATTGATATTGGCCTTCACCTCACCCACATGCATGGGGAGGACATGGGCCGTAGCGCACCTCACTCTGTCGCTCGACATACCCCTAGCTAAAGAGGTCGGGGTGAGGAGGCCGCTACATCAGTTTAGGCCGATATGTATTCTTCTACGTATATTTATGGTTTGTGCAAAAGTTATATTGTCTATTTAACCACTTAAGCCCCGAACCATTTGGTAGCTAAAGGACCAGAGGTGAATTCAGAATTTTGCACTGCGCTGCTTTAACTGTAAATTGTGCGGACATGCAATGTTGTATCCAAACGACATTTGCGTCCTTTTCTTCCCACAAATAGAGCTTTCTTTTAATGGTATTTGATTGCCTCTGCGATTTTTAGTTTTTGCGATATAAACGGAAAAAGACCGAAAATTTTGAAAAAAAATGATATTTTCTACTTTTTGTTATAAGAAAAATCGAACAAACTCAATTTTAGTCATACATTTAGGCCAAAATGTATTCAGCCACATGTCTTTAGTAAAAAAATGTCAATAAGTGTATATTTATTGGTTTGCGCAAAAGTTATAGCGTTTACAAACTAGGGTACATTTTCTGGAATTTACACAGCTTTAAATTTATGACTGCCTATCTCATTTCTTGAAGGCCATAAATGCCAAAATAGCACAAAACCCCCCCAAATGACCCCATTTTAGAAAGTAGACTCCCCAAGGAAATTGCTGAGAGGCATGTTGAGCCTATTGAATTTATTTTTTTTGTCCCAAGTGATTAAATAATGACAAAAAAAATAAATAAAAATAAATAAATAAAAAATTACAAAAAGTTGTCACTAAATGATATATTGCTCACACATGCCATGGTTATATGTGGAATTGCACCCCAAAATACATTCTGCTGCTTCTCCTGAGTACGGGGATACTGCATGTGTGGGACTTTTTAGGAGCCTAGCCACGTACGGGACCCCGGAAACCAAGCACCGCCTTCAGGATTTCTAAGGGCGCAAATTTTTGATTTCACTCCTCACTACCTATCACAGTTCTGAAGGCCATAAAATGCCAAAATAGCACAAAACCCCCCCAAATGACCCCATTTTAGAAAGTAGACACCCCAAGGAAATTTCTGAGAGGCCTGTTGAGCCCATTGAATATTTTTTTTTTGTCCCAAGTGATTGAATAATGACAAAAAAAAATAAAAAAATACAAAAAGTTGTCACTAAATGATATATTGCTCACACATGCCATGGTTATATGTGGAATTGCACCCCAAAATAAATTTTGCTGCTTCTCCTGAGTACGAGGATACCACATGTGTGGGACTTTTTAGGAGCCTAGCCGCGTACGGGACCCCGAAAACCAATCACCGCCTTCAGGATTTCTAGGCACAAATTTTTGATTTGACTCCTCACTACCTATCACAGTTTCGAAGGCCATAAAATGCCAAAATAGCACAAAACCCCCCCAAATGACCCCATTTTGGAAAGTAGACACCCCAACCTGTTTGCTGAGAGGCATGGTGAGTATTTTACAGCTCTCATTTGTTTTTGAAAATGAAGAAAGAACATTTTTTTTTTCTTTTTTTTTTTCAATTTTCAAATCTTTGTGACAAAAAGCGAGATCTGCAAAATACTCACAATACCTCTCAGCAAATAGCTTGGGGTGTCTACTTTCCAAAATGGGGTCATTTGGGGGGGGTTTGTGCCATCTGGGCATTCCATGGCCTCCGAAACTGTGATAGGCAGTGAGAAGTGAAATCAAAAATTTACACCCTTAGAAAGCCTGAAGGCGGTGATTGGTTTTTGGGGTCCCGTACGCGGCTAGGCTCCCAAAAAGTCTCACACATGTGGTATCCCCATACTCAGGAGAAGCAACAGAATGTATTTTGGGGTGTAATTCCACATATGCCCATGGCATGTTTGAGCAATATATCATTTAGTGACAACTTTGTGCAAAAAAAAATAAAAAATTGTCTTTTTTCCGCAACTTGTGTCAACATATAAAATATTCCATGGACTCGACATGCCTCTTAGTATATAGCTTGGGGTGTCTACTTTCCAAAATGGGGTCATTTTGGGGGGGTTTTGAACTGTTCTGGCATTTTATACACAACATTAGGAAGCTTACATCCACTCTTCTAACCACTTGAAGACAAAGCCCTTTTTGACACTTTTTGTTTACATGAAAACATATTTTTTTTGCAAGAAAATTATGTTGAACCCCCAAACATTATATATATTTTTAAAGCAAAGGCCCTACAGAATAAAATGGTGGGTGTTGCATTTTTTTTTCTACACAGTATTTGCGCAGCGATTTTTCAAACGCATTTTTTGGGGAAAAAATACACTTTTTTAAATTTTAATGCACTAAAACACACTATATTGCCCAAATGTTTGATGAAATAAAAAAGATGATCCTAGGCCGAGTACATAGATAACAAACACGACATGCTTTAAAATTTCTCACAAACGCGCATTGGCGACAAACTACATACATTTTTAAAAGCCTTTAAAAGCCTTTACAGGTTACCCCGTTAGATTTACAGAGGAGATCTACTGCTAAAATTACTGCCCTCGATCTGACCTTTGCGGTGATACCTCACATGCATGGTGCAATTGCTGTTTACATATGACGCCAGACCGACACTTGCGTTCGCCATTGGGCAAGAGCAGGGCAGGACAGGGGTGTTTTGTTCCTTCCATATTTATTTATTTTTTATCATTTTTATTGTTATCTCAGGGAATGTAAATATCCCCTATGATAGCAATAGGTAGTGACAGGTACTCTTTTTTGAAAAAAACTGGGGTCTAGACCCTAGATCTTTCCTCTGCTCTCAAAGCATCTGACCACACCAAGATCGGTGTGATAAAATGCTTTCCCAATTTCCCAATGGCGCTTTTTATATCCGGGGGGGGGACATTCCCTCCCACTGCTTGTAAAAGCAGTCCAGAGGCTAATTAGCCAGGATTGCTTTTACATGAAAGCCGGCCGCTGGCTGAAAAGAATGATACCAAGATGATACCTAAACCCGCAGGCATCAATCTGGTATAACCATTCAAAGTCCAGCAACATACCAGTACGTTGCTGGTCCTTGTTGGACATGTATTGTAATCTTTTTTTTTCATGCAGCCAGGTGGTTGAACGAAAAAAGAGATTGTTCGGTGGGTATGCCCACCATTAGAATACCGCCCTTCATCCACCCACTTCTAATTATGGGCATACATGCACCATTTATATATGCCGAAGCATGGGGGCATCCTCCCGCAAAAGTTATGCCGCACACACATGGTCATACTTTTCCACGGGCAAGCCTCCGTCGGAATTTCGACCGTATGTACGCGGCATTAAATCGCTCCTCTGCTCCTCCGCCCCTGCTGCCCCAATGCTTCGGCATATATGTTTTTTTTTTTAACTGTGGTGGTGAAATCACCTCCTACAGCACTGGAGTTGCAGGGATCAGGCCTGTCTCTGCGAACGCTGCAGTTATGTGTGTTGTGTTTTGTAAGTGACAGTGATCGATCGATACTGCACTTGGGTGGCCTGGGCTGGACGGAGGGGCAAAACGCAGGTGCTAGCAGGTATCTGGGCTGATCCCGCTAACACTGCGTTTTTGGGAACCCTAAACTGCTGGGGACACTAGTATAGATCTGATCAGATCAGATATTGATCTGTTCAGATACTATACCACTAAGGGAGGTGTATGCTTCACGCGTGGGTGTTAGCGTTACTGGCACTAACCTGACGCTGCCTGGGGTGTGACGCAGACCCTCTCTGACGCTAAAACCTAATTGATATCACCCGCCGGGCAATCAGGGGGTTAAACCTTTATTGGGTTAAATACGGCGGGTGCCCTGACACTATAAAAAGCAAACTAACTAACCAGCATCACCCGTAACACTTATATGATGATCACTGGTGAAAGGGTTAACTAGGGACAATTAGGGGGTTAAAACCTTTATTAGATAATATATAGGGGTACCTGACGCTATAAAAACCTGCGGCGAACCTAAAAAAAATTACTGGCTACCGATCTGCATCACCGATGCTAAGACAGCGATCAGAAAAATGATCGCTTAGCGACAGTGGTGATAGGGGGTGAAAGGGTTACCTGGGGGGCGATCAAGGGGGTTAAACCTTTATTAGATAATTTATGGGGGTACCTGACGCTATAAAAACCTGCGGCGAACCTAAAAAAAAAATACTGGCTACTGATCTGCATTACCGACGCTAAGACAGCGATCAGAAAAATTATCGCTTAGCGACAGTGGTGATAGGGGGTGAAAGGGTTACCTGGGGGGCGATCAAGGGGGTTAAACCTTTATTAGATCATTTATGGGGGTACCTGACGCTATAAAAACCTGCGGCGAACCTAAAAAAAATTACTGGCTACCGATCTGCATCACCGACGCTAAGACAGCGATCAGAAAAATGATCGCTTAGCGACAGTGGTGATAGGGGGTGAAAGGGTTACCTGGGGGGCGATAAAGGGGGTTAAACCTTTATTAGATAATTTATGGGGGTACCTGACGCTATAAAAACCTGCGGCGAACCTAAAAAAAAAATACTGGCTACCGATCTGCATCACCGACGCTAAGACATCGATCAGAAAAATTATCGCTTAGCGACAGTGGTGATAGGGGGTGAAAGGGTTACCTGGGGGGCGGTCAAGGGGGTTAAACCTTTATTAGATAATTTATGGGGGTACCTGACGCTATAAAAACCTGCGGCGAACCTAAAAAAAATTACTGGCTACCGATCTGCATCACCGACGCTAAGACAGCGATCAGAAAAATTATCGCTTAGCGACGGCGGTGCTAGGGGGTGAAAGGGTTATCTGGGGGGTGATCAAGGGGTTAAACCTTTATTAGGGGGGGTTAGGGGGCTACACTGGACCTAAAACTAAATGTAGTGACACTTTTACAGTCACAAATGTCACTGATTGCAGTGATCAGTAAATAAATGGTCACTGCAATCAGTGACACTGTGACTGGGGGCTGGGGGGTGATCTGGGGGGGCCTGGGGGGGCGATTTATGTGCCTATGTGTGCTGGTGTTAGTGTAGTGTTTGTGCACTAACCTTGATGTCTTCTCTTGTACGGCGCTCGGTATATGTGAGCGCCGCACAAGAGATGACATCACTTCCTCCTGCTTCCTCTGCCTGTGTGTACATTCGACAGACAGAGGGGGCATTTTCATTCGCCGGGAGCGATCGCGGGGGGTGGCCGGAATCGAACGGCCGTCCCCTCATGTCGGATCGCTCCCCAACGAATTCCGACCACTGTACAGAAGGGGTGTGCCGACGTATATATACAGTGAGCGGTCGTTAAGTGGTTAATAGGGGATAGATTTATGGCATTTTTTTTTTTTACTAGTAATGGCGCTGATCTGCGATTTTTAGTGGGAATGCGACATTGCGGCGGACAGATCGGACACTTTTGACACCTTTTTGGGACCATTGACATTTATACAGCGATCAGAGCTAAAAATAGCCACTGATTACTGTATAAATGTCACTGGCAGGGAAGGGGTTAACACTAGGGGCAATAAAGGGGTTAAGTGTTCCCTAGGGAGGTATTTATAACTGTGGGGGCAGTTTACTGACAGGGAATAGAGAGAGATCGCTGTTCCTGATTACTAGGAACAGCAGATCTCTTTCTACTTCCCTGACAGAACGAGAATCTGTCTCTTTACATTGACAGATCCCTGTTCTGTCTCTCTCAGGAGCAACCGCAGGTCAGCGGCGGACATCGCGGCCACTGGCCATGCGCATCAGCTCCGATGTCATGCATGGGCATGCGTCTGCCCCTATACCCCTTAAAGCGACCGCCGTACAGCTATGGCGATTCATGCAGGGGAGCCAACCTGCCGCCATATAACGATGGCAGCTGGTCTGCAAGTAGTTAAGGCAAGACTCCAGACATAGAAGCAAGCGATACACTTGCACAGTTAACTCCTTGTAATCTGTGACCATACTTCTTACATGGGTAACACTAGCTAAGCAACTTCTGTTAGAGAACACTTCTCTCTTCCAGTGTGCAACATTTCTGAGCCAATACCGCAGAGCAAGTACCACTCTCCACCAACTAAACAGTCCCATCACCTTACTCCCAATGACAATGTTCCTTATGTTACTATTGGACACAGGAAACACGCTGCTCCATAACTCCATGCTTGTTCTCCTTCCCAGAGCCCCCACACCACCTCACTTTCACTTTTGTGACTCCAGACCGGTTCCCTAGGTACTCTGCTCCACGGGGTCAGTCCCAGTATGTGAGGAACTGGTCACTAGTGACAGGGCCCAGCATAACACCCCTTCACCACCATATTAACCATCACGTTTACCAAGTCACCCATTTCCTGGTTGGTTGGTTATGTTAGCAAGTGACACAAATATGGTAGTCAATAGCAACAGCACTCCAGCTTTCTCTGGACAGCATTATGCTTGCTAGACCTCTGTACTGTATCTTCTCTAACTTCAGTCCACTATTGTAAGCACTGTTCTTTTAATTTGCCTTGCATGCAACCCTTTAGAGACTCAGACCAGGCAGTTCAGATTACCAAATAAAGATCTTTTACTGAGGTAGTTGCAAATAAACAGTTCCCAAAGACATCTTCCACACACTTCCCTATACAAAGCTCTTTAGTGCCTCATCAAAGTGGTTGTACCTTAGGCAGATGGCTATATCCATAAAGAGTCCTTCTCAAGGCTAGAGTCCAAAAGAGGCAGTAATCCACAGGAGGTAGCAAGCAATACCTTAAAGTCCATAATCTGGTAATAATCCACAAAGAGCAGTAAGTCAATTACTGGCAATTATAAGTCCATAAATATCCACAAGTTCCAGACCCCACTGGGAGACCTGACTGGGCAACTGATTGGATTTTGTCAAATGAGGGCTTTCCTCCAATTTGGTGAACAACCAGACGGTTCAGGCCTGGGTTCACCAACTCAACCCTGTCCATGTAGATATGGCGAACAACATTTAAATCTTCATACAGGTGGGGAAACTTTGCTTCAGTATGTTCATTTTGAAGGGTTGTAGTATCTGGAGATGCTCCCATACAGCCTGATTATAGAGCTTAGGAAGTTCTCATTCTAACTGCAAGTGCCCTGGTAAGTACTGCAACTCATAACAGTAGCATCAATGGGTGGAAGGAATCCAGTGCATGGATGCAAGTTTAGAGAGAATGGGGTATCTCAGCAGATGCATGGAACTGTTCCTTCATTCCCACTGACATGTCCACGTAGAAGCAGAAGAGGGGACAGTCCCTTTCTCACTGTTGTCAGTTAAAGAAGACTGGTCTCTCCAAGTGCTGGGGAATGGTTTGGTAGGAGTCTACAGTAGAGGATCCTGAGCTGGAGGATCCCCTACTGATAGGCAGACATCCAGTATGGCAGGTGACAGAAATCTGATCGGCTCTGGAATGGCAGCAGCCGTCAACTTCAGTAAACTCGGCTCCGTTAAAAACTAGCTCTGACCTGACTGGTCCAGAGTTGGCCTGGGAGGGCAGACAGACAGTGTTTCGACCAGAGCAGCAGCAAATACAGAGAGGTCCTTAGGTGGGGTAGATACAGCAGGTACAGTATCCCTTGTAGGCATAGGTCCCTCAAAGGATTCCCTGTGTGCCAACTCTACTCTGGTCCGAATGGGGGAATCTAAGCGTGGTCCCTCCAAGCCAATTAATATGGCACTCGGGGAACCAGCAACAGACTGCGGAACCAACAATGTTAACATTACTTGAGGCAAGGCAGCAGCAGTAGTGGAAGCAGATGGCAAAGGCAGTCCATCGGTCCCCAAGTCCTGTGGTTCTTCTGTAAGAGCCAGCTGGAGTGTTTATTAATATAATATACAGAAAGTCCTGGTCTTGGTTACCACTGTCACTGGCAATAAAAGAGAACTGTATGATTGTCATCAGAACTGAAGGTGGGGGGTGATTTTTCAAGTAACGACACATATTTCAGTGATAAATGTGTTTACAAAAATTTCCTCTCACTTCTTATTGTGTCTCCAAGACACAGGCATTAAAAAAACTGACAGAGGTGTTAAAGGTGTTAACCATTCTCTACTGTTCCAAAAGCCAAAATATACAGTAAATTAGAAAAAAAATAATATTGGCTATAGATATACATTAAAGTGTATTGATAATATTGCATTTAACCTGTCCTTACACATGGTGGCTACATTCATTTTATTTCTTTTCCCCTTAATTCTAACCTGTTAATTCTGTTCCTGTACTATGATGGCAACCGCACTGAGCAGTGTTGTCACCCTAGAAAAATTTGTTAGAACTACATAACACTGTATTTGGACTACATAACACCTCTGTCTCTTCTCCATAATGGATGAAGGTGTTTTGTAGCTTACAAAGATAGCAGGGAACAATGCTAACTTGTTTTCCACATAAGTATGCTTTATTGGCTCTTCTGTAACACTTATCGCATATCCATCACCCATGCGTTGGATTTTATTATGCAATTAGAGTTGGGCGAACAGTTTGAGCCAAGCCAAGAAGTGTTCTTGATCTTTCAGTTCCAGGCTCACATTCCCTCCAGATTTAATTTTGAATGCGATGTAAGCCATTATTATAATTAGGCAGTGAATGATTCATTTTCATTTGATAGAATTTTCGGTTGAATTTCCCTACTCAGGTTATGATGAATGATATTTAGCCAATAAGTGATCCATGAGTCCTCACATTTTTCATCCACATGTACAAATTTCACATACTAGGGGAGCATGGTCTTTGGATCCAGTTTTATTTCATTTTATTTCACTTTACTATGTTACATTCTGACGAGGCTCAAAGCTCCAGGTACCGTATGTTATTTGTGTCCAATTCCTCATTATTTTACTATAATTACTGTTATTCATTGTTGTTACTTTGAATTACTGTATATACTCGAGTATAAGCCGAGTTTTTCAGCACATTTTTTTGTGCTGAAAATGCCCCCCTCGGCTTATAATCGAGTCACCTTTTTGCGCCGGACTTTGGGGACCCAGTACTGGCACACATGTAGCCCCACTCTTCCTCTACAAGTGTGCAAAGTTTGTTGTCCAGGGGACCTACGGCCGGCGAGCACTGATTTTTTAAAGCCGGGCACCCCTTCCATTGACTCCCATGTTAAACGGTAATTTCTCCAGTGAATTTGGGGACCCCGTACTGGCCGGTCGTAGGTCCCCTGGACCCAGAACTTGGCACACATGTAGCCCCATTTCTCCTCTATAAGTGTGCAAAGTTTGTTGTCTGGAGGACCTATGGCCGATGAGCACTGATTTTTCAAACCCGGGCACCCCTTCCATAGACTCCCATGTTAAACGTCAGTTTAATCATGGACACAGTGAGGCATGGGCACAATGAGGCATGGAAACAGTGAGGCATGGACACAGTGAGGCATGGGCATAATGAGGCATGGGCACAGTGAGGCATGCACATGGACACAGAGAGGCAAAGAGTGGCACAGTGAGGCATGCAGATGGACACCCTAGGCTTATACTCGAGTCAATACGTTTTCTCAGTTTTTTGTGGTAAAATCAGGTGCCTCGGCTTATATTCGGGTCGGTTTATACTCGAGTATATACAGTATTTGATGTTGATACATATGTTATTGCTTTTGATTTAGTTCTTTCTTGTGGGACGGATATTGAGGTGCTTATTGCTCCCTCACCTGTCCCCCTTTTTTTTCCTGTTGTTTTTTCTTTTTTGAAAATGAATACACCAACACAGGATGGTACTGTGAGTGTATGTTATAGATAGCTCAGTGCCACATCCTAATTTATGGAACAAAGGGGGTTATTTACTAAAGGCAAATCCACTTTGCACTACAAGTGCAAACTACAAGTGCAAAGTTCACTTGGACGTGCAGTCGCTGTAGATCCGAGGGGGACATGTAAGGAAAATAAAAAAACAGCATTTTGGCTTGCACATGATTGGATAATAAAATCAGCAGAGCTTCCCCTCATTTCAGATCTACCCCTCAGATTTATAGAGACTGCACTTCCAAGTGCTCTTTCAGTGCAATTTCAAGTGCACTTTGCACTTGTAGTTTGCACTTGTAGTGGATTTGCCTTTCATAAATAACCCCCAAGGACTTTGTAGGCACTGCTGATAAAAAACACGTTTTATTTGTAACAATTCACATAAATATTATAAAAACATCACATAAAAAAAAACATCACTGTAGCAACCTACAGTTACACACTTGATATCTCCAATAATAGCCGCTTGGGTTGAAAGTACAGGGCCAGAGAACTGTGATAACACTCAACACGGCTGATAAATTTTAATAAATATCGCAAAAAGCTCTACGAATTTCGCAGAAATAGATTCTTCAGGAGCTTAAATACATTTTCTAGGTAGACTAAAGAGACACCAAGTAAATATATAATATATATTAATTATGATACATCAACAATGTAAAAACAAGGTAACAAGACTGTGTCTGAAATACAGTAGACCCAAGGACAATGCATGCATGGGTGAGCTGTCAGCACATGTGGGGACATACCAGGTAACAAGAAACATAGAAGAAACCATAAAGTAGACACAATAAATGTGTTAAAGTGGAGTTCCACCTGTAGCACCCTGCTCCTGTTGACCAGGCACTCGCATGTAAATTTAGTGGGTTATCTGTTCTGTACATAGTTCAGATTCAATATTATGGCTAAATTAGCCTCTGCTCCAGCATTGGCTGTGTTGTGTGCAGTTCCACACTGTCGTCTGTAGGTGTCGTCGTCACCACAGTCCAGTGATGGAAGGACAATGGGCTAAGGTGTATTGGGTGTCCCTTTTACCCAGAAACAGCCCAGTGGGAGAGGTTCACCACTGTGCATTCTGGGAGAGGATACTTAAGGAGCAGACGCCATCTTTCTCGTCTCTCACCTCATGGCCCGCCTGGCCTAAGGTATGTGACAACTGCTCTTCTGCCTCAGGGCCTGCTGGCCCGAGGCTACATGACTGCAAGTAGGCCCAGAAGCCTGTCTGGGGCCTACTGGTTTAGAGGTGGTCCTGTGCTGTCTTGCCTGCGGGGAGAAGCTGAGCAATTGAAGGATCCGGTGGAGGACTCATCTTGGAGAGGACAGAGCGAAAGGCTGGTATCTCAAGAAGGGCCTGGTGACTCAATTGGAGGATGCATCCTAACCAATCTACCTCACAGTACTGCTGGATGGCTTAAAGGGACTTTAGGTACTGTGTAGCTGTGTTCGCTTGTCTATTACTGATGACCGAATCCTGTGGCAGAGGATTGTACAAATAGTTATTGCTATCATCAAGTCTGTGGCAGAGACTTTATTCGTATCATCAAGTCTGTGGCAGAGACTTTATTTGTATCATCAAGTCTGTGGCACAGACTTTTGTCCGTGTATCATTCTGGCTGCTAGGCCAGTGAGAGAGGTCTATCCGGGTGAGCAAGATCCGCTGACAAGGAGTTGTATCTGTCTTCTGGATCTCAAGTTCCTCAGTGATCCGCACAAGGTATCTGAACTTTCCCCTAACCCTCCATTCCTCTACTGCACAAGTTGTTTAATAAAAAGCATTGCAAAAAGACTAAGTGACTGGTGAAAGCATCTGTGGGCTCATTGCCCAATTTAGAGCCAAGTAAGTTTTGATACATTGAACTGTGGGGTAACGGCAGGACCAAAAATAACCAGCAGCTCCTACGGGGGTAGTGCTACACACCCAAAAATTGAACTTCCGCTTTTTAGAATCCCCCCCCCCCCTCCGGTGTCACATTTGGCACCTTTCAGGGGGGCGAAGGGAGCAGATACCTGTGTAATCCAGATATTTGCTCCCACTTCCGGGCATAGATCACCGCGGTGACCTACAGTACGCCACTTCCGGTGCCTACTCCGTCCTCCCCGCTGTCTTCTGGGAGACACACAGGTCCCAGAAGGCAGCAGGGACCAGTTGGAACGCTCAGCGCGACTCGCGCATGCGCAATAGGGAACCAGGAAGTGAATCCACAAGGCTTCACTTCCTGATTCCCTTACCGAAGATGGCAGCACCTCCACCCAAGAGCCGAGGGACAGATCGGCTTCGGGTGTCCACATCGTGGGCGCCCAGGACAGGTAAGTGTCCATATATTAAAAGTCAGCAGCTGCAGTATTTGTAGCTGCTGATTTTTAATATTTATTTTTTCGGCGGAACTCCGCTTTAAGTCACCATATACCACAGAGAGAAAAGAGGGGGAAGTCACACTAGCACTATATCTGCTGCTAATATATGTATGGCAGAAAGTGTATATAAGTTGTAGCAGCAGCAACAGCACCCAGGGGTTACCAAAAACATACCTACCTCTGGCAAATACAATGAGTAAAATAAAATAGCAGTCTAGTAGCCAGAATGTTATTAAGCCCTGGTTCACACTGGTGCGATTTGACATGCGATTTGACATGTCAAATCGCATGTCAAATCGGCGAAATTTGCCACGCTGCACCGATTACAAAAAGTAGTTTCTGTATTACTTTTTGCGATTTCAGCCGCGATTTACATTGACATCTGTTTCAGATGTCTTTGAAATCATGGCTGAAATCGGGACTGCCAGCGGGAGTGAAATCGTGCTAATTCAGCTGAACTCGCAGGCTTCACTCCCGCAGCCCCAGTGTGAACGAGGGCTAAAAGGGGAAGACGGCCTGTATGTGGACAATCATTGGGACCATAATTATAACTGAGCATCTATAAGTTGGATAAACAAGAAATAATAGATATGTTTTAAAAAAAGATTCAGAGTTCAAATTACAAAATCCACACACATGAACTCATGTGTTGTGGGCGGGGGAAGGGGAGAAAAATAGGGCTGAGTAATCTAGTAAATTCTCACCTTAAAATAGTAGAGACATGAAATGTTACACCCTTTAATCAGATGGATAGATGATCAATAAGAGAACTATTCTTAAACAGGCACTCTTCCCCAATACTAAAGCTTTGTCCCAAAAGGATACTAAACACTGATAACAGTCCTTCAGATCGACTCATATCTAGACAATCTAAATATGGAACACACGCAATTACTACAGTTATACATCCAGGACTTCAAAAAACCAGCACATCTATAGATTGCTGAAGCACTAGTACATACCTGAGAGTATATAGTATACACCAGAATTATCCACGGGAGCCTGCAGATGGAGGTGCCACAATGTAAGGCTCAATAGGAGCCTTATATATGTCCCAATCAGGGGAGCGGCGTCTGCGGCTTCCGCATCACCTGATCTGGCCAGGTAGGGATGCACGCGCACCACTCCGCCAACCCAATGATTTTCCACATACAGGCCATCTTCCCCTTTTAATAGCATCCAGGGATTTGCCCCGAAACATGTAGAGCTTTTTTGCGATATTATTTATTAAAATTCATCAGCCGTGTTGAGTTTTATCACGGTTCTCTAGTCCTGAACTTTCAACCCAAGAGGCTATTATTGAAGATATCAAGTGTGCAACTGTAGGCTGCTACAGTGTTTTTTTTTTTATATGATCTTTTTATAATCTTTATTTGAATTGTTACAAATAAAATTAGTTTTTTATCAGTGGTGCCTACAAAGTCCATGTTTCCTTCTTCTATATACATAGTTTTTTCTTTTTTGTTTTGTGGCATTAATTCGTAATTTTCATTATTTAAATTTTTATCTTTATTTTAATTTTTTCAATCCTTTACTTAGGTTTAATTACATAATTTCATGTTTGCTGTACATCTATTGATTTATGTTTCTTGAATTTTTTAGCTATATTTCTATTTCTTAGTTTAACATATTTCAAGGCTGGGTTCACACTGGTCCGACAAACGCTCCGACATTGGGAGCTCATGTCGCATGACGTGTGAAAATCAATGTTTCCCTATGGGAGCCATCTTAACTGGTCAGACACATGTCGGTCCGACTTTGAAAATGCTCCCTGTACTACTTTGGTCCGACTTTGATCCTACTTCAGCCCATTGAATATCATTGAAGTCGGATCAAAGTAGGATCCTTGTCCTAACCATCCGACATTTGACATCCGACATGGTGATTACAGCAGCAGTAAAAGGAATTTATCTCACCCTGGGATTGTTTTGATTGGTCAAAGGACAAGTCAGACTAGCACAAAGTCGGATCAAAGTAGTATCCTGTTCATGAATGTCGGATGGATGTCGGATGGATGTAGGATCAATGTAGGACTGATGTCGCAGAGCAAAGTAGGATGAAAGTTGTATGACTGTCGTGTCGTACCAGTGTGAACCCAGCCTCAAGCATACATTTTCATTCACTTCTATAAGTGGTTTATACCTGTATATGGTATGTCTGTATCTGCTCGTCAAGATGTCTGGGAAGCTAATCACAACACCTGACACCTGTATCAGGTGGGGGTGCTTCCTACTTAAAGGCTTGGTGATTCAGTCTTTCCTTAGATTTTGAAGAAGCACAATGTCAGTGTGAAATGCATCATCTCTTACCCTGTCTGTGTCTTGGTCTTGGTGGCAGTCCATTAAATGTTCAATAAATCTGTTGGATCGGCAAAGGTTGCAGGCAATTTCTTCTCTTTTGACTTCATGCTGACTGATGCAAGCCAGGGCTAGCATCCTTCCAGCCTGTGGATCCTCTTACTTACCTTGGCCTGTTTTTTTCCCCCTGGGCAAAGCTTTTCCCAATCAGGGCACAGTGAATAGCTGGTTGTTAAGGAGCGGTCCGGGAAGCTGTCCTAAACAACAGATGAGTCATCAGCTGTCAATGGACTTCTCCGCTGACGGCTGAATGACTAAAAAAAAACATTGTCGGAAATAGAAAAAAGTAAAAAAAAATGTTGTGGGGTCCCCCCCAATCCATACCCTTCAGGTCTGGTATGTATTTTTTTTTTAAATGGCGTGGGGCTCCCCCCAAAATCTATACCAGACTCTTATCTGAGCATGAAGCCTGGCAGAACAGGTAAGGGGGTGAACGAGCGTGCCCCTTCCCTCCTGAACCATACCAGACCACATGCCCTCAAAATGAGGGGGTGCTTTGAGGCAGAGGGGCTTATCGTAATCCCGCCCCCCCATTTGAATGAGTACAGGGTACATTGTAAAATGGGGTACATTAAAAAACAATGTCCCCCAATGTAGATCCATCGTCAATCACAATGCCCGCTGCACTGTCAGACCCCCCAAAAAAAACCACTCTGCCCGCGGGAGGCTTACCGCCAAATGCCTGCTCTACCGTTTCGTCAGTTCTTAAATATGTAAGGGGCAGGGACATCTGGTGACATCACCTGGTGGCACCACCCCTTGTGACATCACCACAAGGGGTTGGTGATGTCACAAGGGAGCGGTGCCACCAGGTGATGTACCAGGTGGCCCTGCCCTTACCTATTCAAGTACTGTCAAACAGCAGAGCAGGCATTCGGCGGTTAGCCTTCGTCTCGAGCGGATCGAGCATTATATGTTCATTTCCAACTGTGCCAAAAACATAGCTCACTGCTCACATTTCTCTATCTGCCCATTTGTAACTGCAAAACTATTGTAGGGTGCCCACTGTTGCCTTGAAACACTTTCACGGAAAGGCATTGACTTCCAACGTAACGAATAAACTTGCATGTCTCTCCGTGCCGTCCTTGGAAGAACAGAGGCATGCTGCTTCACAGTATGGCACATTTTTGCAAAATGCCCCATTTTGTGGCAACAGAAACACTTAATGTGACTGAATCTACCATTCCCAACCATTTGCTTCCACTTCTTAAACAATGCTGGTGTAGGAATCCCATCTATTTCCTCTCTAGGGACCCCCACCTTAAGTAAATCAATCCACATGTGTCTCCTGGAGATCATAGGCCTTGCCTTCCTTGTATCTGAATCAACTCTGTAATTTGAGCTGATCAAATCCTCAGCTTCCCGGTTATGAGAAGTAACAGTAGCACATGTCCTATTTCTGCTTACAGGCTTTGGGCCTTTGTCCTTTGTTAAAGCATCATTAGATTTATTCATGGGGGCTGCACACCGCTCATTCAAATCTTCAGCTCGGCCTACAGCGGTTTGAACACTCTTGGAAGCCACTGCAGGTTTAACTTTGATTACCCTATTTTCTAAATCTTTTGCCTTGCTTGCAGTTTCTTCCCAACACTTGGAGGCCACTGCAAGCTGCTTCTTTATTAAATCTCTTTCTAATTCTGCCTTTTCCCTCTTTTCAGATTCAATATGTAGAGCATGCAGGAAATGCAAACCAAACACAGCAACTGCCCGCATCTCTCCCTTACTGAACCCAAAACTTTTGAGACTAAAATCTGAGGAAAGATCAGAGACTCCATCCCCCCAAGCTCTGTTCAAAGGAGAAGCATATCCAGCCAGCTCCCTTGCAACAGACATCCACTGACTATTTCTGGCCCAGATAGGAAGGGTGCACGCCTTCAAGTCCTCCTGGACACCAGAAACCTTTGCAGCTTTACTCTTCCTAAACAGTGTACGCAGCATTTTTCCCCCAGTACAAGCAACACAACACACCACAGAAAACAGGTCAGCTTCTGAAATTTTAGCACAAATTCAGGCCACGAGCCCCCATTGTTTTGCTTTACGTCTATCTATTAGGTCCTTGTGGTAAAATCAAGGAAGCTTAAACTTCTGTAGTGTATCAATGCTTTACTAAACAAGGAAAAATCTGCACATACAACTGTAGGATGCACAATACAACACAACTTATAGCTTACAAAATATATGCCTACAAATATATAAGCATGTACAACATGTACCGTATACATTAAGTAAACTAAATAATTACTCAACTTAGAGGTCAAGATGTAATGTCCATAGTTCCTTGCTCAGTCCAACTCCCAAAAAGGTCTCCAAAGTTATCCAGCTTCAGGCAGGCATGTCTTCTTCCTTTCTCCCTCCAAACACCAACTCCTTCCTTTGTCCTTCCAAACACCAACCGTTGTTCAAAAACCTGTCTCTCCACAAAACACCTTTCCAAACCCCCCCTCTTTCCTGTTTCCTGATCAATGGAGGGGGAGGGGCCCCTCCCACCCATTTCCAGCAAAGACCTTCCAGTATCAATGGAGGGGGAGGGAAGGGGCTCTTTACACATATCCTGTTACTACCTAAACTCTATATTATTATTATAAAGTCACCATAGAAATTTCCATAGCAACACACCATCCATGCTAAGAAGCCAGGATGTTTGAATCTCTGCTACCAGCTATTATTTTCAGCAAAAAGGATGAGCTTATTAGATGTTTCAACAAGGAACATGCTGACCAAAAGAGTAAGTAGAGTATGCTGCTTCTCCTTTCACTATTCTATCCAACCAAAAGCTGATGGGTCAGACTTTTTAGGTTTTGGGTTTACATATATTTTATATACAAGACCATGTTCATTTGATTTTAAAAGCCAATCTAATATTTTAAAAACTGCAGATTTCATTAAAATATTACCTGAAAATTGATGTCACAAAGATCCTTGTTTAAAGGGGTTGTAAAGGTTTGTTTTTTATTTTCTAAATAGGTTCCTTTAAGCTAGTGCATTGTTGGTTCACTTACCTTTTCCTAAGATTTCCTTTCTAAATATTTTTTTTCTTTGTTTTCTTTGTCTGAATTTCTCACTTCCTGTTCCTCCTCAGTAAGCTGTTCAGTAAGCTGTTCTGGCTGACTAAACACCACTCGGATGATGGTGTGAAGTTCAGTGAGGAGAAACAGGAAGTGAGAAAGTCAGACAAAGAAAAAAAACATTTAGAAGGTAAATTAAAGGAAAAGGTAAGTGAACCAACAATGCACTAGCTTAAAGGAACCTATTTGGAAAATAAAAAATGAACCTTTACAACCCCTTTAAGCAACTCTCTCAATTGGGCTCCTGTGTTGTGACCCATCTCATGGGCTCCCAATGGAGACTGTTGGCTTTTTCTTCACTGTTGACTGAGGTTTTGGGCGGCTGTATCTCCACTGTGTTGAAAGGCTGGTGATTCGCCGGGTACCTTCATGCACCTTTGCTGGGACTGCCCAAAGATACAGGTATTCTGGGGGGAGATTGTAAAGGCAATCTATGATATAACAGGAGAGCATTTGCCAGTCGAACCATGGAGATGTCTGTTTCATAATACAGATAAGTCGATAGCAGAATATAAGATATCCTTAGTTCCACACTTATTAAATGCAGCTAAAAGCTTGATCCCCAGGCTCTGGAAAACACAAAAAATCCTGAGTATGAATAAGTGGGTCTTAAAAGGTATCTAACATTGAAAAGACAATGCAAATAGGAGAGGACACTTTAGCAAAATATACTGTCATTTGGGGGAAATGGTAAGAGTTTAAGAAATCAAGGAAGCACAGCAAAATATTCGGTATAGGAAAATGGAGAACTCACTAGGATAATGACATCTGATATATGTATGAGGGGATCCGGCCACCCAGGAAGTGTTAGTTAGAGATAAGGATAAGGATCCAGAAGAGGAGTTGTAGGGAGGGTTTTTTTTTTGTTACTTTACAGTTAACTTTAAAGTTACTTTGAATATTGTATGTAGTAGCTTTATTGAATGTAATATGATAATTAAAGTATTGATGTTCTTTTTCCTTTTCTGAGAAAATAATTAACCACTTGCCGACCACCTACTGCATATTTACTGTGGCAGGTTGGCTCTATTGCTCGAAATCACGTACCTGTACGTCATTTCTTGCAATAGCCACTGGGTTAGCGCACGTGTGCCGCCTGAGGTGCGATCGCACGCTGATTGGACACAGGGGTTGCCACCCGCAATCGTTCCTCAGAGAGGCAGAACAGAAATCTGTAAACAAGGCAGATAGCTGTTCTGACAGGGAAGAAGATGGAGACCTTGTGTTCCTGCTAAGCAGGAACACTGATCTCTTTCTTCATCCAGTCAGAGCAACCCCCACACAGTTAGAAAGCACCCCCTAGGAGCACAATTAATCATTTGATTGTCCCTGATGTTAACCCTTTCCCTTCCAGTGTCATTAGTACAGTAACAGTGCATATTTTTCTGGTACAATGTTTTTTATTGACATAAAGAATAAACAACAAAAAAAAAGGAGAAACCAGATAAATTCCCACGCAGGGGATATGGGCATGAAGCATAAGACAGAAAATCACATGTAGAGATATAAAATAAAAACATAAAGGGTTTTGTAAAGACATAAATTATAGACTAACACTGACCCGCAGGCCAAGGCTGGGGGTCCGTGCTGTATGCCCGAGCCTATAGGCCCAGGGGCTCAGGTAGGTAAGGGGGAGTGGAACTAGCCGCAATAATGGGGGAGAAAAAAAAAGGGGGTCAAAAATAAGATGGGGAGGGACGGACATGGACACAAACTCACACACAAACAATGGGGGGGTAGGGGAGTGGAGAACAAAGCGGCGGGCAAGAGTCCCAGAAATAGAATGAGTGGGAGAAGGGGGGGTAAAGAGAAGGAGGGAAGGAGAAAGAAAGGTCCCTCAGGCTGGGGATAGGGTAAAATTAGTTTGAGGGTCCCAGACTGGACGGATGCAAAGTGGGGATTGCATAGGACCACCAGGGGGCCCATATTTTAAGGAACTTGGCATGGGAGTCGTGAAGGATACTGGACATTTTTTCCTGAATCATGAAGGTCGTCAAGGTATTTTTAACCTCTGTAAATGAAACAACCATCTTTTTCCAGGCCCTTGCTATTGTGCGTTTAGCTGCGATAAATAGGTATGTGGCTAGTTTCTGTTGGTGAGAGAAGAGGCCTGGGATTGGGCAATGGAGCAATGCAAATTTGGGGTCCTTGCGAAAAGGTACGTGAAAGGGGGAGGATAGGAGGCCAAAGACCCTTGACCAGAATCCCACAAGACGGGGACATGACCACCATACATGTATTGCATCTCCTCTCTGACCGCACCCCCGGAAGCAACCATTCCCACAGGATGGGTTTTATTTGGCAATGCGGGCTGGGACCCAGTACCAGCATAGGAGAACTTTATAGGCTGCCCCCAACGTGGCTGTGTTAGAAGAGCATTTCGCTATGCTGGACCAGGCCTTACTCCAGTCTGCAAGGCCTATGGGGGACAGGTCACGCTCCCAGTGAAGCACATAGGATAGGGTAGTGGCGTTGTTGCCGGCAGTGAGCGAGGAGTAGATCTTGGAGATGGTGCCGCGAGCGCCTGGGCTATGCTGGCAGGTATGTTCAAAGGTAGTCAATTGGTATGGGAAGGAGTCCAGATGTCAGAGGGAAATTATCCAGTGTCACAGCTGAATGTAGCAAAAGAATTCGGCCAGCGGGGCTTCGTGGGTCTCTTCGATCGAGGACCATGTGGGGAAAGCGTGGGAACTAAGAAAGTGACAAACCTGTGAAAACCTATGGGCAGGCCACCACAAGAAGGCATGAGGTTGTTCCGAGCCAGGTGGGACTATAGGGTTATTCAGGAGAGGGAGTAGCGGCAGAAATGGAGACATTAATTTTCCAGAGTATTGTATCGAGTCCCATAATTTCAAACTATGGGTCATGAGGGGGCTGACAGAAGGAGGCCGCATTTTAGGGGGTAGCCACAGTAGGGCAGAGACAGGGACCGGTGCGCAGTTAGGCACCTCTAGGAGTACCCAAAGGGGATGTCAGACATTGCATGGAGCATGGAGAGTTGAGAAATTTAAAGGCAGCTTGGTAGTATTTTGCGATGTCCGGAAAGCCCAGCCCACCCTGTAACCTATGATCATATACTGTAGAGTAAATCGGGAGACCCTGGGACGTTTATGTGCCCATATGAAGGTGAGGAGTCTGTTCTGGAGTAGCCGCAAATAGATATCAGGGACCCGGACAGGAAGAGTCCGAAAATAGTAAAGAATCTTTGGGAGGATGGTCATCTTGACAGGGTGAATACGGCCAATCCTGGATAAGGTGGGAAATCGCCATGATGCCATGAGAGCTGTCATAGTGCGCAAGAGAGGATAAAAGTTGGCGGAGAAGATGGAAGAGTAGGAGGGGGTCAATTTAATTCCCAAGTAATCTAAGGAGGAGCTAGACCAGCGATACCGGAACGAAGATTGGAGATGTGAGACTAAGGATTCTGGGAGGGTAATGTTCAGGGCAATTGTCTTGTGTGGGTTGATTTGGAGACCAGAAATGGCAGCAAAGCGGGCCAGAAGAGCCTGGATGTTAGGTAGGGTAACGATGGGGTTGGTGAGGGTCAGAAGGGCATCGTCCGCGAACATGCTCAGTTTATAGCTTTTTCCTGCGTAGGGAATCCCAGTAATGTTGGAGTCTGCCCTAAGAGCAATGGCCAGTGGTTCGAGGGCAAGAATAAAAAGAACCGGGGACAGGGGGCATCCTTGCCTCTTTTCCCTAAAGATGGGGAAGGAGTGCGAGAGGCAGCCTGAATAGCGGACTGAAGCAGAGGGGGTTGAGTAGAGGGTCATCAACCAGGAAAGGATAGAGTCTCCAAAACCCAAGCACTGTAACACATATTGCAAATAGTCCCATGAGAGGGTGTCTAAAGTTTTGTATATGTCAAGCGAGAGAAGGAAACCAGGGATTTTGCGTTGTTTTAATAGGGTGATCAAATGGACAACCTTCCGGATATTGTGCCCCGCCTGATGGCCAGGTATGAAGCCGACCTGGTCCCTATGGACCAAGGAGCGCAGGTACTTATTAAGGCAGGAACTCAGGATTTTCCCTAAGAGTTTCACATCCATATTCAATAGAGAGATTGGGCGAAAGGCCTGGGGTTCATAGGCCTCTTCAGTAGTCTTGGGAATCATGGAGATGTGAGCCTGTAGAGAGTCTGGGGAAGTCAGTGCACCTTGTTTCATGCTGTTAAAGTAGGCCGTCAGGTGAGGGAGCAAAAGGGGAGACAACTTGTGATAATATAGTCCAGTGAAGCCATCTGGGCCTGGAGCTTTTGAGACTCAGATACTCTTGATTGCCTGAGCTACCTCCAGTTCAGTGATATCAGCATTGAAAGCCGAGGAAAGAGGAGGAAGATGGAGATCGCAAAAGAATTTGTCTGCAAGAGTAAGGGTGAAGGGGGACGGTTTGCTATAAAGTGAGGCTAGGAAGTCTGCCAGGGCCGCAGAGTTGCTGCATTGAGTTTTCTGGCAAGCATTGCTCCTGGTTTATTCGCGCAGGTGTAGAATTTGTGCTTTGTCCATCGCAGGGCCTTCCCAGCTTGGTCAGAGTCCAGTAAGTCTAATTCAGCTGCTAAAGTGTCTTGAGCCTTCTTGTTTGCCAGAGTGGGGTGGGATTTCCACTCTGCATCGGCGGAAGCTAGGAGGTCCGTGAGCTCCCGGGTCCGCTTCTCTCTGTGGAGTTTTCGGGAGGACTATATTTGTATACAATGGCCTCACATGGTGACCTTGTGGGCCTCCCATAAAGAGATGGGCGATGACACGGAGCCCACGTTTTCCCCAAAGAAAGTTTGACATGTAAGGAGTGAGTTATTTAGACGCCAATGGAAAGTTGGGCGGGATAGGCCTGAGAGGGTGAGCAGAAAGACAATAGGGTCATGATCCGACCATGCGGCAGAGGGGATCGTAATTTTGTGAATGTTGGAAATGAGGTGTAGGGGAATGAAGACGTGGTCGATCCTACAGAAGCTATCATGTGGGCTAGAATAGAAAGTGAAGTTGCGGTCGCGGAGATGAAGCTCCCTCCAGGCATCCACCAGTCCGTGGGACTGCAGAAGGGATCTCATCTGCTCCTCCATGGCTGGGTCATGAGAGGGAGAGGATCCAGGTGCGTATTTCCTATCCATCGAGGAGTCCAGGGTTACATTTGTGTCACCCATCAAGATAAGGGTTCCAGAGCTATGCTGAGCAACCACTTTGAGAAGGTGGGAAAAAAACGTCTGTTGAAAGCGGTTGGGAGCATAGTAGCCAACCAGGGTTACATTCTGGCCGTTTAGAGTACCCTGGAGTAATAAGTATCTACTGGTTGGGTCTGCTATCTCCTTGGAACACGAGAATAGGAGGTTGCGTCTAAAGGCTATTAAAACTCCCCTCTGTTTCTCTGGAGCAGAAGCCAAATAGAAGGTGGGGAAGTGAGAGCAGATACATTTCGGAGCAGAAGAGGAGGAAAACCTGGTCTCCTCTAAACATATCACATCAACGTGGCTAGATTTTAGGTGGTGGAATAGCTTAGATCGTTTCACAGGTGAATTAAATCCGTTGATATTATGAGAGTAAAGTTTCAATGGGTGTTGGGCCATGGTGTGGGGATAAAGGGTAGCTTACATGGCGAAGTCCAGTGGTGGTAGCCAAGTTCAGTAGGGACCCCGGTCAGCATCCTAAGTAGATTTCCAGCCTGAGAGAATGGAAGAAGGTAAGAGTAGGGGGGAGTAGAAGAAGAGAGATAAGAGGCAGGGCGGGGGGAGTAACTGTATTAGTGTCACTGGTCCCCAAAATAAGTGTCAAAAGTGTCAGGTAGGTGTACGATTTGTCCGCCACAATGTCGCAGTCCCGCTAAATATCCCATAGTTTCTAGACGCTATAACTTTTGTGCAATCCAATCAATATACACTTATTGGGATTTTTTACCAAACATATGTAGCTGAGTACATATTGGCCTAAAATGATGAAGAAATTAGATTTTTCCCATTTTATTTATTGGATATGTTTTCAAAATTGTCGCAATTTTTTGTTTATAGCGCAAAAAATAAAAACCACAGAGGTGATCAAATACCACCAACAGAAAGCTCTATTTGTGGGGAAAAAAAGTACATACATTTTATTTTGGTACAGCATCGCACGACTGCGCAATTGTCAGTTAAAATAATGCAGTGCCGTATCACAAAAAATGGCCTGATCGTGAAGGGGGTAAAACCTTTCCGGGGCTGAAGTGGTTAAAGAGAGGATAAACCAAAAAAAAGAAAATGGCATGCAGCCATTGTTAATGGGAATGTATGCATAAGGCCTCCTGCACACTGGACATTTTTAACATGGCTGTTAGGGGCGCCTGACGTAATCTTTTTTTTTTTAAAGCCTCTAAACGCCCCTGTATGTTGGCCTATGTGTCCATGTACACATAGGCATTTAGAGGAGTTTAGATACAGAAACACAACCCCCACATCAAGTGCATCCAAGAGCAGTGGTGCTCTGGCAGATAAAGCACAGGCCGCGGGGTAAACATGTGTTAATGCTAAGCGCGTTTAGTGCTTGAGCGTTAAATTTATTTCAATGGCCACAATAAATGATTATTCAGGCCAATGAAAATAATGTCCAAGCGCTTGCCGTGCCTAAATGCATTGAACATGTTTATTGGAGTCAATTGTTTTTTTCAGCCAAAATGCTGCTGCCAGTAGTAAGACCCCATTCACACAGGGGCGACTCGTCAGGCATCTCAGCCGCCTGACGAGTCGCGTCCCATTCTGTACAATGGAACCGTTCTAAGCGGAGCGACTGAAGTCGCTCCAACTTAGAAAAAGGTTCCTGTACTACTTCAAGATGACTTCAAGGCGACTTCCATTGACTTCTATACAGAAGTCATTTTGGAATTCTGCTTTGAGGTCGTCTTGAGATCGCCCAGCACAGTCGCGGCACAAGTCGTGCCGCCCCTGTGTGAATGGGCTCCAAAAGGTAAAATATGTTGTAGCTTTCATATATGTCTTTCAACAATGTATTTAGCTGTCTGCCTGGAGTTCAGATTTAACATGCAGAAGTTCTAACCCTTTCACACCTTATCCAAAAGTAAAAAAATTAATTAAAAAAATGAACATAACTTCTACAGGCTAACTTACCGACCGCTCGCTGTCGTTATACTTTGCTACTTTGACGTAGAATACTGGGGTTATTACGGCAGCAGATTGCTGTAAACAAGCATGGCATATCTGTTTGAAACATTAACTTTAGTCCTGTATCATCTGTCTGGCTGGAATGCAACAACAAAGATTCCTGTCAAGCAAACTTCTCCTTCCAATGTGCGGCCACTTTCTTTCTTCTACACAAAGATAGCTGCCATAACCCCTATATTTTCTGAAACAGCGGGCGGCTGGCTTTCAGATAAAAGTGGTCTCTTCGGCAAATTCACTGCAAGATCACTTTTATAGGTAGTGGGAGAGGTGCCCCCCCCCTCTCGCCACGCTCTGGTCGTCTCCGCTGCTTACCGGAGCCATCAGTCGCGGCAGAGACGATCCGATCTTCTCCACTGAGAGGCTTGATGCAGAGTGAGGGAAAGATGGCCACCGCTTGTCTCCATACCATTGGATGGCGAAAGTGACATCAAACGTCACTTCTGCCCAGTGGTCTTAAAGGGGAAAAAAAATAGTATTGAAAAAAAAACAAAAACTTTTTTTTTTATTGCATTTAAGTTTAAATGTGAGATCTGAGGTCTTTTTGACCCCAGATCTGACATTAAAGAGGTCCTGTCATGCTTTTTTCCTACTAATTATTCTTTCCTTGTAATTGGAATAAAAGTGACCCAATTTGTTTTTTTAAATGGACAGTGTAAAAATAAAAAATAAAAAGTAAAATAAATAAGAAAAAAATTAAAATGCCCCGTCCTGGGGAGCTCGTAAGCAGAAGCGAACACATACGTAAGTCGCGCGCCTCATATGAAAACGGTGTTTAAACCACACATGTGAGGTATTGCCGCGATTGTTAGAGCGGGAGCAATAATTCTAGTAAAAAAGTTCCTCTCTAACTCTAAACAAGTAACCTGTAGACATTTTTTAACGTCGTCAATGGAGATTTTTTAAGTGCCCAAAGTTTGTCGCCATTCCACAAGCGGGCGCAATTTTGAAGCATGACATAACATTATCTTTCACAATATAGAAAAAAAATTGTGCTAACGTTGCTGTTGTCTTATTTTTTTATTTTTTTTAAAAAGTGTATTTTTTCCCAAAAAAATGCATTTGTAAGACCGCTGCGCAAATACGGTGTGACATTAAGTATTACAATGACCACCATTTTATTCTCTAGGGTGTCTGAAAAAAATATATATACAATGTTTGGGGGTTCTAAGTAATTTTATAGCAAAAAAATGATTTTAACTTGTAAACAACAGATCTCAAAAAGAGTCTCGGTCCAGAAGTGGTAAAGGTTGTGAGTCTGTTTCTGTTACCCAGCTTTTCTTGGTCATGTTCACCTCATCTTAAGGTCATGCCACACATTATAGTTAGTAAACACACAGCACATTAATTAATGTTTCTAATCTTCCATTCTGGCTGCATGCAGATACATAAGCACCTCCGGGATATTATTAAGGTGTAAAAAATGTAATGGCATCGAAGCACCTGGTTTTGGGTGTTGTCTGTTGATGTGTTGATGAGTTGTATAAGATATTGATTTCTGGGACTGAGCTTCACATTGACAGCTTAACTGTCATCAGTTGAGATCTATGCTCCTACAGCTCGGTAACAAATTAAAGTGAATACTGCTGCATTGCCTAGTTGATTTACCATTCACACTTATTATGTGACAGACTCATTCACTACATTGTTCAGTGGGACTATTAACCATAGATATTGCAGTACAAGGCTGTAACTATCTACATCACAAACCTACACATGTAGTAATATTTTTGAATTATAGTCGCATGAATAAAGAGAATTTTTTCTAACCCTAAATTTTAGCTGAACAACTGTTTAATTTATCTGCAAGGCTACATGTCGTGGCTAATGCCTGGATTGTGAGAATAAAGTATAAACATGGGAAATACGCAATGGGGCTTTTATGAAAAAATGGTCTACATAATCTGAGACAAATGATTTAAGAAAGATCCAGATTAACATTACTTTAAAGTGTATGTAAAGCCCAAATGTTTTTGGATAGATTAGGGAGGGGTTTCATCTCACTGTCAACTCTTCCTTGTTGTCTGTGTGGCTAGGTAGATTGGCCCTCTCTATGCATTCTAATGACCATTGTCAAAAAGAAAAAGAAAGCAAGTGAAATTTTACAGTTGCCAGAGCAGGAGTTAAAGAGAAACTCCACCTTGGTGGAAACAAAAAAAACAAACAATCCCTTTTGGGTGATCACTGTATATTGCAGGGATTTTAACAAATGTTGTTGCAGATCACTAAGTTTTGCTTCTTTTTGATAAATATCTGTTTGTTTCGCCATACCCTTTCCAGACTCAAACAGAAGGGGTGGATTTGGTTCATGATAATCAACTGGTACACTTTCAGTTTGCTAATGAGACAAGCTGCAGTGTCTGCATCTCTTTAGAAGTATTTAACCCTTGTGGAATATCTTACCAAAACTGAAATACCTATTGCAGAAGATGCCTAAAATGTGACTTGTATCTTATTGCAGACTTCTGGGAAAATCAGTGAGCCAATCACACAAGTAGAAAATGCCATTTCTGGTGGCATTCTGTACACCAGTGGTTCTCAACCTCAGTCCTCAAGTACCCCAAACAGGCCATGTTTTGGGAATTTCTCTTAGATAAAATAGCTGTTCAAAATACCAAGCCATTGACTCTGATTTAAAGCACCTGGGCAAGATAAAGGAAAACCTGCAAACATGGCCTGTTGGGGGTAATTGAGGACTGATGTTGAGAACCACTGCTGTACACCAGTGGTGCAAAGAACACCTTTCAATTTGCTATATTAAATATATAACAGTACAGTGCTATAATACTCCCTGTGAAAAATATAAAATAAATAAATGTAAATGTAGTGTAATCATCAAAAAAACAAAAACAAATACACATAAAACTAACAAAATAACATCCAGAAAAGCATTAATTCAAAGCAAATAATTTTTTTAGAATAGAGTATAGACCCATAAGACCCATAATTCCAGTGTGCCAATATACGTGTAATAGTCTGTTGAGATCATCAAATAGTAACCTCCAACTAAAGAGTAGATCCTGTGGAAATCTCACCACAAATCCCAGTGCTTGTACAGATGCAATCCATCAGTGATTAAAGGCAGGGAAAAATCAGCTGCTTACCAGATATCCATGACCATTCCTGTCCCAGCAAATGATCAAACAGCACCTTTAGGATTAGTTTGGCTAACCCCCAGCCAATGAACCACCACAGCTCCTGGATTTGCCATGATGACATCACTCAGAAATGGTAGGAAGCAATCTCATAGTGTAAAACTGTATTAAACCTTTTTTCTAAAATCCAGCAAAAATGCACTTACAAGATTCATGGGAAGATTCAGAATCGGCTTATCAAGGCATGTAATTCCTGTGTAAGATGTTCCTGTGGGCTGAACGGGTCCGTCCTGATCCTCCAATCACTCGCCATATGTGATAAGGTCACTCCCAAAGGCCTCACCCGACGCATTTCATCACAAATGACGTAGTCAGGGGAATGGGCCATGGGAGAACCCCACACACAGCTCTTTTTAAATACCCAGAGGACAATATCATCGCCATGTCGGGTACAGTTAAAATACCCTGAAGGCAAAAAAGATACAAAGTGCGCCAAGTGGGAGTGTATGAAAGTATTACCCTGCACCATCCAGTTTCTGTTTACAAAAATTACATGTCCTAATATTTGATTTTACAAGGCTGCTATAATGCATTCAATTTGACAGAAAATTACATTGACTGCAGATAGAACAGGAAAGGTACTTTCTAATAACAATAAAGTACAACATGGCTTGTGTAACAACTGTATATGCTGTTTTTCCCACAAATGTAGATTTACCTTTTAAGGGAAAATAATGGGGACACCTGTTCCAGTGACAACTGTCTAAGAGGGGAAATCCCTTTACTTTGTAGAGATGTCCTTAAGAAGTCTTAAGTCTTAAGAACAGAAAATGAATTGCAATCTCCCCAATGGGACCCAGAGAGCAACAAAATAGATAGATAGATAGATAGATAGATAGATAGATAGATAAGATAGATAAGATAGATAGATAAGATAGATAAGAGAGATAAGATAGAATTAATTGTCATTACAAAGAAAATTGCAACAAAATTACAAATGGAGGAAAACTCCCACTCAGGCCCCTTTCACACTACCGCAACTTCAAAGTCACGCGATTTTACAGCGATTTCGCAGGCACAATTTTGCCACGATTCGCCGCAATTTCAGCGCATGCCTGTGTAACTCGCATCAAAGTTGGACCAAAGTAGTGCAGGGACTACTTTGAAGTCGGCACGACTTGAAGTCGCACTAATATGAATGGTTGTCATTGGAAATCATGGGAAACGACTTGTCATGCTATTTTGTAGTCCCAAATCGTGGGACAAGTCGTACAAGTGTCAAAGGGGCCTCAACCAGACTTTACACACATATTTATAAAAAAAAAATAAAAAAAACAACATCATAAATAACACAACATTCCATAAAAATAAATGTATAGGGGTTTTAACCTTCCCTGATTCATACACAATTTATATGGCTATACAGCCACTGCTCACCTAACAACTTACCTGTTTAATGACAGACTAGCTCTCTGACCAGTTGATATTGTATGCTGTATGAGAACTTTGTTGTGGAAACAGCAGTGCACAGTACACTACTGTAAAAACATGTATTAACGTACCAAATGGTGTTATAAATGGTGCAAAGGTTACAATAAAACAATATCTAACGATGGTTGACACAAACCTTTTACCAGTCCAGTATGGTTGAAATGGTGGTAAGGGGCTGCTCCTCACTATGGTGACCAAATCATTTAATGACCTAGTCATAGGAACGGAACTCGGTCATTAAGTGTTTGTACATACACTTTCAAGCCTCGTACACACGTCCGGTTTTCCCGTCAGGAAAGCTGCCATGAGAGCGTTTGGCCGGTAAAACCGTTTGTGTGCATGCTTCTTGGCAGCTTTCCCGAAAGAAAAACTGCTGACAAAAAATAGAGAACCTGCTCTCTATTTTCCCGTTGGGATTCCCGGCGGACTTTTCCCCCTCGAGAAAACCGTTCGTGTGCATGCTCAGAAGAAAAAAGCGCATGCTCAGTATCAAGTATGAGACGGGAGCGCTCCTTCTGGTAAAACTAGCGTTCGTAAAGGAGATAGCACATTTGTCACGCTGCAAATTATTGCATTGTTTAAATGCTGCGCATTTAAATCTTCTTTATAATGCGACAATAGTGAACAATAATGAACTTGTTTTGCAGCTGATATTCACACAGAGTTCTGACTAACTTTTTCTTAAATTTTTTATCGTGATCTCATGATTATTTATTTATATTTTAGAGCAATATCTTCTTAATAATGTTTTTTTTTTTTTTGGTTTATGAAAATGATTAATCCAGATCTTCATTTTTTTTCTAGAATTTCTAGTGATCTCCATGATTTGTTTTTTAATTTTGTTGTGTCAAGTTACCACAATAACATTATTATCTTGTATTTTTTTACCTTCAAGGAGATTGGTTGGTGTTATCTGTCCCTTTTTAATTAGACCTTGTTTTTTTTTAAATGTACCTGCCTACTCACAAACATTTATTTTTATTTTTAGAAAAACACATAGGCAAGTATTAACTGTAAAAATAAATAGGAAGGCAGAACTGAAGAATCTGCTGCAATTTGCGCAGCCATGGGACCCCAGAGCACACATCGACTCTGTGTGGACCAGAAAATTGGGAACTTGAGAAGCACATACAGTTGGGAGCACAATCTGGTCCTGGGGTCCCAGAGGTCAGAAACAGCAGCAGATGACATATATGTCCCAAGTCTGTGGTACTACAACAGCCTGCCTTCTGTCAGACCACATTGAAGCAAGGACATCACTTTCTAGACTTCCCTGCAGCCTTCCCTGCAGCCTTCTATGCAGCCTTCTCTGCAGCCTTCTCTGCAGCCTTCCTTGCACGCTTTGTTGAAGCCTGTGGCACTGGAGGTGTACTTGTGTCAGGAGAAGGAGAAGGAGGTGGAGGAGAAGGAGGTGGAGGAGGTGGAGGTGTAGGAGGATATGTGAGCTCACAAATCGTAGTGTTTTCAGTAATTGTCCCCATCAACTCCTTATTTATTAGTCTTATAAGCAGGGGCTCACATAGGAGGCGTTGGCCCATCTCCATCTGCTTCATTTTGGCATCAACTAGGGCCGCATAGCCCTCTTCAGTGGTGGTTGGTTCTCGGAGGGTGGCATGTGCGTCACGAATCAGGGCCATTGCTGCCTCACTCACGCTCCTATCCCTCCTGGCCCTACTTGTTGTAAGGCGGATGGGAGGCACCTGAGACGTGTTTCTGCCACTTGGCCCAGCCACCTCTTGTCTGCCACTGGGCCTGCCCTCCTCCTGTCTGCCACTGGGCCTGCCCTCCTCCTGTCTACCACTGGGCCTGGCCTCCTCCTGGCTGCCACTTGGCCCTGCCTCCTTCTTGCTGCCACTGTCCCCTGCCTCCTCCTGCCTGACACTTTCCCCACCCTCATCCTGGCTCTCCCTGTGTATATAAAAAGGGACATCGTTTAAGTTTTTGATTCATCAATCAAACAATTTTCAGCTCATGACTGTTGCAAATTGAATGTTAATAAATAGAAAAGACTATCATTCTGACCCCAGCAGTTATCCTTCTTGTCCCAATCTTTTTTGGCCACTACTGTCTATTGATATGTCAAACACTTTTTGCGCAAACATTAATTTCTTATCAATATTAACATGTATTTTACATCATTAATATTATCACAATAAATCTTTAGGAAAATACTATACCGGGCTCCAGATGTCCAAATCAGGTTTTTCCAGGATGTCAGGCTCTTCTTGCTCCAGAGAAGGCTCATCTAGGCTGCAGGGAAGGCTAGAGGGAAGACTAGAAAGTGATGTCCTCACTTCAAGGTGGTCGTTTAGAAAGGTCAATCTATTGTAGTACCACAAAGTCGGGACATATACAGCCGCTGCTGCTGCTCCTGACCTCTATGATTTCAGGACCTTAAAGTGCTCCCTCCTGTATGTGCCCTTTCAAGGTCCCAACTTTATGATTCACCTCAAGGAGGGTTGCTCTGGGCATCCGTGTCTGCACAAATTTGAGCATGATCTCCAGCGCTGCCGTCCTTGCCCCTTTTTTTTTTTATGTATTGCGGGCAGCTCCCTGTATTTGTCAATGAACTCAATAAAGAAATCTTTATCTTTGAAAGCATTCATTCTTTCTGCAAGACAAAACACAAGACAAAAATACTAATGTGAGTATAAACTCTAGTAATATTTATCCCCATATAGGCCACAATCTCTATGCAGTATAGGCCACTGATGTCCAAAGTTTAAATCTTACCTTCGGTCTGATGTTCGTCGCTTTTACTCCTATCTCCGCACACAGAACGTAGTTACGACACATGTATATACACTACGAATGAGTGAAACTCTGCACACGTTGCCCGCCCATTACATTCTTTCTCGAATATTCCCCGCCCCTTCTCTTTCGGGCGCGCAGTGGGAGACGACATGGCGGAGTCACAGCAGGTGTCTGCTAATTCCTCTAATGACGAGACAAGCCCAGAACGTGAAACATCACGATCAAGGAGGAGATACAAGGCATCTAATATGTCCTTCGCAAAGATGGCGGACATATTGAAAAAGGTGGATTATGATGGCAAGCATGGGCAGTATACCCACCCTAATCTAAGGAGGGCCAAAATAATGAGAAAAGTTGTTAAAAGTCTGCAGAAGAAATTTGGGGTACGAAGATCGAACGAGCAGCTTAGAAAGAGGTGGTCTGACCTCAAACTGAGGGAGCTGGAGCAGTACAGGAGTATCAAGAGGATGCTTCAGAAAAGTAAGTACTTATCCTGTGTTGCTATTATTTTATGATCTGAACTTGCATGTTGCTCCTTTTTTTTTGTTTACTATTGGACATTTGAAAATGTCAACTTTCAGGTTAGTGGGTCCAGTAATCATTCGTTATAGACACATCGTTCACCCACTACATACAATACTTTTGGAAGACACACAGGGTAAAATTAATTTTGACATGCCTGTTTGTATTCCAAAAATGTTATTACATTGTTGTCTAGATGATGTGTTTGGAACTAGAATGAAATGCAAACTTGAATCGGTGTAAAGAAGATGACACTCAGCAGCTGTTTACACATCTGCACTCTGGAGCACTAGTGTGGGACACCAGAACAACCTTTTTAGGGTGTCCCACACAGGTGCTCTAGTGGATACTTGGGGTTAGGGATGGGCCCGGTGTTCGAATCGAGCCCACGCTCGAATCGAACATCGGGCATTCGCCCGCTCGGCGAGCCCAGAACTATTTGGGCCGTTCGCATCACATTCGTGTGATGCGAGCGGCCCGCAATGCATTGCGCCAGTCGCAGTGCATTGCTGGCTGATGATTGGCTAAGCATGCACTGTGACCCCGCATGCTTGGCCAATCACAGCGCCGGCAGCGAGGAGAGCAATAATTGGCTACAGGCAGGACGCCTGTAGCCAATTATAGCTCAGGGGCTTTAGTACACGCCCCACTGTATAAAAGGCCGCCGCGCCGTCGGCCTAGTGCACTGTGTTTCGGCTTGATTCTGATATAGGCATGCTGCTGATGCTGATGCTGATTCATTATCATTACTGTACTGAATACTGATCATTTGATTGCATCACTGATTCATTCTGCTGATTGCACTGCTGTTGAGTCTAACTGCTGTGATTCTGTTAGCCTGGTGTGTGCATGCTGTTAGTACAGCATTGTAGCATCACCTTCTGTCCTATTGTGATCTAAGGCAGGTAGGCATTTATAGGAGCTAGCGTGTGTATGTGTGTGCTGTGTTAGTACAGCACACATAAAACCACCTCAGTCACTCTATCTGCTATAAGGCCCAGTTGTTGTCATCTAAGGCAGCCTCTATCTGCCGTAAGGCCCAGTTGTTGTCATCTAAGGCAGGCAGGCATTTATAGGAGCTAGCGCGTGTGTGTGTGTGTGCTGTGTTAGTACAGCACACATAAAACCACCTCAGTCACTCTATCTGCTATAAGGCCCAGTTGTTGTCATCTAAGGCAGCCTCTATCTGCCTTAAGGCCCAGTTGTTGTCATCTAAGGCAGGCAGGCATTTATAGGAGCTAGCGTGTGTGTGTGTGTGTGTGCTGTGTTAGTACAGCACACATAAAACCACCTCAGTCACTCTATCTGCTATAAGGCCCAGTTGTTGTCATCTAAGGCAGCCTCTATCTGCCGTAAGGCCCAGTTGCCCAGTTGTTGTCATCTAAGGCAGGCAGGCATTTATAGGAGCTAGCGTGTGTGTGTGTGTGTGTGCTGTGTTAGTACAGCACACATAAAACCACCTCAGTCACTCTATCTGCTATAAGGCCCAGTTGTTGTCATCTAAGGCATCCTCTATCTGCCGTAAGGCCCAGTTGTTGTCATCTAAGGCAGGCAGGCATTTATAGGAGCTAGCGTGTGTGTGTGTGTGTGTGTATGCTGTGTTAGTACAGCACACATAAAACCACTTCAGTCACTCTATCTGCTATAAGGCCCAGTTGTTGTCATCTAAGGCAGCCTCTATCTGCCGTAAGGCCCAGTTGTTGTCATCTAAGGCAGGCAGGCATTTATAGGAGCTAGCGTGTGTGTGTGCTGTGTTAGTACAGCACACATAAAACCACCTCAGTCACTCTATCTGCTATAAGTCCCAGTTGTTGTCATCTAAGGCATCCTCTATCTGCCGTAAGGCCCAGTTGTTGTCATCTAAGGCAGGCAGGCATTTATAGGAGCTAGCGTGTGTGTGTGTGTATGCTGTGTTAGTACAGCACACATAAAACCACCTCAGTCACTCTATCTGCTATAAGGCCCAGTTGTTGTCATCTAAGGCAGCCTCTATCTGCCGTAAGGCCCAGTTGTTGTCATCTAAGGCAGGCAGGCATTTATAGGAGCTAGCGTGTGTGTGTGTGTGCTGTGTTAGTACAGCACACATAAAACCACCTCAGTCACTCTATCTGCTATAAGGCCCAGTTGTTGTCATCTAAGGCATCCTCTATCTGCCGTAAGGCCCAGTTGTTGTCATCTAAGGCAGGCAGGCATTTATAGGAGCTAGCGTGTGTGTGTGTGTGTGTATGCTGTGTTAGTACAGCACACATAAAACCACTTCAGTCACTCTATCTGCTATAAGGCCCAGTTGTTGTCATCTAAGGCAGCCTCTATCTGCCGTAAGGCTCAGTTGTTGTCATCTAAGGCAGGCAGGCATTTATAGGAGCTAGCGTGTGTGTGTGTGTGTGTGTGTGTGTGTGTGCTGTGTTAGTGAGGGGATGCTCAAGGACAGCAATCTGGCAGTCATGTTCCACCAGCTGCAGCTTACTGCCAGGTTTGCTCCAGTGGTGAAGAGGGAGGGGATGATGAGGTCACTGAGTCCACGTGGGTGCCTAAAGGGAGAGAGGAGGAGGAGGAGGAGGAGGAGGCGGCGGCACATGTCCAACGAGGCAGGATGCCCTCCGGAGGCCAGCTAGAGGCCAGCACACCAACTGAATCACACCGCAGAGCTCCGCTTGTGCAGGGCGCTGCCTCTGCACGTTATCACAAAAGTTCTTTGGTGTGGGCCTTTTTTGAGACAAGTGCATCAGATCGCACCACTGCTATTTGCAACATATGTCTCAAGCGTATCTCGCGTGGCCAAAACATCAGCCGCTTGGGCACCACAAGCATGACCAGACATATGTCGACTTGCCATGCAGCTCGTTGGCAAGCGCACATTAAAGACCCACACCAAAGAACAAAGTGGACCTCTCCTTGCTCCTCATCAGCTGGGATCTCCAACCCCACTATATCTTCAGTCCTCTCTGAAAGCTGCTCTGAGAGGAATGAAGGTGTAGAATTAGGTGTGTCACAGCCAAGTACTTGCGGGCACTCTGTTAGCAGTACACCGACGTCCGATTCTACCAGGCAAATTTCCCTGCCCCAGCTGCTGGACCGTCAAAAGAAGTTTACTCCCAGCCATCCACATGCCCAGCGGTTGAATGCTAGCTTGGCTAAATTGCTAGCACTTCAACTGCTGCCTTTTCAGTTGGTAGACTCGGCCCCCTTCCGTGAGTTTGTTCAATGTGCGGTTCCTCAGTGGCAGGTTCCCAAACGCCACTTTTTCTCACGGAAGGCGATTCCTGCTCTCTACCGGCATGTGGAAGGCAATGTCCATGCCTCGCTGGACAGGGCGGTCAGCGGTAAGGTGCATATTACCGCTGACTCATGGTCCAGCAGGCATGGACAGGGACATTACCTGTCTTTCACGGCCCATTGGGTCACTCTATTGGCAGCTGGGAGGGATGCAGGACAAGGTGCAGTAGTGTTGGAGGTTGTTCCGCCACCACGCCTCCTAAATGCTACTACTGGTTGTGACACACCTCTCTCCTCCACCCCCTCCTCTTCTTCTTCCTCCATGGCCTCTTCGAGTGCTCTGTCCTCGGAACCAGCGGTGCTCTGTGGGCGTACAAGGGGCTACGCGAGTACGCAGGCAAAAATATGCCATGCCGTGCTTGCGCTGGTGTGTTTGGGGGACAGGAGCCACACTGGGGCAGAGGTTCTGGCAGCTCTGCAGGGGCAGGCCGAGAGGTGGTTGACACCACGCCAGCTTAAGCCAGGAATGGTGGTTTCTGACAATGGCACCAACCTCCTCTCCGCCCTGCGACAGGGGCAGCTGACCCATGTGCCCTGTATGGCTCACGTCCTCAACCTGGTGGTGCAGCGGTTCTTGGGCAGGTACCCAGGCTTACAGGATGTCCTGAGGCAGGCCAGGAAAGTCTGTGTGCATTTCCGCCGATCGTATAATGCCAGTGCTCGGCTGGCTGAGCTGCAAAAGGAGTTGAACCTGCCCAAGAACCGCCTTATATGTGACATGCCCACCAGGTGGAACTCAACGTTGGCCATGCTGCAGCGACTGCACACACAGCAGAGGGCCATCAATGAGTACCTGTGCAACTATGGCACCAGGACAGGGTCAGGGGAGCTTGGATTTTTTTCCCCACACCAGTGGAGCATGATCAGGGATGCATGCACTGTCCTGTCACCATTTGAGGAGGCCACGAGGATGGTGAGCAGTGACAGTGCATGCATCAGTGACACTGTACCTCTTGTCCACCTGTTGGAGCATACGCTGCGTGGCATAATGGACAGGGCACTTGAGGCAAAAAAGAGGCAGGAAGAGGAGGACTTCCTTGCCTCTCAAGGCCCCCTTTATCCAGACAGTGTTCCTTCTCTCCCACCCATCACACAGGAAGAGGAGGAGGAGGAGGAGGATTGTGTGAGCATGGAGGTGGAGCCTGGCACTCAGCATCAGCAGCAGCAGTCTTTTAGGGATGATGTACAGTCCCAACAAACCAGTGGACTTGTACATGGCTGGGAGGAGGTGGCTGGCGATCATGTCGTCCTCAGTGACCCAGAAGACTCCGGACCGAATGCCTCAACTAACCTACGTTGCATGGCCTCCCTGATCCTGCAAAGCCTGCGGAAGGATCCTCGTATTCTTCGGATCAAGGAGAGGGACCATTACTGGCTGGCCACTCTCCTTGATCCACGGTACAAGGGTAAGGTTGCGGATCTTATCTTGCCGTCGCAGAGGGAGCAGAGGATGAGACATCTCAGGGAGGCCTTGCAGAAAGGTCTGTGCAACGCATTCCCAGAGACTGGGAGGTTCCAAACTCCTGGTCCTGGATGACGAGTTGCTGAGGCTTCGGTCAGTAGCAGAAGGAGCGGTGGGGAAGGTGGACGTCTGACCGATGCGTTCAGACAGTTTTTTAGTCCGCAGCCCCAAGGTATGATCGGTTCCAGCAACCATCGCCAGCGTCTGATATACATGGTGCAGGAATACCTAGGGGCAAGGTCAGACTTGGACACCTTTCCCACTGAAAATCCTCTGGCTTACTGGGTCTTGAGGATGGATCACTGGCCAGAGCTTGCACAGTATGCAATTGAGCTACTGGCCTGTCCTGCATCCAGCGTTCTTTCCGAACGCACATTCAGTGCTGCTGTAGGCTTTGTCACCGATCACAGGGTGCGCCTGTCCACCGACTCGGTTGATCGACTGACCTTCATAAAGATGAATCAGTCTTGGATCACCACCAGCTACCAGGCACCTGAAGCGGATATAACTGAATAATTTATAATGTCACATCCCTTCAAGACTGCCTATGCTGATGCTGAGTGACTGTCCTGTTATGTTCACTGACTATCCTCTTCCTCCTCCTCAATAATCCATTCCTTGATAGCATGGAAGAACATTTTTGTTTCTGGGTGCCACCACACCAGTGGCTAAGGCCCAATTTTTCAGCCCCTGTTTAACAGGGGCGTGTAATTACAATTTTTTAAGCAATGCTTTGCAACAGGTCTGACTGCTGTGCTCCAAGTACAGTATCTGTGAGGGGTTGCAGTGTTGTGGCACCAGCACCAGTGCCCAAGGCACAATTTTTCAGCCCCTGTTTAACAGGGGCGTGTAATTAAAAAATTTTAAGCAATGCTTCGCAACAGGTCTGACTGCTGTGCTCCAAGTACAGTATCTGTGAGGGGTTGCAGTGTTGTGGCACCAGCACCAGTGCCTAAGGCACAATTTTTCAGCCCCTGTTTAACAGGGGCGTGTAATTACAAATCTTGATCTAATAGTTCACAGCAGGGCCCATTCCTGCGCCCACCAAGAGTAACTGTGAGGGCTTTCAGTCTTGTGGCAACACCGTCCACCACCAAAGGCCCAATTTTTCAGCCCCTGTTTAACAGGGGCGTGTAATTACAAATCTTGATCTAATAATTCTCAGCAGGGCCCATTCCTGCGCCCACCAAGAGTAACTGTGAGGGCTTACAGTCTTGTGGCAACACCGTCCACCACCACCACCAAAGGCCCAATTTTTCTGCCCTGTTCAACAGGTGCATGCAATTACAAATCTTGATCTAATAATTCACAGCAGGGCCCATTCCTGCGCCCACCAAGAGTAACTGTGAGGGCTTACAGTCTTGTGGCAACACCGTCCACCACCACCACCAAAGGCCCAATTTTTCTGCCCTGTTCAACAGGTGCATGCAATTACAAATCTTGATCTAATAATTTACAGCAGGGCCAATTCCTGTGCCCACCAACAGTAACTGTGAGGGCTTACAGTGTTGTGACTACACCAACATCTAATGGGGCAAATTTCTGCAGAGTATATACGGCAGGCCCCTACTTTCAAACATCCAACTTACAAACGACTCCTACTTGCAAACGGAAGGAGAAAACAGGAAGTGAGAGGAAATCTACCCTTAGGAAGGGAAATTCTATCCTGTTAGATTTAATTTGGGAAAAAGGTATCTCCTCTCTACTGATGCTTTATCACCAATCCTTGTTTCAATAAAAACCCTACTTTTCCAAAAACATTTGTCATTGGGGCAGAAAGTGAGGTGAAATGTTCTGAACAGGTGCACAGACAGCAAAACAAATGTTACAGGGGTGATAACCGTTCCCTATGTTCTCCAAAAAGCTTAAAAATAGATTTTTTTTTGGATGGAGCTACACTTAAAAATGTACCTGTTCAGATTCTACTTAAGAACAAACCTACAGTCCCTGTCTTGTTTGCACCGCCTGTATACTGCTGTTCAGAGTATATAGGGACTTTTTTATTTTGTGTGTGCGGGGTTCCCCTTAAGACCCAAAGGGGCTGGTAATGGGCTGGGGTGGGGGGGGGGGGGGGGCTGATGGGGTAGCCATGCCATTTTTCTCAAGGATTTTCAGCCATATTGCCAGGACAAGACATGACATTAAAGCCGCAAGCAGTTTTAAATGACTTTTTTTTCTTTAAAATTTTAATTTTGTGCAGGGACAGTTCTAAACACAGGAAACACATGCCACTTCACAGGCATACTTTAGACACCCCCCAGGTACGAAATTTAAAGGAATATTTGACTTTTTTTTTTTTACTTTATGCATCATTATGTTTTATGACATTAACATGCATATTGGCCGTTATAATTAGCACTTTTGATTTCGAACGTTCGCGTCCATTGTAACGAATAGGGTTCGAAAATTCGCACAAACTTTCGGTCCGTTCGAAGGTTCTTGTGCGAACCGAACCTGGGGGTGTTCGGCCCATCCCTACTTGGGGTGTGTACAGTACATGTGTGAAACTTGTCCAAAAATGGTAAGTACCGACCCGAATATAAGCCGAGGCACCTAATTTTACCACAAAAAAATGGAAAAACATATTGACTCGAGTATAAGCCTAGGGTGTCCTTCTGCATGCCTCACTGTGCCTCACTTTGCCTCACTGTGTCCATGTGCATGCCTCACTGTGTCCATGCCTCATTGTGCCCATGCCTCACTGTGCCCATGCCTCACTGTGCCCATGAATAGACTGACGTTTAACATTGGAGTCTATGGAAGGGGTGCCCTTCTTTTGAAAAATCGGTGTTCCCCAGCCGTAGGGCCCCCAGACATCATACTTTGCACACTTGTAGAGGAGAAATGGGGCTACATGTGTACCAACTTCCGGGTTCAGGAGACATACGACCGGCCGGTACCGGGTCCCCAAAATCATCAGAGAAATTACCACTTAACATGGAAATCTATGGAAGGGGTGCCCGGTTTTGAAAAATTGGTGCACCCTGGCCGTAGGTCCCCCAGACAACAAACTTTGCACACTTGTAGAGGAAGAGTGGGGCTACATGTGTGCCAAGTTTGGGGTCCAAATTTTGGGAGATCAGGCGGAAAAAGGTGACGCGATTATAAGCCGAGGGGGCATTTTCAGCACAAAAAAATGTGCTGAAAACTCGGCTTATACTCGAGTATATACGGTAGTCAAGATTAGGGAAGTGAAAAATAATGTCTTCAGCTTGGAGCTCTGCCCAAACAGACGATTGTACCCCACTTCCAAGCAATGTATCATATTTCCATTTTTGCCCTCATATATCTGTGTGCTAAGTATACCTTTTGTTAATTCTCATAGGGGAGAGAAGACTGGGAGGACACCACTCCTAGGAGCACAGGAACCCCACATCTCAGAGAGAACCCCAACCTCAGCAAGAACCCCAACCTGAGGATGTGGAGGAAGGAGAAGTGGAGGAAGGAGAGGTGGATGACGTTGTGGAATTTGTCACCACAACAGGTCAGTGTCTGTCACCACAGCTTCAGGTAAGAGATGTAGGCCTGCATATTTATTATAATAACTTTTTCTTTATTTTTAGGGGATGAACATGTTGGTGAGGAAGAAACTCCTCGTTTCTCAAGTGCTAGTGCACAAAGAATTATCCAGCAAGTAATGGCGTGTAGTCATGAACTCGACATCATGAAGAATAAGATGAATGTTATGGAGCAAACATTTAAGGACATCATTGATGTTATGGGGCGAAAAGAAACACCCCCTTTTTAAATTTTGCACTTTTCTAAAATGTTTTTGCACTTTCTTCAACAAGCCAAATTTTGAAGATGCACACAGTGTGTCAACATGTGCTATCTGCCATCATGGGATATCAATGTACGTGTTTTGTGGGTGCAACCCCTTCCTTGCAATTCAAGTAGGTGAGAGGAAGAAGGGGTTGCACCCCCAAAACACGTCCATTGATCCCCCATGATGGCAGATAGCACATGTTGACATTAGGCATGGGATCAGGAGGAAAATACCCATTTTACATCCCAAATTGTGTGCATCCTCAAAATTTGGCTTCTTCAGGGGTGACAACACCCCATCTTCTGAAGGGCAGATTTTTGACATACTATAATGTCTGATATTGCCTAGAGGTTTTCAATGTTGAAGTTTGTACGTTAATGAGAGTTGTGTATTTTCAGATTAAAGAAACATGCCTGTTTATGGCCCAAAAAAAAAAAAAAATTTTATCTTTTGTACCCATAAATTTTATCAAGAAAAAGTTTGCGAAAACAACAAAGTGTGTGGCTTCTTTATCAGATCCACTATAACCTTTTTGGTGTTTATTTTTGGTGTTTCCAGTGAAATGGTTGTTATTTACTAAAGGAAAATCTACTTGGCACTACAAGTGCACTAGGAAAAACTAGTAGACAGCTAAAAGAAACACAAGCAATACATCAAAAAACTAATTTAAGCAGATTTTTTTTATTATTTGTAAAAAATGGATTTAAACATTGGCTGGCATAGAAATGGCCCCCCTACCCGTGAAATATTCAACATATTGCTGCCGAACTTCATGGGCGATTTGGGGGGGGGGCAAGCCAGGACGGCCAGATTCTAGGCCCGGCAGGGTATTCTCTGCAGAAAGTCCAGCCTCAGGCCCAACTATGGCCAGATAATTCGGAGAATGTTTTCTCAATAATTGTGCAGGATGCAGCAGCAAAACACAATGTGGTTTAGTTTATACTCCGCCATGTGGATTAAAGGGAGAAACAGGCTGAACCGGCTGGCCATTATACCGAAGGCATTCTCCACAACTCTTCGGACTCTGGCCAGCCGGTAGTTGAAAATCGTCTTCTGGGGAAATGGCCTCATGAGATGTGGTCCCAGACCAAAGGCTTCATCAGCCAGAAACACGAAGGGGAGTCCTTCCACATTCTCTGCATCCGGTGGCAATGCAAGGTCATCACTCTGGAGATGTAGGGCAACCTCTGTATGGCCGAAGACTCTCCCATCCGACATCCGGCCATTCTTCCCCACATCCACATAGAGGAATTCATACTGTGCTGACACCACCGCCATCAACACAATGCTATGAAACCCCTTGTAATTGAAGTAATAAGACCCCGATTGGGGTGGTGGCACGATGCGGATGCGGACGTGCTTCCCATCTATTGCCCCTCCGCAGTTGGGAGAGTCCCACCGCTGGGCAAACTGGGATGCCACATTCTGCCATTCATGTGGCGTGGAAGGAAGCTGTGGAGTCAAACAAGAAAATAATAAATTTAGTACTTTTGCACATAACATTGCAGGCAGATTATACAAAAACATTCTTGGCCAACATCAGTATAACATTTATTTTAAGGAGTATTTAAAGCCAAAAATATAAGTCCCTCTTATCAGATTCCTCACCCCCTCTGATGGCCCATTGGAAATATTTGCAGGGGGGGCTAGATGAGTTTGGGACCCCCAAAACTAAACCTCTACCACTCATACATTTGTAGACATTTTGGGGGGGGGAGCACTACAATGGAGCTGACAAAATACATTGGGAAGTGACTAGGCTAGGTGTGTATGGGCCAAGGATAGCATGAAGGGAAATATGCATGTAGGCCAAAAAAGAAACATTAAAAGCTTACAGCATGCATGATGACAAAGGGGACATTCCCAGCATATTACAATCATGGTAATTAGGGAAGGATGAAAGAAATACATTACATTAGCAAGCATTAAATACATAGAATGTGATGTTAAAGGAGAAAACTTACCTTAATACAGTCCTTCTGCAGAACTTGAATTATGGCAGAACAGGTTTCTAGGATAATGAGCCCCAGAGCTTTGGGGGAGATGCCTGTCAAAAACTTGAGGTCCTGCAGGCTTCTCCCAGTTGCCAGATATCGCAACGTGGCAACTAGCCTCTGCTCAGCAGTGATGGCTTCCTGCATGACGGTGTCCTGCCTCGTGATATAGGGGGACACCAAAGCAAAGAGATGCTGAAAAACGGGGTCCGTCATCTGGAGAAAATTCCTGTAGTCATCAGGATTATTCTCCTGGATCTCCCTCAGCAGAGGCATGTGACAGAATTGGTCCCGCTGGAGAAACCAATTCTTGGTCCATGAACTCCTCCTCACCCTGTTCATGGACTGGTCTTGGTCCAAGACAAGAAGACCAACACCAAGCCTATGCACAGCACCAACTCTACGACAAGTACGTACCTGCAACATGGCTAGATAACGGTCGGCTGGTCAGAACAAACTATAACAGAATGCACTGAAGAACAGCAAGGCCTATGAAGAACGACCTGAAAATCAGACACGAGTGGACAAGAATGCACTGAAAAACAGATACGACCTGACTACATGCCCTGAAAGACAAGATACGAACCCACAAGCACAAACTGAACCGCAGAAAACGAACTGAAAGCACGAAGACTGAAAAGCGCGAATCGTCCCTCACCAGACTTTTACTAACACGCGATAACACGAGATCAGCAAAAGAAACCCAAAGGGTGGTGCCATTGGATTTAAACTTCCCCTTTATAGTGCCGTCGTACGTGTTGTACGCAGTGGTGGCTGGTGCTCAAAATTTTTGGGGGGGTGCAAACAAACTGAAATAAAAACATCAATTGCCGCCACTGTGCCCATTAAACGCAGCCACTGTGCCCAAACGCCACCAGTTTGTCCCCTCAAATGCAGCCAGTTTGTCCCCAAATGCAGCCAGTTTGTCCCCAAATGCAGCCAGCTTGTCCCCAATATACAGCCAGTTTGTCCCCATATACAGCCAGTTTGTTGCCATATACAGCCAGTTTGTCCCCATATACAGCCAGTTTGTCCCCATATACAGCCAGTTTGTCCCCATATACAGCCAGTTTGTTTCCATATACAGCCAGTTTGTTCCCAAATACAGCCAGTTTATTCCCAAATACAGCCAGTTTATCCCCATATACAGCCAGTGTATCCCCCATATACAGCCAGTTTGTCCCCATATACAGCCAGTTTGTTCCCATATACAGCCAGTGTGTCCCCATATACAGCCAGTTTGTCCCCAAATGCAGCCAGTTTGTCCCCATATACAGCCAGTTTGTCCCCAAATGCAGCCAGTGTATCCCCCATATACAGCCAGTTTGTCCCCCATATACAGCCAGTTTGTTCCCATATACAGCCAGGTTGTTCCCATATACAGCCAGTTTGTCCCCCATATACAGCCAGTTTGTTCCCATATACAGCCAGTTTGTCCCCATATACAGCCAGTGTAACCCCCATATACAGCCAGTTTGTCCCCCATATACAGCCAGTGTGTCCCATATACAGCCAGTTTGTCCCATATACAGCCAGTTTGTCCCCATATACAGCCAGTTTGTTCCCATATACAGACAGTTTGTTCCCATATACAGCCAGTTTGTCCCCATATACAGCCAGTGTATCCCCCATATACAGCCAGTTTGTCCCCCATATACAGCCAGTTTGTCCCATATACAGCCAGTTTGTCTCATATACAGCCAGTTTGTTGCCATATACAGCCAGTTTGTCCCCATATACAGCCAGTTTGTCCCCATATACAGCCAGTTTGTCCCCATATACAGCCAGTTTGTTTCCATATACAGCCAGTTTGTTCCCAAATACAGCCAGTTTGTCCCCAAATGCAGCCAGTTTGTTCCCATATACAGCCAGTTTGTCCCCATAAACAGCCAGTTTGTCCCCATATACAGCCAGTGTATCCCCCATATACAGCCAGTTTGTCCCCATATACAGCCAGTTTGTTCCCATATACAGCCAGTGTGTCCCCATATACAGCCAGTTTGTCCCCAAATGCAGCCAGTTTGTCCCCATATACAGCCAGTTTGTCCCCAAATGCAGCCAGTGTATCCCCCATATACAGCCAGTTTGTCCCCATATACAGCCAGTTTGTTCCCATATACAGCCAGTTTGTCCCCCATATACAGCCAGTTTGTTCCCATATACAGCCAGTTTGTTCCCATATACAGCCAGTTTGTCCCCATATACAGCCAGTGTATCCCCCATATACAGCCAGTTTGTCCCCCATATACAGCCAGTTTGTCCCATATACAGCCAGTTTGTCTCGTATACAGCCAGTTTGTCCCCATATACAGCCAGTTTGTTCCCATATACAGCCAGTTTGTTCCCATATACAGCCAGTTTGTCCCCATATACAGCCAGTGTATCCCCCATATACAGCCAGTTTTTCCCCCATATACAGCCAGTTTGTCCCATATACAGCCAGTTTGTCTCATATACAGCCAGTTTGTTGCCATATACAGCCAGTTTGTCCCCATATACAGCCAGTTTGTCCCCATATACAGCCAGTTTGTCCCCATATACAGCCAGTTTGTTTCCATATACAGCCAGTTTGTTCCCAAATACAGCCAGTTTGTCCCCAAATGCAGCCAGTTTGTTCCCATATACAGCCAGTTTGTCCCCATAAACAGCCAGTTTGTCCCCATATACAGCCAGTGTATCCCCCATATACAGCCAGTTTGTCCCCATATACAGCCAGTTTGTTCCCATATACAGCCAGTGTGTCCCCATATACAGCCAGTTTGTCCCCAAATGCAGCCAGTTTGTCCCCATATACAGCCAGTTTGTCCCCAAATGCAGCCAGTGTATCCCCCATATACAGCCAGTTTGTCCCCATATACAGCCAGTTTGTTCCCATATACAGCCAGTTTGTCCCCCATATACAGCCAGTTTGTTCCCATATACAGCCAGTTTGTTCCCATATACAGCCAGTTTGTCCCCATATACAGCCAGTGTATCCCCCATATACAGCCAGTTTGTCCCCCATATACAGCCAGTTTGTCCCATATACAGCCAGTTTGTCTCGTATACAGCCAGTTTGTCCCCATATACAGCCAGTTTGTTCCCATATACAGCCAGTTTGTTCCCATATACAGCCAGTTTGTCCCCATATACAGCCAGTGTATCCCCCATATACAGCCAGTTTTTCCCCCATATACAGCCAGTTTGTCCCATATACAGCCAGTTTGTCCCATATACAGCCAGTTTGTCCCCATATACAGCCAGTGTATCCCCCATATACAGCCAGTTTGTTCCCATATACAGCCAGTTTGTCCCCATATACAGCCAGTTTGTCCCCATATACAGCCAGTGTATCCCCCATATACAGCCAGTTTGTTCCCATATACAGCCAGTTTGTCCCCATATACAGCCAGTGTATCCCCCATATACAGCCAGTTTGTTCCCATATACAGCCAGTTTGTCCCCATATACAGCCAGTGTATCCCCCATATACAGCCAGTTTGTTCCCATATACAGCCAGTTTGTTCCCATATACAGCCAGTTTGTCCCATATACAGCCAGTTTGTCCCATATACAGCCAGTTTGTCCCCATATACAGCCAGTGTATCCCCCATATACAGCCAGTTTGTTCCCATATACAGACAGTTTGTTCCCATATACAGCCAGTTTGTCCCCATATACAGCCAGTGTATCCCCCATATACAGCCAGTTTGTCCCCCATATACAGCCAGTTTGTCCCATATTCAGCCAGTTTGTCCCATATACAGCCAGTTTGTCCCCATATACAGCCAGTTTGTCCCCATATACAGCCAGTTTGTCCCCATATACAGCCAGTTTGTTTCCATATACAGCCAGTTTGTTCCCAAATACAGCCAGTTTGTCCCCAAATGCAGCCAGTTTGTTCCCATATACAGCCAGTTTGTCCCCATAAGCAGCCAGTTTGCCCCCATATACAGCCAGTGTATCCCCCATATACAGCCAGTTTGTCCCCATATACAGCCAGTTTGTTCCCATATACAGCCAGTGTGTCCCCATATACAGCCAGTTTGTCCCCAAATGCAGCCAGTTTGTCCCCATATACAGCCAGTTTGTCCCCAAATGCAGCCAGTGTATCCCCCATATACAGCCAGTTTGTCCCCATATACAGCCAGTTTGTTCCCATATACAGCCAGTTTGTCCCCCATATACAGCCAGTTTGTTCCCATATACAGCCAGTTTGTTCCCATATACAGCCAGTTTGTCCCCATATACAGCCAGTGTATCCCCCATATACAGCCAGTTTGTCCCCCATATACAGCCAGTTTGTCTCATATACAGCCAGTTTGTCCCCATATACAGCCAGTTTGTTCCCATATACAGCCAGTTTGTTCCCATATACAGCCAGTTTGTCCCCATATACAGCCAGTGTATCCCCCATATACAGCCAGTTTTTCCCCCATATACAGCCAGTTTGTCCCATATACAGCCAGTTTGTCCCATATACAGCCAGTTTGTCCCCATATACAGCCAGTGTATCCCCCATATACAGCCAGTTTGTTCCCATATACAGCCAGTTTGTCCCAATATACAGCCAGTTTGTCCCCATATACAGCCAGTGTATCCCCCATATACAGCCAGTTTGTTTCCATATACAGCCAGTTTGTCCCCATATACAGCCAGTGTATCCCCCATATACAGCCAGTTTGTTCCCATATACAGCCAGTTTGTCCCATATACAGCCAGTTTGTCCCATATACAGCCAGTTTGTCCCCATATACAGCCAGTGTATCCCCCATATACAGCCAGTTTGTCCCCATATACAGCCGTTTTTGTTCCCATATACAGCCAGTTTGTTCCCATATACAGCCAGTGTGTCCCCATATACAGCCAGTTTGTCCCCAAATGCAGCCAGTTTGTCCCCAAATGCAGCCAGTTTGTCCCTTATATACAGCCAGTTTGTCCCCATATACAGCCAGTTTGTCCCCATATACAACCAGTTTGTTTCCATATACAGCCAGTTTGTCCCCAAATGCAGCCAGTTTGTCCCCATATACAGCCAGTTTGTCCCCAAATGCAGCCAGTGTATCCCCCATATTCAGCCAGTTTGTCCCCCATATACAGCCAGTTTGTTCCCATATACAGCCAGTTTGTTCCCATATACAACCAGTTTGTCCCCCATATACAGCCAGTTTGTTCCCATATAAAGCCAGTTTGTTCCCATATACAGCCAGTTTGTCCCCATATACAGCCAGTGTATCCCCCATATACAGCCAGTTTGTCCTCCATATACAGCCAGTTTGTCCCATATACAGCCAGTTTGTCCCCATATACAGCCAGTTTGTTCCCATATACAGCCAGTTTGTTCCCATATAAAGCCAGTTTGTCCCCATATACAGCCAGTGTATCCCCCATATACAGCCAGTTTTTCCCCCATATACAGCCAGTTTGTCCCATATACAGCCAGTTTGTCCCATATACAGCCAGTTTGTCCCCATATACAGCCAGTGTATCTCCCATATACAGCCAGTTTGTCCCCATATACAGCCAGTTTGTCCCCATATACAGCCAGTGTACCCCCATATACAGCCAGTTTGTTCCCATATACAGCCAGTTTGTCCCCATATACAGCCAGTTTGTTCCCATATACAGCCAGTTTGTCCCATATACAGCCAGTTTGTCCCCATATACAGCCAGTGTATCCCCCATATACAGCCAGTTTGTCCCCATATACAGCCAGTTTGTTCCCATATACAGCCAGTTTGTTCCCATATACAGCCAGTGTGTCCCCATATACAGCCAGTTTGTACTCAAATGCAGCCAGTTTGTCCCCAAATGCAGCCAGTTTGTCCCTTATATACAGCCAATTTGTCCCCATATACAGCCAGTTTGTCCCCATATACAACCAGTTTGTTTCCATATACAGCCAGTTTGTTCCCAAATACAGCCAGTTTGTTCCCAAATACAGCCAGTTTGTCCCCAAATGCAGCCAGTTTGTTCCCATATACAGCCAGTTTGTCCGCATATACAGCCAGTTTGTCCCCATATACAGCCAGTGTATCCCCCATATACAGCCAGTTTGTCCCCATATACAGTCAGTTTGTCCCCATATACAGCCAGTGTGTCCCCATATACAGCCAGTTTGTCCCCATATACAGCCAGTGTATCCCCCATATACAGCCAGTTTGTCCCCATATACAGTCAGTTTGTTCCCATATACAGCCAGTGTGTCCCCATATACAGCCAGTTTGTCCCCAAATGCAGCCAGTTTGTCCCCATATACAGCCAGTGTGTCCCATATACAGCAAGTTTGTCCCCATAAACAGCCAGTGTATCCCCCATATACAGCCAGTTTGTTCCCATATACAGCCAGTTTGTCCACATATACAGCCAGTTTGTCCCCATATACAGCCAGTGTATCCCCCATATACAGCCAGTTTGTCCCCATATACAGTCAGTTTGTTCCCATATATAGCCAGTGTGTCCCCATATACAGCCAGTTTGTCCCCAAATGCAGCCAGTTTGTCCCCATTTACAGCCAGTTTGTCCCCAAATGCAGCCAGTGTATCCCCCATATACAGCCAGTTTGTCCCCCATATACAGCCAGTTTGTTCCCATATACAGCCAGTTTGTTCCCATATACAGCCAGTTTGTCCCCCATATACAGCCAGTTTGTTCCCATATACAGCCAGTTTGTCCCCATATACAGCCAGTGTATCCCCCATATACAGCCAGTTTGTCCCCCATATACAGCCAGTTTGTCCCATATACAGCCAGTTTGTCCCATATACAGCAAGTTTGTCCCCATATACAGCCAGTGTATCCCCCATATACAGCCAGTTTGTTCCCATATACAGCCAGTTTGTCCCCATATACAGCCAGTTTGTCCCCATATACAGCCAGTGTATCCCCCATATACAGCCAGTTTGTTCCCATATACAGCCAGTGTGTCCCCATATACAGCCAGTGTATCCATCATATACAGCCAGTTTGTTCCCATATACAGCCAGTTTGTCCCATATACAGCCAGTTTGTCCCCAAATGCAGCCAGTTTGTTCCCATATACAGCCAGTTTGTTCCCATATACAGCCAGTTTGTCCCCATAAACAGCCAGTTTGTCCCCATATACAGCCAGTGTATCCCCCATATACAGCCAGTTTGTCCCCATATACAGCCAGTTTGTTCCCATATACAGCCAGTGTGTCCCCATATACAGCCAGTTTGTCCCCATATACAGCCAGTTTGTCCCCAAATGCAGCCAGTGTATCCCCCATATACAGCCAGTTTGTCCCCATATACAGCCAGTTTGTTCCCATATACAGCCAGTTTGTCCCCCATATACAGCCAGTTTGTTCCCATATACAGCCAGTTTGTTCCCATATACAGCCAGTTTGTCCCCATATACAGCCAGTGTATCCCCCATATACAGCCAGTTTGTCCCCCATATACAGCCAGTTTGTCCCATATACAGCCAGTTTGTCTCGTATACAGCCAGTTTGTCCCCATATACAGCCAGTTTGTTCCCATATACAGCCAGTTTGTTCCCATATACAGCCAGTTTGTCCCCATATACAGCCAGTGTATCCCCCATATAAAGCCAGTTTTTCCCCCATATACAGCCAGTTTGTCCCATATACAGCCAGTTTGTCCCATATACAGCCAGTTTGTCCCCATATACAGCCAGTGTATCCCCCATATACAGCCAGTTTGTTCCCATATACAGCCAGTTTGTCCCCATATACAGCCAGTTTGTCCCCATATACAGCCAGTGTATCCCCCATATACAGCCAGTTTGTTCCCATATACAGCCAGTTTGTCCCCATATACAGCCAGTGTATCCCCCATATACAGCCAGTTTGTTCCCATATACAGCCAGTTTGTCCCAATATACAGCCAGTGTATCCCCCATATACAGCCAGTTTGTTCCCATATACAGCCAGTTTGTCCCATATACAGCCAGTTTGTCCCATATACAGCCAGTTTGTCCCCATATACAGCCAGTGTATCCCCCATATACAGCCAGTTTGTCCCCATATACAGCCAGTTTGTTCCCATATACAGCCAGTTTGTTCCCATATACAGCCAGTGTATTCCCCATATACAGCCAGTTTGTCCCCCATATACAGCCAGTTTGTCCCATATACAGCCAGTTTGTCCCATATACAGCCAGTTTGTCCCCATATACAGCCAGTTTGTTCCCATATACAGCCAGTTTGTTCCCATATACAGCCAGTTTGTCCCCATATACAGCCAGTGTATCCCCCATATACAGCCAGTTTGTCCCCCATATACAGCCAGTTTGTCCCATATTCAGCCAGTTTGTCCCATATACAGCCAGTTTGTCCCCATATACAGCCAGTTTGTCCCCATATACAGCCAGTTTGTCCCCATATACAGCCAGTTTGTTTCCATATACAGCCAGTTTGTTCCCAAATACAGCCAGTTTGTCCCCAAATGCAGCCAGTTTGTTCCCATATACAGCCAGTTTGTCCCCATAAACAGCCAGTTTGCCCCCATATACAGCCAGTGTATCCCCCATATACAGCCAGTTTGTCCCCATATACAGCCAGTTTGTTCCCATATACAGCCAGTGTGTCCCCATATACAGCCAGTTTGTCCCCAAATGCAGCCAGTTTGTCCCCATATACAGCCAGTTTGTCCCCAAATGCAGCCAGTGTATCCCCCATATACAGCCAGTTTGTCCCCATATACAGCCAGTTTGTTCCCATATACAGCCAGTTTGTCCCCCATATACAGCCAGTTTGTTCCCATATACAGCCAGTTTGTTCCCATATACAGCCAGTTTGTCCCCATATACAGCCAGTGTATCCCCCATATACAGCCAGTTTGTCCCCCATATACAGCCAGTTTGTCCCATATACAGCCAGTTTGTCTCATATACAGCCAGTTTGTCCCCATATACAGCCAGTTTGTTCCCATATACAGCCAGTTTGTTCCCATATACAGCTAGTTTGTCCCCATATACAGCCAGTGTATCCCCCATATACAGCCAGTTTTTCCCCCATATACAGCCAGTTTGTCCCATATACAGCCAGTTTGTCCCATATACAGCCAGTTTGTCCCCATATACAGCCAGTGTATCCCCCATATACAGCCAGTTTGTTCCCATATACAGCCAGTTTGTCCCAATATACAGCCAGTTTGTCCCCATATACAGCCAGTGTATCCCCCATATACAGCCAGTTTGTTTCCATATACAGCCAGTTTGTCCCCATATACAGCCAGTGTATCCCCCATATACAGCCAGTTTGTTCCCATATACAGCCAGTTTGTCCCATATACAGCCAGTTTGTCCCATATACAGCCAGTTTGTCCCCATATACAGCCAGTGTATCCCCCATATACAGCCAGTTTGTCCCCATATACAGCCAGTTTGTTCCCATATACAGCCAGTTTGTTCCCATATACAGCCAGTGTGTCCCCATATACAGCCAGTTTGTCCCCAAATGCAGCCAGTTTGTCCCCAAATGCAGCCAGTTTGTCCCTTATATACAGCCAGTTTGTCCCCATATACAGCCAGTTTGTCCCCATATACAACCAGTTTGTTTCCATATACAGCCAGTTTGTCCCCAAATGCAGCCAGTTTGTCCCCATATACAGCCAGTTTGTCCCCAAATGCAGCCAGTGTATCCCCCATATTCAGCCAGTTTGTCCCCCATATACAGCCAGTTTGTTCCCATATACAGCCAGTTTGTTCCCATATACAGCCAGTTTGTCCCCCATATACAGCCAGTTTGTTCCCATATAAAGCCAGTTTGTTCCCATATACAGCCAGTTTGTCCCCATATACAGCCAGTGTATCCCCCATATACAGCCAGTTTGTCCCCCATATACAGCCAGTTTGTCCCATATACAGCCAGTTTGTCCCCATATACAGCCAGTTTTTTCCCATATACAGCCAGTTTGTTCCTATATAAAGCCAGTTTGTCCCAATATACAGCCAGTGTATCCCCCATATACAGCCAGTTTTCCCCCCATATACAGCCAGTTTGTCCCATATACAGCCAGTTTGTCCCATATACAACCAGTTTGTCCCCATATACAGCCAGTGTATTCCCCATATACAGCCAGTTTGTCCCCATATACAGCCAGTTTGTCCCCATATACAGCCAGTGTACCCCCATATACAGCCAGTTTGTTCCCATATACAGCCAGTGTATCCCCCATATACAGCCAGTTTGTTCCCATATACAGCCAGTTTGTTCCCATATACAGCCAGTGTGTCCCCATATACAGCCAGTTTGTACTCAAATGCAGCCAGTTTGTCCCCAAATGCAGCCAGTTTGTCCCTTATATACAGCCAGTTTGTCCCCATATACAGCCAGTTTGTCCCCATATACAACCAGTTTGTTTCCATATACAGCCAGTTTGTTCCCAAATACAGCCAGTTTGTTCCCAAATACAGCCAGTTTGTCCCCAAATGCAGCCAGTTTGTTCCCATATACAGCCAGTTTGTCCGCATATACAGCCAGTTTGTCCCCATATACAGCCAGTGTATCCCCCATATACAGCCAGTTTGTCCCCATATACAGTCAGTTTGTCCCCATATACAGCCAGTGTGTCCCCATATACAGCCAGTTTGTCCCCATATACAGCCAGTGTATCCCCCATATACAGCCAGTTTGTCCCCATATACAGTCAGTTTGTTCCCATATACAGCCAGTGTGTCCCCATATACAGCCAGTTTGTCCCCAAATGCAGCCAGTTTGTCCCCATATACAGCCAGTGTGTCCCATATACAGCAAGTTTGACCCCATATACAGCCAGTGTATCCCCCATATACAGCCAGTTTGTTCCCATATACAGCCAGTTTGTCCACATATACAGCCAGTTTGTCCCCATATACAGCCAGTGTATCCCCCATATACAGCCAGTTTGTCCCCATATACAGTCAGTTTGTTCCCATATATAGCCAGTGTGTCCCCATATAAAGCCAGTTTGTCCCCAAATGCAGCCAGTTTGTCCCCATTTACAGCCAGTTTGTCCCCAAATGCAGCCAGTGTATCCCCCATATACAGCCAGTTTGTCCCCCATATACAGCCAGTTTGTTCCCATATACAGCCAGTTTGTTCCCATATACAGCCAGTTTGTCCCCCATATACAGCCAGTTTGTTCCCATATACAGCCAGTTTGTTCCCATATACAGCCAGTTTGTCCCCATATACAGCCAGTGTATCCCCCATATACAGCCAGTTTGTCCCCCATATACAGCCAGTTTGTCCCATATACAGCCAGTTTGTCCCATATACAGCAAGTTTGTCCCCATATACAGCCAGTGTATCCCCCATATACAGTCAGTTTGTTCCCATATACAGCCAGTTTGTCCCCATATACAGCCAGTTTGTCCCCATATACAGCCAGTGTATCCCCCATATACAGCCAGTTTGTTCCCATATACAGCCAGTTTGTCCCCATATACAGCCAGTGTATCCCCATATACAGCCAGTTTGTTCCCATATACAGCCAGTTTGTCACATATACAGCCAGTTTGTTCCCATATACAGCCAGTGTATCCCCCATATACAGCCAGTTTGTCCCCCATATACAGCCAGTTTGTTCCCATATACAGACAGTTTGTTCCCATATACAGCCAGTTTGTCCCCATATACAGCCAGTGTATCCCCCATATACAGCCAGTTTGTCCCCCATATACAGCCAGTTTGTCCCATATACAGCCAGTTTGTCCCATATACAGCCAGTTTGTTGCCATATACAGCCAGTTTGTCCCCATATACAGCCAGTTTGTCCCCATATACAGCCAGTTTGTCCCCATATACAGCCAGTTTGTTTCCATATACAGCCAGTTTGTTCCCAAATACAGCCAGTTTGTCCCCAAATGCAGCCAGTTTGTTCCCATATACAGCCAGTTTGTCCCCATAAACAGCCAGTTTGCCCCCATATACAGCCAGTGTATCCCCCATATACAGCCAGTTTGTCCCCATATACAGCCAGTTTGTTCCCATATACAGCCAGTGTGTCCCCATATACAGCCAGTTTGTCCCCAAATGCAGCCAGTTTGTCCCCATATACAGCCAGTTTGTCCCCAAATGCAGCCAGTGTATCCCCCATATACAGCCAGTTTGTTCCCATATACAGCCAGTTTGTTCCCATATACAGCCAGTTTGTCCCCCATATACAGCCAGTTTGTTCCCATATACAGCCAGTTTGTTCCCATATACAGCCAGTTTGTCCCCATATACAGCCAGTGTATCCCCCATATACAGCCAGTTTGTCCCCCATATACAGCCAGTTTGTCCCATATACAGCCAGTTTGTCTCATATACAGCCAGTTTGTCCCCATATACAGCCAGTTTGTTCCCATATACAGCCAGTTTGTTCCCATATACAGCCAGTTTGTCCCCATATACAGCCAGTGTATCCCCCATATACAGCCAGTTTTTCCCCCATATACAGTAGACATGTGCACACTGAAATATTTTGTTTCGAAATTTCGTTTTCGTCCGAAAAATAAATTTATTTAGTTACTCCCGAAATTCGTTTTTATTTATTTCGTTTTTCGTTAGAAATTGCATTCGTCCGAAAATCTGAATTAATTAAGGTCAAATCTGTCATTGAAGGTTTATGGTGTCTGTCGAATGTTCAAAGAAGATTCGACGGAGCAGTGAAACTGTACGACGCTGCAATCATACATTTCCGGTCGAATGTTCCGCCCACAAGCTATAGAAGAATTCTAATGTTGTATGACTAGTAATAATTATATTTATTCATTACTATTACTAGTCAACCAACATTAGAATTCTTCTATAGCCTATGGGAGGATGCATTTGACCGGAAATGTACGACTGCAGCGTCGTACAGTTTTGCTGCACCGTCGAATCTTCTAACTTTCAATGCTTTGTCGAATCTTCGTCATTCTAGCTATTTTACTGCTCCTCCTCTTTGGTTACAATCAGCCAATAACATTCATCATCAACTTTATTTTTATTTTACTTCCCCCACCCAATTCCAGCAGTGATCTTTTCTCTCTATGTCGAATCTTTTCTCTCCTATGTCGAATCTTTTCTCTCCTATGTCGAATCTTTTCTCTCCTATGTCGAATCTTTTCTCTCCTATGTCGAATCTTTTCTCTCCTATGTCGAATCTTTCTCTCCTATGTCAAATCTTTTCTCTCTATAATGTCGAATCTTTTCTCTCCTATGTAGAATAATCTTGGACTAATAGAGTTAAGGTTAGGCACATTCGACCACAGGTTCGATAGACACAGATTGTTATTGTCAGCGTCACGTCGAATCTCCTATCTATATCGAACTGTTGTAGCAACGAAAACGAAAATAAAGCATTTGTTTATGTCGGATCTTTCGGTTTTCGGATTCTGTACTTTCGTTTTCGTTTGTTAAAACGATAACGAAAATAGCTGAAATTCGGACGAAAATGCATTCGGACGAAAATGAATGCACATGTCTAATATACAGCCAGTTTGTCCCATATACAGCCAGTTTGTCCCATATACAGCCAGTTTGTCCCCATATACAGCCAGTGTATCCCCCATATACAGCCAGTTTGTTCCCATATACAGCCAGTTTGTCCCCATATACAGCCAGTTTGTCCCCATATACAGCCAGTGTATCCCCCATATACAGCCAGTTTGTTCCCATATACAGCCAGTTTGTCCCCATATACAGCCAGTGTATCCCCCATATACAGCCAGTTTGTTCCCATATACAGCCAGTTTGTCCCATATACAGCCAGTTTGTCCCATATACAGCCAGTTTGTCCCCATATACAGCCAGTGTATCCCCCATATACAGCCAGTTTGTCCCCATATACAGCCAGTTTGTTCCCATATACAGCCAGTTTGTTCCCATATACAGCCAGTGTGTCCCCATATACAGCCAGTTTGTCCCCAAATGCAGCCAGTTTGTCCCCAAATGCAGCCAGTTTGTCCCCAAAATACAGCCAGTTTGTCCCCATATACAGCCAGTTTGTTCCCATATACAGCCAGTGTGTCCCCATATACAGCCAGTTTGTCCCCAAATGCAGCCAGTTTGTCCCCATATACAGCCAGTTTGTCCCCAAATGCAGTCAGTGTATCCCCCATATACAGCCAGTTTGTCCCCCATATACAGCCAGTTTGTTCCCATATACAGCCAGTTTGTTCCCATATACAGCCAGTTTGTCCCCCATATACAGCCAGTTTGTTCCCATATAAAGCCAGTTTGTTCCCATATACAGCAAGTTTGTCCCCATATACAGCCAGTGTATCCCCCATATACAGCCAGTTTGCCCCCCATATACAGCCAGTTTGTCCCATACACAGCCAGTTTGTCCCCATATACAGCCAGTTTGTTCCCATATACAGCCAGTTTGTTCCCATATAAAGCCAGTTTGTCCCCATATACAGCCAGTGTATCCCCCATATACAGCCAGTTTTTTCCCCATATACAGCCAGTTTGTCCCATATACAGCCAGTTTGTCCCATATACAGCCAGTTTGTCCCCATATACAACCAGTGTATCCCCCATATATAGCCAGTTTGTCCCCATATACAGCCAGTTTGTCCCCATATACAGCCAGTGTATCCCCCATATACAGCCAGTTTGTTCCCATATACAGCCAGTTTGTCCCCATATACAGCCAGTGTATCCCCCATATACAGCCAGTTTGTTCCCATATACAGCCAGTTTGTCCCATATACAGCCAGTTTGTCCCATATACAGCCAGTTTGTCCCCATATACAGCCAGTGTATCCCCCATATACAGCCAGTTTGTCCCCATATACAGCCAGTTTGTTCCCATATACAGCCAGTTTGTTCCCATATACAGCCAGTGTGTTCCCATATACAGCCAGTTTGTACTCAAATGCAGCCAGTTTGTCCCCAAATGCAGCCAGTTTGTCCCCAAATGCAGCCAGTTTGTCCCTTATATACAGCCAGTTTGTCCCCATATACAGCCAGTTTGTCCCCATATACAACCAGTTTGTTTCCATATACAGCCAGTTTGTTCCCAAATACAGCCAGTTTGTTCCATATACAGCCAGTTTGTCCCCAAATGCAGCCAGTTTGTTCCCATATACAGCCAGTTTGTCCGCATATACAGCCAGTTTGTCCCCATATACAGCCAGTGTATCCCCCATATACAGCCAGTTTGTCCCCATATACAGTCAGTTTGTTCCCATATACAGCCAGTGTGTCCCCATATACAGCCAGTTTGTCCCCAAATGCAGCCAGTTTGTCCCCAAATGCAGCCAGTTTGTCCCCCAAATACAGCCAGTTTGTCCCCATATACAGCCAGTTTGTTCCCATATACAGCCAGTGTGTCCCCATATACAGCCAGTTTGTCCCCAAATGCAGCCAGTTTGTCCCCATATACAGCCAGTTTGTCCCCAAATGCAGCCAGTGTATCCCCCATATACAGCCAGTTTGTCCCCCATATACAGCCAGTTTGTTCCCATATACAGCCAGTTTGTCCCCCATATACAGCCAGTTTGTTCCCATATAAAGCCAGTTTGTTCCCATATACAGCCAGTTTGTCCCCATATACAGCCAGTGTATCCCCCATATACAGCCAGTTTGCCCCCCATATACAGCCAGTTTGTCCCATACACAGCCAGTTTGTCCCCATATACAGCCAGTTTGTCCCCATATACAGCCAGTTTGTTCCCATATACAGCCAGTTTGTTCCCATATAAAGCCAGTTTGTCCCCATATACAGCCAGTGTATCCCCCATATACAGCCAGTTTTTCCCCCATATACAGCCAGTTTGTCCCATATACAGCCAGTTTGTCACATATACAGCCAGTTTGTCCCCATATACAACCAGTGTATCCCCCATATTCAGCCAGTTTGTCCCCATATACAGCCAGTTTGTCCCCATATACAGCCAGTGTATCCCCCATATACAGCCAGTTTGTTCCCATATACAGCCAGTTTGTCCCCATATACAGCCAGTGTATCCCCCATATACAGCCAGTTTGTTCCCATATACAGCCAGTTTGTCCCATATACAGCCAGTTTGTCCCCATATACAGCCAGTGTATCCCCCATATACAGCCAGTTTGTCCCCATATACAGCCAGTTTGTTCCCATATACAGCCAGTTTGTTCCCATATACAGCCAGTGTGTCCCCATATACAGCCAGTTTGTACTCAAATGCAGCCAGTTTGTCCCCAAATGCAGCCAGTTTGTCCCTTATATACAGCCAGTTTGTCCCCATATACAGCCAGTTTGTCCCCATATACAACCAGTTTGTTTCCATATACAGCCAGTTTGTTCCCAAATACAGCCAGTTTGTTCCATATACAGCCAGTTTGTCCCCAAATGCAGCCAGTTTGTTCCCATATACAGCCAGTTTGTCCGCATATACAGCCAGTTTGTCCCCATATACAGCCAGTGTATCCCCCATATACAGCCAGTTTGTCCCCATATACAGTCAGTGTGTCCCCATATACAGCCAGTTTGTCCCCAAATGCAGCCAGTTTGTCCCCATATACAGCCAGTTTGTCCCATATACAGCAAGTTTGTCCCCATATACAGCCAGTGTATCCCCCATATACAGCCAGTTTGTTCCCATATACAGCCAGTTTGTCCACATATACAGCCAGTTTGTCCCCATATACAGCCAGTGTATCCCCATATACAGCCAGTTTGTCCCCAAATGCAGCCAGTTTGTCCCCATTTACAGCCAGTTTGTCCCCAAATGCAGCCAGTGTATCCCCCATATACAGCCAGTTTGTCCCCATATACAGCCAGTTTGTTCCCATATACAGCCAGTTTGTTCCCATATACAGCCAGTTTGTCCCCCATATACAGCCAGTTTGTTCCCATATACAGCCAGTTTGTTCCCATATACAGCCAGTTTGTCCCCATATACAGCCAGTGTATCCCCCATATACAGCCAGTTTGTCCCCCATATACAGCCAGTTTGTCCCATATACAGCCAGTTTGTCCCATATACAGCAAGTTTGTCCCCATATACAGCCAGTGTATCCCCCATATACAGCCAGTTTGTTCCCATATACAGCCAGTTTGTCCCCATATACAGCCAGTTTGTCCCCATATACAGCCAGTGTATCCCCCATATACAGCCAGTTTGTTCCCATATACAGCCAGTTTGTCCCCATATACAGCCAGTGTATCCCCCATATACAGCCAGTTTGTTCCCATATACAGCCAGTTTGTCCCATATACAGTCAGTTTGTCCCCATATACAGCCAGTGTATCCCCCATTTACAGCCAGTTTGTTCCCATATACAGCCAGTTTGTCCCATATACAGCCAGTTTGTCCCATATACAGCCAGTTTGTCCCCATATACAGCCAGTGTATCCCCTATATACAGCCAGTTTGTTCCCATATACAGCCAGTTTGTTCCCATATAAAGCCAGTTTGTCCCCATATACAGCCAGTGTATCCCCCATATACAGCCAGTTTTTCCCCCATATACAGCCAGTTTGTCCCATATACAGCCAGTTTGTCACATATACAGCCAGTTTGTCCCCATATACAACCAGTGTATCCCCCATATTCAGCCAGTTTGTCCCCATATACAGCCAGTTTGTCCCCATATACAGCCAGTGTATCCCCCATATACAGCTAGTTTGTTCCCATATACAGCCAGTTTGTCCCCATATACAGCCAGTGTATCCCCCATATACAGCCAGTTTGTTCCCATATACAGCCAGTTTGTCCCATATACAGCCAGTTTGTCCCATATACAGCCAGTTTGTCCCCATATACAGCCAGTGTATCCCCCATATACAGCCAGTTTGTCCCCATATACAGCCAGTTTGTTCCCATATACAGCCAGTTTGTTCCCATATACAGCCAGTGTGTCCCCATATACAGCCAGTTTGTACTCAAATGCAGCCAGTTTGTCCCCAAATGCAGCCAGTTTGTCCCTTATATACAGCCAGTTTGTCCCCATATACAGCCAGTTTGTCCCCATATACAACCAGTTTGTTTCCATATACAGCCAGTTTGTTCCCAAATACAGCCAGTTTGTTCCATATACAGCCAGTTTGTCCCCAAATGCAGCCAGTTTGTTCCCATATACAGCCAGTTTGTCCGCATATACAGCCAGTTTGTCCCCATATACAGCCAGTGTATCCCCCATATACAGCCAGTTTGTCCCCATATACAGTCAGTTTGTTCCCATATACAGCCAGTGTGTCCCCATATACAGCCAGTTTGTCCCCAAATGCAGCCAGTTTGTCCCCATATACAGCCAGTTTGTCCCATATACAGCAAGTTTGTCCCCATATACAGCCAGTGTATCCCCCATATACAGCCAGTTTGTTCCCATATACAGCCAGTTTGTCCACATATACAGCCAGTTTGTCCCCATATACAGCCAGTGTATCCCCATATGCAGCCAGTTTGTCCCCAAATGCAGCCAGTTTGTCCCCATTTACAGCCAGTTTGTCCCCAAATGCAGCCAGTGTATCCCCCATATACAGCCAGTTTGTCCCCATATACAGCCAGTTTGTTCCCATATACAGCCAGTTTGTTCCCATATACAGCCAGTTTGTCCCCCATATACAGCCAGTTTGTTCCCATATACAGCCAGTTTGTTCCCATATACAGCCAGTTTGTCCCCATATACAGCCAGTGTATCCCCCATATACAGCCAGTTTGTCCCCCATATACAGCCAGTTTGTCCCATATACAGCCAGTTTGTCCCATATACAGCAAGTTTGTCCCCATATACAGCCAGTGTATCCCCCATATACAGCCAGTTTGTTCCCATATACAGCCAGTTTGTCCCCATATACAGCCAGTTTGTCCCCATATACAGCCAGTGTATCCCCCATATACAGCCAGTTTGTTCCCATATACAGCCAGTTTGTCCCCATATACAGCCAGTGTATCCCCCATATACAGCCAGTTTGTTCCCATATACAGCCAGTTTGTCCCATATACAGTCAGTTTGTCCCCATATACAGCCAGTGTATCCCCCATATACAGCCAGTTTGTTCCCATATACAGCCAGTTTGTCCCATATACAGCCAGTTTGTCCCATATACAGCCAGTTTGTCCCCATATACAGCCAGTGTATCCCCTATATACAGCCAGTTTGTCCCCATATACAGCCAGTTTGTTCCCATATACAGCCAGTTTGTTCCCATATACAGCCAGTGTGTCCCCATATACAGCCAGTTTGTCCCCAAATGCAGCCAGTTTGTCCCCCATATACAGCCAGTTTGTTCCCAAATGCAGCCTGTCCCCCCCCAGCCATGCACTTACCTTCCTCGGGTCCGCGCCGTCCTCGATGTCTTCTCCCGCCCTCAATGTCGCTTCAGCCAATCAGGTTACCGGTAACCAGATCCGGTGAACCTGATTGGCTGAAACCGCCACAGTCTTCTCCAAGGAACGCACCCCCGTGCGTACCTTGGAGGAGTTTTTGGAAGCCGATTACAGCGTGAGAGTTGTATTCGGAAAGCCTATCAGAGCCGCTGGCTCTAATAGACACTTCCAAGTCACACCCACCGCCGGCCACCGCTCTAATTCATATGGCCGGCGCTCACCAGGAGGCCGGCCATCTGAATAGTGGGCAGCGCGGCAGCGGCGACAATACACAGATTCATGCAATGCATGAATCTATGTATTGTCTTTCAGTGGCGGTGCAGGAGCGAGAGGGGGCGGCGCTCCGGCGCCCTCTATGGACGCACCGCCACTGGTTGTACATCACGGTGCTTTGGACCGGTGGGATTTTGTATGACAGTCTGTACGCAAGAAAAGCTTGGCAGGAATCCCGTCAAGCTTGACAGGAATCCCATTGGGAAAACTGACGTTTTTTTTACGAGAGGAAAACGGGCCGTGTGTACAGGGCTTCAGGGTGCATTCACACCACTGCATTGGAAAATAAGTGTTTGAATGTATGCTTTACATACAGTGGAGTAGTTTTTTGTTTATTTTTAAACATATATTTAATAGACTTTTATTGCACCTGCATTTTGTACACATTGATGGATTCTAGGTCTAGATACTCCCTAAATTTATTAAAACCTTACCCGTTAAGCCATAAATATGGGGCTGCACTTTTTTTTTTTAAGGTCCCAGTTATTTTATCCATTTAACTACAAGGAAAAGGTTTAAAAAAAAAACGTTTTAAGACCCCTTTAACACTGAGCCGCCTGGGCGTCGGCGGTAAAACGCTGCTATTTTTAACGCTTTTAACCCCCGCTAGCGGTTAAAAAAGGGTTAAAACCGCCGGCAAAGCGCCGCTGTAGCGGCGCTTTGCCGGCGGTTCGGCGGCGCTGCCCATTGATTTCAATGGGCAGGGGCGCTTTAGGAACGGTGAGTTCACTGCTCCTAATGCGCTCCAAAGAAGCTGCTGGCAGGACTTTTTCTGACGCCCTGCCAGCGTACCGCTCCAGTGTGAAAGCCCTCGGGCTTTCACACTGGAGTGAATGGAGCCGCTGTTTCAGGGCGCTTTGCAGGTGCTATTTTTAGAGCTATAGAGCCTGCAAAGCACCTCAGTGTGAAAGGGGTCTAAGTAATGTAGAATAAACGGTTAAAGGAGTAGAAAATATTCACTTTGCAAAGTAAATGTTTTAATAGCTTAGCGAATTATGAGAATTATGTGAAGCTGTGTTCACTTTGAATATCCAGTTATGTGAAAGGTAATAAAAACAGTATTATTTCTGCTTTAAAATGATTGGATGATTGGTGTAAGCATAGCCCTACCTTATTCACTGAAAAAAAACTTTGCAAAATAAACAGTACTTTTCCGGCTTTTGGTAGAGCATTCCATTTGAGTAGGCCAGCATTGCTAAAAACACACATGCAAAAAAATGTAATCAAATAAAGAAGGTGGGGATCGACTGAAGTGAGAAACTTTACTTTAAATGATGCCAGCACAAACTGCGAATTAGCATAGAGATAAATCCAGTAAATACTAATACACTAACATTTTATTAGTCAAAATATATTTACATGTTGTATGAAAATCTATGCTTAAACCTGACGTTTAGTTAAAATTTTTATTGCGAATACAACGCCAAGGACATAACTTTAGATCTAATGAAGTGCATCCCATCTCTTGCAGGCTTCTGCTTGCTATAGAAATCTGCTCTCCACTAAGGCTGGATACTCCCTACATTAGTGATCTTCTGGTGCTGTGTGGGTTAAAGCGACACTATACAATAAGCTTATTTTCTAAAAATAATCCATGCACATCCATTACTTAATGGTCCTGTAATCGATTTTTTGTGAAATTTCTTTACTGTGTTTTTTTTTTGTCTTCTTGCAACACCATATATGAGCGCTTGAACCTCTCCTTTTCCCTGCTCACTTCTGTTGGTTTGGAATGAGTAGTGCATATTAGTTGTGGTCATGTGCATTGCTCAATGTGCACTAAAAATCCCAGAGTCCATAGTCTAAGGAGCAAGCAAGAGATGGTGACTATGTTCCTATATACAGTGGGACCATGGAGAGCAAACGTGACCAACCTCTAACAGAAAGTCAGACCACAATGAAAAGAAATTCAGAGTTTCAGATGGCTGAAAGCAATACTGTAGAAGGTCCCTTTTTAAGTTAAGAATGCATAATTAAATAGAATTTTTAAACCAGAGTTTAGAGTCACTTTAAAATAAAATGTTCTGTGAATGGAGCAGGGGTGGATGAATGACGATTATCTACGATCCAAACACAAGAACAAACAGGGCGCTGGTTTCAGATTTTGAATCGCGGACTGGATCGCCACGATTCTGCTTGCGATTCCAAATCGCGGCAAAACGTGGGACGTGTTTGCTATGCCATTACCTCTTAATGGCACCCCAATGGTGGTGCGATTTTGCAGTGATTGTCACGGCAAAATCGCAACGCGCAAAGCTTGTCGCTCAAAAAGGAGCAGGAGCTTCTTTTGGGCGACAGAGTCAAGCGTTGTGATTTGCCGCGATTGCAGGGTGATTTTGCCATGACAATCACTTCAAAATCGCACCGCAATTGGGGTGCCTTTAAGAAGTAATGGCATTGCAAACGCATCCCATGTTTTGCCGCCATTTGGAATTGCAGTGATTCCGGGGAGATCAGGATGGACACGAGGGAGAGCAGCACTGGTCAGTGCGGGGTAGTGGGAAACCTGTAAAACCTCCTCCTCAGAGACCCCCACAGTTTCTCAGACCAGGCTGTTATTGTGGCAACCCTAATTGCAGCGGAGGGAGCAATTACAGGAAAAATGCCCTGTGTCTGTGTCTCTCCCTCACCAGCTTTCAGGTGCTGCAGGGAGAGACACAGACACAGAACATTCCTGTGATTGCTCCCCCTGCACTGATCCCCCTCCCTGTCTTTCTCACAACTGGTTTTCCCTACTGTTCGGGCTCCATACAGGGGGGACCGATGCTAACCCCATGTCGGTGGCTCTGCTTGATGGTGTCACCTCTCTGACAGGTCCCCTGCACCCCCATAGCAGCTAGTGAGTGCCCCTCTTTGAAGGGCGCCTGTAGGCACATGCCTACAGTGCCTAATGGGAAATCTAGCCCTGGCCACTACATACCCCCAGTGCTAAATCTATTCACTGCTTTAAAATGACCATCGCTGGTACAAAAACAGTCCTTCATTAAGTTTTCTTTGAATGAAGCAACAATTACTATGTATCATTGCATTTAAGCAATAAGCCAATAATATCATTGGTAAAATGTATCCTATAAAAGATTATTGATAAGCTTATGAACTTGCATGTCTTTATCAATCTATACCGCATTTGTTATTTGTAAATAAATGAATGGGGTTGTGTATTAAAATTAACAGGACAATTTTAACAATTTTAGGAGACGTATATTACATATTTTGTGGTAATATTATCTTGCACAAGATATTAATCTTTGTGACACCTGACCACCGAAAAATAGTTCTTAGTCTCTGGAAGAACCGCAACCGTAGCTCAAAGCAAACTGTGTAATATCTGTGTATATCTGGCCATGAAAAACACATTAATTTTAATTTGCAAACAAATTATTGTACATAATTATGGCTTCAGTGGGAGACAAAATCATTAGTGATAAAAGTACCATTATTTTGTTTGTGGAGGTAGAGTCCAGCTCTTAGCACATTTAAAATGGAAGCAATGTGTTTGTTTCTACGGTGACAATTTGTTTATAATAAGAAAATTAAATAAACTGTATAGAGTAACACACACAGTATTCGTTTTATGGGTCAGCATAAAATGTATCATTATTTATTAATGTGAGTTACTCTGGGAGGAAATGCTTGGACTATACATTATATTATTATCAGGCCAGCTATCTGTAAGTAAACAGGCATAGCATCGAGGAGAAAGCTATGTTTTATCAGCCAATTAAACAATTCTATTATTTTTATATCTTTGAAGTAGATCTAAAACCTAACTAGGTGACATTTAGTTTGCTCTGTGTATTGTAGATCATGAACAAATGCCATGTTTTTTCCCCGTAAAACAGTTTTGCCTCGTACACACGGCCGAGATTCTCGTCGAAAAAAACATGTCGTTTTTTTCGACGAGATTCTTGGACAAGAAACTTGTCCCGGCCGAGTGTACACACGCTCGATTCAAAGAACCCGCGGTTCTTTGAATGGAGCGAACGCAGTGACGTCATCGAATACGACGAGCATGCGCTCGTCACATTCGATGCCGTCGCCGCCATCTTTGTTCACCCTACCTATGCCTAGGAAGCTACCCCGCATGCGTCGAAGTCATTTCGAGCATGCACGGGCTTCCCGGCGAAAAGGTAAGTGTACACACACACAATTTTCTCGTCGAGAAACAGGCTGACGAGAATCTCGACGAGAAAATAGAGAGCAGGTTCTCTATTTTCTCGTCGAGATTCTTGTCGCTTTTCTTGACGAGAAACCATACACACGAACAAATTTCTCGGCAAGAAATCTCTGCCAGCAAGTTTCTTGCTGGTTTTTGCCGAGAAACTCGTTCGTGTGTACGAGGCTTTTGAGTCTTTTTTCTTAATTCTTTTTCCATCTCAGTGCTGCTAATCCCCTCCGGTCTCTAGATGATTTACTAAAACTGGAGGGTGTAAAATCTGGTGCAGGTGTGCATAGAAACCAATCAGCTTCCATGTTTTTTTTTTGTCAAATCGCATGTCAAATCAGCGATATTTGCTGCAAATTGCGGGCAATGGCACCGTCCTAATCGGTGCGACGCCACATCTGCGGCGCTGCACCAATTTCAAAAAGTCGTTTCTGTACTACGTTTTGCAATTTCGGTCACGATTTACATTGACATCTGTTTCAGATGTCTTTGTAATCGCGGCTGAAATCGGGACTGCCAGCGGGAGTGAAATCCTGCGAGTTCAGCTGAACTCCCACGACTTCACTCCCTCAGCCCAGTGTGAACCTGGGCTTAGTGTCAGTGGTCCCCAAAAAGTGTCACTTAAGCCTCGTACACACGATCAGATTGTCGGACGACCGTTCGTCCGTTTTTTTGTTGCATGCTAGTCTCATGTCGAAAGTGAAGAGGTTACTCACCATACGAAAATTATTGTACGACAGAATACAACTTAAGAAGTGATGAAATGTGTTGAACAGTTTTGTATGTATCCTTTTGTTTCTGAGCATGCATAGTCTTGCTCTTGCATTTTTTTTTTTTACGGACGAAAACCGTACTAATTATATGAAAATTGGACGTTGCGTTCACATACGATTAACATTTTATAGTCTGTATATCCAGCTTTTGTCGGACGAAAAATTGGAATCGGCTGTCGAAAGCACGGTACTAACGATCCAAAAATCAGCAGATTGTTTGTCGGACTAAATTTTTGTTTCGATTTTCATATCGGGTGTACGGGCCTTTAGTGTCCGATCTGCCAGCCGCAATGTCGCAATGCAGCTATAAGTCGCTGATCACCACCATTACCAGTAAAAAAAAAAAAAATACACAAAAGTTTGTAGATGCTATAACTTTTGCGCAAACCAATCAATAGACGCTTATTGGGATTTTATTTTACCAAAAACATGTAGCAAAATACGTATTGGCCTAAATTGATGAAGAAAATCGTTTTTTTACAATTTTCTTTTTTTTTATTGGATATGTTTTATAGCAGAAAGTAAGAAATATTTATTTATTTTTTTCCAAATTGTCTGTCTTTTTTTATTTATAGAGCAAAAAAACACAGAGGCAAATACCACCAAAAGAAAGCTTTGTGGAGAACAAAAATGACATAAATGTTATTTGGGTACAGCGTCGCATGACTACGCAAATGTCAGTTAAAGTAACACAATGCTGTATCGCAAAAAATGGCCTGGTCATGAAGGGGGTACACCTTCCGGAGGGTAAGTGGTTAATTGAACAACCTGAAGTTAGAAGCTGATTGGCTACCATGCACAGCTGCACCATAATTTTTGTAAAATAGAACTTCAGTTCTATGGTTTGGCTTCCTGATAGTAACAAAGGTGGATCATACCTTCACACTGTGTGTTGGCATGACTGCATCTTCTCTATCAAAAGCACATCCTCCTCATAAACAAAGAAAACTGCCTAGGATATTTCATTGCTGGAGGAAAAAAAAAGGTACGCTACATTTGAATTGTTTTTTTTTTCTTAAGTTATGCTATGTGACTGGAGAAGAGGAACTCATTTAAAGTAGGCATTATCCCAATGTGGCTGCCAAAGTGGAAATACACTTTAAGTTGATCAAGCGATGGCTATGGAATTTTGCCTCTGTCATGAACTCACAATCAAAAGCAATGTTCTCCCTGTGCCTGCGTTGGTTTCCTCCGTGACTCCGGTTTCCTCCCTCACTCTAAAGACATGCTGGTAGGCTAATCGGATCCTGTCTAAAATTGGCCCTAGTATATCAATGAATGTGTGTTTGGGACATTAGGTTGTAAGCTCTAGGGATGAGCCGAACACCCCCCAGGTGGGTTTGCATCAGAACATGCGAACAGGCAATAAATTTGTTCAAACATCCGAACACCGTTAAAGTCTATGGGACACGTACATGAAAAATCGAAAGTGCGATTTTTAAAGGCTTACATGGAAGTTATTGTTATAAAAAGTGTTTGGGGACCTGGGTATTGCCCCAGCGGACATGTATCAATGCAAAAAAAAGTTTTAAAAAAGGCAATTTTTTGCGGAGCAGTGATTTTAATAATGCTTAAAGTGAAACAATAAAAGTGAAATATTCCTTTAAATTTCGTACCTAGGGAGTGTGTATAGTATGTCTGTAAAGTAGCGCTTGTTTCCCGTGCTTAGAACTGTCCCTGCACAAAAGGTCATTTCTGAAGAAAAAAAGTTATTTAAAAGTACTATCGGCTGTAATGAATTGTCGGCTCCCGGCAATACAGAGAAAAGTTATTGATAAATAAAAAAAAATGCGTGGGGGTCCCTTCAGGTCTGGTATGGATATTAAGGGGAACCCTGCACCAAATAAAAAAATAAATGGCGTTCCCCCCAAAAATCCATACCAGTCCCTTATCTGAGCATGCAACCTCGTCCCCCCTCCTGAACCATACCAGGCCACATGCCCTCAACATGGTGAGGATTCTTTGCCCGGTGGTTGTGGGGGTCTGCGGGAGGGGGGCTTATCGGAATCTGGAAGACCCCTTTAACAAAGGGGACCCCCAGATCCCAGCCTCCCCCTATGTGAATTGGTAAGGGGTACATTGTACCCCTACCATTTCACAAAGAAAGTGTAAAAAAAAAAAAAAAAACACACAGACACAGTTGGGATAAGTCCTTTATTAAAAAAAAAAAAAAATAAAAAAATAAAAAGATTCCAGCGGTGGTAATCCACTCTTGATCTCCACTCCAGTGATGTCGGTATCCAGCGACGGATGATCTGCAGGCTCCAGCGATGATTTCCAACGAGGAACAGCACCCTGTGAATGACGACGTGGCAGCCTGACAGGTCTTATGTAGCTGAGGACGGGGCCACCCGTCATGTGACCCCGTCCCCCTCTGACGCAAGGGGAAACCCGGGCTTTCCCAGTGACGTGCGGGTGACCCCGCCCCCCTCTGATGCAACGGGAAACCTGCGCTACATTCCCGGGTGTCTCCGGTGGAGACAGGACCATGTGCTGTTCCTCGCTGGACATCATCGCTGGAGCCTGCAGATCATCCGTCTCTGGATACCAACATCACTGGAGTGGAGATCGAGAGTGGATTGCCACCGCTGGCATCTTTTTTTTTAAATAACGGACTTATCCCAACTGTGTCTGTGTGTTTTTTTACAATTTATTTACACTTTCTTTGTTAAACACACAACCTGGAAGGCCGCAGGAAACCAATTCACATGGGGGGTGGGATCTGGGGGTCCCCTTTGTTAAAGGGGTTTTCCAGATTCCGATAAGCCCCCCGCCCGCAGACCTCCACAACCACCGGGCAAGGGTTGTGGGGGTGAGGCCCTTGTCCCCATCAACATGGGGACATGGTGCTTTGGGGTCCTCCCCATGTTGAGGGCATGTGGCCTGGTACGGTTCAGAAGGCTCTCTTGTCCCCCCTCTTTTCCTGCGGCCTTCCAGGTTGCGTGTTTGGATAAGGGTCTGGTGTGGATTTTTGGGGGGAACTCCGCGCCATTTTTTTGAAAAAAATTGGCACGGAGTTCCCCTTAAAATGCATACCAGACCTGAAGGGCCTGGTAATTGAATTTGGGGGGACCCCCACGCATTTTTTTTTTATCAATGACTTTTCTCTGTATTGCCGGGAGCCGACAATTCATTACAGCCGCGAGTACTTTTAAATGACTTTTTTTCCTTCAGAAATAACATTTTGTGCAGGGACAGTTCTAAGCATGGGAAACCAGCGCTACTTTACAGGCGTACTATACACACCCCCCAGGTACGAAATTTAAAGGAATATTTCACTTTAAGCATTATTAAAATCACTGCTCCCGAAAAAACTGCAGTTTTTAAAACCATTTTTTGCATTGATACATGTCCCCTGGGGCAGAACCCGGGTCCCCAAACACTTTTTATGACAATAACTTGCATATAAGCCTTTAAAATTATCACTTTAGATTTCTCCCATAGACTTTTACAGGGTGTTCCGCGGCTTTACGAATTTGCCGCAAACACCCCAAATTGTTCGCTGTTCGGCGAACGGGTGAACAAGCAATGTTCGAGTCGAACATGAGTTTGACTCGAACTCGAAGCTCATCCCTAGTAAGCTCCTTGAGGGTAGGGACTGATGTGAATGTACAATGTATATGTAAAGTGCTGCGTAAATTGACAGCGCTATATAAGTACCTGAAATAAATAAATAAAATAAAATAAGGTAGACCTGATTAGAAACTATTCTCTCTGTTTTTCACCAGACTCCACCCACCCAACAGATAATGCAGCTATGGAGATTAGTCCTCCATCAGGTCTGCTTCTTGCATGGCATTGCCATATTTGTGTAATAACATCAGCCAGTATCCTCAGCTCATTTGTTTACATGCTGCTTTTAGCCAGGGAATCTCATCCTGACTGACAGCTAATCGGTGGTGGGGATAAAACCCTGTGCAGGAAGCTGTCACATTCATGACAGCATTGCAGCACAGACATGCCCCATGCTGAGCACTGGTGTCTCTCTTTACCCCAGGTCACAGTTAGTCCTATTTACCGTCAAAAAGACCTCAGATCTCACATTTACACTTAAAAGCAATAAAAAAAAAATGTCCCTTTAAGGCCGGAGGGCGGAAGTGACGTTTGACTACCGGGGTTATGGCAGCTATCTGCTGCCATAACCAAGGCAATGTAGTGACGTATATCAACGGTGGGTGGTCCGGAAGTGGTGGTAGTAAAAACTACCTGACTGTGTCACATGAGTCAGTAGAGTTACCGAAACTGGTGCAAATGCTTGCCTGAATTAGGTGTGGGTAGTTTTATAGTGACCTCCTGCCAAACTGTGTTGTAAAAGGTTTAATGAATTCTCCAGATTAGTTTTTTTCTTTTTCAGACATAGTAGTATAATTCCACCGGAAATTTATTATAGGACTCAGCTTGGGGTCCTGGCTCACTGATTAGTAAGGTTTGCTTTATGCTGACATGACAATAGATCAAGTCAATAGTTCTTCATAAGCATATTCCACATGCATCACACACACCTCCAAGTCTAGGAAACGTGGAGTTGTCCAAGTTATGACACTAGGAGCATAGATTTGTCAGTCCATGACAATATTTTGTTTTTCCTCCTTTAACAGGAAGCTCTTCCACAAGGCAGCCACATTGCAATGTGACTCTTTGAAATAAATGACTGCATTAACTAATGATTCTTTTAAGCCTTGGCAGTGGCACCTATTGAGTCTTCGTTTTTCAGGGCGTTGAATCCATTTATGAGAGTAATAGCACATGTGCTCAGACAAGGCTGGAAAGTATCCAAAATCAGACCTGTGCCTACCTGCTAGTAATCTGCAAGAGCTCTGAGAAGTGTTACGCTCCTTTCCTTATAAATGTAAACACTCCAAGAAATTTCAGGTGCTGGTAATAGATAACAATGACATATCTTGGCTTCCTTATAGAAGAACAGCAATTATATGCATGTCTGAGAACAGTGATGTATATAGTCAATCTTGCAGAACAAGTTTTAAAAGGTAGGTCTTGCAGCACTAATTAATTATATGAATTAAGTTAATCTGCTCTAACTCTATAGGTGATGATACCACATTTTTTCCCATGAATTAAACTCCTTAGACACAGTTAGCTAATTATATCCATCTAATTACATCTATAGTGCTTTTGACAATTCTCATGGACAGAGAGTAATTTCTGAGTGTAATAGACAAACATTTTGTTTACATATGTATTCATTTTTATACCAAGACTAAACTTTATTTAACATAAATGTATCAAATTCCCTTACATACCATATGAAGCTTCAGTTTCAACATGCTAAATACATTTCAGGTGCATCAAATCCAAAGGTGTTCATTGTGTTATAGTTCAATGTGTTTTCTTCCAGAAGCTGTAAAGTGGGAGGGAGCCTTGCTCCGTGTATGGATGCAGTGGCCTCTCTGCAGAGGTCTGACATACCCCTTACCAAATCAGACTTATAGCTTATGGTTACCATTCGTCCTTCTTATGGTTACCTTGCATTTTGTGGGGTCTGTCCCTGTGAAACAAATGCCCCTGGGCACCCGGGGGTGCAAGGCTGGGGCAGGGTTACCCCGAAGCTTCTCCGAAGCTCTGACATGCAGTGGTCTGTACTGGGGTAAGGGTGGGGAGAAGTGTGTATTGGAAAGGGGGTGTTCTGTACCGAGGGGTATTCGGGGGAGCAGTCTGTACTTGGACATAATTTGAGAGATCTATACTCTAGGATTTGGGTGGCAGAGATCCCTGTACTAGGAGAGGATTAAGGATGAGACATCTGTAATGGGGAAGATTTTGGGGGTGTCTGTACTGGGGGGATTTGTACTGGGAGAAGGGTGAAATATTTCATTCTACTGTGTGCATTGGCCTGTACATTACACTCATGCTTTCACACTGGGAAGGGATGAGTGGTGCTTTTCAGGTGCTATTTTTAGCGCTAAAATGCCTGAAAAGAGCTCCAGTGTGAAAGTGGTCTAAGACAACAAACACCTTTTGTTTATATGCAACTTGAATGTATTTAGCTGCCTTAAACCAAACGTTCAATTGGGCTTTAAAGTATAACTAAAGGCAAAACTTTTTCATATTGGCTAGTGTAGGGAAGGTTTATAGCGCCTGTCAGTTTTTTTGCCATCTGTGATCCAATTGGGAAGATTGCCCTTTACTTCCTGTCCCATAGCTAAAATGGAAAGTGAGAGAAAATCCCCAATATGTGAGGGGAATCCCTGGTTGTCACCAGTGTCACCAGAAACTAGAGTCCCTGTTGGAATCTTTCCTCTTCGACTCTGTCTAACAGGGGCACAAGCTGAAAAAAAAATTCCACTCTTTCCAAAACCAAATGTAGCGGGGTCTCCGCTGAGGCCCCATGGACTACGTTACCCAGAACCCCATTTGGCACCCAGGGTGCATTGGGCTGCCGCAGAGACTCATGGGTGGGGTATAAAAGGGGAGGGCGAGGCTAAGCTCGGCCTCTTTCGACACCGCGCGGCTGGCAAGAGGACTTCCTGTGTGGACCTACGGGTGCAGGGCCCGAGGCCTGGGCCTTGCGCAACTCCAGAGAGCCTTCCACCTTGCTGCGGAGCCTGTGCGGCTGCAGACATCTACCTGCTTCAGGGACGTCAGTGAACTGGAGATCAGGCGGTGGCAGATCCTGTGTGTGTGTGGACACAGCGGTGGGAGTCCCGGACTGGGATCGAGTCCGGAGGGGTGAGAGAGCACCTGCTCACAACTATAACCGAGTACTTTATTAGGCCTATAGACTGCCTTGGCCCATCGAGTTATATCTTCCTTTTTCCTGTCAGGAGACTAGTTGTGGGACTGAGTTACATAGTCTCCGGGGAGTTGCTTACATTGCCTTAGGCCATTATTGGATTGCAAATATTGTTCCTGTATGTGCACCACCGATCGTCTTGCATGCGAAGATTCCTTGTCTAAAAGACTGAGCTTTAACTGAGTCAGGCCTGACTGGGAGTTGATAGTATTGCTAATGGGACTCTAGCTAAATGTTAGTGTGAGATAGAACTGTTTGTGCACTAAAGTTAACCAGTGTTAGTATTACTGCAGGCCTCTGCATGCATGTGTTATATGTGTTATTGATCGTTAATTCCTTTATTCACAAGTAAACCCTTTTTACAGTTGATCAACCTGGTATTGGAGTCTATTAATCTATCTTATCACTGTTAGAACAGTATTGGGGAATTGTACATGAACTGGTATAGAGCTATACAAAAACACCACCCCTAGACTAGCTGTGCCAGAGAAGGGTTGAGTAGATTGCCGGGGGTTGGCTGTGCTGTGTACAGGGCCCAAAAGCAAACCAGCGGCTCCCTTAGTTTGGGGGTATCGCTACACAAAAATAATTAAAATCTTTTATCCATATATACTAGTTATGCTAGTACTTTTCTTAAAAGATGTCTTCACAACTACAGCTTTTCCTTGCCCTGTGTGTTTGCCAACTTTTAAAACAGGATCAAGTTATCTCTTCACACAATGTACTGCATGCTGCATGTGTGGTGTGATCATTGGACATTCTCTCCTTCACAATAATATGTGACCATTTATACCTACTGTAGCACTCTCTAGTGTACAAAGTTGGTAGGAAAATAAGTGAGTCTAGGTAATGGCTGTGGGTTCAGATGTAGGTCAGGCTGGAGGGTTCTACAGGTCAGGCTTCTGGTGCCTCCTCTTGGTTCTAGAAACTAACATAAATTTCTAGAAGCGAGTAGATGGAGGTGAGGGGGTTGTGATCTGCATATTTGTAAGAATCTGAGCAATCCTTGGGCAGGAGGTCTGGCAAGGTGGTTGGATGGGCTCATAAGTATGGAAGAGCCTGGCCAGCAAGGGATGTTGTTGGGTGGAAGATAGAGTGTTGAGGCTGAAGTCATGAGGCCTGTGAGGGGACCCCCGGGGCTGGTGGGGCAGGCTGGAGCTGAGTAGAGAGGAAGAGAAGCTGCAGAGGGATCTCCACTAACCTACCATCTCATCCAGGAGACACCCTGGCCAGCGAGCAAAGATCTGTCCAGCAGTCTATGCAAGCAGCAGGATTTAAGGGACCTCTACCTGATCACCCCCAGGGCCAAAAAGGCAATAAGGGAGAAGGCTGCCAGATGCAATATCTAGCATGCTTTTGCGTGACAGTGCCACAGCTAGTATAAATCCCTTGCTCTGGGACGTTTCTCAAGACAGCCAGGCGGGCGGGTATTTAGGCTAATGAGGCTTTGATATTTCTACTAAGGGGAAATAGAGCTCCTGCATATAGTAGAGACTTTACTATTTTCCACCAATGGAACATAGTACTCCTGCAAACAGTTGGAACTTTGCTATTTCTACCAAGGGGACACAGTGCTCCTGCATACGGTTGGTGACTTTGCTATTTCTACTAAGGGGACATAGAGTTTCTGCCAGAAGATAATTTGCTACTGATCCATTAAGGACTGACATTATTCTGGAGGGAGTACAGTCTAGGATCCATTTTTGCTGCAAATTGTACATAAAGAAGTTGTCCTCCAAGTCCTTGCTGAACTCAGTTTTGGGCATCCAATAACCCCTCATCCCTATCCAAGTTAAATTACCTCAATAAAACATAAAAATAAGCCCAAGAACTGGTTTCTGTGTCTGGATGCAAGCTTAAAAAATCATGTTGCCTGGCTGTGCAGGAATTGGGGACCCAAAATTCAGTGGCCCTCTAGGGGGTAGGGCTATACTACTATCCAACAAAGAAAAGTCCCATTAATGAATAAGCTTCATGATACCTGTTCCTCACAATGCAGAAATATCTTTTGCCCTATGTAGGTTTCCCTCCTGTTGTGCAGTGCCAACCAGAGTAAGCCAGTGTGCCTCCCGAGTAAGAAAAGTGACTTCTAATTTAAAACACTTATATAATTATCCCATTGTTATTTATATATAAAGCTTTACGCACTACACCGTTAAATAATATCTAGAGAATAAAAGATTCATTTTATGAATATTTATTCAGCTCCTGAACATCTTTATTCTATTTCTCTGCTAATGAGTATAAAGAAAAGGCCATAATAGTGTTTGATATTAACAGGGTTAAATAAAATGACAAAGGTAGTTGTAGAGCACCTCTAACCTTTTAAAAGTAAATTTCTTCACTGTAGAAAGAAAAGATAATAAAATCAATTAGAGATAAGGTGGTTCAAGGTATTCCTGGAATTAAATGTTAAATAGTGCAACCTTGGAGAACCTGCAAGGCTCAGAGTAAATTTTTTAACTCGTATGGTGTCTCGGTGTATGGTACAGATATCAGGAAAACCACAGTTAGCATGTATTTTTAATTTAAAGTGGTTGTAAACCTCTGACATGAAGTATGAGCAAAGCATATCCCATTATAGTGTGTACTTGTCTTTTTAAGAGCACTAGGTGTCATTTCTGTCTGCTACTTTGTTCCTCTGCGATCAGCATGAATCACATGTGACAAGTTTTCGTGACACCTAGAGAAAAAAGGTGACAGGTGAGGGACCTTTAGCGTACAGCCTGTGATTGACAGTCTCAGCTCCGTTCTTGTGTGCTGTGTGAATGGGGGTGTGTCCTTTCCCTGCAATCGGCTCTCAGAGATACACTGCTGAGCTCAGTGAGGGGAACTTCATCTCTTCACCCTCTGTTTTCTGACATTTCAGACAAGCTTTCTAAATTCTGGACTTTGAATGGAGAAGACTGCAGATAGGCAGGTGTAACTTATGTAGGAGGATTTATTTAATCTCTGTATATCACCTGAGACCAGTCACTTCACTGGGAAGATGTAAAGATTTACAACCACTTTAGAAGCTGTAACGGATCTCCGATACCCCAGATGGGCACATCCGCCAGACTTGTGTCTCCTGTCCTCCAAACGCACCCGCAGCCTGCAGATTCGCCATAACCAGCCCTTAACCCCTCAATCACGAGACAATCCACACAGGTGTTGAGGGTTAAACATGCAGAGCATCAACTGTTTATTAAATCCAAAACATACACTTTTACACACAGTTAGGGACACTCCCCTTAGCCTTGTCATAGAGGGGGGGTAGGGGACAAGGAAGAATCAATGGGAACTGAACACTTGTACATTGAAACAGAGACTACAGATAAACATAAAGGGATTATGGTAAGCAGGCAACCCCTCAATACACATCCCCTGCGGAGAGATGTCTGCAGTCCAGACCATTGTCTGTGTGCCATGAACCAACACAGCTAAACACAGCAACAAGAGGGGGGGATGGGGGAGAAGGGATGTAGCATTACATTATCTCAATGCCAGCTTCTCCCCGAGTCTCCAGTCTCCTCTGGGCCATAATCTGTGGGTAGGTTGGCCCGCCCTCAGTCCCTTCCAAAGCACACAGTGACAGTGGGTTCTGTCACATTTCTCCCCTTTTAAAAACAGACTAACCAGGTTCCTGACCCCGAACTGGTCTGGACCTGCGTTAGTCGCAAACTTCCACCCCAGGCAACCAGGAAAAGGAAAAGTACGTCTCTGGGGCTGGGGAGCAAAATCGCACATACGGTCTCCCGTGAATAAAAACAGCCGCTGCAGAGTGGGAACAGCTGTCCGCACTCCCGTGATCCGGGGCTGGGTTGCAGATATTGAGGGGAGCTGAATAATCCTCTGCCCCGATGCCAGCGCTTCAGCTTGTAGGGAACATAGGCTGGCAGTGCTATGCAGTTGGGGAGGAAAAGGTTCTTGCTTTTCTCCTGGAGTAGCTAACAGCCGCTGAGGAGGTATCTTGCAGGGACTGTCTCCCGGACTCTCCGTCTCTTTTTCTGATGCTGGGCAGAGGCCAACATCGCTCTGCCCCATAGCCAGTGCTTGTGCTAGGGGGACATATACAATGGTAGAGTTCAGCAGCTGAAGAGGGGGAAGGATTTTCTCCCCTCCTGGTTCTGTGACCAGCTTCTGAGGCGACTTCTGACAGGGGCTGTCTCCCAAACCCTCCAAAAATCTACTGAGGGCTGGGTCGGGGCCGGTAACACTCTGCCATGCAGCCAGTGCTTCTGCTGGGGGGATATACACTGGGGTAGTGTCCAAGTGCTGGGCAACCAGCTCACTGAGGTCATCCCTCAGACTCCCTGGATCTAACTCTGAGGGTGGGCAGAGGCCCGCGGCACTCTGCCCCGTAGCCAGCGCTTCTGCTGGGGGGATGAACACTGGGGTAGTGTCCAAGTGCTGGGGAAACAGCTCACTGAGGTCATCCCTCGGACTCCCTGGATCCAACTCTGAGGGTGGGCAGAGGCCAGCGGCACTCTGCCCTGCAGTCAGCGCTTCTGCTGGGGGGATGAACATTGGGGTAATGTCCAATTGCTGGGGAGGGAGAATTGCTTCCTCCACTCCCGTTGGGGATATCTGCTGTTGGGGAAACGGCTCACGAAAATCATCTCTCAGACTCTCCGGATCCAACTCTTTTTCTGATGCTGGGCAGAGGCTAGTGGCACTCTGCCCTGTAGCCAGCGCTTCTGCTGGGGCACCGGATGCGATACTCTCGACTTGCTGCTGATCACCATTTACCAGCCTTCCAGCGCCAGTCTCAACTTCCCCTTCTGAGACCTTTATGCTATTATCTTGTCTCTCTGCTTGGGGAACCTCTGGTGCGTTCCGGCATTCTAGCACTCGCAGTGCCCTCTGTATCATCGCCGCTTCTTCCATTGCGGTTAGGACGGGAAAACGTAGGGGCACTCCTGGCCCCATTTGCTCCGCATCTTCGTGACTGTCCGCTATTTCTCCAGGACAGTCCCAGGCAACGGGAGCCATGCCAGGCTGCTGATCACCGTCAAACAGCCGCTTGTAGGCAATCTCGAGCTCCCATTCCTGCTCAACCAGGAACTCCAATTCCTCCAGGTCACACGCCTCTTCAGGGAGGTCCAGCACCTCATCTCGGAAGTCCAGGATGTTTTCCAGCCGCCACTCCTCATCGCTCCCAAAGTCTGGGTCTCCGTACATTTTTTGATGGAGCAGCCCCACGCCGCCGTAGCCAACGCCTTCTGTCGGGCTGCCGTCTGCTGTACTTGGCCACAGTTGAGCCGCGAACCACCGGAGGGCTCTGTAGCTGGTGTCCAGCCTCATCTCCTCCTGGACCAATCTTCCGAGCTCCGTCTTCCACTCATCTCGCGGTCGTTCCCTCAGGAACACCTCTCGCGCATGGTACTGCGTCCAGTACATCTCTGTGGAGGCGGGAAGGATCTTCCCCTGATGGCGCCGCTCGTGGCTTAGCGTTTCATGCCAGAGTTGCCAGCGGATCACATCCTCCCAGCCGAGCATGGTGCGCTCTGTCGCTGGTCCCCGATGTTGCTTCCGCATGCCTTGCAGCCTCCTCTCAAACTCCGCTCTCATGCTGGCTGGTCCCCGTATTGCTCCTCGACGGCTGCCCAGATCTTGAATCCTGGTGGTGGTTTGGATGGCCCGGACTGCAGGAGACATCCCACTGCTGCCACCACTGTAACGGATCTCCGATACCCCAGATGGGCACATCCGCCAGACTTGTGTCTCCTGTCCTCCAAACGCACCCGCAGCCTGCAGATTCGCCATAACCAGCCCTTAACCCCTCAATCACGAGACAATCCACACAGGTGTTGAGGGTTAAACATGCAGAGCATCAACTGTTTATTAAATCCAAAACATACACTTTTACACACAGTTAGGGACACTCCCCTTAGCCTTGTCATAGAGGGGGGGTAGGGGACAAGGAAGAATCAATGGGAACTGAACACTTGTACATTGAAACAGAGACTACAGATAAACATAAAGGGATTATGGTAAGCAGGCAACCCCTCAATACACATCCCCTGCGGAGAGATGTCTGCAGTCCAGACCATTGTCTGTGTGCCATGAACCAACACAGCTAAACACAGCAACAAGAGGGGGGGATGGGGGAGAAGGGATGTAGCATTACATTATCTCAATGCCAGCTTCTCCCCGAGTCTCCAGTCTCCTCTGGGCCATAATCTGTGGGTAGGAGGCCCGCCCTCAGTCCCTTCCAAAGCACACAGTGACAGTGAGTTCTGTCACAGAAGCCTATCAGCTTCTAGGTTTTTTTGTCAAAGCTTAATTGAACAAGCTGTTAGCAAGATAGAAGCTGATTGGTTACTATGTACAGCTGCACCAGATTCTGTGTGCACCAGTTTTTATAAATCTCAACCATAGTGTTGCTCTTTATTTTTTCATAATTCACTACACTTGTTATCTTTTTTTGACCTGAAATATTTAGAAATAAAAAAAAATGCAAAATAAAGTTTTACTAAAAGCAAAATATGCAGCGCTAGTTGTTCATATTAAAAATTAAGTTACCGTAGTCATCTTTATTGAATCGTTTTGGAAAACTTTCTGGCCTGATAGTTAACTATGACAAATCGGAGGTGCTAAACGTCAATCTATCTACTTTAACACTTCAGAGCATCCAGTCCCGATATCATTTTTTTACAGTTCGCAAGGTCCATAAAGACATGGATGAACGTGTTTGCACCGGCCCTGGCATGGTGGCCAGGCACTATAGCATTGTGTATAGGTCCTGGGGGCAACCGAGTACCGGACAACCTGCATTGAGGTAGATGTGACATTGGGTCTCTTTAAGTGCATTCTTTAAAGAAATTTCCATGAATGGGATCTAAGGTATTAGGGAGTTATACCACACTCCCAATACTTTAAAAATATATCTATACATTTCCTATTTTGCATATCTTTCTTTCAAATGGAACTATTAGTTTACTAATTTCTTCCAAAACCTAAGGCCTGCCACAGATGGTTTGAATCTCAGCCGGTTCAGCTGGAACCGGCCAATATCCGAACCGTGTGTGGGCAGGCTAAAAGCACCAGGTTGATCAATCGTGTAAGTAGGGTACAACCAGCCTGCTGGATTCCCTTGTGATTTTCGCTAGTGGTTGCTATAGCTGCTAGCAATAGTCACTGTCTTCTCCCAGCTAGAACGGCAGGAAAGGTTGAATGCAGAAAAGAAATTTGCAATGCCCATAGCCTGCCTAAGTGTTGGTGCTCAAGGGTTTAGCCATCTCAAAATGAAAAACTATATCTAATTCCTTACTAAATCAAATACTGTCCATGCTAAGGAGAAATAATAATAAAATGAATATATACAAATTGAAAAATTACTTAAAATATAAACGTGCCACTGCTGCCACGGTACTAATAATCAAACCTGTAACTGAAAATCAAACTTGAACTTTAAGCCCACATAAATTCAAAATTTGAGGTAGAACTATGATCAACACTTTTCCAAAATAACTTATAAAGGTTAAGGGTTATAGGTTATCAATATGTAAGCAAAACTACATAGAATTTGCCTGTGTAGACACAAGTGATATAAAAAAACACACTAATGAGAAGTCCCCCTACATGACAGCTTGGGAAAAGGACTTCCGTTGTACTTTGGACCTGAAAGTCTGGCATACTGCTTGTTCAAAGTCCTTTAAAGGCGTTCTGAATGTATATCTGGTGGAAGCCAATGTAAAAGTTTTAACAAGGTGGTATCTTACCCCCTCTAAATTAGCTACTATTTACCCTTCAGCTGATCCTTCATGCTTCAGAGGTTGCCAACTTATAGGATCAATGGCCCATACATGGTGGGAGTGTCCTAGGATTCGCCCCTTTTGGAATAAAGTTTTTAATTTAATCTTTAAAGTCACTGGAAACCAGATTCCCAGATCCCCATTTGTTGCTCTCCTGAATGCACATGTTCCTCGTATATCTAAACCTACTCAATTACTGATTCACTTCATTCTCACCGGAGCCAAGATCACCATAGCAAAAGCTTGGAAAAAAAAAACCTTCCCTTTTGATGTCAAACAAAAGATTTCTTGGATTATGACTCAAGAAAAACTAGCTAGTATATTAAATAACACAGTTCCAAAATTTGAAGAGATATGGGAACCTTGGGTGAATTATATTGGATTATCTCTTCATTGAATTGTTCCATTGTTTTCCAGCTTGGGATTGTTAAGTCAGGCATGTACACCCCTCTCCTTCCCCCCCCTCCTTCCATCTTTTATTGTGCTTTTGTCTTCTATTTTTATTTTTATCTTTATTTTTTCTGATATGAATCTTGGAGATCCTTATAAGAAACATATTCTTATGATATTCCTAGGGTCCTTACAAAATTTTTTGATTGAAAGGTTACAGTGTGGATGACCCTTCATCCTATTTCATTGGTTTTATCTCATGATTTGTAAGGGTTAAAGGGCTTTATTAAGAGCCCATTTAAATACACGTGGGATCCCCTCTTCTGGTACAGCATGATCCCTATAGGGGTGCCATGGAGGGGCGTGGATCTCGATTAATTCATTTTTTCTTTTTATTCTGGTTTAGCTAAAGTAAATCTATATAGCATTTTTCAGGCTTTCTGGCCTTTATCGGATACATCTTCTATTGAAAGTAAAGATATGTATTGCTCATTTATTTTTTATTTTTATATTACATTTTTTGAATATGGAATATTATTTGTGCTGTCTATATTATTATTCTCCTGTATGAATTATTCGTATGTTATACTGTATATTATTTGTTTTATTTTATGATTTATTTTATGATTATTGAAAAATAAAATATTTTGAAAGAAAAAAACACATTAAAGCGGAGCTCCAGCCCCCCCCCCCACCCCCTCCAAAAATTTTAAGTCAGCAGCTACAAATACTGTAGCTGCTGACTTTTAATATTAGGACACTTACCTGTCCAGGGGTCCCGTGATGTTGGCACCCCGGCAGATTTTCTAATCGGCTCTTATGTGCTGCCGCCACCATTCATTGTAAAGGAAACCGGCCAGTTTCCTACTGCGAATGCCTCAAGCACACTGGGATTTCTGAATGGCCCGGCGGCTGTGGGAAGGATGAGGGGGGCTGAACTTTCTGCGTTGAGATCCACGGTGAGGTCTCTCAGAAGTGGGGATGGGTACACATCAAAAACAGGTATGTGCCCCCCCTCCGAAAGGTGCCAAATGTGGCACTGAAGAGGGAAAAAAGCAGACAAGCAGAGCTTCCACTTTTGAGTGGATCTCCGCTTTTAACCGTGCTCTCAAGTCCAAAAAATCTTAACACCATCCAAGCATCCGTGTGTTCAATAATCATCGTAGTAACACCATGTGGGCCAGTGAGATACCACTCTCCCCAGGTCAAAGACTCACCATAACACAAAGCCCCTCATATTCACGATCAGCATATTGAACTCTCATATGTTGATACATCCATTGTTTCCCAGGAGCACCAATACTTCACCAATACTTTATTTTCGTAGCTCACAGACATCCAAAATAAAAGTAAAAAATCCAAAATTAGGATGCCACTCACAGTCTTACCGAATAACCCAGCACATCTAATAAAATATTCCATATAAAAGTACTGAGCCAGTAAGGGTATACAGGTTGAGAAAATCAGTGTCTCATCTGGTCAGATTCCTCGTCACTTCCGATGCGTTACTTCCGGATCCGGCATTGACGTTTCTTCAGATTGCTATACAGCCATGCCCCTGGAGTGGCATACTTAATTCAAAAAAGGTGGAAGTTTTGTAGAATTACGTTATTGGAGTTTTTTCTTTCGTTTTGGGTGTATGTGATTGTCTGTGATTCTTTTACTTTGGATGTTCTCCATGATTGAGCTCACGTCTGGGCCAAATGCATCAGGGGTGTGGCCTGGGTGGAGTCAGGCTGAAGCCGTCTTGTTGATTAACCTTTCAGGCTGGGTGAGTGTGCGGCAGGGTTTCTCCCTTTCCAGTATATGCTACAGAGCCGATGAATAGGCTCCTTAGCCGCCTGCACCCTTGAGGAAGAGTCCCCTGAGTTGAAGGATGATTGTCTGGAGCAGCACCCCAAGTTTCTTAGGGTTACCTTGAGGAAGGTCTGCTATGCATACTTGCACATTATGGCAAGAGCTGCCATCCATCGGCCACACTATAGTTCCACTTTAAGATGTCAGTAAAAAATTAAGGGATATCTTAGTTTTAATGTTGTATGATGCTATATCAAGGATTGCAGCCATGCTATTTTAAATCAGCAGAGGTGAGTTGGTTGGGCACATTAGAAGATAAAAAGCTCATCAAGTAGCTATTTTCATTATGATTTAGGGAGACAGGTGTTTTTGTAAAGTTGAACACTGAACAAAAATGGTTGCCTAGCAAAATGCCTCAGAAATGCAGCCTACAGCTCAGACAAATACATCCAGACCATCACATGGTTGTGTTTTTTTCTTCAGGTAAATGAGAGAAAACATCAATGGACGCTCATCAATTCTATAAGTTGATGTTGCTAGACTATTTTCGAATGAATGTAGACAAGTTTTGATATCGTGTGCACTACAAATTTTGCAGACATGTATAAAGGTAATTTAATATATGGTGATGGCGTAATCCTCTCATCACAAGTTCCCCACCAAGAACCACGAGACAAGCCTATTTTTCCAATGGGAAAATAAATAATAAAAGGCAATGTAAAAAGTGCACTTAAAAGACAATTTTTAAACAGTAACTCCACTTTCACTTTTATTAAGAAAAAAAACAATCTGCTTTGGGTGATCTATGTACATTGCAGGGATTTTACCCAATTTTATTGCTGATTTCCACCTGTTTCTGCTCTGAAAAAAATACTGTTTGTTTTGTGCAGAGTGAATCTGAATGGGAGTGTCTTTTTCATTATTAGTTAGCTGATGCACGTGCAGTGTTCTAATGAGGAAAGTTGCAGTCTGTATTCCTTTAGAAGTAATTAACCCTTTGGAAGTATGCCGCCAAAAATGAAATTTTTTGCTTCAGAGGATTCCTAAATTCTGGCTTGTATCTTAGTGCAGACTTCTGGGAAAATCAGCAAGCCAAACGCACAAACAGGAAATTACATTTCTGGGGAAATTCTGTACACTAACTATGTACAGAAGGCCTCCAGGTTGCCATTTTTAATCTAATTTTACAGAAAATTGCTGCAGAATGAAAAGGAAAGGTAATTTTATTAACAATAAATTACAATATGATTTGTGTAGCAATTGTATAGGCTATATAATTTTTTTTATTTGTTGCATTTGTTTCCACAAAAGTGTAGTTAATAAATAATACATAAAATCTACAGTGGATAATGATCTGATAAGGATTCTAAAAGGGACTTCATTTTAACAAAAGCATGCCCCCACCCCAAATCTATTCCAGACTCTAAAGCCTCGTACACACGGTCGGACTTCCATCGGACTTTTCCGTGTTTTTTTTGTCCGAACGGAGTTGGTTGGGAACACCCATAGCATACACACACTCGGACTTTTCGGCAAACTTTCTTAAAACTTCTTACAACATCACATGTTTTTTCTGCTCTTTTCTGAACTTTACTGCCACCCTTTGGTCAACTTCTGCTATTGTTGGTTGATTTTAACATTAGTTGTTTTGTCCATCGGACTAAAGTCCGATGGTTATCTGTACACACGGTCGGACTTTGCTCCATCGGACTTTTGTTGGGCAAACGTTTGTCCGTTTGCAGACCCAACTTTTGTCCGATGAAATCCAAAACCAAACGAAAAAAGTTTGTCCGATGGAGCGTACACACGGTCGGATTGTTGGTCCAACTTGCTTAAAACAAAGTTTGTTGGGCAAAAGTCCGACCGTGTGTACGGGGCTTTATTCGGGCATTCAGCCATGCTGTCCAGGAAAGGGGGCAGCATGTGCTCTCCCTCCTAGACCACACCAGGCCACATGCCTTCAACATTGGGAGAGTACCTTGCTGGGGGGAAGTGAAAAACCTTCCTTGTCACAAGGTACCTTGTCCCTGTATTGATGGAGTCAATATTCTCATCCCTGCTAAGGTCATTGTGAAGGTCTGAAAAAGGAAAATTATCAGAATCTGGAAGCCCCCTTTAAATTAAAGGGGGCCTCCAAATATCTAGCCCTCCCCCTTACATGAATGAGTATGGAATAAATAGTTCCTATTGTTACTGATTCCCCCCAAAAAGAATTGTAAATAAAAACACCCACACCTTAAAAAAAAGTCACTTATTAAACAAAAAACTGTTTAAAAAAACATTAACAAATTGATCACATTCCTCCTCTAAAAGTCAGCTTCTCAATCAAAACCACCCCTCCTCACCTGCTGTCAGCTATCTGATATGGCACGTGCAGCAGGGCGGGCTCAGACTTCAAGTGCATATCGGTTTGGCTCCAGCCAGTTGTACATCCTTGACACCTATTTTATTATGTACAGATGGCACTGCTCTACAGCGGGGAGGAAACAACAGTTTCCTGGGGGCCATGCGGCCTGAGGGAGGAGGGGAAATATTCTGTGAACTGCACGGGCAGACTCGGGGCTCTCGGCACCAGAACTGGGGAAGAGAACAGATGTCTAGGCTAGAGTGCTGAGCCATCCAAACACTTGCCCACCAGCTTGGCCTAAGCAGCGGCAGCCACAGTATTCCATTGAGGGTTTGCTGGAGCTCAAGCCATCTACCCGTGAGCGGTCCCTCCGCCATCTACATCCATGGCTTGAGCACAGGATTGGTGAGAGGGTTGTGAACCCATTGATCATACTGTATGGCAGGAATTGAAAATTTAGCCCAACAAAGCTCCTGCTCCCTAGGCTTTGCCCTGCCTGTTTAGTCTACCATAGAAAACTATCATAGCATCCATCCAGAATTGCATAGACTTACCTATACTTTTTTGGAAAATGTTCCATTTCTTGCCACAGCTAAAGTGGTTCTTAAGGCTAAAAGTTTTTTAAACCTTGCATTGGTAGGTATACTACGTTTGTTATTTAAAATAAAAAATTCTTCCTTTAACCTCTTCCCGCTCGGCGTATTGTATAATGACGGCTAAGCGAGAACACTATTCTGGGAGGATGACACGGGCCGTGCTGAAGTAGGATTTGTCACCCGCCATATCCACCAGACACGGCTGATGACAAATCACTGTACCCGCCTGCTGCCAGTACTATGTGATCGCTGTGGACAATCACAGCAGATCACATGACAGTAGTACACCATAAAAAGGCTTTGTTGCATGCCTTTCATTGTGTACTATTGTGATTAACTCTGTGATTGGTCACAGTCATCACATCGTACAGACATGGCCAATCACAGTCCATCTGTACCATGTGATTAGCTGTGGCCAATCACCGGCTAATCACAAAAGTAAACACTGAATAAGTAGTTTTCATTCAGAAAAAATGGTTGTTTATAACTGTAAAACGCACAGCAATCATACTGTGTAAAAAAACAAAAATAAATTGCTGTTTACCTCCCCAGAGTATTACAGTGTTGCTGTGGTAACATTGTATTGCTCTGGTCACTGTATGTAAAAAAAAATTGTAACAAAAAAGAAAAAAAAGAAAGATTAAATTGTTTTTCTTAGATTTTACACACTGTCACCAGTCAGTGTCCCTGATCACTGCCACAATAGTTATATGATGATGCTGTACTGCACTGGTGACAGTATGTAAAAAATTATGAAAAAAATATTTTCTTCACATTTTTTCATTTTCCAAAAAATTGTGACAAAAAAATTACAACTTCAAAAAACTCACCGTGCCTCTTACTACTGTAAATACCTTGGACTGTCTACTTTGCAAAACGGGGTCATTTGGGGGATATTTGTACTGTGCTGCCATTTTTGGGTCTCGTGAAATGAGATCGATTTCCAGATGTGTATATATACTATAGTTTGTGGATGCTATAACTTTCCTACAAACTAAATAATATACACTGATTTGTTTTTTTCACCAAATAAATGAATTAGTATACATTTTGCCCTAAATTAATGAAAAAAATAATATTTACAATGGAAACAAAGAAACACGCATTAAAAAAAACAAAAAAATCTGTTTTTTTTTTTTTGTTTATTTTGCAAAAATATAAAAAACAGCGGTGATTAAATGCCACCAAAATAAATCTCTATTTGTGTGAAAAAAATGGGAAGAGTGTTGCATGACTGTGCAATTGTCATTCAAAGTGTGACAGCGCTGAATGCTGAAACCGGCCTGGACAGGAAGGGGGTAAAATTGTCCTGTATTGAAGCAGTTAAGACCACTTTAAGTTCTTCTGCAAACTAACTCCACTAAATACCTCCCCAATAGTTTGTTACTTTTAATTAAAAGCAGATGGAAGCCACTGAACATCACCAGCTGTGCACCGGCCACAACAAAAGCTGGCAGAAATAACTATTCTAAGACTGCCCCATTCTGTCTCAAAACAATCTGTAAAGATCTCGCCACTCATAGTTCTTAACCACTTGCTTGCTGGGCACATATACCCCCTTCCTGCCTAGGCGAAATTTCAGCTTTCAGCACTGTGACACTTTGAATGACAATTGCGTGGTCGTGTGACGTGGCTCCCAAACAAAATTGACGTCCTTTTTTTCCCACAAATAGAGCTTTCTTTTGGTGGTATTTGATCATCTCTGCGGTTTTTATTTTTTGCGCTATAAACAAAAAAGACTGACAATTTTGAAAAAAAAACACTATTTTTTACTTTTTGCTATAATAAATATCCCAATTTTTTTTTTTTTAACTATTTTTTTTCTCAGTTTAGGCCAATATGTATTCTTCTACATATTTTTGGTAAAATAAATTTGCAATAAGCGTATAGTGATTGGTTTGCGCAAAAGTTATAGCGCCTACAAAATAGGGGATAGAATTATCACTTTTTTTTTTGTTTTACTAGTAATGGCGGTTATCTGCGTTTTTTGTCAGGACTGCGATAATACGGCGGACACATCGGACACTTTTGACACATTTTTGGGACCATTTACATTTATACAGCAAACGGTGCTTCAAATATGCACTGATTACTGTATAAATGTGACTGGCAGGGAAGGGGTTAACACTAGGGGGCGATCAAGGGGTTAAATGTGTGCCCTGCTAGGTGATTCTTACTGTGGGGGGAGGGGACTGACTGGGGAAGGTGACTGATCTGTGTCCCTATGTACAAGGGACACAGCATCGTTCTCCTCTCCCTGACAGGATGTGAATCTCTGTGTTTACACACAGAGATCCACGTCCCTGGCTCTGTAACTGCCGATCGCGGGTACCCGGCAGACATCGTGGCCGCCAAGCATGCACATCGGCACCTGAGTGATGCGGCGGGCACGCGCACGCGCCCCCCAGTGGCCGGGAGGCCCGAGGACTTCATATGACGGCCTCCCGGCATTGTAGAGCCACCTTGTGGCCGTCATTCTACAATAGCCGGAATGGGAAGTGGTTAAAAACTGCTTCACCTGTTTTATAGTAAAATCCAGCAGGCAGACTTGGACCTAGCAGGGTCACTCCAGGGTTCTGGTGGCAGTGTAGCCTCTGGGGGTTTATACTATCCTTGATCAAGTTGCCCTTTTGCACTCTTGGTGACCCTGTTATAGTTTAAGTTGGTCAGGGTATATGGTAAAACCTGGGCCCAGTTACCTTTGGTGTTGCTTTCTATATGTAATGTTGGTATAGAATCACCTGGTCACAATTTGTATTGCCTTGCCTTTATTTGACCAATCCATTTCCTAATATACATAGAGGTTTAAAGGTGCCAAAATATAATTAAGATAAGGTACCTTCATCCCAATAATAATGTATAGACAAAGAGTATGGGTCTGTGTGGCACTATGGATTTGTATGGCCCATGTCTATGGTGGTACCATAAAAGTCCATAGTGACTCAATTCCAGGGCTCAAAATTTCATGAGCTACTAGCCAGGCCTCAAAGGCTACTCGCCACCAGTGCCCCACTCAATCCCTACCTTGCCCGCCCCTAATTCCGCCCCTAGACACGCCCTCATAAATGATCTCATGAAATTACACTTAAATGTTTTATGCAAAAATAAGTTACAAAAATAAATATTAACAACTTTATCAGTGCAGCCTCACCTGTGCCCCTCAATGCAGTCTCACCTGTGCTTACCAATGCAGCCTCACCCGTGCTCATCAATGCAGCCTCACCTGTGCTCATTAATGCAGCCTCACCTGTGCCCACCATTGCAGCCACACTGTGCCCACCATTGCAGCCTTACTGTGCCCAGTATTGCAGCCTCACTGTGCCCACTATTGCAGCCACACTGTGCCCACTATTGCAGCCACACTGTGCCCACTATTGCAGCAACACTGTGCCCACCATTGCAGCCACACTGTGCTTACCATTGCAGCCACGCTGTGCTTACCATTGCAGCCACGCTGTGCCCACTGCAGCCACACTGTGCCCACTGTAGCCACACTGTTCCCATTGCAGCCTCACTGTGCCCATTGCAGCCTCACTGTGCCAATCGCAGCCTTACTGTGCCCATCGCAGCCTTACTGTGCCCATCGCAGCCTTACTGTGCCCATCGCAGCCACATTGTGCCCATCGCAGCCACACTGTGCCCATCGCAGCCCCACTGTGCCCATTGCAGCCTCGCCTGGGCAGAGGAATGCATGGCTGGAGGAAGAGGAGAGCCACGGGATAGCACGTTGGTACCGGCGCTTACATTATAATTGTCTCCGCAGTCCGCTCTGCTCGACACAGCCCCGCCTCCTCCTGACCCCGTGCCTGTGATAGATCACATCACAGCATTGGACCGGCGTTCTGTCTATCACATGCGCAGGTCAGGAGGAGGCGGGGCTGTGTCAAGCAGAGCGGAGACAACTATAATGTAAGTGCCGTTAACAGCGTGCTATCCCGCGGCTCTCCTCCTCCTCCATGCTCTCTTCCCCCCGGGGCGATCGATGGGAGAACTGCTCCCGATCAATCCCGCCCGCGGTGCTCTCCCCCCCTCTCCCAGGCAGGCAGCCCAGCTCGCAAGCCCTCATTTTCCACTCGCAAAATGCGAGTAGGCGAGTGGAAAATTTGAGGGCTGGTCTATATAATATACATTGGAGGTGATTCATTAAAACTGCAGAGTGTAACATCTGGTGCAGCACTGCATAGAAACCAACCAGCTCACCATATTGAAGGGGATGAGTGATAGAGGTGGCATTCCAATCAGTTGGGAAAGAAACCAGTTTCAGAGCACTTTTCAAACTAATGGCTCCTACAGGGGTGTGCTACACCTGTGATGTCACATACTGTAAAAGGGTCTGTGGCGATTGGCGCAGACAGACAAAGCTATGTAACTTCCCTGCACCGTCCTTCTCTATGGGGAGAGGAACACTTCAGAAGGATGGTCGGCACAACAGGGACTTGATCAATTCATCACCTGCTCGCAATCGATAGGCAGATCGCTGTTGATGGGTTGCCAACCCATATATATAGATTTTTCCTCAATAAGAAAAGTAGATATGTGAGCGGTTTGCTACATAACATTTTATGCTCTGCCCTGACCTCATTTCCTGCCCTCGCCTCCATTTTTTCTAATTTTCAGTTGTCCGTAGAAGAATTTTTTTTAATGTATAACAAAAAAGTAGCCTGAAAACTGCAAGAAATTTTTGGTACAATCTGTGTTATAGACTTAGCGTACAAAACAGTCCTAGTGTTTCACTTTAACAGTGATACTTGGCCCCAGATTTATTTCATTTTCTGGTTTGCAGTGACTTTTGAAATCAAATAAGAAAAAAAAAAGATGTTCATAGACAAGTCTTGCAAATTCCTGCAAGAAAAAAACTTTTATTATAGAAGATGCTGAAATAAAGAGTCTCTGGTGTAGTATCGAAAGTATTAAGTGATCTGTTTGCTTAAGTGATATTACACAAAAGCCATATGCTCTGAGTCTCTTATTTATTCTTTATGTGGAATTACCAGTGAATCCTAGCCCAGCATATATCATTAGACCAGAAATATTATGCTCTCAATTTTTAATCGCAACAGCATCCTCTGTGCAATCAATCTTTGGTGACAGCTGGCTGAGATGCACACCCATCAGTCTATTTTCTGTGCTGCTTGGGTGAAAGGTGTGCTCCCTGCAGCCACTGACATCACACCTTGGGTGTTAGTTTCCTGGAGAAACATATGTTAAGTCCACAGTCTGTTCCAGCTTGGGTTACTGGCTAATTTTTGAAAACCTTCAACCTGTAAGGGCGTGTGATGAGATCCACATCTGTGACAAGTGAATAACAGCCACAATGATTGACAAAGCAATCGTATTTCATTGGCAGTCAATGTGTTATAGAAGGATGTTACCAGGCTTAAAACGGCCCTCCATTAAGACACAAGAATGGTAAAAAATAAAGACGAGTAATACTTTCAACATAGAATAAATAAAACAAAAGTGTTTAGCCTGATCTGACAACATTACTATTTTATATGAATGTTATGGTTAAACATAGAGCATTAAAGTGTTCCTAAAAGACACATGTAGTGGTTTTTTTTTTGTTTAATATATTTTTTATTGAGAAGCTATGTAGATACAACAATAGAAACAGATACAAAGAAAATGGTACTTCGGGTTAGAAAACAAAGGAGAGTCAACCCGTTTTAGAATGAAAACATCTTTGAGTAACCCAAGTACAATGAAATAAACAACAAGTCAATTAACAAATATAGAAGAGAGGAGGAAAAAGGAGGAAGAAAAGAAAAAAGGTGAAAAGAAAGGGGGGGCTAGGAGAGAGGGGGCAAGGGAGGGGGAGCAGGAAGGGGAGAGGGGAGGCTGGCATACTTGGCAGTAGCAATGAGCAAATATCAAATACGTTTACAGTAGGAAGATCTTAGAGGGAGGTTAGTGCCTCCACAGTCAATATAAATGTAACAAAAACGGTACCAGGAATAGCGGTTAAGCTATGTAAGAAGCTTGGGCAGCTCAAGGGGAAGAGGAGATGATGTCTTTGTAGTATTGGGTGGAGAGGAAGGAGGACCAGGGTGCCCAGGTTAGGTTATGCTGTTTAGTAGTGTCTCTCGCAATGTGGGTGAGTTCCTCCATGAGACATACTACTGAAACTTTTTGTATCCAGGTCTTTATGGATGGAGTTGTGGGTTGGCCCCAGAGGGTAGGTATGAGAGCTTTAGCAGTATTGAGGAGATGTGGCGTGAGTGTACGTTTATATCTTCCTATGGACATCGAGGTAGCGTGAAAGAGGACTATCCACGGATCCATAGGTAATCTAACTGTGGTGACTTGGTGAATCAGGTCTAGTACTTCAGTCCAGTAGGGGCGAATAAGGGGGCAAAACCACCATATGTGGGCATGAGTGGCATTTTGACCACAATTCCTCCAGCATAGCGGGGAGTTAACAGGGAACATGCGGTGAAGTTTAACAGGCGTGTGGTGCCATCTAGTAAGAAGTTTAAAGTTAGACTCAGCCATGGAAGAAGCCAAAGAGGAGACATGGGTAAGCTGGAGAATTTTGTCTTTAGTCTTGTCTGTGATAGTAGCATCCAGATCAGTCTCCCATCTGGGCAAGTAGTTTGGGTACACAGGACTCTGCAAATTTATGAGCGCTTTGTAGAACTGGGAGATGCTGTGTATAGGGGGGTCCTTATGGAGAAAAAGCTGTTCAATACCATTTAGGTCTTGGATGCCCCGTAATGGTTGGGGGAGAGTTTGAAGGAAGCATTTCAGTTGATTATATCTCCATGTGTCTATAAATGTAATTGGTTTATGCCCCAAAATTTCTGGCAAAGGTTTAAGGGTGTTGGAGGATAGGACATGATATAGCTGGAGAGGGCCACTGGGCGACCAGGATTTAAATCCTGGGTCAAAGAAGCCTGGCATAAAGTATTTATAATGTAGCAGGGGTGTTAGTGGGGAGTCATAAGACCACGCAAATTTTCTATGGAGACCATCCCAAACGTCCAATGAGGACGTGGTGAGAGGCGATGTGTTGTGCGAGAGGTTTCTAGAAGGGCGTGGGATCCACGGGGCCGTGGAGAGATCTGAATCACTTAAAGAATATTCCAATTGTACCCAAAGTTTAGAAGCAATGGCATACTTCCAGTCTGCTATACGTGACAGAATAATAGCATTATAATAGGCTTTAAAATTAGGAAGGGACAGCCCCCCAGAACGCTTGGCCCTGTAGAGAACTTCCCGAGAGATCCTGGGGTGACCGTCCCTCCAAACAAAGCGAGCGACCATGGTCTGCAGAAGAGTAAAGAAGCCTATGGGGACCTGCAAGGGGATCATTTGAAGAATGAAGAGGATGCAGGGGAGTATGTTCATCTTGATTATATTAACCTTGCCTAGCCATGAGTGGGAGAGGGAAGACCATTTCCTGAGATCTGCTCTGATATTATTAAGGAGAGGGATGTAATTATGCCTAAAAAGGGAATGTAGGCGAGGGGTAAGGTATACGCCTAGATATTTCATTCGTGAGGATTCCCATCGAAAGGGGAATAAGGGTTTCAATTGATCAGCTATTGATTGGGGTACTGTGATGTTTCAAATTTCAGACTTAGCTAGATTGATTTTGAAGTTAGATAAGGTTTGGAAGGTGGAGAATTCGGACATTAAATTCGGCAGGGAAATGCGCGGTTGTTGAATGTAAAACAAAATATCGTCAGCGTATGCTGCATATTTATGAAGCCTATCACCGACTTGGATGCCATGAATATTCCTATTGTGTCTAATGGTAGCTAGGAAGGGTTCAAGGGAAATGGCAAATAAGAGAGGAGATAGAGGGCAGCCCTGTCTGGTTCCGTTATGTAAAGTGAAGGGGTCGCTCAAGGAGCCGTTTATACGTATTTGCGCGGTAGGGTTAGAGTAGAGAGAGGAAATACGATGGAACATTTTGGGGCCAAGGCCAAAGTACCTAAGGGTAGTTTTAAGGTAGTCCCAGTCCACCCTATCAAACGCTTTCTCCGCATCAGTAGAGAGAAGGAGGGTGGACTGGGAGCACCTGCGGACATGATGGATCAAGGACAGAGTGCGGAGAGAGTTATCTCTGGCCTCTCTATTAGGAATGAACCCAGTTTGGTCAGCTGAGACCCACTTAGGAAGAAGGGGGAGCAGTCTATTTGCCATTACCTTGGCATACAATTTGGTGTCGACGTTTAGAAGAGATATGGGCCTATAGCTACCGCATAGTGTGGGGTCCTTGTCAGGTTTGGGAATAACGGTGATGTGGGCAGATAGGGATTCCGGACGGAGGCCAGATTTGTGGGAAATTGAATTTGCATAAGTTGTGAGATGGGGGAGTAAAATGTCACTGAAGGTCTTATAATATAAAAGGGTGAAACCGTCTGGGCCAGGAGCCTTGCCGGAAGGAGAGGATTTTAGCGCGCATTGGAATTCTTCTACTGAGAAATCTGCTTCTAGGTCATTAAGGGACGATTTTGACAGTTTTGGGAGGCTGGCGTCCTTAAGATATTTGAGGATACGCTTACGTTTTTCTGGTAGTGATAGAGAAGCCAAACCTCCCTCCACATTGTATAAATCAGCGTAAAATTCCCTGAAGGCCTTTGAAATTTGCGGGGTAGTGTGCACTAGGTCTCCTGATGGCAATTTAATTTTGGGTATAAAGGATGAAGTTTTTTTTGCTATAAGGGATCTAGCCAATTGTTTACCAGGTTTGTTACCCCATTCATATACTTTCTGAGATACGTAGTGAAATTTCCGCTTAGTTTCTAGGGCGAGGAGAGTTTTAAGTTCTTCTCTTTTAAGGATGAGCGCTTCGAGGTGTGAGGCGTGCAACGAAAGTTTGTGTTTTTTATCTAATTCAGCAATTTGTTGCAGGACCTGTTTAAGCTGTTGACCATGTTCTCTCTTTCTCCTTGCACCCAATTCAATAAGGCTACCTCTCATTAAGGCCTTGTGTGCCTCCCATAGAACAGAAGGGGAGGTGTCTGAGGCAGAGTTTTCTATAAAGTATTGGGATAAAGTAGTAGAGAGGATGGAAACCTCTGTTGAGTTAGTGATGAGAGAGTCATTAAGCTTCCAGCTATTGGGGCGAGGAGGTAAATCGGGCACGGTCAAGCAGACAGAAACAGGTGCATGATCAGAGAGGGTAGCCTTCCCTATGTCAGCTGAGCTCAGGAGGGGAAGGTGAAAGTGGTCTAGGAAAATGTTGTCTATTCTGGAGTATGAGTTGTGGGTTTTTGAAAAGTGGGAGTAGTCTCGTCCTTTAGGGTGCAGGAGACGCCAAGCGTCCATAAGTTGTAGATCTAGTAGTTTTTTTTTCACTTGTGCTAATCTTTTAAATGGGATACTAGAACGGCCATGGGAAGTATCTATAGTGGGATCTAAAGGCATATTTATGTCCCCCGCAAGGACTAACATTCCCTCAGTGAATTGTGAAAGTTTTGTGAGGGTTTGAGTGAGATAAGTAGGCTGATTTCGATTGGGACAATAAACATTGGCTAGGGTACAGCGAGTATTGCCAATATAACCTTTAACAAAAAGAAAACGACCATGATCATCCGCTAACATGTCAGTAAAACGAAATGACGTACCTCTGCTAATTCCAATGGCCACCCCTTTGGCCTTGTTAGTGTCTGATAGACTATAGTACCATTGAGGAAAGTGTTGCGAGTATAATTTCACCGAGGTAGTATGAGTCAAATAGGTTTCCTGAAGGAAAGCAATAGAACATGCGGAGCTCCTTAATTCTCGCAACACTTGATGTCTCTTTGCGGGCACACTGAGGCCTCTTACATTATAAGAAAGGAGCTTTAAGTTAGCCATGTCATCAGTGTCGGCCCAAGACATTGTGCTGCCTGGTACCAAAAATGAAATGCTGCCCCCCCCCAAAAAAAATCACGCCCACCAAAATGCCCCCACATCCATTATTTTATATTATGATAACTAAAGTGGACCTGTCATGGCTCTATACATGTATATAAGAGTGTAAAGAGGACCTGTTATGGCTCTATACATGTATATAAGAGTATAAAGTGGACCTGTCATGGCTCTATACATGTATATAAGAGTATAAAGAGGACCTGTTATGGCTCTATACATGTATAGGAGTGTAAAGAGGACCAGTCATGGCATTATACGTGTATATAGAAGTATAATAAGGACCTTACATGGCTCTATACATGTATGTAGGAGTATAAAGAGGACCTGTCATGGCTCTATACATGTATGTAGGAGTATAAAGAGGACCTGTCATGGCTCTATACATGTATGTAGGAGTATAAAGAGGACCTGTCATGGCTCTATACAGGTATATAGAAGTATAAAGAGGACCTGTCATGGCTCTATACATGTATATTGGAGTATAAAAGGACCTGTGCTTGGCCGGCGGCCGCGATGCCACCCACGATCGCTCCACAGAGAGCCAGAACGGGGATCTGTCAATGTAAACAGACAGATCCCCATTCTGACAGGGGAGGAGAGACAGATCTGCTGTTCCTAGTGATTAGGAACAGAGATCTCTCTCCTCCTCCAGTCAGTCCCATCCCCCCCAGTTAGAAACACCTCCCCATTTAACCCCTTTCCAGACAGTGACATTTACACAGTAATCAGTGCAGTTTTATAGCACAGATCGCTGTATAGATGTCAATGATCCCAAATATGTGTCAAAAGTGTCCGAACCTGTCCACCGCAATGTCGTAGATCACTGCCATTACTAGTAAAAAAGTTAATAATAAAAATGCTTGAAGTGCAGCGGGGAGTGGAGCGGGCAATTTGCCTCACAGTGCAGGGGGCAGTGCCGGGACAAAGTCAACTAGCACCCAGGGCGAACATGCCAAGCTGCGCCCCCCCATGACCAATTATCTTACACACACACACAAATACATTATATATATATATATATATATATATATATATATATATATATATACACATATATAGTGCAGAGGTCAGAATTGGATAGATTACAAAGTACAAGGATCAGGAGCAGTGTGTACAGTGTTCAGAGGTAGAGTATGTACAGTAATATACAATGTGCAGAAGTCAAGAGCGGTAAACTGCAGAGTACAGAGACCAGGAGTATATACACCCTAGTGCATAGCAGTAGCCCCTATAAATTATATCAAATTTAGTGTATGTGTCATTATCAAATCTGACCAAGTGAAATATATAGCACATGAATATGGAACCAAAATACCAGTGCTGCAAACAAAATTATGAAGGGGCGAATCCCAAAACATATAATGCGAACAACTCATAAATATTCAATTACATATCACATGTGGGACCAAAATCCCTGTGCTGCAAAAACATTTTGTGAGGGAACTGTAAATAAAAAATGTAAAATACTATAACATATAATGTGAATAACTCCCAAATATTCAAATAACTCTAGTCAAATTCTTATGGTTCATTTGTACACAATTTAGTTTTGGAGTTACTACCAAACTCCCAGTGCTGCAAATCAAACACACAGTGCAAAGTAATATTAAAGTGCACTATAAAAAAACAGTCCACTAGAGCAGTGGTCTCCAAACTGCGGCCCTGGGGCCGGATGTGGCCCTTTGCTTGCCTTTATCTGGCCCTTGAGGCATTATTCCTGCCAATGACACCAATGATGGGGCATAATTCCTTCTACTGACAAAAAAAGGGGCACTATTCCTCCCAACGACACCAGATCGCACATTGTTAACTCCCACTGGGCACAGTTCGGCCCCCCTGAAGTCTGAAAGACAGTAAACTGGCCCTTTAGAGAGTTGAGACCCCTGCACTAGAGAGCAAGTGCTCTTGTGCACATTGCTGGATCGAGATGGGGCTCAAGCAAGTGGCTGACAGATTCCTCCATCCACACAAGTTGGATGGATGTGGGAATTGTATTCTGACAGCAGGGACTCTCCCCTATCAAAATACACTGATCAGCACTGCTTCCGTTTGGCTGCAAACAGCTAATCGAACAAGGATTTCCAGCAGAAGTGGATATAACAAATCGGTTTCTGTCTAACAGAGAGGGTTACACATCGATCAAAAATTCAGACCCTGCTGAACCCAATGAATTCTTTGCTGTGTATTCAGTTTTACACAGCTCTCTGCAGTTCTGTTACTGGTCCCCAGCAGCTCCTGTGTCAGTTAGGAGTGACAGTGGTCACACTCCAGCCTCCAATTTAGACCATACAGGGTTAATCTTCCTCTATATGTGATAGGGAGGAGGAGGAGAGCACTGGAGCTGGCTGAAGCATAGAATCAAGTAAAAAAAGACTATACAGTACCCCCCCTTCTCCCCCCTCCCCCACACTGCAAGAGTGGACTTTCTTGAAGTTGGGCTGGGATAAGAAATCACATCCTTTGCTGTGTAATGTTATATTCTTGAACAGGTTAGGGATTAGTGTGACATTTCAGGTGCTACATACTGTAGATGTAATCCACATACACATTATATCTTATTAAAAAATCATTCTTTTTAGAAGATATAATGTGTATGTGGATTACATATAATGTAGCACCTGAAATGTCACACTAATTCCTAACCTGTTTAAGAATTTTACTTTCACTTTCAATAAACCTGCAGTGAAAAGTGCAGGGCACGTTTATAATCACAGTATATGGAATGCAGAGCAGTCGGGACTCACAGTAGAAGAGCATCCAGCCTGTCATCCGTGATTTACACATCTTCACTCTGCTCTGGAGGAGGAGCGCTTTGCTGTGTGCTGGGCGGGAACCAAAGATCGATGCTGCAGTGTAAGGTTCTCTTCCTGCTCCGCCCACATGCACTTTTGCTGGGACTGTACCACCTCCGATCCAGGGGGGGGGGAGACTCATAGGAACTCAAGAAGGGAGCCTAGAAAGGGGTGCATCTGCTGCCGCAGAGCATTGAGCAGGAGCGCATAATCCTTAAATTAGGCAGGCAACAGGGGCATACAAGTTTTACAGCTACATTTTGTGGATAGATTTTTCTGCTCACAGCTTTGCCGCCCCCCTAAAAGTGCCGCCTGGTACAATGGTACCATCTGGTCCCATGGTAGGGCCGGCCCTGCATGTCATCAGCGGGAGGCAGAACACTACTTTATATAACCATGTATGCCAGTAATACAGAGGGGGAAGAGGGAGAGGGACAAAAGGAGGGGGGCAAGGAGAATCCAGAAGGGTAGGAGAGGAGGAAAAGAAAAAGGAGAAAAACGTATGAAAAACCTTAGAACAATTGGAAGAACGAATGGGATTGCAAGAATAGTCACGCAGAAATCTGCGGTGTTCCCAGTGGGGATGAGGGGAGCAGGCAGTCAAAAAGGTTTCCCAAAGGGAATAAACAAGGAGAAAGTAAAGACTACCAACTCCCATCAACCCCAAGAGAATAGGGGCAGGGAGCAAACGCCTTTGTGAGGGCATCAATTGGAGCATTAAGCTCCGTCAGCTATCGGCCTATAAAATAAAAAAGGGAAATTAACATTTGTAATAGACAAGCAATGGTCAGAACATGGATGTAACACTCTCCAAACATCAGAGTAACTAACAGACCTAAAGTGAATATAATAACGGTTCTCTAGGAGTATATCTAAGAGAATTTAGCAAGGTAGGACAAACTTTTTGTATGGGAGAGAAGTAATTGAAATTGAAGTGCAAATTGTCATCCAGATAAGGAGGAGAGCTATCAAGAGGGATGATTGTATTCAGGAGAGGACCTCAACCATTCTTCTGAGATGAACATGGAGTAGGAGCACGCTTTTGCTTGGCTGGGGTTTTCCGCCACTGGGAGGAGTGGGGAGCAGAGAAAATGGGTATGGGGTTCTGCCAGCCTGGCAGCTCCACGCGCGGTAAGTTTAGGTCCTGAAGAAAGGTGGGAAGATCCTCATGGAACCGCAATGTGGAGGAGCGGCCATTCTTAGTAGCAATTAAGCATGCGGGAAAACCCCATCGGTAGTTAGTTCCATCACCCCTTAGTTGCTCCAAGAGGGGCTTCAACGCCCGACGGCGATCAAGAGTCTCCTTAGAAAGATCCGGAAAGATGTTAAGAATAGCACCGTCAAAGTCAATGTTAGGGGTGTTCCGCATTTTGGTCATGATGGCGTTTTTGTCTTCGAAATAATGGAGACGGCAAATCACATCTCTAGGTTGGTCAGACGAGAAATTGCAGGGTCTCAGAGCGCGGTGCACTCTGTCGAATCGCAGAGGATCCGTAGCAGGATTACCCAGTATAGTATTAAGGATACCTCGGACCGAGGGTTCTAGGTCATTATCCCTGGTTGCTTCTGGTCCGCGTATACGCAAATTATTTCTGCGGTTGCGATTCTCGAGATCTTCGAGTTTGTATAGTGAGGCCCTATTTGCATATGCTAATTGAGTGACGGTTTCCTGCAAATCTTTGATAGCAACCTCATGTGAGTCTTGACGCTGTTCTGTTTCCTCTATTCTGACGAGTAAGTGCGCCACATCCGCTCTGACCGCGGAAATCTCCTTTTTGATGGATTTTTCCATACTGTGAAACATACCCGCCATCTCCTTTTTAAGTTCATTCATTAAGGAAGACATATCAGAACCCGTTGGGGACCCGGGCTCCTCCATTATTTCCGAGCCGCAAGAAGAGGCTGGCGAACTCTCGCGGGCAGAGGCGGCGTGAGAGGCTGGGGAGATAAGCGATCTTGAGGCTCTGGTTTTGTTGAACCTAGAGCTGGGGCTTTCTCGTTCCGCGGCTAGGAATTTTTTAATGGTCCCCACACTGGTTTGATGTAGTTTTGCAGAACGTTTACCTAATTTTGAGCGGGAGGAAGAGCCTTTGGATGGCATTGCTTGTTGCTGTGAGGCCGACAGCTAGACGGAGGTCATTTTAAGCGCTTCCTTTTAGCGCCATGCGTAGGCTAGCTGCCCCGGAGGGGTCGTGTAGGTGGCGCAAATGAAGCAGGGGGAATGGCCTTTTGAAATAAGTCACCCATATACCAAGGGAGTTGTGGAGGTTAAATTGGGGAGAGGTAAAGAGGCTGTGAATAAGTGTCAGGGTGTAGCAAAATGTCCGCCGACCTCTTGCTATGGTCACTTGCCTATTGAGAAGGGCACCTCTGCAATGACTGTGGGGAGGGGATTTAAGAGCAGGCCACTGTGTTGTAAAAGAATTTGGAGCTGGGCAGCAGAAGAGCTGGGATTGTGAGGAGTTTTAAGCTCCTGGGTGTAGCAAGATGGCCGCCGCGTTCCGGGAGTAGGCCGAAGCCGGGGACTTTCCTGAGAGTGGCGCAGGAGCTCCACTCCGCTCGGGCCGCGGATTCGCTACACCGGATAGGGGACAGTTCCCAGCAGGTATGATGGAGGTGGCAGCACAGGGATGAGCTCGGGGGTGAGGGCGAGGGACGGTGGAGGGGCCAGGGAGTCACAGTACCTGAGGGGGGCAGCTTCAGCCGGGTCAGCAGGCCGCAATATGGCGCCGGTTCCCAGGATGTAGGAGCAGTCCTCCGGTGATCGCTCCCGCTGTGTCGCTGCCCAGTGTCCTCCGTGCATGCAGCGGCTGTTGGACAAGCCTGGAGAGTGCAATCCCACCGGTATACACGTCACGCTGGCTCAGGGGCATATGAGGCTTCACAGGCCTCAAGATGGCGGCGGGCCTCAGCAGTGTGGAGCCAGATGCAGGCTAAATGCAGTAATAGCCGGATTACCTCCGCAATATCGACAGGCACTGCCTCAGTACGTGTCTATGGATGGATATAGGTAGTTGGAAGTGTCTCTGGGTTAAAATAATAAAAGGATGGGGAAGGATTGTTTCTGGATATGTGGAGCACAGTACCAACACGTCTTCTCAGCTTCACGTCCGGACACGCCCCACCCCTCACATGTAGTGGTTTTACACATCATTTCTTTCTTTACTATTGTCAGGAAAAAATGTATTAGGTACATATGAATATAATTTCTTATGATATATCTTTTCATTCTGTTTTTGAGCCAGTAAGTGGAGCTTTGGAATGCTTTCCCTGTATGTATCATCATTTGTTTTCAGGTTGTATAGAGTTGCAATTTACACTTGCAAAAGAGGATGGACAAGGTTTTGGTATAAACGTAAAAAAAATAAGAAAGTTTTTCTTTAATGCAAATTAACCACTTAAGCCCCGGACCATTATGCAGGTTAAGGACCAGAGGTGTTTTCAGAATTTGGCACTGCGCTGCTTTAACTGGAGATTGTGCGGACATGCAATGTTGTACACAAACGAAATTTGCGTCCTTTTCTTCCCACAAATAGAGCTTTCTTTTAATGGTATTTGATTGCCTCTGCTTTTTTTTTTTTTGCGATATAAATGGAAAAAGACTGAAAATTTTGAAAAAAAATGATATTTTCTACTTTTTGTTATAATAAAAATCGAATAAACTCAATTTTAGTCATACATTTAGGCCAAAATGTATTCAGCCACATGTCTTTAGTAAAAAAAATGTCAATAAGTGTATATTTATTGGTTTGCGCAAAAGTTATAGCGTCTACAAACTAGGGTACATTTTCAGAAATTTACACAGCTTTTAATTTATGACTGCCTATCTCATTTCTTCAGGTGCTAAAATGGCAGGGCAGTACAAAACCCCCCCAAATGACCCCATTTTAGAAAGTAGACACCCCAAGGAAATTGTTGAGAGGCATGTTGAGCCCATTGAATATTTTTTTTTGTCTCAAGTGATTGAATAATGACTAAAAAAAAAAAATTACAAGAAGTTGTCACCAAATCATATATTGCTCACACATGCCATGGTTATATGTGGAATTGCACCCCAAAATAAATTTTTCTGCTTCTCCTGAGTATGGGGATACCACATGTGTGGGACTTTTTAGGAGCCTAGCCGCGTACGGGACCCCGAAAACCAAGCACCGCCGTAAGGATTTCTAAGGGCACAAATTTTTGATTTCACTCCTCACTACCTATCACAGTTTCGAAGGCCATAAAATGCCAAAATAGCACAAACCCCCCCCAAATTTCCCCATTTTGGAAAGTAGATACTCCAAGCTATTTGCTGAGAGTAATGGTGAGTATTTTACAGCTCTCATTTGTTTTTGAAAATTAAGAAAGAAAATCATTTAATTTTTTTTTCAATTTTGAAAACTTTGTGACAAAAAGCGAGATCTGCAAAATACACCATACCTTACAGCAAATAGCTTGGGGTGTCTACTTTCCAAAATGGGGTCATTTGGGGGGGTTTGTGCCATCTGGGCATTCAATGGCCTCAGAAACTGTGATAGGCAGTGAGGAGTGAAATCAAAAATTTATACCCTAATGCCCCATACACACGATCGTTTTTCTTGCCATTTTTTTCTTGCCGTTTTTCACATCGTTTTTTTCATGTTTCCTCTCAAGCCTGTCTTGCGTACACACGATCATTTTAAAAAACGATCAAGCAAAGCGCAGTGACGTATACCACGTACGACGGCACTATAAAGGGGAAGTTCCGCTCGAATGGCGCCACCCTTCATGTTAATAAAGTTTGTTGAGCAACGATTCACGCTTTTCAGCCTCGTGCTTTTCAGTCCGTTACTGCGTGACGAATGTGCTATCTCCATTACGAACGCTAGTTTTACCAGAACGAGCGTTCCCGTCTCATACTTGATTCTGAGCATGCGCGTTTTTTTTCACGTCGTTAAAGCATACACACTATCGTTTTTCACGTCATTAAAAAAAACGACATGAAAAACGACGTGAAAAAAGAGAGCATGTTCGAAATTTTTAATGGCCGTTGTTCACGTCGTTAAAAATGCTCTGGAGCATACACACGATCATTTTTAATGGCCATTTTTAAAAATTGCATTTTTAACGGCATGAAAAACGATCGTGTGTATGGGGCATTAGAAAGCCTGAAGGCCGTGCTTGGTTTTTGGGGTCCCGTACGCGGCTAGTCTCCCAAAAAGTCTCACACATGTGGTATCCCCGTACTCAGGAGAAGCAACAGAATTTATTTTGGGGTGTAATTCCACATATGCCCATGGCATGTTTGAGCAATATATCATTTAGTGACAACTTTGTGCAAAAAAAAATAAAAATAAAATAAATTGTCTTTTTTCCGCAACTTGTGTCAACATATAAAATATTCCATGGACTCGACATGCCTCTCAGTATATAGCTTGGGGTGTCTACTTTCCAAAATGGGGTCATTTGGGGGGGTTTTGAACTGTCCTGGCATTTTATACACAACATTAGGAAGCTTACATCCACTCTTCTAACCACTTGAAGACAAAGCCCTTTCTGACACTTTTTGTTTACATGAAAACATATTTATTTATTTTTTTGCAAGAAAATTATGTTGAACCCCAAAACATTATATATTTTTTTAAAGCAAAGGCCCTACAGAATAAAATGGTGGGTGTTGCATTTTTTTTTCCACACAGTATTTGCGCAGCGATTTTTCAAACGCATTTTTTGGAGAAAAAATACACTTTTTTTAATTTTAATGCACTAAAACGCACTATATTGCCCAAATGTTTGATGAAATAAAAAAGATGATCTTAGGCCGAGTACATAGATACCAAACACGACATGCTTTAAAATTTCGCACAAACGGGCAGTGGCGACAAACTACATACATTTTTAAAAGCCTTTAAAAGCCTTTACAGGTTACCACGTTAGATTAACAGAGGAGGTCTACTGCTAAAATGACTGCCCTCGATCTGACCTTCGCGGTGATACCTCACATGCATGATGCAATTGCTGTTTACATATGACACCAGACCGATGCTTGCGTTCGCCATTGCGCAAGAGCAGGGCAGGACAGGGTGCTTTTTTTTTATTATTATTAATTTTGCTTTTTTATTTTATTTTTAAACTGTTCCTTCTATATATTTTTTTTTAATCATTTTTATTGTTATCTCAGGGAATGTAAATATCCCCTATGATAGCAATAGGTAGTGACAGGTACTCTTTTTTTAAAAAAAAATGGGGTCTATTGGACCCTAGATCTTTCCTTTGCCCTCAAAGTATCTGACACCACCAAGATCGGTGTGATAAAATGCTTTCCCAATTTCCCAATGGCGCTTTTTATATCCGGGGAGGGACATTCCCTCCCACTGCTTGTAAAAGCAGTTCAGAGGCTAATTAGCCGCTAGGATTGCTTTTACATGAAAGCCGGCCGCTGGCTGAAAAGAATGATACCAAGATGATACCTAAACCCGCAGGCATCAATCTGGTATAACCATTCAAAGTCCAGCAACATACCAGTACGTTGCTGGTCCTTGTTGGACATGTATTGTAATCTTTTTTTTACATGCAGCCTGTTGGCTGAACGAAAAAAATAGATTGATCGGTGGGTATGCCCACCATTAGAATACCTCCCTTCATCCACCCACTTATAATGATGGGCATACATACACCATTTATATATGCCGAAGCATGGGGGCATCCTCCCGCAAAAGTTATGCCGCACACACATGGTCTGACTTTTCCACGGGCATGCCTCCGTCGGAATTTTGACTGTATGTACTCGGCATTAGGAGCAAAGTCACTCCTCCGCCCCTGCTGCCCCCATGCTTCGGCATATATGCTCTTTTTTTTTAACTGGGGTGGTGAAATCACCTGCTACAGCACTGGAGTCACAGGGATCAGGCCTGTCTCCATGAACGCTGCAGTTATGTGTATTGTGTTTTGTAAGTGACAGTGATCGATCGATACTGCACTTGGGTTGCCTGGGCTGGACGGAGGGGCAAAACGCAGGTGCTAGCAGGTATCTGGGCTGATCCCGCTAACACTGCGTTTTTGGGAACCCTAAACTGCTGGGGACGCTAGTATAGATCTGATCAGATCAGATATTGATCTGTTCAGATACTATACCACTAAGGGAGGTGTATGCTTCACGCGTGGGTGTTAGCGTTACTGGCACTAACCTGACGCTGCCTGGGGCGACGCAGAGCCTCTCTGACGCTAAAACCTAATTGATATCACCCACCGGGCGATCAGGGGGTTAAACCTTTATTGGGTTATATACGGCGGGTTCCCTGACACTATAAAAAGCAAACTAACTAACCAGCGTCACCCGTAACACTTATATGGTGATCACTGGTGAAAGGGTTAACTAGGGGCAATCGGGGGGTTAAACCTTTATTAGGTAATATATGGGGGTACCTGACGCTATATAAAAACCTGACGGGGAACCTAAATAACAAAATAACTAACTGGCTAACCAGTGTCACCAGTAACACTTATACAGTGATCACTGGTGAAAGGGTTAACTAGGGGCAATTAGGGGGTTAAAACCTTTATTATATAATATATGGGGGTACCTGACGCTATAAAAACCTGCGGTGAACCTAAAAAAAAATAACTGGCTACCTATCGGCACCAGCATAACTAATACAGCGATCAGAAAAACTATCGCTTAGTGACACTGGCAAAAGGGGGTGAAAGAGTTACCTGGGGGGCGATCAAGGGGTTAAACCTTTATTAGGTAATATATGGGGGTACCTGACGCTATAAAAACCTGCGGCGAACCTAAAAAAAATAACTGGCTACCTATCGGCATCACCGACACTAATACAGCGATCAGAAAAACAATCGCTTAGTGACAGCGGTGCTAGGGGGTGAAAGGGTTACCTGGGGGGCGATCAAGGGGTTAAACCTTTATTAGGGGGGTTAGGGGGCTACACTGGACCTAAAACACTCTGCCCTGACACTTTTACAGTCACAAATGTCACTGATTTCAGTGATCAGTAAATAAATGGTCACTGCAATCAGTGACACTGTGTCTGGGGGCTGGGGGGTGATCTGGGGGTGTCTGGGGGGGCCTGGGGGGGCGATCGTGTGCCTATGTGTGTGGTGTCAGTGTGCTGTTTAGTGCACTAACCTCTGTGTCTTCTCTCATGCGGCGCTCGGTATATGTGAGCGCCGCATGAGAAATGACATCACTTCCTCCTGTCTGTGTAAACATTACACAGGCAGAGGAAGCTTTTCATTCACCGGGAGCGATCGCGAGGGGGTTGCCGGAAACGAATGGCCATCCCCTCATCAAGACAGCCCTTGATCTATTTAGAATGCCTCAGATTTTGCTTGTGCTATAGGCAGTAGTGTATTGAGGTTTTGTGCTGCCCTAGGCCCGACTAAACTCGTGCACCCCCTAATTTAAATATAACCCACCCCTTCCTGTCAAGGCCACACCCCTTTCTGTTTAAGACCCACCCTGAAATTTTCGTGTGGGGACACTAGTTCTTAGGGCCTGGGGGGGGGGGCAATGAATTCCCTTAATTACATAGTTACATAGTTAGTCAGGTTGAAAAAAGACAAAGTCCATCCAGTTCAACCATAAAAAAAAAACTAAAATAAAAAAAAAATATCGTGCACTCCCATATACCCAATTCTATACCCACAGTTGATCCAGAGGAAGGCAAAAAACCCCAGCAGAGCATGATCCAATTTGCTACAGCAGGGGAAAAAATTCCTTCCTGATCCCCCGAGAGGCAATCGGATTTACCCTGGATCAACTTTACCAAGAACTGTTAGTACTCAGTTATATTATGTACATTTAGGAAAGTATCCAGGCCTTTCTTAAAGCAATCTACTGAGCTGGCCAGAACCACCTCTGCAGGGAGTCTGTTCCACATTTTCACAGCTCTTACTGTGAAGAAACCTTTCCGCATTTGGAGATGAAATCTTTTTTCTTCTAGACGTAAAGAGTGCCCCCTTGTTCTCTGTGTTGACCGTAAAGTGAATAACTCATCACCAAGTTCACTATATGGACCCCTTATAGCTATGGGGCAGGAAGTGAAGGGAAATCTCTGCAATGGGACAGGGATGGTAAAAAATTAACTGACAGGGGCTATAACTCTCCCTTTCCAAAATGAAAAAAAAGTGTTGCCTATAGTTTTACTTTAAGCACAAATTTCTGATAATTTTATGGCGAGGACTAAGAAGATATAACCATGCCAATGGTGCAGCAGAAAACATATAGCACAGCGAGGAAGGTTTGTGGTCCAGGCTGATAGGACAGTCAAAATTAGAAGCAGCTTGCATTACACTAACAGTGTAGCACAAGCCGGCAGGGACTCTTTCCGTGCTGCCCCCCTGAAAAGTGCTTCCCTAGGCCTGGGCCTTGTTGGCCTAGGCCAGGATACAGTGTTGGCTATAGGAGACATCTTTTCTCCAGCTCTCCTGGATTCCTCTTTTATTGACCTCACTCAAGATTCCTTGCTACATTGCTGTTGCAGTTGCTACATTGCTGTTGCTACATTGCAGGAGAATTCTTATATCATAATGCACTGTGTCACCTTTGAACTATGGCCAGCAGGCTTGTAAGGGCCAATAAAGGGGCTTTTGGTTAAGCCAGCTCCCTCACTATGAACTAAAGAGGGCACAGAGCAGCCATAGTGTCCATAAATTGGAAACTGCTACAGGGAAAGCATAGGAAAAGGTGATAAACTGAACAGGGAGAGATTAGGTCTATTACAACTTGTACTTTAAAGGATAAGATCAATTTAGAAAAACAAACAAAAAAATAATAAATGCAATTTTTTTTGCAGGTGTAAAAATGTGCATTTTTATTTTTTTCTTACAAGCCTGCAGAGCATTGGACCCGCAAACAGCAAATCGAATGTAAAGAGTCAGGTTCCTGCAGACTCCCAATACAGCTTTCTGCTGTACCTCCCATACTGGTAGATAGTTACTGAAGAGCAGGAAGAATCAATGAACTATGAAGGCTCTCACCAGCGCCCTTATAGTTCAATCAAGAACTACAAGCTGTCTGCTGCAGTGGAAGACAGGACTTGTAGTGCATACATTCACAGATCTTCCACACAGCCGCACTGTTGTTCAATTGTGACAGAGAATGCAAAGAGAGGATCCCCTGTCTGCTGTAACAGTGAAGGATTGGGATGGGGGGGGGGGAGGGTTTACACCCTAAATACGAGTTTAACATGTTACTAAAGGAGAACCTAGCCTTTAATTATGGTTGCTCTTTGGGCAGTTAACCACTTTGCTGACATTTTTGCTTTATTATAGGGGGGTTTTTGTATGTCATTTTATTTTGTGGTTGATTGGAGGTCATCGGTCAATTTTAGCTGCTGTTCTGCTTCAAGTCGATTTTCCTGCAAGGGTTTTTTGGGGTTTTTATTTATTTTTGGGATATGTTGGTTTTAGTTTTCGGTTAATAGGGCCTTTATCTTAGGTTAATACATTTTTAATTTTTAATTTTGGGGTGCTCAAAAAGATGCATTTGCTTTTTATTAACCATCTGTTGTTCAAGCTGCCTTTTGTACATAGCATACTACTGAATTATTTAAAGGAAAAAAAAAATAAGTGCAGGAACAATGGTTACCTAAAACACCTCCATATATCACTCACATTCACTACACCCCACTATTTTCATAGATAAAATAAAAGCGAGGCGTACACCTGCTTGACCTGCTATCCCTTATTAAACTATTCCGCTAATGGCCTGTTGGAAGGTAGACCAAGTATGTGGCCCCCAAAGGCAGCTTGGGAGCACTATAGCTGTATCATCTCACATGAGACACTTACTTAGAGTGATGTTACCTCCTTCAGACCAGAGAACAGATTACACTAGTTGATGACATGATCTGTTCCTACCAGTACTGACAATAAAGTCCAAAGCATTTTTGAAAAAGTATTACTGAGCAAGTACTAAACTCCTTAAGCTTGTCTCACGTCTTTACCATGCACTTTGGCACTTTATTACACCCCTGGGCATACAGGAAAGCTACCATACTTCACTCCACAAGGCCTTGCACACTGTGGCTCCAGGCTCTGTCCCTAGGCAGGCTCTGTACTGCAGTGGGCTCCAATATGTAGACTATGCTACTAAGTAGGGAATAGTGATGAGCCGAACACCCCCGGGTTCGGTTCGCACCAGAACCCGCGAACGGACCGAAAGTTCGAACGAACATTAGAACCCTATTAAATACAATGGATGCGAACGTTCGAATTCTAAAGTGCTAATTATAAAAACTATTATGCATGTTATTGTCCTAAAAAGGGTTTGGGAACCCGGGTTCTGCACCAGGGGACATGTATCAATGCAAAAATAAGTTTTAAAAACGGTCGTTTTCCGGGAGCAGTCATTTTAATGATGCATAAAGTGAAAAAAAAAAGTCAAATATTCCTTTAAATATCGTACCTGGGGGGTGTCTAAAGTATGCCTGTGAAGTGCCACGTGTTTCCCGTGTTTAGAACTGTCCCTGCACAAAATGACACTTCTAAAGGAAAAAAAAGCCATTTAAAACTGCTTGCGGCTTTAATGTAATGTCTGGTCCCGGTAATATGGATGAAAATCTTTAAGAAAAATGGCATAGCTACCCCATGACCCCCTCCCTACCCCAGCCCATTACCAGCCCCTTTGGGTCTTGTATGGATATTAAGGGGAACCCCGCACATAAAATAAAAAAGGCCCTATATACTCTGAACAGCCGTATACAGGCGGTGCATACAAGACAGGGACTGTAGGTTTGTTCTTATGTAGAATCTGTTTGTAATTTTGAACAGGTACATTGTTGAAGTGTAGCTCCAGACCAAAAATCTATTTTTAAACTTTTTGGAAAACATAGGTAAGGGTTATCACCCCTGTAACATTTGTTTTGCTGTCTGTGCCCCTGTTCAGAACATTTCACCTCACTTTCCGTCCTAATGACAACTGTTTTTGAAATGTGGTGTTTTTCTTGAAACAAGGATTGCTGATAAAGCATCAGTACAGAGGAGACACCTTTCTCCCATATTTATTCTTACAGGAGAGAATTTTCCTTCCTAGTGGTAGATTTCCTCTCACTTCCTGTTGTCTTCTTGCGTTTGCAAGTAGGAGTCGTTTGTAAGTTGGATGTTTGAAAGTAGGGACCTGCCGTATATACTCTGCAGAAATAGGCCCCTTAGTTGTTGGTGTTGGCACAACACTGTAAGCACTCACAGTTACTCTTGGTTGGTGCTGGAACGCCCTGCTGTCAACTATTATATCAGGAATTTTAATTACATATAATTGTTGAACAGTGGTAGTAAAAATTGGGCCTTTGATGGTGGTGCTGGTGCCACAACACTGTAAGCCCTGACAGTTACTCTTGGTGGGTGCAGCAATGGGCCCTGCTGTGAATTATTAGATCAAGAATTGTAATTACATGCCCCTGTTGAACAGGGGCTGAAAAATTGGGCCTTAGGCACTGGTGGCACAACACTGCAACCCTTCACAGATACTGTACTTGGAGCACAGCAATGAGCCCTGTTGCAAAGTATTGCTTCAAAAATTGTAATGACACGCCCCTGTTAAACAGGGGCTGAAAAATTGGGCCTTAGGCACTGGTGGCACAACACTGCAACTCCTCACAGATACTGTACTTGGAGCACAGCAATGAGCCCTGTTGCAAAGTATTGCTTCAAAAATTGTAATTACACGCCCCTGTTAAACAGGGGCTGAAAAATTGGGCGTTAGGCACTGGTGGCGGCACCCATAAACAAAAATGATCTTCCAAGCTATCATCATCAATCGTATCATTGAGGACTCGGAGGAGGAGGATAGCCAGTCAACATAACAGCACAGGCACTCAGCATCAGCATCAGTCTTGAAGGGATGTGACATTTTAAAATCAATTAGTCTGTTATATCAGCATCAGGTGTGTGGTAGCTGGTGGTGATCCAAGACTGGTTCATCTTGATGAAAGTCAGTCGATCAACCGAGTCGGTGGACAGGCGCACCCTGTGATCCGTGACAAATCCTCCAGCAGCACTGAATGTGCGTTCCGAAAGAACGCTGGATGCAGGACAGGCCAGTAGCTCAATTGCATACTGTGCAAGCTCTGGCCAGTGATCCATCCTCAAGACCCAGTAAGCCAGAGGATTTTCGGTGGGGAAGGTGTCCAAGTCTGACCTTGCCCCTAGATATTCCTGCACCATGTTTATCAGACGCTGGCGATGGTTGCTGGAACCGATCATACTTTGGGGCTGCGGACTAAAGAATTGTCTGAACGCATCGGTCAGACGGCCACCTTCCCCACCGCTCCTTCTTTGACTGGCCGAAGCCTCAGCAACTCGTTGTCCAGGACCAGGAGTTTGCAACCTCCCAGTCTCTGGGAACGCGTTGCACAGACCTTTCTGCAAGGCCTCCCGGAGTTGTCTCATCCTCTGCTCCCTCTGCGACGGTAACATAAGGTCCGCAACCTTACCCTTGTACCGTGGATCAAGGAGAGTGGCCAGCCAGTAATGGTCCCTCTCCTTGATCCGAAGAATACGAGGATCCTTCCGCAGACTTTGCAGGATCAGGGAGGCCATGCAGCGTAGGTTTGCTGAGGCATTCGCTCCGGAGTCCTCTGGGTCACTAAGGACGACATGATCCGCAGCCACCTCCTCCCAGCCACGTACAAGTCCACTGGTTTCTTGGGACTGTAAATCATCCCTAAAAGACTGCTGCTGATGATGCTGAGTGCCAGCCTCCACCTCCATGCTGACACAATCCTCCTCCTCCTCCTCCTCCTCCTCCTCCTCTTCCTGTGCGATGGGTGGGACAGAAGGAACACTGTCTGGGTAAAGGGGGCCTTGAGAGGCAAGGAAGTCCTCCTCTTCCTGCCTCTGTTCTGCCTCAAGTGCCCTGTCCATTATTCCACGCAGCGTGTGCTCCAACAGGTGGACAAGAGGTACAGTGTCACTGATGCATGCACTGTCACTGCTCACCATCCTCGTGGCCTCCTCAAATGGTGCCAGGACAGTGCATGCATCCCTGATCATGCCCCACTGGCGTGGAGAAAAAAAACCAAGCTCCCCTGACCCTGTCCTGGTGCCGTAGTCGCACAGGTACTCATTGATGGCCCTCTGCTGCGTGTGCAGCCGCTGCAGCATGGCCAACGTTGAGTTCCACCTGGTGGGCATGTCACATATAAGGCGGTTCTTGGGCAGGTTCAACTCCTTTTGCAGCTCAGCCAGGCGAGCACTGGCATTATAAGATCTGCGGAAATGCACACAGACTTTCCTGGCCTGCCTCAGGACATCCTGTAAGCCCGGGTACCTGCCCAAGAAGCGCTGCACCACCAGGTTAAGGACGTGAGCCACACAGGGCACATGGGTCAGTTGTCCCTGTCGGAGGGCGGAGAGGAGGTTGGTGCCATTGTCGCAAACCACCATTCCTGGCTTAAGCTGGCGTGGCGTCAACCACCTCTCGGCCTGGCCCTGCAGAGCAGACAGGACCTCTGCCCCAGTGTGGCTTCTGTCCCCCAAACACACCAGCGCAAGCACGGCATGGCATCTTTTTGCCTGCGTACTTGCGTAGCCCCGTGAACGGCTACGGAGCACCGCTGGTTCATAGGACAAACCACAGGAAGAGGCCATGGAGGAAGAAGAAGAGGAGGGGGTGGAGGAGAGAGGTGTGTCACAACCAGTAGTAGCATTTTGGAGGCGTGGCGGTGGGACAACCTCCAACACTACTGCACCTTGTCCTGAATCCTTCCCAGCTGCCAAAAGAGTGACCCAATGGGCCGTGAAAGAAAGGTAACGTCCCTGTCCATGCCTGCTGGACCATGAGTCAGCGGTAATATGCACCTTACCGCTGACCGCCCTGTCCAGCGAGGCCAAGACATTGCCTTCCACATGCCGGTAGAGAGCCGGAATAGCCTTCCGTGAGAAAAAGTGGCGTTTGGGAACCTGCCACTGAGGAACCGCACATTGCACAAACTCACGGAAGGGGGCCGAGTCTACCAACTGAAAAGGCAGCAGTTGAAGCGCTAGCAATTTAGCCAAGCTAGCATTCAACCGCTGGGCATGTGGATGGCTGGGAGTGAACTTCTTTCGACGGTCCAGCAGCTGGGGCAGGGAAATTTGCCTGCTAGAATCGGACGTCGGTGTACTGCTAGCAGAGTGGGCGCAAGTACTTGGCTGTGACACACCTAATTCTACACCTTCATTCCTCTCAGTGCATGTTTCAGAGAGGACTGAAGTTATAGTGGGGTTGGAGATCCCAGCTGATGCGGTGCAAGGAGAGGTCCGCTTTGTTCTTTGGTGTGGGTCTTTGAGGTAGGCTTGCCAACGAGCTGCATGGCAGGTCAACATATGTCTGGTCAGGCATGTGGTACCCAAGCGGCTGATGTTTTGGCCACGCGATATACGCTTGAGACATATGTTGCAAACAGCAGCTGTGCGATCTGATGCACTAGCCTCAAAAAAGGCCCACACCAAAGAACTTTTTGAATGACGGGCAGAGGCAGCGCCCTGCACAGGCGGAGCTCTGCGGTGTGATTCCGTCGGTGTACTGCCCTTACGCTGGCCACTAAAGGGCATCCTGCCTCGTTGGAGATGTGCCTCCTCCTCATCCTCCTCCTCCTCCTCTCTCCTATTAGGCACCCACGTGGAGTCATTGACCTCATCATCCCCTCCCTCCTCATCACTGGAGCCAATCTGGCAGTATGCTGCAGCTGCTGGAACATGACTGCCAGATTGGTGTCCTTCTTGAGCATCCCCTCTGTCTGCTCTCACGCTACTGCCTTCCTCTAGCTGGGTTTCATCATCAGACCCTTCGAAACGCTGGGCATCCTCCTGGAGCATGTACCCAACACTGTGCTGAAACAGTTCGGGGGACTCCTCAGGAGGAGGACATGGTGGGTCTAGGGAAGGAGTGACTGATGATTTGTCTGACATTGATACCAGGGAAGACGACGCTTTGGCAGCTGCTTTTCCAGTACCCTGAGCCTGGGTGAGAGAGGATGAGGAGGAGGAGGAGGGCTTGGTCATCCACTCTACCAAGTCTTCGGCATGATGTGGCTCAACATGTCCAGCTGCCGAAAAGAAGGACAAGCGTGTCCCATGGCCATGTGCTGATGACAATGCACCGCGTCCACGACCAGCACTGTTGCCCCCAGACACAGAGCCTGCTTGCCCTCTTTTATTGCCTCCTGACTGTCTGCCTCTCCTTGTTTGCCTTCCAGACATTCTAATAGATGGCCTGCAGGGAGATGGGAAAAAAGCAATAAGGGCTACCTTCAGGTGTCCTTCTCTGTCCCTTGAAACAAGGACTTTCACAGTGAAAGAAACTGACACTGTCCCTACCTAGAGTTTTCTGTCCCTAGAATAAATGTTTTTTTTAATCACAATATAGCACAAGGACAATTCACTCAATGTCTCTCCAGGTCCCTGGAAACAAGGACTTGCAGAGTGAAAGAAACTGACACTGTCCCTACCTAGAGTTTTCTGTCCCTAGAATAAATGTTTTTTTTAAGCACAATATAGCACAAGGACAATTAACTCACTGTCCTTACAGGTCCCTGGAAACAAGGACTTGCAGAGTGAAAAAAAAAAAACACTCTCCCTACCTACAGTTTTCTGTCCCTAGAAAAAATGTTTTTTTTAAGCACAATATAGCACAAGGACAATTAACTCACTGTCCTTACAGGTCCCTGGAAACAAGGACTTGCAGAGTGAAAGAAAAAAAACACTCTCCCTACCTACAGTTTTCTGTCCCTAGAAAAAATGTTTTTTTTAATCACAATATAGCACAAGGAAAATTAACTCACTGTCCTTACAGGTCCCTGGAAACAAGGACTTGCAGAGTGAAAGAAAAAAAACACTCTCCCTACCTACAGTTTTCTGTCCCTAGAAAAAATGTTTTTTTTAATCACAATATAGCACAAGGAAAATTAACTCACTGTCCTTACAGGTCCCTGGAAACAAGGACTTGCAGAGTGAAAGAAACTGACACTGTCCCTACCTAGAGTTTTCTGTCCCTAGAATAAATGTTTTTTTTAAGCACAATATAGCACAAGGACAATTAACTCACTGTCCTTACAGGTCCCTGGAAACAAGGACTTGCAGAGTGAAAGAAACTGACACTGTCCCTACCTAGAGTTTTCTGTCCCTAGAATAAATGTTTTTTTTAAGCACACTATAGCAGAAGCACAAAACACACTGACACTCTCCCTACCTATCCTTCTCTTTCCCTAAACTAAAGGAATCCAGGTTAAGCAAGAAAGAAATAACAGTCACTGTCCCTGCCTATGCTACTCTATCCCTGCTCCGGAACACACTACACTAGGCCGCCGTGCTGGCGGCCTTTTATAGTGTGGGGCGTGTACTAAACACCCTCAGCAATAATTGGCCACAGGCATCCTGCCTGTGGCCAATCATTGCTCTCCTCGCTGCCGGCGCTGTGATTGGCCAAGCATGCGGGGTCACAGTGCATGCTTGGCCAATCACAGCGCCTGGATGACACTGCGATGGCGTAGTGCATTGTGGGCCGTTCGCGTCACTCGAATTTGGCGCGAACGGCCCAAATCGTTCGATCTTCGTCGAACGATCGAACAGCCAATGTTCGAGTCGAACGTATGTTCGACTCGAACACGAAGCTCATCCCTAGTAGGGAATATGATGTACTAATTGCTCCCACACTACCAGAACCCCCATCACCTTTCACTGTCACCGTTTCCTCTGACAGCTGGGTGCTTCTCTCTGCACACTATTTTGTTCATGACCTCAAGAATTAACTGACACTTGTTACTGTACAGTTAACTCTTCACCATAACCTGGAGGGTTAAATATATATTTACTCCCAGATCCCAGTTCTTTGTGACACACCATGAATACACCCTTATTATACTCAATAATCTCTTCTTCCCCAGGAAATGACACATACAACGTCTCCTTTGAACGGAAACTCCATTTACTGAACAGTCAAGTATTTTACATTGGAAGTAGTACATCACAGTGCAGAATGACATTTTCACATATTTCACTGTACATGACATTCAATTTGTTGTGAATGATTTGGCTGGGCTGTTAGCCTGTGGTGCTATTGCCTGGCGGTGCTGCCATACCTTAAAGTAGGAAACCTATAAAACAAAGTTCATGCTCGTGGTTACCCTTACAAATGGGTCCAATTGTAAAGGAATGCAGACAGCAAAGTGGAACATATGTTACACTGCTCCTCTCTACAAACTTCTCACAAAACACATTAACCACCTACATACATCAGCCAGAAATTAAAGCCACAAAACACAATAACATAATATACAGTAGGCACTTGCCTACAGGCCAGTTTTACACTGCTGTATCCCTGCAGTACCGGTATCTTAATTTGTGTAATAAAACCAGCCTCTGCTCTTTGTCGCTAGGATATGAACTTACTATGCGCATTAAAATTGTTCTGCTGCTGGTCAATTTTACTCTATTGTATCATCTGTGGTCTCTTAATTCTTGTATGTAAACACTTGCCCTTACTCTTTGTCTCTAGTACATTTTGACCCTGATTAAAACTGTCTTGCTGCTGATCAGTTTTGCACTGCTGTATTTTCTGCAGTATCTTGATTCTTGTAAGGCCCCAATAAATTCTCCCTCATTAAAATGTCCTGCTCCTGGGCAGTTTTACACTCTTGTTTCATCTGTTGTCTCTTAATTCTAAGTAATATTAAACCCTTAGTAAGAACAGGGACAGCCATAGCAAACTATCTATCAATTTCTTCTGGTCCAATTGCATTTTCTACTATTTGATGAAAAAGCATGTGTCTGCCAAAGCAATGTAAAAAATAAAATGAAAAAATGTAAAATGTAAAAAATCAACTCTACAGCCAAGTATGCGCTTCTAGTGTACCCTGACGCTGAGACTGTCCTTGAGAATTGCTCTGTTCTGTTGCACCATGTATAGCTTTATGACACCCCCAAACATGTCATTTAACCTCCCTGGCGGTATGATTATGTCAGATTTTTGATGCTGAAATCGATACCACTATTTTGCATGGAAATTTGGCGTTTTATATTTTAGGCCTGTAATTCTTAGTAATAACTCACTTAAATCTGTCCAAACAAGAGTCAAGTAGACATCCCGGGTATGATAAAGTTTGAAACACAAAATCATAAATTATAATATAATAACTAAAAATAATTTAAAAAAATAATAATATAATAATTATAATAAAATGAATTTCCCCACTATTCACTATCGCTCAATTCTGCAAGTGTTCTTATTTACTATCGCTGTTTTCTAGCTGGTCTCAAACCACTTTTGACATAAAGGGACACTTTTTGGTTGCTATGGACAATCTCAAGTTTCCAGGCAGAAAGAACAATATATATAATAAATAAAAAAACTGCATGAAGGGCACTGTACAAACCACTAGGCACAAATGGGATATGAAATAATTTCATACAGTAATGTAATCTGTAAGATTACAGTGTACTGTATGTATTATGAATTCTGTCATTTTTGAATTTGCCGCCAGGCTCCGTCCCTGTGTGTCCCGACGCTCGCAGGGAACGGAGCTTGGCACACAGAGGCATCGGGCGGAGGACACAGCGGGGGGACATTGCAGGATCCTGGGGACAATGTAAGTAACCTGCACCAGGATCCTGCAATGCAATCCCGAGTGTGGCTCAGGGATACCGCTAATGGTACTGAAATCTCACCCCGAGCCACACACGGGAAAACCGTCAGGGAGGTTAAAGGCATTTTTTATTTTTAATGATGCCTTCAAAGCTGCTCTCAAGTCTGCTGTGCATTTTTTTCTGGCAATGCCCAACTCCCCATTCCTTTTTTTTTTTTTTTTTTAACCATAGTCTGCACAAAAAATGGCCAGAATTTAACAACGAGATTCTTCCCCTATATATTTCAATGTGATTTGCCCCTAAGTCCGGGTTTGCCAAATTTCATACAAGATTTGCCAAAACCTTGGTGAATAAAACTCAGCCTTTCAGTATACCTTATATAAATACGCAAATATTCCTTCTTGTTCTCTTTTACTTTTGCCATGTCAAAAAATATATATTAAGTATAGGTACCTAGAGCTACTTTCAGCAGCCTGCAGTCCCATCCTTAAGCCTAAATCACAGGGCATTTAGATCAGCTCCCTCACTTCCTGGTAGTGTTGTAGCTTTCCCGTTCCCACCACCCACACATTAGAAAACTTGGGTGGACAATCTTTGATACTACAATGCCAAACCGGTGTGGACTTACAGGCTGCTGCACGCATGTGCCCCTAGGATTTATACTTGATATACTTTTTCTTGCATTACTCAACCACTTGCCGACCGTATACTGTGTATATATATATATATATATATATATATATATGGCAGCAAGTCAGCTCTCCTGCGCTGGATCACATACCTACAGTAGTACGTGATCCAACACTTGCAGGTTGGGGGCGAGCAGGCGAGCCGCTGGCAGCCTGCTCCCACTGTGCTTATTCACAGACTCAATGTCCGCTGGAACCCACCGATTATTTGTTACACAGGCAGAACGGCAGTCTGCCTATGTGAACAAGGCAGATTGCCATTCTGTCAGTGGGGAAGACATTGATCCTGTGTTCCTGATAAGCAGGAACACGGATCTCTGTCTTCCCCTAATACAAGCACCTCCCACAGTTTGGTAAAACACAGGCTAGGAATACATTAGCCCCTTGATCACCCCTGATGTTAACGCCTTCCCAGCCAGTGTCATTAGTACAATGACAGGGCATATTTTTAGCACTGATCACTGTATTGATGTCACTGATCCCCAAAAAGTGTCAAAGTGTCAGTTAGTGTCTCGACTGTCCGCCACAATATCGCATTTCCGCCATAAGTCGCTGATCGCCACCATTACTAGTAAAATAAATAAATAAATAAAAATTCCATAAAAATATCCCAGTTTGTGGACGCTATAACTTTTGCACAAAAGAGAAAAGGATTGCCATTTACAAAGCTCCTGAGCCTTCACGATAGAAGGTCCCGCCCTACTGTGAACTCACAGGTGCTGGCTCTGCACAAGTTTGTATGAGAAGAAATGTATCCTGGACGGCCGCACCATGAAAAGACATCTTTATTGTGGAAACAAAATAAAATCCAGTATACAGCAGTCAAATCATATGGAGAAACAGGGGAAGATGGCTAACACGTTTCACATCATTCGATGCTTAGTCATAGCTAAATGGACAGGATCCAAGCGTGTGTATAAGAGGAAAGTTGGAAAAATAAGCCACCAATCAAAGCTTCGAAATTAGCACACGATTAGATCCTGAGCTCCCAAAAATTGAGTGCACCTGGGAGGGGAAAAAACAAGACAGATCGAGAATGGCAAGACCAAAAAAAAAATTATTTGATATATATTTATGCACATAAGACATCATTGATAAAAGTCCTCTATGAAAATATCTTCTGCACGGTGCACTCACATAGATAAATTGAAATACAACAGAATATAATCTATAAAGATACATGAATGCATAAAATTCTTTGTAGCAAAGCAATAAAAACTATTAGCAGATATTGAATATTATCATGCACAATCGAAAAATTCACAGTATTCATGAACCTTAAATATATTCACCATAATAGTGATAATAAAAATATGATTCTTTTTGAAAAATATTGTTGTAATATCAAAACTTACAAAAATACATTTTTCGATATAAGTGTAAAAACCAAATTGGATGCTGAATCCTATATTGATGAGTGTGTGATACCAAGATATCTTTAAATTACAAAAAGATCAATATCGATTGCGGTAACTAAAATAACTTTTGCGCAAACCAATAAATATACGCTTATTGGGATTTTTTCTACCAAAAATATGTAGCAGAATACATATTGGCCTAAAGTTTTTTTATTGTCGGTCTGTTTTTGTTTATAGCGCAAAAAATAAAAACCACAGAGGTGATCAAATACCACCAAAAGAAAGCTCTGTTTGTGGGGGAAAAAGGACAACAATCTTATTTGGGTACAGCGTTGCATGACCACGCAATTGTCAGTTAAAATAACGCAGTGCCATATGGCCTGGTCATGTGTAACGACTGATGGGTTGAACTCAAGAAGACCAATACATAGTCTATTGTTTTTACTGAGCCCGGAGTGACCCATAGATTGCATTGAAAGAGTAGAGGTAGAAAAAAGTGTTTATGCAACACTACTAAGCAAGAAGAATTATATGCATACATAATGAGCAAACACTGCTGCCCCATATACATTTATATTTATAAATTAAACACAGTAACAAGCGTTTAATACAGTTATACTCAATGGAGCCACATATTTTGAGTTCTGTGCATCATATAAAATGTAGCACAAGCCTATAAAAGAATTAAGATCATGGCGTGTGGCTCCACTGTTATCTTAGTATATCATCATTCAATCTTTAGTCTTCTATTACTTTGTGTGTATAACTGAATTTTGCAAAGTATGATGAGACTCTTTCCAGTAAACTTGTAACCCTCTTTTTTTGAGACTGACCTGGTCTCTTGGCACATCTCTTCTTCTGAAATATGCTCACTTTATGCACTTTATAGAATTTTCTTAATGCATTCAATTTTTAAGAACACATGAATGACATTTTTGTCCTTTTAATGAGAACATTGCCAAATTTGGAGTAATTTTGAATTACTCAATATTACACCAAGGTCATTTAAAACTTAATCATATTCAGTGACTGAACAGATGACCATCACAAATATTATATACTCGACAAATGATAAAAGCTTGCTTTTTATGTCCAAGAACAGTTCTTTATTTTATTGATTTCTTTGGTAGTATCATAATTAAATGCATATCTACCACTTCTTCTTTGTGTAGGCCTCTTAAAGTTAAGATGTACCTAGTTACTAGGACTAGCTGGTTTTCATATGTGTATAATGTAAAAGTTGAAACTTTATACATATCTTAAGGCTCCACACATGAGATTGTGTATATAGAGGCTTGCCATTCTGAAGCACAGGTTTAGTGTGTAAATCCCCTCTTAATAATAGAACCAAGTAAGTATGCCAGATAACAAGGATAACTTGCCACAAATTTGTGGCGGTGGTGAATTGTAAGTCTGTCAACTTGCTGCACATTTTCACTGGCAAGTTGTACACTTGCAGAGCAATAAAACAAGAAATTGGTCGCACAGCGTTCACAGTAAGGTTGTGAACAAGCAAGCTATCGCTTGTGAAGCGCGTCTACCATTGTCTGTATCTGTCTGACCCTGTTGACAATAAAGATGACATCAAGATAAGTTGGAGTTCCAGTGTGCGACCAATTTCTTGTTTTATTCGTCTTCCACAGTGGTGAGCCAAGGTCTGCACCTGTGATCAACCTTGCACCTAATTCTGCCTGGAGCGATGTGCTTCTTCTTGACACTTGCAGAGCATTTGGAGCACAAGTTCTAGTTGACACTTTGTAGCAAATTTGCATGGCAAGTCTCTAGCAAGAGCGAAGTTGCAGAGGTTAGTCTATGGCAAGAGCTCTGCAAGTCTATAGCATGAAAATTCAGCCACAATGAGCCCTGTGGTGGGATGACTATTGAACAACATAACTGAGCAGAACTTGCAGCAGACTTGCAGAATGTTTGCAAAGAAAGTTGATCTGGAGTCATTCAATGCGGACTTGCTGCAATTGTGCAACAAACTTGTGAAGCCTGGCAAGTCTAGCAATAGCTTAGCAAGTCATTCAAGCTTGCAGCACAATTGCTTGCTATATGGGTGGCAGCTTGGGCTCCATCCAGCTGTGTAGCTGCAGCCTAGCCCTGCTCCTGCTGTGCCCACGTGACTCACTGGATCTTTGATCTTCCCTGTAAAAGATCTCAATTCATAAATTTTCACCATTACCTTTCTATTTTCTGCCCATAAGTAGTGATGATCAAACAAGGAGATTCAGACAAATCAATATTTGATTTGTCTGAACATTTCCGAATGGATTTATCTTGATTTACAGTCTCATGAAATTTAGTAGTCCAAACAATCAACATTTACGAATTGTATGATTTTCTACAGATCGGCCTTCTGTCTTATATGCAGAGAATACTGTATTTTTCCAATATGCCAAAACGGTAGATGTCTGTGCATAATGAAGTCCAGATATTGTTTAACAGCCAGATAGTTCACTGACATCGGACTACTGTCAATGTCTATGGAATCTAGATAAAAACAAAAGTCTTATGGAATGTACATTACTTTAAGATCTTAAAAAAAAAAACTTATTCAGAAACAAAACTATAACAAAACGTACCTAGAGGCGGTTAGCATCAGCTACCATGTAATTGCTTTAAGCAATTGTTTTGAACGTTATCTGCCAAAATGACAATGGTATTGCTAGCTTCCTGACAAAAGAAAGTCAAATTATATAAGAAAGATGTATGGCTGGAAGGCATTTATTTGAGGTTACTGCTTATATGCCAGCCTGTAGAGGGGTAAATGAAAAAACAAGACTTCATGCTAGTGAGAATATGCTTTCAAACCTATAGCACAAAATGGTCGGCATGATGAATGTTCTTCTGCAACTTTCTCACTTATGCTCTCCCATTTCTTCACATCTTCATCTCCTTCCCATCATGCTGTTCCTTTTCCCCTAGGTGAACATGAAGATTTATTGACCAAAGTTGTAAACAGTGACAGAGTCAAAGCTAAGGTCAATATTTCCCCCGAGAGACAATGCATCTTAATGATTACTGAAGCAGAAGTCAATACATCTTGTTACATACTGTTAGGTGAATCATATGAAAGGGACTAATAAGCTGGGTGGACACCCAGCAAGATAATACAAAATAGTGTAAGCCTGTGGTTACCATGAGCTAAATGAAGCAAAAAAAAAAAAAAAGCCTCCAAAGGTTTATTGAGGAATGTTATAAGAAGCAATATCTATACCTACAGGATATAGTGCAAAGAAAAGTCATAATCATGTTGAGATCATAGTTTCATCCTTTGAAATACATATAGATAATTCAAACTGTTTCTGACCTCTATACATGTTGCTTATTGTGCCATGTAAACTCCCTTAGTTGCATACTAATGTAGGGGGTATTTAAATTTGGGGGGGAGCATCTTAGTTAGTTAACCCAGATGTACTAATTGTTAGGGAATCTGAGGATCCCTTTTGTGGTTCTTGGAGGACTCTGGTGGTGCAAGGTTCCCTGTGGCCTGCAGGTGGCGTTGTCGCCCTGGGCCGGATTTGAACCTGCACCGCAAGACTGTGCCTTTTTGTCCTTTCCTGGCACCGGTGCAGCGGGGCGAGGAACCCGCTGTGACGCAAAGGGAGAGGAGATAAAAGGGGCGGACGCCCTGACCTCGGGGTTCAGAGTTGGAGGACGCGGCCGCACCCAGGCACCTTTGGCCTGGGTGCTGGCATTCCGGAGATCCGGGCCCAGGTGCCCTTGACCTGGCCGGAGCGAGGGATGGAGTCCATCCCAGGCACCTTAAGCCTGGGGTGAGGTACTACTGCCGGAGCCTGGACCCAGTAACTTCGACTGGGTTCCGCAAGGGTGGAGGAGTCCGAGGGGCCCTAAGGTGTTGGGACCCGTATCTGAGGCGAGGAGGCCGGGGAGTGTAACCCTTCCGAATAGCCCGGTACAGCATTAATCCGGTGACGGCGGGGCCTCTGGTAACTCCCTTGGAGGGATGTCTTCCCCCTGACAGGGGCTGCAACGTAGCGAAGGTAACTCCAGTTCCTGTTCACTAGAGTCGCTGGAAGAGACTCTGAAGCCAAAAAGTCCATTTAACAGCCACTGTGCTTAGCAACCGTTGGTGAAACCTCAACGGTTTAGTTTCTTTGAGGATTGTGCCTTGACCTACTCCCCACCAATACTGAACTATTCTATGGGTCTCAAACTGTCTGCTCGCAAAGGACTATTTGTTTGCCGTTATGGAATAAATAAGTGTTGGACCTTTTCAGTGTGTGGTACTCCAATTACTGGGAGCAAAGGGGGTTTTCAGCAGAACAGACTTGGCTCTGAGCGTATACACAGCCCGGGTGTAATCTGATTATGGCCTTCACCTCTACACGCAGTAATCTAGAGGACATGGGCTGTGGCGCACCTCGCTCTCCCCTTCAAAGTACCCCTAGACCGAAGCCAAAGTATCCACTAAAGAAGAGAGAGAGAGGGAGGTCGCTACACTAAGCAGACTGTATATAAACTGAGATGTTAGCCTCTGCGTACCAATGGCAAAAAATTGGACAGATTGCTCTGTCCCCCTTTTTTATTGCCTTACATTTTTTTTCATCACACAGTGCTAAATAGTGCTGTTACATATGTGCAAATTTAGATTTTAGTTTTTTCCAAAGTCAGCATCCTAAAGCTTACTACAAACCAGCCAAATGTTGGGGCAACATTCAGCCGTGTGTATGGCAGCCGATCTAACAGAAGCTGGCCATTCGACTGGCTTTTGTCGGACGAGCATGATGGAAAACCAGCAGCCGACTGACTTCCAATCAGCTTTCTCAGCCAATGGCAGAGAGCGCTGACTGGAGTGTTCTAGCGGGGGCCAGTCCCCCTGTCAGAACGCAATAGAACAGCAGGGGAGATCGCTGTACTAACACCGGATTGTTAGTACAGTGGCTCCGACCGGAGCTGACAGTTTTTTTTTCTTTAACTTTGAGTTGAACGAAAAAAAACTAGTGGTGTGTACTAGGCTTAGCCTGAGTGCTCACATATGCAAAGAGTAGTGACACATAATAGGTGGCTAAATAGGTCTGGATCTTAAAACATTTAAGTGGGCATGGCAGCCAGGCAACATTTTTAGAAGGGAAGGTCAGATACAATACGGTATATCCTCACAGATTCCTTTAAGCATACAGATGAGCAAATTTGTCTATTTGGGGTTTGCTGTCTGTCATAAAAAAAAAGTCTTTACATTAACTTTATTCAAAATTAAAAACCCATACCCACTTTTCAACAAAGTTGAAAAACATTCCACCTATTCTATGTTAAGGTGAACACATGGAGAGGCATACGGAGCCATCATACAACAATGCCATATTGCATACTGGAGGATTGTCCTAGGTGTTCTGATTGGGTTTGAGTTCCATCCACCCACTACATGCAAGCTAAAGGCCGTGCTAGGTTATAGCCGATTGCGCTCCTTTGCTTTCTTCTGGTAAGCAGCCATTTTTACTACGGTGGTGGTCACTCTGGTTGTCAAGCACTGTGGTGTTACTATACTGTACGGTTCCTGGATGTTTCTACAGCATATGTGATTCTTGCCTTCTGATATTATATTGGCACCTATAGCTCACTTCTTTGGACTGCCTTTAGAGCCTTCAAATCATCATTGACTTTTGAGGATTGCTCATTAACGTTCTTGGCGCAGCTTTTTTCTTTATTTATGCATGTTTGTGGTTATCTCACTATTGCTGCTGCCTTGCTCCTTTTAGTTTAATTGCATTATTGGTCTTAGCGCAGTTTTTTTCTTTATTTATTCTATGTTAGTCTTCTGTTGTCCTGTCCTAAAATAATAAATCTCTTTACTAATTGATTTGTGATGGGAGTGATAGCATGTAAACCAGAGATCAAATGTTTACTACTAGAGATGGGCTGAACACTCCTCAGTTTGGTTCGCACCAGAACTCCCAAACATAGCAAAAATTCGGACCCAAACATCAAACCCAATTGAAGTCTATGGTACCCGAACGGGAAAAATCAAATTTTGAAGCCTTATATGTAAGTTATGCAATACAATACCATTGCCGGCTATAGAAAAATCATTTTATTTTAATTTTGGCGTGTGGGGGCCCCCACGTCATTTTTTTTTCACTTTTTTATTGCCGGCAATGTTTTTTTTTTTTTTATATTCAGCTGTCAGCGGGGAAGCCCATCAACAGCTGATGACTCATCGGTTATTAACCACTTCAGTCCCGGAAGGTTTTACCCCCTTCCTGACCAGAGCACTTTTTACAATTTGGCACTGCGTCGCTTTAACTAGTAATTGCGCGGTCATGCAATGTTGTACTCAAACTAAATTTGCGTCCTTTTTTTCCCATCTAGAGCTTTCTTTTGGTGCTATTTGATCACCTCTGTGGTTTTTATTTTTTGCGCTATAAACAAAAAAAGAGCGACAATTTTGAAAAAAAAACATAATTTTTTAATTTTGCTATAATGAATATTCCCAAAAATGTTTTAAAAAAATCACAATAAGCGTATATTAATTGGTTTGCGCAAAGTTATAGCGTCTACAAACTATGGGAAATATTTATGGCATTTTTTATTATTTTTTATTTTTTTACTAGTAATGGTGGTGATCTGGGATTTTTAGCGGTATTGCGACGGACAGATTGGACCATTGACATTTATACAGCAATCAGTGCTCTAAAAATGCACCGATTACTGTGTAAATGTCACTGGTAGGGAAGGGGTTAACACTAGGGGGCGATCAAGGGGTTAAATGTGTGTTCCCTCAGTGTGTTCTAACTTTTATGGGGATAGGACTGAGTAGGAGAGGAGACATATCGCTGTTCCTACTTACTAGAAACAAACAACGTGTCTCCTCTCCTCTGACAGAAAAGGGATTTGTGCGTTTATACACACAAATCCCTGTGCTGGTGCTCGTGCACGCGATCGCGCATGGCTGCGGCGATCGCGACCGCCGGCCACACGCATCAGGTCCTCCGCCGTGCAGCGGGTCCCCCTCCGGCGGCGAGGGCGCGCCCTCTGGCGGCTCTTATTGGAAACCCTTATGGGTACAGGGTTTCATGCAGGGGTGTCGTTCTGCCCCCGAAAATAGATGTGAGCCGGTCGGGAATTGGTTAAGGACGCAGCGGCTGGCTTCTTAGCCCCGTTTCTTAACAACTAGCTTTCACTAAGCTCTGATCGGACAAATCTTTGTCCAATTGGGCAGCGGTTCAGTGGGAGTGGTGCCCCGCTGTGCATGCTGGGGAGGGATACTTAAGGGGTAGACGCCATTGTGCGGGGTTCTTCTTCACCTCGTAGCCCTCCTGGCGCGTGGTGTGTGTGTTCTTGTTGCAAAGTATGATTGATAGGTGCAGCGGAGGCAATTCAGATCAGACATTGTGGAGTGTAACGGCACCCCAATCTCAAGGGGTATTAACGCCGTTTACGATGTTCCCTCTCCTAGACACACATCCACTCGCTACCGATATCCACAGCTAAACGACCCTTTCCTATAGGAGCCGACCCCTCTGGAAGAAGACGAGACGCACTCTGTCTCTTCTGTAGTAGGAATCCCTTTATTAATGCCAAACATTGTAACTTTATACACAATTCAGGGCACATGATTTAACATGAACAAGGGCCCAGCTCCACCCACACATCCCAAAACTCAACACCTCATCCTGACGTCTGCTAGGCTTCAAAAGATCCCAACACAATAGAATATACGATCTCCAATACACATCTTCCCACAAAGGGTTGGCAGCCAGTCTGTCTGGCGACAACAGGTTCTAAACCCTTTACATCTTAAATCCCTTTGTATTGTAAATCCCAGTCTGCCTTTACAATACACACAAGTATAGGGTTAATTACTTCTATTCACACCAGACCTTCCCAAGTCATACTGAACAATAGAAATGCAAAACAACTTAATTCCTCACAGCAATGATACTTAACCCCCACATACAGTATACATCCAATCTATATACAATGTATATACAGCCTTGAATATGGCTATCATAGACCATATTGGGGTTTTCATTCACCCTGTGCCCCTAATAGAGACACAGGGTGATTGACACATAAGAGCCATTGGGGAAGCTGGCGCAAGGGTATTTCATACTTCCTAAGCGATTCTGAGTCCCCCGGGCCTTCCCGTTACATCTCTCCCCTTTCGGCAGGAGACTAACAGAGGGGGGAACCCCAGACGGGTTGACTCCGAAGTTAGTCCATAGGTCCCTTCTTCTAATGCCAGTATCCACACAGTACCCCAAATAAATTTCTCCAAACAGAGAATCGCTTACCCAGCCAACCTCTGCCTCTCTCAGAGAACACACCCGCCGCTGGGGAGAGGCCTGGACTGGCCCTTCTCCCTGGAGTCCTTTCTGCCGCTGGAGAGAAGACAGGGTGACTGGGCTCAGTCCGTCATGCTGTTGGGGATCTGGGTCGACTGCCCGGCATCCCTGTGGTATACAAGTGGAGACTGAAGTCCCATCCACTTGTGGTAGGTGAAAATCTCCCAGTGCTTGCAAAGCAAGGCTGACATCCTCCTGTCTCAGTGTCACACCATTTTCTGGGGTTGTGTCAGTGAGGACTGAAGTCCCATCCAATACCACAGGAACTCCCTCTTCTGTTAGTTGGGAGCCGAGGCCCGTGGCGCTCGGCTCTGTTGCCAGCTCTTCTGCTGGGTTGCTGTGAGTGGAGACCGCAGTCCCATCCACCGATATCCGCTCAAGTGGCAGTTGTGTGCAGCAGCCAGTAGCATTCTGCCCTGCTGCCAGTGATTCAGCTGGGAGTAAAAGCTTTACTGCCTCAGCTTGTTGCTGGGGAGAGGGGCCAACTGCCCCGGCTCCCTGAAACTCCACAGTGGTTTCCGGTGCTGGGCAGAGGTGGGTATCACTCTGCCCTGTTGCCAGCACTTCTGCTGGGGACTCCACACCATCTGCTCTGGTTAACTGTTGGGGGGGAGATGGCCTGCTTCTCCTCCCTGCATCTCTCGCAACCTCCTTCCGAATTCCTCTTCCATGGCGGCTGGTTCTTTAGGCGTTGTCCCCGATTGCCGTATTTGCGCCATTCTCTGCTCATGTTGCCACTCATCCTGCCGCTCGATGTCTCTAATGGCTTCCCGTATGGCGGTCTCTGATGGGTTAGCACCATACAATGCCAACCGCTGTCGCACTCGTTGCTGAAACAAATCTTCAACTGACCAGGGTCCTGCATCACCCTCCTTCGGCTGCATCGCTGGCCAGTCACTGTGGTGGTTTGGAGTGTCCCAGGAACTGGAGGGAAAATCCCACTGCTGCCAGCCAATGTAACGGCACCCCAATCTCAAGGGGTATTAATGCCGTTTACGATGTTCCCTCTCCTAGACACACATCCACTCGCTACCGATATCCACAGCTAAACAACCCTTTCCTATAGGAGCCGACCCCTCTGGAAGAAGACGAGACGCACTCTGTCTCTTCTGTAGTAGGAATCCCTTTATTAATGCCAAACATTGTAACTTTATACACAATTCAGGGCACATGATTTAACATGAACAAGGGCCCAGCTCCACCCACACATCCCAAAACTCAACACCTCATCCTGACGTCTGCTAGGCTTCAAAAGATCCCAACACAATAGAATATACGATCTCCAATACACATCTTCCCACAAAGGGTTGGCAGCCAGTCTGTCTGGCGACAACAGGTTCTAAACCCTTTACATCTTAAATCCCTTTGTATTGTAAATCCCAGTCTGCCTTTACAATACACACAAGTATAGGGTTAATTACTTCTATTCACACCAGACCTTCCCAAGTCATACTGAACAATAGAAATGCAAAACAACTTAATTCCTCACAGCAATGATACTTAACCCCCACATACAGTATACATCCAATCTATATACAATGTATATACAGCCTTGAATATGGCTATCATAGACCATATTGGGGTTTTCATTCACCCTGTGCCCCTAATAGAGACACAGGGTGATTGACACATAAGAGCCATTGGGGAAGCTGGCGCAAGGGTATTTCATACTTCCTAAGCGATTCTGAGTCCCCCGGGCCTTCCCGTTACATGGAGTAACAGGATGGCTTCTTTATTGGAACATAACCACACTAGCAAAGATGTCACCTCACATGGTAAGAAGAACACAGACAGGAAAAAGAAACCAACAAGTACAGCACTATGTGCAGGAAATACAACACATCATAGAAAAATACATAGCATAGCATATCACTGAGCATTAGCGACATCTTGTGTCCTTTTTCTGAACTGCAGTGAATATGCTAAGCTGGAAGTTTGTTGTATCTCCAACAGTTCTCAGCCCGGGGCCACGTTGGCCCGAGGCTGCATCTCTAGCGAGTAGGCCCAGTTATGATGACTGGGGCCTACAATCCTAAAGGGGATCCCAAGCTGTCCACCAAGAGGGAGGAAGCTGCTTAACGAAGGAAACTGGGGGAGGACCTGCCCTGGAGGAGACCAGCAAAGTGCTAATGTCTCGGGATAGGCCTGGTGACCTTGTTAAGAAGGGATCCACTACGTTAAAAGCCCAGCAGTTTGCCGGATCAGCTTAAAGGTTCTTTTTCTCCACAGCTGGAAGTTCAGGACTGAAATCCTGTGGCAGAGGATTCCTGGATATCCATATTTGTTCTCAAACGGTCTGTGGCAGAGACTGTTCTCATATTGGTTCGTGCATCATCCCGGCTGCTAGGCCAGGTGAGAGGGGTCTATCCAGGTGAGCAATACCCACTCAAAAGAGAGAGTGGTGAATGACTTTAGACATTTTTTTGTGTTCTGCAACGAGTACCTGAACCTTCCCCTCTCTTCTCATACCTTCTACTTTCTCTACAAGTTACTGCAGCAAAAATAATACCCAACAGTTGAAGATTTTACATCTTATGTGGACATGGACATGGCAGTTTCTACAGACTTTCTTCCCCTGACAACGAACCTAGAGGTAACGTGCAAAGCCCAAAACTTAAACCAGCAGCTCCTACGGGGGTAGTGCTACACTAGTATCCCCCAACTTGTTCACAGATTGTCTTACATGACTAGAAGGAGAGAACACAGGAAATGCCACCTGAGTGTAGTATTAGGGCACAGTTTAATGGCAAGGTAAGTAAAGCACTTACAAGATAAAAGATAAAATAAGGCTCATCTGTGTGTGGGTATGGAGGGTAACTCTCCCGGCATCCAAGACAGGCATCCACAGCCTGTAGAAGAAGCTGATGCTCTGAGCACGTAGCCTTGCCTATTTTGACTATCCAGTCGTTCTCTCCCTGATGTTCCTCTGCTTTCGGTGACGTCATTTCCCTGCGTTCCACGGGGGTTCCGGCCAACTTCCTTGTGGCCAGAGGACGGATCACGGTTTCCCTGTCATCTCTTCACATGCGTTGATGCCTGTCTTGGACACCAGGAGAGTTGCCCTCCATAGACACACACAGATGAGCCTTATTTTATCTTTCTCTCTTGTAAGTGTATTACTTACCTTGCCATTAAACTGTGCCCTAATACTACATTTAGGTGGCGCTTCCTGCGTTCTCTCCTTCTTTTCATCCTGTTTACAGAGCTGGCTTGCTCTGAGGACAGCTGCCACCTTCTATTTTTAAAACTGACCCGCATGGACTAATGGACTAACATTATTTATTGTTTTATTGCCCACCTATATGTCTGAAGTTACACTGTCTTTTGCGCTTAAAGTTATCTTTCTTTCATTCGTCTAGATGGATCATATTTTTGATCAGCCAGCGGGATATAATTTGATAATATACAAAATGATTAAAAAAACTGATTCCCCCATCCACACATTTTGAGATATATAGAGGAATCTTCCCCACTTCCATATTGTATTCTGACAGCAGGGATTCCTCCTCTGTCAGAATACACTGACCAGCGCTGAAGCTAATAGGCTGTAGTACTAATGGAAGGGAAATTTGCCAATATTCCTGTCCGAGAGAAACCGATCATTAAATCAACTTCTCTCGAGCTAGAACAGCCATAGATGGATCGAAATTTTCGATTTTTGATCCATCGATGGCCAGCTTTACTAATATGTGTTTAGGATATGATTTAATAATGTATAAAATGATAACTGGCTATCATGAACTTGAACAGTATGGAGTATTGGAAATATTAGAGCGTGGAATATGCTATATAAAAATAAATAAAGATTTCAAATAAAAATAATGTACAGAGAAGCAGCAATACAATTTAGTAAATACAGCAGAACAGGGTAAAATACATTATATGTACATATGTATTCTTAACTCTCAGTCTCCCCCAAATTGCCGAACTCCTTTTTTGTGATCTGATTCCTTTTTAGAGAATGGCTAAGTTTGTTGTCCATGATCCCACTGTATCCAGATACGTAGCCACCCTTTATGGACTATAGTATTTGCAGGGTGCATAGAGTGCACATGTCCACAACTAACATGCACTGCTTGTTACAAGCAAACAGAAGTGAGGTGGAAAAAGAGAGGTCCAGGAGCTCACAGAGGATGTTACAAGGGGTCAGAAAAACACAGAACCGATTTAATGAAAAAATTGATTTATGGGGTATTAAGTAGTGAATGTGTATACAGTATATTATTTTTGGAGAATAAGGATATCTATTAGTGTCACTTCAAGTAGAAGATACAGTTCACATGTATAATATTTCAGGTAACATTTACAATGCTATAGCACCTTTATTTCTGTGAACAAGTTTTTCGACTTGCAATTCTGTTTATTGAAAATAGTAAATCAGAATATTTTTCAAGAAGTGCTTGTAGTAAGTAGGTGGCACTGTCGGTGTTCAAATGAAATAACTTCCTGGCACACGTTACACTCGATGTCTTAGAGCTGCAAAATACCAGCTCTGTAAGTCAAACCTGGGCAGCCAAGGTGGTTATTAGTTCTTAATGCCCTAAGAACATTAACTTGTTTTTTCTGTGGGTTTGATCACTGGATGTATGCTATGCTTAGGTGTGAAAATATGATTCATGAGTCTTGAGTAAGACATAGGGTGTGTATGTGAATATCAAAGCTTCTTAAAAGGTAAGGGAGTTTTTGATTTGTATCACCAACCTGGAGGGTGGAGATTCTTGTAGAAAGCTCTGAGATAAAGCAATAGAAACACAAAGGAGGATAATGATGATCCAGTTTTCTTTTATTACTGTAACTGGCACTGACTGAGACTGAAACATTTATGATATACACATTTTAGGCTTCAAGAGTGATTAATGCAATAAAAGTGTTAGCTAAAAGGTCAGTGGTGTATTTAGGTTTTGTGCTGCCCTAGGCCTGACTAAACTCTCGCACCCCCTACTTTATATACGACGCACCCCTTCCTGTCAAGACTACACCCCTTCCTTTTTAAGACCTGCCCTGTCATTTTCATGGGAGGAGGACAGGGGGACGGGGTGGGATGAGGACAGAGGGATCGGGTGGGATGAGGACAGAGGGACTGTGTGGGATGAGGACAGAGGGACGGGGTGGGATGAGGACAGAGGGACAGAGTGGGATGAGGACAGAGGGATGGGGTGGGATGAGGACAGAGGGACGGGGTGGGATGAGGACAGAGGGATGGGGCGGGATGAGGACAGTGGGACGGGGTGGGATGAGGACAGAGGGACGGGGTGGGATGAGGACAGAGGGACAGAGCATCTTTTAATTTGGGGGGAGAGGGTGGTATGGGGATATGTGCTGGGGAGTGATTTGAGAGGGGAGAGGATATGTGCTAGTGGGGGGGGATCAGACCCCCCCACTAGCACATATCTTCTTCCCTCTCAAATCACTCCCCAGCACATATACCCATACCACCCTCTCCCCTCCCATCACTTCATTAGTTCACCTCTTATCTGCATGCCCCCCTCCTTCCCTTCTGGTTACTGTGTCCTCTCTCACTGAAGTTGTCTCACATTCCAGCAGTACGGCTCTCTTACTGACTGAAGTTGTGTCGTCTCTCCTCGGCTTCTCCTCCTGGCTGTGTACACAGAAACATTGAGCCGAGAAGGAGGGGGGAGCCAAAGAGTGACTGTGTGCGATGTCAGTGGACAGAGAGAGGGATGGTTGCTCTGTAAATCTGATCGTCGCTGCGGGCCCCCGGGCGGCAGATGTCCCGGGTGACCGCGCCAGCGCATCCTAGACTGACCAATTACCGGAGCTCAGTGCCAAAACTTGTCGTGGCACTGAGCTCCGGGATTCAGCTGGGCGGCCCTCCGTGTCGCCCTAGGCCTGGGCCTTGTTGGCCTAGGCCATAATACAGCACTGTAAACAGTGGTACTCTCGCTCTGTCAGCTGGAGCTTGGTAACTTAAAGAGACAACTTACTGCGGCTAACACTGTTCGGCTGATCCGTAGCTGATGAATGGAAAGTGTAAAAATGGTGGTGCTGTGCTGTAAGATGACTAATGAAAATATATAAGTGACACAGTATCTTTATGTAGCGGGTATACACTTTTCTCTCTATTTAAAACTGGCAGAGACACCAGCAGTGTGCAGTTCCTTGCGGCCCAGCAGGTGGCACTGTCGCCCTGGGCTGGGGTTGAACCATTGCTGTGTGCCGTGCCTCCTTTTTGTCCTCCCTCGGCAGCGGTATAGTGGGGCGGGGAACCCGCCGTGCTTGCTGGGAGAGGGTATAAAGGGGCCGGCCATCTTTGTCATGGGGTTCGAGTCCGAGGCACCTTCAGCTTGAGGGCGGTGATTCGTGTCGGTCCTCTAGGCGGCCTAGGCCTAGAGGACGTCCGGAGGTCGTGTTCTATGTCAGGCACCTTCAGCCTGGGGTGAGGTACTCGGATGGAGGTCTGGAGCTCAGTGCCCAACACTGAGTTCCGCAAGGGAAGGAGGTCCTAGGGAACCCAGGGATTGGGTACCCAAATCCAGAAGGCGTAATGGACCGGGGGGAGATACTCACTTGAAGACCGGGTGCAGCAGATTGCCAGTGACGGGTGAGCGTCCCATCGGAGACCGCCTGGAAGGAACCCCCCCCTCCGCTTGGAGACCTCAACCCACTTTCAGGGAGGAAAGTGGAGAGTTAATTGTGTCTGGGCCTACTCGCATCCACACCTCCTTGTTTGTTCTGTTCTTTAAGGGAGTCTAACTGATTGTGCTGTTTACTCGAGAAGAATAAAGGAGTGTTGGACTTTAATGGTGTGGGGCTCTTTTCTGGTGGACATTGTTCAAGGTAACTCCAGGTGCACAACACTGACCCGAAGGTAGAGAAAGAACTTTGCTTACGCCGTTCAGACGTCTGTGGTGAAGGCTTGGCGTGGTGACCCCGCTCTCTCCCCTCTAAGGTACCCCTAGACAAGAGAAAGACGAGCTGATGCAAAGAGGGGAGTGAGGAGGCCGCTACATTTAGTTTAAGGTGCAAGTGCAAATAACATTAATGTGCAAAGGAAATGATTCAACAGAGGAATCACAAATATAGAGTAAATTGATGAGAATCATAATGAGCAAATAGTTGAAACAGTGCAATGAAATGAAAGTGCAAAATGATAAATGCAGAAATGTCTGATGTGCCAACCTAGGCACAAATACCAAACAACAAGTGAAAATGCATACCGTATATACTCGAGTATAAGCCGAGTTTTTCAGCACATTTTTTTGTGCTGAAAATGCCTCCCTCGGCTTATACTCGAGTTTGTGTCCATCTTCAACTTTGTGCGCCTGATCCCGGCCAGCCGTAAGTCCCACCCCGTCCCTGGACCCCAAACTTGGCACACATGTAGCTCCCCTCTTTCTCTACAAGTGTGCAAAGTTTGTTGTCCGGGGGACTTACGGCCGGGGAGCACGAGAAAGAACTTTGCTTACACCGTTCAGACGTCTGTGGTGAAGGCTTGGCGTGGTGACCCCACTCTCTCCCCTCTAAGGTACCCCTAGACAAGAGAAAGATGAGCTGATGCAAAGAGGGGAGTGAGGAGGCCGCTACACGTGGGGGCTCGTCCGGGATAGTGTTTGTGTACTACAGAATTGAACGTGTCTACCCGGAGGAGTTACGAGTAGGCAGGCCTTCATTGGCCGAAGTGCATCCCTGCTCGAAGTCGTGGACATGACCCAATGAAGGGAAAGGCCCACGCAGAAGAGAGCGAGGAAAGGAGGAGCTCAGCCGTGTGAAGGACTACACGTGGGGGCTTCTATTTGCACTGCGCCACCAGGCACACCCCCACCGTTTAGTTCGTGGGCGTGACTCAGAAGAAAAAAAATAAAAGCCCTCGAACTGGAGCAAAGGGGAGGAGTCCAATACGTGTGAAGGACTACACGTGGGACGTTGGCACAAAAACCTTGCAGTGTGTGATGGATCAGCAACAGGTCACCATGTTCGGACATACATTGTGGATCCCGGTTCACCCTTCTACCATGACACTGACTGCTGCTGCTCCGGTAACAGATACGAGGATCCAGCTAAAGCCAAGGGGTCGATTCGCCCTGTACTCATGCATGGACGTTGAGGCCCTGGATGTGATTTGTCCCGGCTGTTCGGGACTAGTGTGCCAATTGAAGCCGTTCGGGCGATGCGAGGCCTGTGGGGAGTTCTTTTTTGAAGTGGATCCAGCGGTTGAGAAGCCGAGAACCATTTACCCTGGCCGTGCTGCAGGCAACACCACTCAAAGAGGAGGAATCACTGCTTTGACAGCCATCCCTGCGCACACTGCAGCGACCGCAGAGGAGGTCGTGAAAACTCAACGGGAGAAATCCAAGGATGCTGACTCGGTCACCACTGTCTCGCACCGTCCACCACCAAAGAGAAAGACCGGTATGGTAGCCCGACCAGCGGTTGTGGTGGACCATCTCGCCCGCTTACGCCCGGCCCGGATGGATCCGTCGGCAGGAGTCCCGGACGTCCAGCTTCAAGTAAAGTCCGAGGTAAGCCAGGTGGAGAGATTTGGTGTGTGGGAAGAGGTAAACACTCAGTCTCCACTACAGGGTACCTGCCCGCGGAGGAGTGTGACACCTCTGACCTGGAGTCGCTCTCGGATATGGGAGACGACGTTGCTATTGACGAACTGTTTGCAGAAAAGGGCTGGAACAAAGTACCTCTCGTCTCATCCCGCAGAACCAGGGATCCACCCATATCTACAGGGGATAGTACACCCCGGGTGGAGGCACCAGCGCCTGAAGAGGGGTCCCGTCCCCAGCCTGCCTCTACATCCCCGGTATCACCTACACCTAAGACCGGAGAAAAGAGACTGCTGTTGTGGGCACCTATGCCCAGATCAGATGTGATCAAGGTCCCTCGCCACCCGGACTCAATAGTTTTGCCTGGCGAAGGGGACAGAGCTACTATGCCTCCTTTGGCCAGACTACAACGCCTATTTGGTCAGAAGGTAGTGGAGTTGGGACTTTAATTGAGGTATAGGGGTATAATAAATGAAATAAGATAAATAACTTGGATGTCATGGTTCCCTCTAAATTGGCATGATACGGTATAAGTAAACCAGTAATCACAATACGTTTATGATACAGAAAGGTAATCACAAAGGAACAATTCATAATCATCATTAATTTAATAACACATGATTAATTGGGGAACATAATTAATGACATAAAAACATAGTAATAAATAAATCAATGAATAATAAATATGTAAATAATAACAACATGATCAACACATATGTAATTGATAAATAATGATATGGGCTGATGTAGAGCATCCGAGGATGTGAACTCTACGCGTTTCATGGTCGCCTACCACTCATCAGGATGCATGAAAGTAATCTAAAATGAAAAAAATGGAAAGATTTGTTGTGGTAGTTTCTGGGGATCCACTAGTCCCCATAGACAAACCCAATGCAGTAAAAAAAGGGGGGAAGAAAAAAAAATGGGGGAAGAAAAAATTTAGCAATATTATACCTTGCTAAACAGCCCGTGTACTGAGACCTTAGTTGGGGAAAGGCCTGGAAGGTGATACCGCATACGATGTCTCACCCGGGGTTGAGGCGGGAGATCCGCTAGCCATGACGCCGAAGAGCAGAGATCCGACCCCGCCCCCCGTCATGAAGGCGGGTGGGGGGGAACGGAGCTGAGCTGATCGCAACCCCGGAAGTAGAGAACAGGGACAGCCGGACACCACCAAACTCAACCCCAAGGGTCAAATCACACGGGATTCAGGATCAAACTGATATAGGCACTAGGTGGAAGGGATAATATTGGTAGATTAAATAGAGAAAAATTACATATTACATATTATTTAGGGATGGAGGTATTCTGGTATGCTTTTAGGCTGGGATGGGTCTCAATCTCCCTTTTCTCTTTATTTGGTCAGAAGGTTGCTGCAGAGTACGGAGTCATGGGGGGCAGACCCATCGCTCGCCGCAAGCCACCATGCCAGGATAGAATGCTTTATACTGATTGGATAAGTCTGTATGAAGATGGAAAAAATGAAGGTATGAGAAATATGTCAATGTGAAGATATAATGAAGTGTGGTGAAAGTGAAAAACTATGTGAATGCGTGAAGAAAGTAAAAGAAAGCTGTTGCATGATAAATAAATAATAAGGTGCTGACATGGTGAGAGTGTAATTTGATGCATCTGCATATCAAATGCACATGAAGGAGCATAGCCATACATAGATGGTATATAAGTGAATAAGGGAAAATAGAAAGTTTTGTAGAATGAAAGTAAACAAGTGTGTGTGTGTGTGAAAGTATAAATGTAAGTGTAAATGTATGTCAGTATATATTGATGTATGTGCATAAACAAATGTACAATGTGTGTATGTAAGGACCCATAGAGTTAACTAAATGCATGGCTGGGTTGAAAATATATGACGGGGACGATGTCAAATGTCCCATTTACCTGAGCTTCCAGAGGCTGAACAAGCAGATGGTGTCACTCTGGAATGGTGGCCGGCAGAGAGAGAGAGCGGTGCACCACCCACTGTTATATACAGCCCCCTGGTCCTGGGCGGAGCCCCGCCAACGTCATGTGTTATCTCGCAAATGCTGGGGTCCATCCAATCCCCTGCAAGGCGAGAGATGGAACCAGCGCGCCATGGTGAAGCGGCGTCAAACCACGCCGGACACCAGGCATGCTGAACATGACGCCGAAGAGCCGAGATCCGACCCCGCCCCCCTACCATGAAGGCGGGTGGGGGGAACGGAGCTGAGCTGATCGCAACCCCGGAAGTAGAGAACAGGGACAGCCGGACACCACCAAACTCAACCCCAAGGGTCAAATCACACGGGATTCAGGATCAAACTGATATAGGCACTAGGTGGAAGGGATAATATTGGTAGATTAAATAGAGAAAAATTACATATTACATATTATTTAGGGATGGAGGTATTCTGGTATGCTTTTAGGCTGGGATGGGTCTCAATCTCCCTTTTCTCTTTATTTGGTCAGAAGGTTGCTGCAGAGTACGGATGGGAGTATCCATACTTGTCCAAGGAGTTACTCTATGAGGTGGAAGTGTGCTGGGAGCGCTGGTACAATGACTTTGTGTGGACCTTCAGATTCCACACGCCCGCAGGTACCTGGCGTGTTCTCCCAAGGCCTCTCAGCGTTTTAAGGACTGCAAGGCAGAGTGGATGTTGGGATGGCACATACATGCAGACAAGGTGCTGATCCGGCGCAAGGAAGGGGAAGATGTAGAATATCATCTGGAGACCATGGACCAGAACTTGAAGCCACTTGTTCTGCCGCATCCCCGCTTCTACCTGTAGGAGAGAAAAGACTCCGTTCTTGTTGTATGCTGCTGAACTTTCTGGGGCCGTTGTCCTTGTTACCCAGAGGAATGAAGGACTGTTCCTGTTTGTTCTTCACTTTCCAGCAAGAGATCATGGACTCTGGGGTAGATAGGGCTCAAGAGAGGAAGAAGAGTTAACACTTTTCACACACTCACTCTTTGGAGAAAAGGGATTTCTTCCCGGAGAAGTTTATTTTCTCTCACACGAATACATGTGTCAGGGTTTATGTGTGATAATTTTCTTTATTTTCCCTCTGCAGGAGAACATCCCATCAAGACCACTGAGTATGGGGTGGGTCTTAGTCAGGATGGGTGGGAAAAGTATAATGTGAATATGTGATTCAAAAGTTATGGGTAAATGTTGTTGTTTCCCTTCCCTTTTATATAGGGCTCAGACACAATTACTCCAGTTGATCAAGTTTTTCAAAAAGTTTTATTTTTGTGCAATTTATAGTTGGTTTCTGGACCGGACTATGTCAGCCAGTGTCAAACCACCTGGGGGAGAGTGTAGCGGGTATACACTTTTCTCTCTATTTAAAACTGGCAGAGAAACCAGCAGTGTGCAGTTCCTTACGGCCCAGCAGGTGGCGCTGTCGCCCTGGGTTGGGGTTGAACCATTGCTGTGTGCCGTGCCTCCTTTTTGTCCTCCCTCGGCAGCGGTATGGTGGGGCGGGGAACCCGCCATGCCTGCTGGGAGAGGGTATAAAGGGGCCGGCCATCTTTGTCACGGGGTTCGAGTCCGAGGCACCTTCAGCCTGAGGGCGGTGGTTCGTGTCAGTCCTCTAGGCGGCCTAGGCCTAGAGGACGTCCGGAGGTCGTGTTCCATCAAGGCACCTTCAGCCTGGGGTGAGGTACTCGGATGGAGGTCTGGAGCTCAGTGCCCAACACTGAGTTCCGCGAGGGAAGGAGGTCCTAGGGAACCCAGGGATTGGGTACCCGAATCCGGAAAGCGTAATGGACCGGGGGGAGATACTCACTTGAAGACCGGGTGCAGCAGATTGCCAGTGACGGGTGAGCCTCCCATCGGAGACCGCCTGGAAGGAAACCCCCCCTCCGCTCGGAGACCTCAACCCACTTTTAGGGAGGAAAGTGGAGAGTTCATTATGTCTGGGCCTACTCGCATCCACACCTCCTTGTTTGTTCTGTTCTTTAAGGGAGTCTAACTGATTGTGCTGTTCACTCGAGAAGAATAAAGGAGTGTTGGACTTTAATGGTGTGGGGCTCTTTTCTGGTGGACATTGTTCAAGGTAACTCCAGGTGCACTGACCCGAAGGTAGAGAAAGAACTTTGCTTACGCCGTTCAGACGTCTGTGGTGAAGGCTTGGCGTGGTGACCCCGCTCTCTCCCCTCTAAGGTACCCCTAGACAAGAGAAAGACGAGCTGATGCAAAGAGGGGAGTGAGGAGGCCGCTACATTTAGTTTAAGGTGCAAGTGCAAATAACATTAATGTGCAAAGGAAATTATTCAACAGAGGAATCACAAATATAGAGTAAATTGATGAGAATCATAATGAGCAAATAGTTGAAACAGTGCAATGAAATGAAAGTGCAAAATGATAAATGCAGAAATGTCTGATGTGCCAACCTAGGCACAAATACCAAACAACAAGTGAAAATGCATACCGTATATACTCGAGTATAAGCCGAGTTTTTCCAGCACATTTTTTTGTGCTGAAAATGCCTCCCTCGGCTTATACTCGAGTTTGTGTCCATCTTCAACTTTGTGCGCCTGATCCCGGCCAGCCGTAAGTCCCACCCCGTCCCTGGACCCCAAACTTGGCACACATGTAGCTCCCCTCTTTCTCTACAAGTGTGCAAAGTTTGTTGTCCGGGGGACTTACGGCCGGGGAGCACCGATTTTTCAAATCCGGGTACCCCTTCCATAGACTCCAATGTTAAACTGTAATTTCTACGGTGATTTTGGGGACCCATTACCAGCCGGCCCTAGATCCTCTGGCCCCCAAACATGGCACACATGTAGCCCCACTTTTCATCTACAAGTGTACAAAGTTTTTTGTCCAGGTGACCTACGACCGGGGAGCACCGATTTTTCAAATCCGAGCACCCCTTCCATAGACTCCTATGTTAAACGTCAGTCTAGTCACACAGCGCCGGAGATCAGGTAGGGAGATTGGGCACAGTGAGGCATGAGCACAGTGAGGCATGGGCTCAGTGAGGCATTGGCACAGTAAGGCACAGTGAGGCATGGACACAGTGAGGCAAAGTGAGGCACAGTGAGGCATGCAGATGGACACCCTAGGCTTATACTCGAGTCAATACGTTTTCCCATTTTTTTGTGTTAAAATTAGGTGCCTCGGCTTATATTTTGGTCGGCTTATACTCGAGTACATACAGTAAATCATTCTAAAGTTGATGAATGAGTGATGATTCCCTTCACCATGGACAGTGAATAAATGGCTGATGCTTAGCCAATCCAATGTGATGACACCTCAGTGTACACTAGCCTCTCACCTTACCTAGGTTGGCACATCGGACATTTTTGAATTCTCACTTTTTGATTGTAATAAAATGAAAGTGCAATATGATTAATATCCAATGTGCCAGCCTAGGCACAAATACCAAACAACAACTGAAAATGCATACATTTTTCTACTTATATGCTGTTATCTTACAGCAGTAAAGGTGAGAGGCTAGAGTACACTGTGGTGTCATCACATTGTATTGGTAATGAAGTTTGGAGGTGGGAACATCATGGTGTGGGGCTGTTTTTCAGCGTACGGTACTGGCAAACTTCATATCATTGAACGAAGGATGAATGGAAAAATGTACCAAGACATTCTTGTTAATAATCTGCTGCCATCTACCAGGATGATGAAGATGAAACGAGGGTGGACATTTCAGCAAGACAATGATCCCAAACACAAAGCCAAGAGAACTCTCAGTTGGTTTCAAAGAAAGAAAATAAAGCTGCTAGAATGGCCCAGACTTGAATCCAATAGAAAATCTATGGAGAGTAGTGATGAGCCGAACACCCCCGGGGTCAGTTCGCACCAGAACCCGCGAACGGACCGAAAGTTCGCACGAACTTTAGAACCCTATTAAATACAATGGATGCGAACGTTCGAAATCTAAAGTGCTAATTATAACGACTATTATGCATGTTATTGTCCTAAAAAGGGTTTGGGAACCCGGGTTCTGCACCAGGGGACATGTATCAATGCAAAAAGAAGTTTTAAAAACTGCCGTTTTTCTGGAGCAGTCATTTTAATGATGCATAAAGTGAAAAAAAAAAAGTCAAATATTCCTTTAAATATCGTACCTGGGGGGTGTCTAAAGTATGCCTGTGAAGTGCCACATGTTTCCCGTGTTTAGAACTGTCCCTGCACAAAATTACATTTCTAAAGGAAAAAAAGCCATTTAAAACTGCTTGCGGCTTTAATGTAATGTCTGGTACCGGTAATATGGATGAAAATCTTTAAGAAAAATGGCATAGCTACCCCATCACACCCCCCCCCCCCTACCCCAGCCCATTACCAGCCCCTTTGGGTCTAGTATGGATATTAAGGGGAACCCCGCACACAAAATAAAAAAGGCCCTATATACTCTGAACAGCCGTATACAGGCGGTGCATACAAGACAGGGACTGTAGGTTTGTTCTTATGTAGAATCTGTTTGTAATTTTGAACAGGTACATTGTTTAAGTGTAGCTCCAGCCAAAAAATATATTTTTAAGCTTTTTGGAAAACATAGGGAAGGGTTATCACCCCTGTAACATTTGTTTTGCTGTCTGTGCAGTGTGCACCTGTTCAGAACAGTTCACCTCACTTTCCGTCCTAATGACAAATGTTTTTTGAAAATTTGGGGTTTTTATTGAAACAAGAATTGGTGATAAAGAATCAGTGGAGAGGAGACACTTTTTTTCCCATATTAACTCTTACAGGAGAGAATATGCCTTCCTAGGGGTAGATTTCCTCTCACTTCCTGTTGTATCCTTCCGTTTGCAAGGAGGAGTCGTTTGTAAGTTGGATGTTTGAAAGTAGGGGCCTGCCGTATATACTCAGCTGAAATTTGCCCCTTACATGTTGGTGTTGCCACAACACTGTGAGCCCTCACAGTTACTCTTGGTGGGCGCATGAATGGGCCCTGCTGTGAATTATTAGATCAAGAATTGTAATTGCATGCCCCTGTTGAACAGGGGCTGAAAAATTGGGCCTTTGGTGGTGGTGGTGGTGGTGGTGTTGACACAACACTGTAAGGCCTCACAGTTAGTCTTGGTGGGCGCAGGAATGGGCCCTGCTGTGAATTATTAGATCAAGAATTGTAATTACATGCCCCTGTTGAACAGGGGCTGAAAAATTGGGCCTTTGGTGGTGGTGGTGGTGGTGGTGTTGACACAACACTGTAAGGCCTCACAGTTAGTCTTGGTGGGCGCAGGAATGGGCCCTGCTGTGAATTATTAGATCAAGAATTGTAATTACATGCCCCTGTTAAACAGGGGCAGAAAAATTGAGCCTTAGGCACTGGTGCCACAACACTGCAACCCCTCACAGATACTGTACTTGGAACACAGCAATGAGCCCTGTTGCAAAGTATTGCATCAAAAATTGTAATTACATGCCCCTGTTAAACAGGGGCTGAAAAATTGGGCCTTAGCCACTGGTGCTGGTGCCACGACACTGCAACCACTCCCAGATACTCTAGTTGGAGTGCAGGAATAAGCCCTGCTGCAAAGCATTGCATAAAAAATTGTAATAACACACCCCTGTTAAACAGGGGCTGAAAAATTGGGCCTTAGCCACTGGTGGCGGCACCCAGAAACAAAAATGTTCTTCCAAGCTATCATCGTCAATCGGATCATTGAGGAGGAGGAGGATAGTCAGTCAACATAACAGGACAAACTCTCAGCATCAGCATCAGTCTTGAAGGGATGTGACATTTGAAAATAAATTAGTCTGTTATATCAGCTTCAGGTGTTTGGTAGCTGGTGGTGATCCAAGACTGGTTCATCTTTATGAAGGTCAGTCGAACAACAGAGTCGGTGGACAGGCGCACCCTGTGATCCGTGACAAATCCTCCAGCAGCACTGAATGTGCGTTCTGAAAGAACGCTGGATGCAGGACAGGCCAGTAGCTCAATTGCATACTGTGCAAGCTCTGGCCAGTGATCCATCCTCAAGACCCAGTAAGCCAGAGGATTTTCGGTGGGGAAGGTGTCCAAGTCTGACCTTGCCCCTAGGTATTCCTGCACCATGTATATCAGACGCTGGCGATGTTTGCTGGAACCGATCTTACCTTGGGGCTGCGGACTAAAGAATTGTCTGAACGCTTCGGTCAGACGGCCACCTTCCCCACCGCTCCTTCTTTGACTGACCGAAGCCTCAGCAACTCATTGTCCAAGACCAGGAGTTTGTAACCTCCCAGTCTCTGGGAACGCGTTGCACAGACCTTTCTGCAAGGCCTCCCGGAGTTGTCTCATCCTCTGCTCCCTCTGTGACGGTAAGATAAGGTCCGCAACCTTACCCTTGTACCGTGGATCAAGGAGAGTGGCCAGCCAGTAATGGTCCCTCTCCTTGATCCGAAGAATATGAGGATCCTTCCGCAGACTTTGCAGGATCAGGGAGGCCATGCAGCGTAGGTTAGCTGAGGCATTCAGTCCGGAGTCCTCTGGGTCATTAAGGACGACATGATCCGCAGCCACCTCCTCCCAGCCACGTACAAGTCCACTGGTTTCTTGGGACTGTAAATCATCCCTAAAAGACTGCTGCTGATGATGCTGAGTGCCAGGCTCCACCTCCATGCTGACACAATCCTCCTCCTCCTCCTCCTCCTCTTCTTCCTGTGCGATGGGTGGGACAGAAGGAACACTGTCTGGGTAAAGGGGGCCTTGAGAGGCAAGGAAGTCCTCCTCTTCCTGCCTCTGTTCTGCCTCAAGTGCCCTGTCCATTATTCCATGCAGCGTATGTTCCAACAGGTGGACAAGAGGTACAGTGTCACTGATGCATGCACTGTCACTGCTCACCATCCTCGTGGCCTCCTCAAATGGTGCCAGGACAGTGCATGCATCCCTGATCATGCCCCACTGGCGTGGTGAAAAAAACCCGAGCTCCCCTGACCCTGTCCTGGTGCCGTAGTCGCACAGGTACTCATTGATGGCCCTCTGCTGCATGTGCAGCCGCTGCAGCATGGCCAACGTTGAGTTCCACCTGGTGGGCATGTCACATATAAGGCGGTTCTTGGGCAGGTTCAACTCCTTTTGCAGCTCAGCCAGGCGAGCACTGGCATTATAAGATCTGCGGAAATGCACACAGACTTTCCTGGCCTGCCTCAGGACATCCTGTAAGCCCGGGTACCTGCCCAAGAACCGGTGCACCACCAGGTTAAGGACGTGAGCCACACAGGGCACATGGGTCAGTTGTCCCTGTCGGAGAGCGGAGAGGAGGTTGGTGCCATTGTCGCAAACTACCATTCCTGGCTTAAGCTGGCGTGGCGTCAACCACCTCTCGGCCTGCCCCTGCAGAGCAGACAGAACCTCTGCCCCAGTGTGGCTCCTGTCCCCCAAACACACCAGCGCAAGCACGGCATGGCATCTTTTTGCCTGCGTACTTGCGTAGCCCCTTGAATGCCTACGGAGCACCGCTGGTTCCGAGGACAAAGCACAGGAAGAGGCCACGGAGGAAGAAGAAGAGGAGGGGGTGGAGGACAGAGGTGTGTCACAACCAGTAGTAGCATTTTGGAGGCGTGGCGGTGGAACAACCTCCAACACTACTGCACCTTGTCCTGCATCCTTCCCAGCTGCCAAAAGAGTGACCCAATGGGCCGTGAAAGAAAGGTAACGTCCCTGTCCATGCCTGCTGGACCATGAGTCAGTGGTAATATGCACCTTACCGCTGACCGCCCTGTCCAGCGAGGCCAAGACATTGCCTTCCACATGCCGGTAGAGAGCCGGAATCGCCTTCCGTGAGAAAAAGTGGCGTTTGGGAACCTGCCACTGAGGAACCGCACATTGCACAAACTCACGGAAGGGGGCCGAGTCTACCAACTGAAAAGGCAGCAGTTGAAGTGCTAGCAATTTAGCCAAGCTAGCATTCAACCGCTGGGCATGTGGATGGCTGGGAGTGAACTTCTTTTGATGGTCCAGCAGCTGGGGCAGGGAAATTTGCCTGCTAGAATCGGACGTTGGTGTACTGCTAGCAGAGTGCCCGCAAGTACTTGGCTGTGACACACCTAATTCTACACCTTCATTCCTCTCAGAGCAGGTTTCAGAGAGGACTGAAGGTATAGTGGGGTTGGAGATCCCAGCTGATGCGGTGCAAGAAGAGGTCAGCTTTGTTCTTTGGTGTGGGTCTTTAAGGTAGGCTTGCCAACGAGCTGCATGGCAGGTCAACATATGTCTGGTCAAGCATGTGGTGCCCAAGCGGGTGATGTTTTGGCCACGCGATATACGCTTGAGACATATTTTGCAAACAGCAGCTGTGCGATCTGATGCACTCGACTCAAAAAAGGCCCACACCAAAGAACTTTTTGAATAACGGGCAGAGGCAGCGCCCTGCACAGGCGGAGCTCTGCGGTGTGATTCCGTCGGTGTGCTGCCCTTACGCTGGCCCCCGAGGGCATCCTGCCTCGTTGGAGATGTGCCTCCTCCTCATCCTCCTCCTCCTCCTCTCTCCTATTAGGCACCCATGTGGAGTCAGTGACCTCATCATCCCCTCCCTCCTCATCACTGGAGCCAATCTGGCAGTATGCTGCAGCTGCTGGAACAGATTGGTGTCCTTCTTTAGCATCCCCTCCCTCTGCTCTCACGCTACTGCCTTCCTCTAGCTGGGTATCATCATCAGACCCTTCGAAACGCTGGGCATCCTCCTGGAGCATGTACCCAACACTGTGCTCAAACAGTTCGGGGGACTCCTTAGAAGGACATGGTTGGTCTAGGGAAGGAGTGACTGATGATGACATTGATACCAGGGAAGAGGACGCTTTGGCAGCTGCTTTGCCAGTACCCTGAGCCTGGGTGAGAGAGGATGAGGAGGATGAGGAGGGCTTGGTCATCCACTCTACCAAGTCTTCGGCATGATGCGGCTCAACACTTCCAGCTGCCGAAAAGAAGGACAAGCGTGTCCCATGGCCACGTGCTGATGGCGATGCACCGCGTCCACGACCAGCACTGTTGTCTCTAGACACAGAGCCTGCTTAACCACTTTTTTTGGCTCCTGACTGTCTGCCTCTCCTTGTTTGCCTTCCAGACATTCTAATGGCCTGCAGGGAAATGGGAAAAGCAGCAATACAGGCTAAGTTAAGGAGTAATATGGTCAGGAGGCACACTCCGCCCGCTGTAAGTGCCGCAAAATCCTGTTGGTGTAACACACCAGGAAAAAGCAGCAATACAGGCTAAGTTAAGGTGTAATATGGTCAGGAGGCACACTCCGCCCGCTGTAAGTGCCGCAAAATCCTGTTTGTGTAACACACCAGGAAAAAGCAGCAATACAGGCTAAGTTAAGGTGTAATATGGTCAGGAGGCACACTCCGCCTGCTGTAAGTGCCGCAAAATCCTGTTTGTGTAACACACCAGGAAAAAGCAGCAATACAGGCTAAGTTAAGGTGTAATATGGTCAGGAGGCACACTCCGCCCGCTGTAAGTGCCGAAAATCCTGTTTGTGTAACACACCAGGAAAAAGCAGCAATACAGGCTAAGTTAAGGTGTAATATGGTCAGGAGGCACACTCCGCCCGCTGTAAGTGCCGCAAAATCCTGTTTGTGTAACACACCAGGAAAAAGCAGCAATACAGGCTAAGTTAAGGTGTAATATTGTCAGGAGGCACACTCCGCCCGCTGTAAGTGCCGCAAAATCCTGTTTGTGTAACACACCAGGAAAAAGCAGCAATACAGGCTAAGTTAAGGTGTAATATGGTCAGGAGGCACACTCCGCCCGCTGTAAGTGCCGCAAAATCCTGTTTGTGTAACACACCTGGAAAAAGCAGCAATACAGGCTAAGTTAAGGTGTAATATGGTCAGGAGGCACACTCCGCCCGCTGTAAGTGCCGCAAAATCCTGTCGGTGTAACACACCAGGAAAAAGCAGCAATACAGGCTAAATTAAGGTGTAATATGGTCAGGAGGTACACTCCGCCCGCTGTAAGTGCCGCAAAATCCTGTTGGTGTAACACACCAGGAAAAGGCAGCAATACGGGCTAACTTCAGGTGTATAATGTGCAGGAGGCTTAGCAACAATGACACTGACACTGTCCCCTGCCTATCCTTCTCTCTCCCTGCACACAAGGTTTATCAAAGTATATGACACTGACACTCTCCCTGCCTATCCTTCTCTCTCCCTGCACACAAGGTTTAGCAAAGAATATGACACTGACACTGTCCCCTGCCTATCCTTCTCTCTCCCTGCACACAAGGTTTATCAAAGTATATGACACTGACACTCTCCCTGCCTATCCTTCTCTCTCCCTACACACAAGGTTTAGCAAAGAATATGACACTGACACTCTCCCTGCCTATCCTTCTCTGTCCCTACACACAAGGTTTAGCAAAGAAGAGATTTGACAAGATTTGACACTGTCCCTGCCTATCCTTCACTTTTCCTGCTCCGGAACACACTACACAAGGCCGCCGCGCTGGCGGCCTTTTATAGTGTGGGGCGTGTACTAAACCCCCTCAGCTATAATTGGCCACAGGCATCCAGCCTGTGGCCAATCATTGCTCTCCTCGCTGCTGGCGCTGTGATTGGCCAAGCATGCAGGGTCACAGTGCATGCTTGGCCAATCACAGTGCCGGGATTACACTGCGATGGCGCAGTGTATTGTGGGCCGTTCGCGTCACTCGAATTTGGCGCGAACAGCCCAAATCGTTCGTTGTTCGCCGAACGCGCGAACAGCCGATGTTCGAGTCGAACCTATGTTCGACTCGAACACCGAGCTCATCCCTAATGGAGAGAACTAAAGATCAGAGTTCATAGCAGAGGCCCACTGAACCTTCAATATTTGAAGACTGTTTGTGTGGAAGAATGGGCAAACATCACACCGGAACAATGCATGTGGCTAATTTCTCCATACAGGATACAGGAGGCATCTTGAAGCTGTCATTACCAACTAAGGATTTTGTACGAAGTATTAAATGAATTTCAGTGAGCGTGTTCAATACTTTTCGCTGTGTTATCCCATTTTATTACATATACCGTATATACTCGAGTATAACCCGACCCGAATATAAGCCGAGGCACCTAATTTTACCACAAAAAAATGGGAAAACGTATTGACTCGAGTATAAGCCTAGGGTGTCCATCTGCATGCCTCACTGTGCCTCACTTTGCCTCACTGTGTCCATGTGCATGCCTCAATGTGCCTCACTGTGTCCATGCCTCACTGTGCCTCACTGTGGCCATGCCTCACTGTGCCCATGCCTCACTGTGCCCATGCCTCACTGTGCCCATGCCTCACTGTCACTGTGCCCATGCCTCACTGTGTCGATGCCTCACTGTGCCCAATCTCCCTACCTGATCTCCGGTGCTGTGTGACTAGACTGACGTTTAACATGGGAGTCTATGGAAGGGGTGCCCGGCTTTGAAAAATCGGTGCTCCCAGCCGTAGGTCCCCTGGACAACAAACTTTTCACACATGTAGATGAAGAGTGGGGCTACATGTGAGCCAAGTTTGGGGTCAAGGGGACCTAGGGCCGGCCGATACCTGGTCCCCAAAATCACCAGAGAAATTACCGTTTAACATAGGAGTCTATGGAAGGGGTGCCCGGCTTTGAAAAATCGGTGCTCCCCGGCCGTAGGTCCCCCGGACAACAAACTTTGCGCACTTGTAGAGGAAGAGTTAAATGTGTGCCAAGTTTGGGATCCAGGGGACCTACGGCTGGCTGGGATCAGGCGCACAAAGTTGAACATGGACACAGACTCGAGTATAAGCTGAGGTGGGCATTTTCAGCACAAAAAAATGTGCTGAAAAACTCGGCTTATACGAGTATATACGGTAGCTTCATTTCTGAACGTTTTTGTTTTGGTTTCTTTTTATGTATGATTGCATAGGTTGTTACTGGCAAATGGTGAAAATTTCATGTCAATAGCACCTTTAGAAATATATTTACCTAGAAAAAAGAAGACACGTTCAATACGTATTTTACCCGCTATATATACAGTGCCTTAAAGTATTCACACGCCTTGAAATTTTCCACATTTTGTCATGTTACAACCAAAAACATAAATGTATTTTGTTGGGATTTTATGTGATAGACCAACACAAAGTGGCACATCATTGTGGAGTGGAAGGAAAATGATAAATGTTTTTCAACATTTTTTACAAATAAATATGTGAAAAGGTGTGGCATGCAATTGTATTCAACCCCCTTTACTCTGATACCCCTAACTAAAATCTAGTGGAAAAAATTGCCTTCAGAAGTCACCTAATTAGTAAATAGAGTCTACCTGTGTGTAATTTAATCTCAGTATAAATACAGTTCTGTGAAGCCCTCAGAGGTTTGTTAGAGAACCTTAGTGAACTAGCTCATTATGAAATACTTACCTTAGATCGAAGCTGGTGCAGCGGTCCCTGTACACCGCTGTGACCAGCGACCAGTGTTGCCAACATACCAGTTTGAAATCTACTGACACGACACCCAAGATTTACTTGCACGGTCAAGTTTTTACTGGCAGTTACAAAAGTTACAAAATTACAGTTTTAAGTGCAAATTCCAGTATTTAGGCTTTGTACAATATGCAATTAGCAATGTGATTTAAGGTAGATATTAAGGCAAAAAGCATATTTCTTCTTTTATTTTCGATATAGTAAGCAGCTAAGGGACAGGGCAGGAGGGCAATACATTAGAATGGACGATGCACTCATGAAATTGATTCTCGGAGTGATACTGACAGCAGTGTGCAGCAGCACAGATGATGCTGACACCTCACTGACATGACAGGGGTCCTGAGTCACAGTGACAGTGTCTCTCCATGCCAGGTGGTCCCTTCAGTCCACTCCAGTCCAAACAGCACTGACAGTCCCGCTCCTGGCTTGCCTTACTCCCGTCCTGCAGAACCGCACACAAGGCTCCGGATGCTCCGCTCGGCTCGCTTGCACCAAGACATCACACGACACGCTCAGAAACAGCCTCCACCAGACCCACCCCCTTGCTGGCACCGACCGAACACACTGCAGCAGGCACTTGGATGGTCTCAGCTGGCTCCGGACCCGAGCTGCATATGCACAATTCCGAGGCCAAGCGTCACAGCCTCATTTTTTACTGGCAACCTTTTCCTCTTACTGGCATTTACTGGCAGCAGAAAAGTGCACATTTTTTACTGGCTTTCAGTAAAAATACTGGCGGTTGGCAACACTGCCGGTGACATGTCCCTGGAATGTTACTTCCGGGTTCGCGGGCTCTGGCGCTGTGATTGGCGCATGCGCGTGGTAGCCATTGCTTCAGTGCGCATGTGCCGATGACGTTGGCACATGCTGATACAGTGGATATCTCCTAAACCGTGCAGGAGATATCCAGGGTGCTGGAGATATCCAGGGTAGCTACAGGTAAGCCTTATTATACGCTTACCTGTAGTGAAAAGTGGTTTGTATCCACTTTAAGAGATGGTTTTCCATCCCCAGAACTCTTGGGAGTAGCATGTGGGAAGAGGCAGTTCCAGATACTGTAATCCTCAGTGACTTTGACGAGTCTGCTTCTCATGCTTCCGCAAGCTTGCATTGCATGGGTACCCTAATGCTTCAAAGCCTGTGAAAGGACCCAAGAATACCTGGCATCAAGATGAAGGATCACTATTGGTTGAAAACCCTCCTTGACCACTGTTACAAGGGGAGAGTCTCAGAACTCATGTTACTTCTATCCAAAGAAGAGACACCAGGATTTATTCAAAAAAATCTCTAATCTTGTTCCCAGTGCATTACATTGTGGCCCCATCATACAGACTGGCTCTCCAAGCCGTTGTTTACAAAATAAAATAAGCGTGCAGGGAAAATTTAATTTTTTTGGCTTTATAAATGCATTTATTGCTGCAACAGCTTATATATACAGTACAGATGTGCCACTTTACAGGTAGGCTAATGCGGCGTACACACGTACGTTTTTAATGCCATTTTTTTATCCGACGTTTTTCTCGTCGTTTTTTTTCATGTTTCCTCTCAAGCCTGTCTTGCATCCACACGATCATTAAAAAAAACGCCCGAGCAAAGCGCAGTGACGTACAACACGTAAAATGGCACTATAAAGGGGAAGTTCCGTTCTAATGACGCCACCCTTTGGGACGCTTTTGCTAATTTCGTGTTACCGCGTGTTAGTAAAAGTTTGGTGAGAGACGATTCGCGCTTTTCAGTCTTCGTGCTTTGAAGATTGTTTTCCGGAGTTCAGTTTGTGCCTGCGGGTTCGTATCTGTCTTGCAGTGCTTGTAGTCAGTTTGTATCTGTTTATTCAGTGCGTTCTTGTCTGCTCGTTCCTGTTTTTCAGCTTGTTCTTCATAGGCCTTGCTGTTCTTCCGTTCGTTCTTCTAGTTCGTTCTGAGCTGCCGACCGTTATCTAGCCATGTTGCGGCTACGTACTCGTCGTAGAGTTTGTGCTGTAGTTGGTGCCGGGGTTCATGCTGTATCCCGACTCCAGGCCATGAACAGGGTGAGGAGGAGTTCATGGACCAAGAATTGGTTGCTCCAGCGGCACCAGTTTTGTCACATGCCTTTGTTGCAGGCGATCAGAGAGAATAATCCTGAGGACTACAGGAATTTTCTCAGGATGTCTGACCCCGTATTTCAGCATCTGTTGGCTTTGGTGTCCCCCTACATTACCAGGCAGGACACCGTTATGCGTGAAGCCATCAGTGCTGAGCAGAGGCTCATTGCCACGTTGTGATACCTGGCGACTTGGAGAAGCCTGCAGGACCTAAAGTTCTCCACAGGCATATCCCCCCAGTCTCTGGGTATCATTATACCAGAGACGTGTTCTGCCATCCTTCAAGTTTTGCAGGAGGACTATATTAAGGTAAGTGTTCTTATTTAAAACATCACATTGTATGTATTTCTTGCTAAAAAAAATTTGGGGGGGTTTATTATCAGTCCCTAATTCCCATGATTCTTAGCTGCAGGGAATGTCCCCTTTCTCCACATGCCTTTTTTAATTTTAGGATGTTTTTTTTAGGCCTACATTTAAATGTGCCTTACCTAACCTCTCCAGCATGCTATCCTGGGGCCATACCCACCTTGCCTAGTCATTTCCCTTTTTGTTTTCTATGCTCCATTGTAGTGCTTTACCCTAAACGCACCCTAAAGCTTGCGTAGGAATGTTACATTTAGTTAAACTTCATACAGAGTGCAAAAAGCCTTCATTTGTGATCTCCCCAACTCATCTTCAACCCCCCCCATTTTGTATTTTGGGTTTGTTTTATGTTTTTTGTTGCTTACTAATAACGTTTTCATTTGTCTGTTTATCCTAATGTTGGCCATGAATGTTTTTCTAAAATCTGCTTGCAATGTTTGTGTCTCAAAGTAATATTTTTTTTTTTATTGAACTCCACAGTTCCTTTCTACGCCACATGAATGGCAGAATGTGTCATCTGTGTTTGCCCAACGATGGAACTTTCCGAACTGTGGAGGGGCCATCGACGGCAAGCATGTTCGGGTCGTACCACCACCCCATTTGGGATTCTTTTATTATAATTATAAGGGGTTCCACAGCATCGTCATGATGGCAGTGGTGTCGGCCACCTACGAATTCCTGTATGTGGACGTTGGCAACAATGGCAGGATGTCAGATGGAGGAGTCTTTACACAGACCGAGTTTGGGGAACGGCTCCTATTGGATCAGCTGGCCTTGCCACCAGCGGAGCAGAATGTGGAGGGACTACCATTTGTTTTTGTGGCGGATGAGGCGTGTGGCCTGGGTCCCCATTTGATGAGGCCATTCCCTCAATGCACCCTCACCCCTGAGAGGAGGGTGTTCAACTATCGGCTGGCCAGAGCAAGAAGGGTGGTGGAAAATGCCTTTGGCATCATGGCCAGCCGATTCCGCCTGTTCCTCACCTCCATCCACCTTGCCCCCTATAAATGGAACCATGTAGTAATGACTTGTTGCGTGCTCCATAATTTTTTGAGGGTGCATTCTTCAAATTACCTGACTTTGAGTGGGCCTGAGGCCTCATTAGTTGATCCAGAGAATTTAGTGGCCCTGGAAGCTGGCCGTCCAGGCTTGGCCCCCCAAACCGGACGTGATGTCAGACAAAAATATGTCGACTATTTTGTGGGTAGGGGGCCATTGATATGCCTGAGGATGTGTAAAATTAATCTGGGCTTAAATAAAGCTTTTTTATGTGAAAATATTGGTATTGTGTTTTATATTTGTATTCTTTTATGTTTCTCGTGGGTTTACCTATTGCACTTGTAGTGCCATGTGTATTTCACATTCTTAAATAGCCTTCATTGTCAGTGTAAACACAAAACATTGATTAGTTCACTTTGCACAACATTTACATAATGAAGCCACAAATTCTTGTTAATAAAATACCTTTTTTTATTTTTTTTAAGGAAACCTCCTTTTAAATGTAGATGTATCCAAATTATTTTGGGGGTAAAACGCATGAACAGCCATGCATAAAAAAGAATCTAAAAAACTGGAATGTAAACATGTACTATTCATTAAAAGCTGAAAAGCAACAAAAACCTTCTTAAAAACAGCAAGGTCAACGTTCTTTGGAGTAAAAAAATGTAACACGCCCAAGCACAGCCATGATCTTTTGTAGCCTTTCCTCCACCCGCTTGGTATTTTGCCTGCTCTCTTTCAAGTCTCCCTTTATTTTTTCAAGGTCACGACAGCAGACCATTAGGTATTGGATCAGGATATGGGCACTGTGATGTGTAAACTTTTCAGGGTCTTCGTCCAGACCAGCACCTAAATAAACAAAAAAACATGTACTCTAGAATATGTAGGCTTACATCTCTTAAACTGCATCTGTCTGGTTTGACACTGACCTGTTGTGGTGCCACTTTCCACTTCCTCAACTTCATGTTCCTCTACATCACGTGGTTCTGGGGGTCTTGTTGAAGGTGTTGGATTTATAGACTCATCTGACGTAGCTTTTTGAAGCCCTATGGAGATCGAAAAAAAAGGTTTAGTTTAATTGCTCGAAATTATTTATATACCAAAAAATACCCTGAAAGGGAATTTATCAAGCTTATTTGGAAGTGTGGTCCAATTTAAAATATACCCCCAGTGACAACCTGAACACATGATTGGATACATTGCCACAACAAGAACATACTGTATACTTTATTAAATTAAGTTTGACACATTGAAACACCCCAAACTATATACACTGGATCACCTGTGTGTGACCCCCTCAAAATCTTTGGGTTTTGGGCCACACTTCTACTACTGCGTTCTGATGTTTAATCAGCTGCTGAGCATTCTCTTCCTTTAACATTACAATGCATACCCTTTTAATTATTCCCAAATAAAAGTTAGCTTAAAAAAATAAGTCAACTTGTTTCTAAAATTAGCTCCCCCCAAAATAATTTGAGATTTTGGAGTTCACACTGGATGATCCAAAAACATTGTATTAATAAGTGTACGGAGAAAGAGCTTTACTACGTCCGTTCACTGTGCGGACGAACATGAAAGTTGTTATCTTTCACTGTACTATCTCAAAGTCAAAAATACACTACTTTATACAATTAATAATCTTTAGCAGGGAGAATTTATGAAAATTACTTACTTTTTCCTAAAACTTTCTTGATTCTTTTGTATTGGTCGGGCTCCCGCAACTTCAGATCAGACCATCGTTTTCTGAGCTGTTCCTTCGTTCTGCACACCCTGAATTTTTGGTGAAGAGTTTTGAACACTTTGCCCATAATTTTGGACTTGACAAGATTAGGCCTTTTTTTACGGCCCATGCTTGGCATCATAATCCTCCCTCCTCAAAATGGCGACCATCTCCACCATTGCCTCGAATGACATGTTGGATGCCTTATATCTCCGGGATCTGGATTTGGGGTCCCCAGGAATTTCCTCCTCTGTCGAGGTAATCTCAGCCACCTGTGTCTCCGCCATGTTGTTTAGCACTACGACAAGCGAGAAGGGGCGGGGAAAGTACAAGATCGAACGTCAGGGGCGGGGAAAGCGTGCAGAGTTTCACGCATGCGCAGTGGATAGAAAGTGAAGATCCATGTGTCGAAAATACGTTCATTTGCCGGGAGAGGGAGTTAGCAACGAACGTGTTCACCAAGGTACCTAACATTTTAAGAATTTGTGTTTCTTCAGAGGATGAGATTTGGGGCCTATATCTGTCCAAAATGATTATTTGATGAATGTTGACTGAAACATTTTTTTTTATTGGTTCTTGATTTTACAGACAAAATTAAGAGTTTCAAAAATCCTGATTTCATGGGGGAGTTCATCGATAGATGGAAGGAACTCCCTGTCCTGTGGCAGACTAAACATGCCTCAAATAAAAATAAAGCGGCCAGGACAGCAGCACTGGAGAGCCTGCTTGCATTTGTCCAAACCCAGATCCCCACTACAACTATCCAAGATGTTAAAACCAAACTAGCTACCATCAGGGGCACATACAGGACCCAGAGGAATATGGTCCTGAAGTCCCAGAGGTCAGGTGCTGCAGCAGATAAGGTTTATAAACCCAGTCTGTGGTACTACAGCAAGTTATCTTTTCTGGATGACCAGCTGGAAGTGACGGAATCTCTGTCAACCCTTCCCCCCAGTGGTCTATCCAGCCTTCCTTGTAGCCAACCCTCCAGCCTTCCTTGCAGCCAGCCCTCCAGCCTTCCTTGCAACCCTGCTCTGGCTTCCTCAGAGGATCAAGCAGAGGTCTTTGAGGAGCCCGATTGAGATATATGGAGCCAGGTATAGTATTGATTTCTACATTTATATGTTACAAAAGTGATGATTTAAAATTGATGTTTAGTATTGTTATGTATTTAATGTCAGCAAAAAAATGGCTTTACAGAGCAATAGACAGTAGTGGTCAAATTTGATGGGGACAAGGCAAAAATATCAGGAGTATGAATCTGGGGGAATTTAATCACTTTGGCCATTCAATTTAAAAATGTCTGGAGGTGAACAATGTGTGTGATTGATGATGGCAAAAACTAAAGAATGTCCCTTTTTTATTTTACAGCCAGAGCAGAGCCAGGAAGAGTGTGATGTTGGGGACCAGGAGGAGGCAGGGCCCAGTGGCACACAGGAGGAGGCTGGGCCCAGCACAAGAGCCCAGATGCCTCCCCTGAAAATAATACAACGAGGGCCAAGGAGAGTTAGACAGGTGGAGGAGGAAACCAGAGCCTTCCTGCTGAAGAGGGCTATGCCGCAGTCCTGGCCCATAAATTAAGCCAGATGGACTTGAGGCTACGCCTATACAGCGAAAACCTCATGCTGAAGGTCATAAACAGGGGGTTGCTAGGTGAACTGACACAGTTCACTGACATAACTGAGGTTGTCCTTCCTCCTCCACCTCCTCCTCCTCCTCCTACTCCTCCTCCTCCTGCCACAGCCTCTCCTCCTGAGCCCCAGCCTCTGAGGAAGCAAGCAACAAAGGCTGCAGGGAAGGCTGCAGAGAAGGCTGGAGAGAAGGCTACAAGGAAGAGGAAAAAATAATGACTGCTGTAGTACCACAGACTGGGGACATATCTGACTTATCTGCTGCTGTTCCTGACCTCTGGGAGTTCAAGCCAAGATTGGGCTCCTTTTTTTTATAAGAATTCAAGAGTTTGGTTTTCACATCTTGGATGGTTGTTGTGGGGTCCAAAGGATGCACAAATGCAAGCAGGCTCTCCAGTGCTGCCTCCCCCTTTAATTTGTAATGTACCTAAATAAAGGATTCTTTTGTTTTGCTTAAAATACTTGACTATGTGATTTCGAGTTTAAAAGAGAGTTTGCTAGGGAGTAGGCAGGGACATTTCTAATAATATTATTGTTATTAACAAGGGACACAAACCTCCTTGAGGCAAAATTAGACAAATTTTGAAGGTTGGTGTGGTAACTTTACACACAAATAATTATAAAAATAATATACAATACGAAATATAAACTAAAAAAATAAGCCTAAATATAGCAAAGAAGCCCCAAAAAAATTAAGAAATCTAACTCATATAAAAAACTACACAATAAAAAACACAAAAAACAAAAAAAATTGTGATCTTTACATTTATTTATGAATTTATGAGGGAGATCTGGCTTAACAAGAAGATTTTACAATCATTAGATCAATTAGGAATTACTTAAGAAACAAGTTTGGCATAACTCTGAATATCATTAGCAAAAGAAGGTAATTATTTCAGCGTTATCAAAAGAAGAACGGAATGCGCAGCATTAAAACAATGATATTATTTCCACCGTAACGAATGTGCCAGCTCCATTTCAAACACTAGCTTTACCAAAACGTGCGCTCCCGTCTCATACTTGATTCTGAGCATGCGCGTTTTTTTTCCCCTCGTAAAAGCATACACACTATCGTTTTTCACGTCGTTCAAAAAAACGACATGAAAAACAACGTGAAAAAATAGAGCATGTTCGAAATTTTTAATGGCCGTTTTTCATACCGTTAAAAATGCTCTGGAGCATACACACGATCGGTTTTAATGGCCATTTTTAAAAATGACATTTTTAACGGCATGAAAAACGATCGTGTGTACGCCGCATTAGGGGACCCGCCCAGGCACTGTATTGAAAATAATTTTACATTTTTATTGTTATTTCTCATATTTACGCTTTCACTTTAAGCATCAGTAAATCACTGCTCATTTAAAAATGACGTTTTTTGCAAACTTTTTTATTGATACCCCCAGGGCAATACCCGGACCCCATAACCATTGTGTGCCCAATTACTTGCATATAAGCCTTCAAAATGGGCACTTTTGATTTTTCCAGTTCGGGTCCCATAGACTTCAATGGGGTTCATTATTCGGTTCTGAACTTTTGCAATGTTCTAAAGTTCTGGTGCGAACCAAACAGGGGGTCGTTCAGCCCATCCCTACTGGCCAGTGGCCACAGTCCGGCGCTCCTAAAATCTGAAGGACAATAAAACTGGCCCTTTGTTTAGAAAGTTTGGAGACCCCTGATTTATAGTAATGATTTCAAATGCAAGCTTATTTATGTCTTTGGTACTGTAGCCTTGATTGTGTTGAATGTATAATTTAGCTGAAATCTTCAAAATAAAGTCACTTGACACCCATATTTAGATAACTGTGATCTTAGAGTACAGAATAGCAGGGTTCTAAATATGAGTGTTAAGTTTGTATGTACTGTTTTTTGTTTTTTTTGGGGTGAGTTTCCTTTGGATGAGTTAGCTTTCTCTGACAATCCAAAAATATACTGCTAAGTAGTTTCCTACTTGCTAAATTGACCCTGGAGAGTGTGCTTGCTTGCATAACTATTTTATGGAAATTAGATTGTGAGCTCTGTTGGAGTCTGACTGGGGACGGTTGTGAGTGGAATATGTTAAGTTATATATATTAGCATAATAAATAAAATTTGTACTGCATGCTAAATGCTTTGGATGTATATCTGTGATGACTTTCAAATGAGGTCAGGATTTCCCATAAGCAGCTAGGTTTTACAGATATAGGCTATGGATTTTAAATTGTTTTCATAGTGATGTGTGTAAGTACGGTATATGATAATGAAGATAATCATCTTTAAGCATGTTTATTGGCTACAAGTGTTTATTGGGCAGGCTCTGTTTACAATATTTTAGCTTGTAATTTGTATCACTCGTACCCTCCAAAACTGAAAACATATGTAGAAAATAAAAGCAGCATTTAATAAATTAAATAAATAAAGACATGAAAATAAAAAAATAAAAAATAAAATAAATGAAAAACTGTATTGACATATGGAATGTATTGAAGTATTGAGTTAATTTTATAATCAGTAAATTTATACCCATAAATAGGGATGGGCCGAAAAAACACCGGTTCGGTTTGTACCAGAAGACCTCGAACAGACAAAGTCTATGGGACACAAACATGAAAAATCAAAAGTCCTCATGTGAAAGGCTTATATGCAAGTTATTGCATGAAAAGTGTTTGGAGACCCGGGTACTGCCCTAGGGGACATGCATCAATGCAAAAAAAAAAGTATTAAAACAATTGTTTTTAAAGGAGCAGTGATTTTAATGATGGAACAATAAAAATTAAATATTCCTATAAATATCGTGCCTGGGGGGTCCCCTTAAGCCCTGTACACATGATCGGATTTCCTATGGATTCTAGTCTGATGGATTTGTCCATCGGATATCCGATGAAACTGTTTTCCATCAGTCTTGCCCACACACCATCAGTCCAAAAACCGACCGTTCCAAACACGGTGACGTAAAACACTCCGATGAGCCGAGAAAAAGGAAGTATAATGCTTCTGAGCATGCGTCGACTTGATTCTAAGCATGCGTGGGTTTTTTATCCGATGGACTTGCCCATAGACGATCGGAATTTGCTATCGGTTTTGGATCCATCAGAAAAATTTAAAACATGTTCTATTTTTTAAAACTGATGGAAAAAAGACCGATGGGTCCCGTACACGATCGGTTTGTCCGATGAAAAAAATCCATCGGACGGTTTTCATCTGTAAAACCGATCGTGTGTACAGGGCTTTATTCTGCCTGTAAAGTGGCGCATCTGTACAATGTATAGAACATGCTGCCGCAATAATGTCATTTCTAAGTGAAAAAATGTAATTTAAACTTGCTTGCGGCTTTAATGTATTGCCGTCTCCCAGCAATATAGATGAAAAAAAATTGAGAAAAAAAACAGCATGGGGTCGCCCCTCAGTTCATATCAGGCCCTTTGGGTCTGGTATGGATTTTAAGGGAAATCCCACACCAAAATGTAAAAAAAGATTGGTGTGGGGGTCCCCCCCAAAATCCATACCAGACCCTTATCCGAGCATGCAGCAAAAGGGGGGGAGCGAGCGCTCCCCCCCTGAACCATACCAGGCTGCTTGCCCTCAACATGGGGAGATGTAAGGGCTGGGTTGAGCCCTTCCTTCTCTGAGCTGGCGTCTCAGCTGTCGGTTAATTGCCAGCTCCTATCTCTCCACAGTGACTCACCTTTTGATGATATCCTGCTCGTCAGTCCTGCTTACTTAAGCCGTCCAGCCCAGATGATCTCTGCCTTCACCTGGTCAACTTTACAGAGACTCTCTCCTGCGTGCCTGTTAAAGACTGGTTTGGCTGGCGGTCCTTCTGATTCCAGATCCTGCTTGCTGTTCCACTACGCTGATCACTGGCTTCTTGACTTTCTGGCTTGTCTGACTATCCGTTCCGGTTACCAAACTTTGGCTATGTTTTGACTACGTTTGTTCTATTTACTTTTATTAAACAAGTGTGCTTTAACTGTACTTCTGTCTCGGTCTGATTCATGGTTTCTGACAGGCGGGTGCCCCCCGAAGCACCTTGTCCTCGTGTAGATGGGAATGAGGCCCTCTTCCCGACAAACCTGGCTGGTGGTTGTCGGGGTCTGCGGGTGGGGGGGCTTATCAGTTACATCGTACCCCTACCCATTCACCAAAAAAGTGTCAAAGTAAAAACCACAAGAGACGTAAATCCGCCGTCAATCATGCGGCCCAAGGGACCCGAAAAATAGCAAAAATGAAAATGCTCCGCCTCCATGGGAGGCCTCCAGCCGACTGCTCTCTCTTCGCTTTGACAGCTCTTATATAGGCAAGGGCGGGGCCACCCGGATGACCCCGCCCCTTCTGACGTCATGTGCCCTATATAACAGCTGTCAAAGCAAAGAGAGAGCAGTCGGCAGGAGGCCTCCTATAGAGGCGGAGCATTTTCATTTTTGATATTTTTCGGGTCCATCGGGGGCATGATTGACGGTGGATTTACATCATGGGACACTTTTTTTTTTTTTAAATAAAGGATTTGTCAAAATCTGTCTCTTGTGGTTTTAACTTTTTTTGTGAATGGGTAAAATGTACCGATACCCATTCACATAGGGGGGAGGCCGGGATTTGGGGGCCCCCTTGTTAAAGCCCCCCGCCCTCAGACCCCAACAACCACTGGTCAGAATTGTCGGGAAGAGGCACTTCCTACAGTGCTTTGGGGGCACTACACTGACTGCACTGTATACTCTGCACTGCATTATATACACTACAATGACTGCACTTTATACTCTGTACTGTATTATATACACTACACTAATGTCACTGTATTATATATTCTACACTGATTGCATGCTGAATCCACTAACTAACCTGCCTAATATCTCTCTATTCATACTTTAAACACTTTAGCAGCCTTATATAGTGTGGTGGGTGGACTTAGCCCCTGAGCCACGATTGGCCCTAGTTTAGGGGCCTTTGAATAAACCATGCCCCTAAACTACATTGCGCTGTGATTGGCCAAAGCATACAGGACAGGTGCATGCTTTGGACAATCAGCAGCCTTCAATGCACTGCGATCTCGCAGTGCATTGTGGGGCGCTCATCAGTGGGCGAATGTTCCGTGAGCGCCCCATATGTTTTTTTTCATTCTACGGACAAACGAACACCCGATGTTCGAGTCGAACTTACGTTAGACTTGAACATTGGGCCCATCTTTACCCATAAATCATTATAATACATTTCCAGACAATTAAAAGTTAGGTCCACCTTAAGCTAAAGAATCTACTGGCTTTAAGTCTAGTAGGAGATCTCAATCGTGGAAATCTATAAAAGAAATAAGCAGCTGGAATGTTTCATTACACTCCAGCATCTACCCAGTACTAAAAATGGTGGGTGGACTTTCATAATTATATACTGTATGTGTCACAGACCTGAACCTGAGATGCAGGCCTTGACTGTAAAACTTGTATCCCTGGTATTTGACAAAAGCATTATTGTGTCTCAGTTGTATCTATAAATGTAGCTGGGCCTTTGTTATGTCTATCCCACCACCTGTTGGCTGCATCTTCATTCACTTTGAGAGCTACAACTGCAGTGGAAATTTCAGAATCTAAGATATTTCTGAGTGTCCGGGTCCAGATAGGTGTTGCTCTCATAGTGGCTCTGTTTGTTTAATGGTGGCCGATTTGAGCTATCCTGGGTGGGTTTGGCTGCGGCTTTGGCGGCGCCTCTCCCTCACTCGTCCTCCTTATGCCTTGTACACACGATCAGATTTTCCGTCGGGATAAACTCCTACGGATTTTTCCGACGAAATTCCATTCAAGCTGTCTTGCATACACACTGTCACACCAAATTCCGACCGTCAAAAACGCAGTGACGTACAACACTACGACGAGCCGAGAAAAATGAAGTTCAATGCTTCCGAGCATTCGTTGACTTGATTCTGAGCATGCATGGTTTTTTCTAAATCGGAGTTCCACACAGACGACCGGAATTTCCGATAGGAAAAAAAGAGAACATGTTCACTTTCTAAATTTCGACGGAAAAAAGTCCAAAGGGGCACACACACGGTCGGAAAATCCGATGAAAAAATTCCGTCTGACTTTTTCCATCGGAAATTCCGATCGTGTGTACAAGGCATAAGATGGTCCAGTGTTTGTCCAACCTTCCCTGGCATTTGGTTAGGGGATAAGTGACTTATCATCCGTGTCCTTGTTCCTTCCTGAATTGTGACATTATGTGTACATTCCATCTTTTTGGGGTTTTCGTGTGACTGAGTTTTCCTACGAGTGGTGGATGCTGTTCTCTTCAACCCGAACAGAGGCCTTGGCTGAGTTTTAGAGCTACAAGCATGAGCGACCTTCTGTAATACTAGCTGGTAAGCAGACATCTTATACAGTGAAGGCTTTCACTTAGGATCACACACTTTTCAGGTGATGGATAGTGCACTCATCGATTGAATGGACTTTGTTTTATCACTTTTTGGACTTATTTTTCTTTTTTTCTTTTCAATATATTTATAAGCACAACTCTATTGGACTACATGATTTTTGCTGTGTGTGCCTTACAGAACAATTGCTGCTGTGTATGCATGTTTATATGTGTTTTTTGATGTTCAGAATAGCGCAGTTTTTATCTTTTTGTATATTTCCGAGTGTGTTGGATGTCTGGTCCCCTGCTGTGCCCAGTTGATCATTTTGATGACCCCTATATCACTAGGGTGGAGTCAGTGGATGGAACCACAGAGTGCAGTGGGGAACACAGCATCCACTTCTCCCAGGAGTGTGTCACATGATGACAATTCTTCCATGGACAGAAGTAAAGTGAACAAAAATTCTACAAACTAATAGCAAGTAGGCAAGTGTTTCTGACTCATTTTTGGGATAGAAACAGAGATGCTTGAAAGCTTATTTAAACCCAAAAACAAAAATGTAATATATTGCCAGGGCTGGCGCTACCACTAGGCAAACTAGGGTGCACTGCCGCCTAGGGCGCAGTCAGGGCCGCTGGCTTACCTATTCCCTGCTGGGAGGAGAGGGCGCCTGGAGCTTGTCAGTGCACTTCGTTCTCTACCCGGCTGTCTAGCACCAAAACTGTCTGTGGCGGCACGGCACCTGGCAGCAATCAGCAGCACCCTTGGCCGAGCGCAGATAAGCCTGGGAGCCCTGGATTTGGGGGAAGAGCTCCACCATGGCACTGCCTCCTCTTTGACCTCACCCCCCGACCCTGCCCCCCGAAGAGGCAAGAAGCAGTGAGCGCAGCATACACCACGCTTCTAGAGCATGGACTGCTCCAACTTTCTTTCTGCTCGAATGTGAAGCCCGGAGCCGGAGGACAGGCTGACTGGGGGCACAGAGCTGTGACAGAGGACTGGCGGGAGACGCATGCTTTTGCAGGAGCCGCTGGAACTGGAAGGATCAAACTACAACGAGGAGACAGTCAGACTGGCATCATGGCCTGGAAGGTACCGTCCCTCATCATACACAGACATGGCCTGTAGATCTTCAGACAGAGACTGGGACAATGTGACAAAGGAGGCACTGCAGAGACAGGGCTAGGGGTCTCTCTTGTCTCCCACCTCACTCCCCTCTCTCTCTATCTCAGCCCTCCTCTCTCTCTCAGCCCCTCCTTCTCTCAGCCCCCTCTCATTCAGCCCCCTTTCTCTCAGCCACCCCCCTCTCTCTCAGCCACCCCCTCTCTCTCAGCCCCCCTCTCTCTCAGCCCCCCCTCTCTCAGCCCCCCTCTCTTAACCCCCCTCTCTCTGAGCCCTCCCCCTCTCTCAGCCCCCTTATGTCTCAACCCCCCTCTCTCTCAGCCCCCCCCTTAGCCCCCTCTCTCCCAGCCCTACTTTCTCTCTCTCTCTCTCTCAGCCCTTCTCTCTCAGTCCCCCCCTCTCTCTCTCTCTCTCAGTCCCCCTTTCTCTATCTCTCTCTCAGCCCTCCCTTCTCTCTCTCAGCCCTCCCTTCTCTCTCAGCCCTCCCTCTCAGCCCTCCCTTCTCTCTCAGCCCCCTCTCTCAGCCCTTCCTTTTCTCTCAGCCGCCTCTCTCTCAGCCCCCTCCTCTCTCTCAGCCCTCCCTATCTCAGCGCCCTTTCTCTCTCTCAGCACTCCCTCTCTCTCCTCTCTCTTAGCCCTCATTCCTCAGCCCCCCTCTCTCAGCCCCCTCTCTCTCAGCCCTCCCTCTCCCCTTCCCCCTCAACCCCTCTGTCTCGGGGGGTTGAGAGGGGAGGTCTTGCCTAGGGCGCAAAATAGACTAGCACTGGCCCTGTATATTGCAGTACTAAGTTTTCTTTCTCCAGGCTATTTTACCCTTGTTATCACCTGGTGATTCTGTGAATAATACACCTGTCACTAGGTGGCCACTCTCACTGTCTATGAAGGAAGCCTTGATAGCCTGGACTTCAAACATGTCTGTCTTTGTTCATCTCCATTAAATGAGGCTGATGAGATTAGTAGTTTACAGTTATTATATGAGGTTATTATTGCTTTCTGTAATGCCGCGTACACACAACCGTTTTTAATGACGAGAAAAATAAAAAAAATTAAAATGGTCATTAAAAATGATCGTGTGTGTGCTTTCCAGCAGTTTTCCCGACGAGAAAAATGCAGAGAATCACGACGAGAAAAATTGGAACATGCTCTAATTTTTCACGTCGTTTTTTACATCGTCGTTTTTCTCGTCATGAAAAACGGCCGTGTGTGGGCTTTAACGACGTGAAAAAAATGCGCATGCTCAGAATCAAGTATGAGACGGGAGCGCTCGTTCTGGTAAAACTAGCGATCGTAATGGAGATAGCACATTCGTCACGCTGTAACGGACTGAAAAGCACAAGGCTGAAAATCGCGAATCATCGCTCAGCAAACTTTACTAACATGAAGGGTGGCGCTATCCGAATGGAACTTCCCCTTTATAGTGCCATCGTACAGTACGTGTTGGACGTCACCGCGCTTTATTCGAACATTTTTTTCCACGATAGTGTGTAGGCAAGGCAGGCTTGAGAGGAAACACGAAAAATCACGTCGAGAAAAATGCAGTTTTTTTCAATGACATTAAAAACGGTCGTGTGTACGCGGCATTAGGCTTAAAGAAAGTGACAGAGACACTCCTTGGAATTTATAAAGACTGGCGCAGAATGTAGTGCATAATGTGGTGCATTCATAAACTGGTGCAAATTCATGTACCTGTCTAGAACTCATAATTAAATTTGGTACACATGCTGCACTACTTTTAGAGTGTACATGAGACACTTTCACAAAATCTATTTGTGACAGTTTCTCTCTTTGTACGCCAAAATAGCTTTGGTCTTAAGCCCCACTTTCATGAGATACAAACTGTGATTATTTTATTTTACATTTGGTGCATTCTTTGTGCCAAAATGTAAAAGTGGCACATTTTAGAATCTTTTAAATTTGGTGCATGAGTCGCTGTCAGAACCAATAGTGTTGCAAATGCTTCATGAATTTGGTGCAATACATTAATAAAAATGATTAACTCCAGAAAAGTGGCGCAGTAGCTTTATTGAATTCCCCCCCACTCTATTTCTGGCAAGATCAACAGTTGTTTTCTGTACTTGAAATATTTTTTAGCCTGAAATGTCTGAGGACTGGTAAGAAATACATACTGTATATAATTTTGTCTTTTTTTTTGTTATTTTTTATATATCACTGCTCTTTTGGATCTAGAAAACTGTAATCCTGTGGCCCAAATTATAATGGAGGAAGAACGTGTCAAAGTCTTGTTACAAAAAACAGCCATGAATTGTACATCTGTGTAGCCAGTTGGATGAAAATAAACAGATGTTTAAATTGTCAAAACGTATTTGAATTCAGCAATCATGTGTTCAGATCACATAACAGGTCACACATTTTTGTGCATTTAACCATAGTTGTCATGAATTATGCTGTGAAATTGAACAAAAAAATGTTTTTTTTCTTTATATATGTGTGTGCATGTTATATTTTGGAATACTATGATAAGTTGAATCACCAATTAAATTCACGGATTTCCTCCTAGTTTTCTATAGGACCTGTTTAACGCAACTAACATTTTCTTTATTTGGCCATGCAGTGGCTAACAAAAGAGCAATAATCAGCACTTCTAATCATCAACAACTTTTACCGCTTGTGTGCCACATCCATCTGTTTGCTGAATCAGGGACAAGTATTTCAAGAATGAGAAAAATCTCTCTATTTGTCGCTGTCAGTGAAGCATCAGTGCGTACATAGTCAGCACAGAACTATTCTAGAATTTATGGTTAAATATTAACATCCTTGTTTAGGAAAACAATAAACTGTACTCACAACTTTATAAACATACTGCATATCATAGATTAGTGCCATATTGATCTCTAAATATTTCAAAAAGCTAACCTCTGCTTCAAAATGAAACTGAATCCAGAAAAAAAAACAGATATTTTGGGACTAAATCTGAATAGTGTGTAGAAGGAATACGTTAGAGTAATAAATTAGATGGGAACAGATTAAACAAAGCAAGGTGTTTAATAAATGAGGTGAGTCACCTTCCCAAGTTTCGCAGAATAGAGCAGTGGCGGCTGGTGCTCAAATTTTGGGGGGAGGCGCAAACAAACTGAAAAATTCTAAAAAATACTGAAACAAAAACATCAATTGCAGCCACTGTGCCATCAATTGCAGCCACTGTTCTATCAAATGCAGCCACTGTTCCATCAAATGCAGCCACTGTGCCCATCATATGCAGCTAACTGTGCCCAGCATATGCAGCCACTGTGCCCATCATATGCAGCCAACTGTGCCCATCATATGCAGCCTCTGTGCCCATCATATGCAGCCAACTGTACCCATCATATGCAACCTCTGTGCCCCATCAATTGCAGCCTCTGTGCCCATAATATGCAGCCATTGTGCCCAGCCAGCAAATGCAGCCAACTATGTCCATCAACTGCAGCCTCGGTGCCCATAATATGCAGTCACTATTCCCAGCAAATGCAGTCAACTGTGCCCCATCAATTGCAGCCTCGGTGCCCATAATAAGCAGTCACTATGCCAAGCAAGTGCAGCCAACTGTTCCCCATCAATTGCAGCCTCTGTGCCTATAATATGCAGCCACTGTTCCCCCCCACCGGCTCGCCCCACCTGCTGGCTGCCCGGCACTTACCCATCCTGGTGGCGGGTCAGGCAGCGGGACAGGCGGTGAGCTGTGGGACCGGTAGTGCGGCGATCGCTCCTGTGTCCTCTGTGCTCGTATTCTTCCTGTTCTGCTAGGCGGCCAATGGGATCGCCTCTGGCTTCAGCCAATCAGGTGACTGGTATTACATCTGTGCCTCCTGATTGGCTTAAAGGCAGTTCTGTGTTAGCAAAGCAATTATTCATTTGGTTTGCTAACACACCTGGGTGGACTGCGAGCGCAATGGATTGCGCTCGCAGTTCACCTTTTTTTGAAGCCTATTAGATTCTATGGCTCTAATCAGGTGCTTCAAACCCCCCGCCACTGTAATTCAGGTGCCCGGCGTCCGAAACTGGGCCAGACACCTGAATAGGGGGGTGGATACAGTGCCCATGGATAGATTCATGCAATGCATGAATCTATCCATGTTACACAGAGGGGGTGGCTGGAGAGAGGGGGTGGCTGAAGAGAGGGAGTGGCACCGTGCACCCTTAATGGACACACCGCCACCGAAATAGAGTAACCTGTTTCATGTTCCAACTCAGACAACTGCAGCCAAAATGATAGCAATGACCAAGGACGAGTAAACCAAGTAATTTCCTGTCTGTAGGGATGAGCCGAACACCCCCCGGTTCGGTTCGCACCAGAACCTGCGAATGGACAGAAAGTTGCGTGAACTTTAGAACCCTATTAAAATCAATGGACTCGAATGTTCGAAATAAAAAGTGCTAATTATTAAGGCTAATATGTAAGTTATTGTCCTAAAAAGGGTTTGGGGACCCAGCTCCTGCCCCAGGAGACATGTATCAATGCAAAAAAAAGTTTTAAAAACAGACGTTTTTTCGGGAGCAGTGATTTTAATGATGCCTAAAGTGAAAAAAAAAAGTGAAATATTCCTTTAAATATCGTACCTGGGGGGTGTCTAAAGTATGCCTGTGAAGTGGCACGTGTTTCCCGTGTTTAGAACTGTCCTGCACAAAATGACATTTCTAAAGGAAAAAAAGTCATTAAAAACTGCTTGCGGCTTTAATGTAACGTCTGGTCCTGGCAATATGGATGAAAATCATTGAGAAAAATGGCATGGGTACCGCCCCCCCCAGCCCACTACCAGCCCCTTTGGGTCTTGTATATACAGGCGGTGCAAACTAGACAGGGACTGTAGCTTTGTTCTTAAGTAGAATCTGTTTGTAATTTGGAACAGGTACATTTTTTAAGTGTAGCTCCAGACAAAAAATCGATTTTTAAGCTTTTTGGAAAACATAGGGAAGGGTTATCACCCCTGTAACATTTGTTTTGCTGTCTGTGCACCAGTTCAGAACATTTCACCTCGCTTTCCGTCACAATGACAAATGTTTTTTGAAAATTTGGGGTTTTTATTGAAACAAGGATTGGTGATAAAGCATCAGTGGAGAGGAGACACCCTTTTTTCCCATATTGACTCTTACAGGAGAGAATGTACCTGTACAAGGTGGGATGTATATATATATATATATATATATATATATATATATATATATATATATATATAATCTCTATACTGATTATAATGCAGCTCTCAGAATCAACTGCCTGCTGTGGTATTAGTATGAGAAAAGCAGCAATTGTCTTCAGTTAGTTTTAGGTGAACACTGTGCAGAGGACACAGTACACTAACTGAAAATACTTGCAGCTCTCTGCCTGTCCTGTGGTTTTATTATGAGAACACCACTAATTGTATTCAGGTAAGCTTTAGGTGAACGCAGCTGCAAAGGACATAGTACACTAAGTGAAACACTGCAGATAGCACAATCACCTGCCTGCTTGTCACAGTATAGAGAATAACAGGAACGTATCTAGCTAAACTGAATACAGTGTATAAATATTGTGAGGGGGTTAGCTCGGCAGCGGGTGTGTGTGACCCCCGAGATGGGCTCCCCACACAAAAACAGGCCCAGCAAACGGAGGTTTGTGGTTTTCAAAATCAAAAAAGGTGCGGTTTATTTTCTATTTACAGTGACAAAACACAGCAAAGCAAAAGAAACATAAACAAAATAAATCCTGGTCAACTTGACCTCTGACTAAACATACAGGTTTCCTAACTAACAACTGGGATCAGCCTAGTGCTGTCCTAGTCCCTAAGTCCCTGGTTTTAAATGTCCAAGCAAATAGCCACACAGGCTTTGTCTCACCGCACAGGGGTTCACTCTCCCTAGACAGTCCACACAGGTCTGGTTCCAGGCATGAGCTAACATCTAATGAAGCTGGGAGTTCTTATAGAGGCCTAAATGAGCTGACAAGCTTCAGCTGGTCTCATCAACTCCCTGTCTGCACGACGCCCCACACTCTCCCTAGAGGTATGAGTCATCCATGAGCCCACTAGCCTCAGCTGGGTTTATACAACTCTCCACCTAGTTGTATAAGTCGGCGTAAAGCCTGAATCTGGGCGAAATATATCTACCCCCCTGGATGCAACCAGGTGACTTTACCTTCCTGCTGTCACATACCCCCCCCCTCTTGTTTTAACCTCGGGGTTGGAACACCAGCAATCAGGCATTCATGTACTCGAGACAAAGCATCCACATTCCCCATTTGAACGCCAGGGCGATGCTTTACTGTGAAGTTGAATTCCTGGAGGGCCAGGAACCACCTATTCACTCTTCTATTTGTTTCCTTGTTTTGAGCCATCCACTTTAACGGAGCGTGATCCGTAACCATGTCAAAGTGCCTACCTAGCAGGTAGTACCGAAGGGAATCTAGAGCCCACTTCACCGCTAAACACTCCTTTTCAACGGTGGCGTAATTTACCTCATGGGACTTCAACTTCCTGCTGAGGTAAATGACTGGGTGCTCTTCCCCGTTCCAGACCTGGGACAATACTGCTCCTAACCCCACATCTGACGCATCACTTTGTACGACAAAGTCTTTAGAGAAGTCGGGTGAGTACAACACTGGCTGGCTACATAAGGCTTGTTTCAAGAATTGGAATGCTGCCTCAGCCTCGGGGGTCCATTTAATCATGACCGACCCTTTCCCCTTCGTCAGGTTGGTTAGGGGCACAGCCTTAGAAGCAAAGTGGGGAATGAATCGCCGATAATACCCAGCGATTCCCAGAAAGGCTCGTACCTGCTTCTTGCTGTTGGGACGTGGCCAACTCTGGATGGCCTCGACTTTGTTGAGTTGGGGTTTTATTACTCCCCTCCCAATGGTGTACCCAAGATATTTGGCCTCCTCCTGCCCAATGGTACACTTCTTGGGGTTAGCCGTAAACCCCGCTTCCCGAACAGAGTCCAGGACTGCTTGCACTTTTGGCAGATGTGAGGCCCAATCTGTGCTATGGACAATTACGTCATCCAGGTAAGCCGCAGCATACTTCCGATGGGGCCTCAGCATCTGGTCCATTTTCCGCTGGAATGTGGCCGGCGCATTCTGTAACCCGAACGGCATTCTTTTATATTGGAACGCCCCGTCTGGGGTTACAAATGCGGTTTTCTCTTTGGCCGACTTGGCCAGGGGGATTTGCCAATACCCTTTTGTGAGGTCAAGAGTCGTCATGTATCGGGCTGTTCCCAGCCGGTCGATCAACTCATCTATACGTGGCATGGGGTAGGTGTCAAATTTTGTAACTTTGTTCAACTGACGAAAATCGTTACAAAATCGCCAGCTCCCATCCGGTTTAGGCACCAACACAATGGGACTAGACCAATCACTTTGGGACTCCTCTATCACCCCTAAGTTCAGCATTTTCTGTACTTCCTCCCGTATTGCCTCCCGTCGGGCCTCTGGGATCCGATAGGGTTTTAACTTCACCCTTTCACCGGGCGGGGTAATGATGTCATGCTCTACCCCAGATGTTTGTCCCGGCAGCTCAGAGAATACCTCCTTGTTGCGAAGCACAAACTCCTTAACCTCCTGTTGTTGGGGTTGTGACAGGGTGGCTGCTATACCAACCTCAGGAATCACGTAACCAGTTTGAGCTGGTGACCAAGTGTCTGCGACTAGGGACTCTCTATCCCTCCAGGCTTTCAACAGATTAATGTGATAGATCTGTTCGGGCTTTCGCCTTCCTGGTTGTCTGACCTTGTAATTCACTTCGCTCACTTTTTCCATTATCTCGTAGGGGCCTTGCCATTTGGCAAGGAATTTACTTTCAACCGTAGGGACAAGTACCAGTATCCTATCCCCCGGGGAAAAGGTACGGGTCTTGGCTCCACGGTTGTACACTCTCTGCTGTGCTAACTGCGCTTGGGCCAAATGTTCCTTCACGATGGGCATTACCTGTGCAATTCGGTCTTGCATCAGGGCGACATGCTCAATCACACTCCTGTGGGGAGAACTCTCACTTTCCCAAGTTTCCTTGGCAATATCCAACAGCCCTCTTGGGTGTCTCCCATACAGTAACTCAAAGGGGGAGAATCCCGTAGAGGATTGGGGCACCTCCCTAATAGCAAACATCAGATAAGGAAGTAGACAGTCCCAATCCTTTCCATCTCTATCCACCACTTTCTTCAACATTTGTTTTAGGGTTTTGTTGAATCTTTCAACCAGCCCATCGGTTTGGGGGTGATACACAGATGTACGTAATTGCGTCACTTTGAACAATTTACACAGCTCCTTCATAACCCGGGACATAAAGGGTGTACCTTGGTCCGTAAGCAGTTCTTTACAAATACCCACCCGGCTAAACACAAGAGATAGCTCTTTGGCTATGGTTTTGGCCGAGGTATTTCGGAGAGGGATCGCTTCTGGATAACGGGTGGCATAGTCCATTATAACTAATATGTACTGGTGCCCCCTAGCGGACTTGATTATAGGACCTACCAAATCCATGGCGATCCTCTCAAACGGGACCTCAATGATGGGTAGAGGGACCAGCGGGCTACGGAAATGTGGCATCGGGCCGACCTCTGACACACAGGGCAGGAGGAACAATAATTTTCTATGTCCTTCATCACCCCCAGCCAATAGAATCTCTGTAATACCCTCTCTCGGGTTTTCTCTGTCCCCAGATGACCTCCAAGAATGTGCCCATGGGCCAACTCCAACACCAACTTCCTGTAAGGTTTGGGCACCACAAGCTGCTCAACGGTTTCTTCTGCCCTTTTTGCCACCCGATACAGTAGGTCCTTCTCTACGCTGAAGTATGGGTAAGTGCAGGTATTATCTGGGTTCACTAACTCGCCATCTATTTTCACTACGTTTTCCCGTGCCTTTATTAGGGCGGGGTCTTTCAACTGTTCTGTGGCAAAGTTTTCCCTGTGAACCTCAAGATCAGAAAACTCCACAGACGGTAGGTTTTCGTCTGAGGAGGTGGGCTCCTCTCCAGTTTCTTGAGTCTCCCCTGCCAATACTGATAAGGGAAATTCCGGAGAGTCCTCACCACTCTCAGGGGAGTTCTGGCTATCACATTCCTGGTACATAGGGGCACCAGTGGGGGGCTCAGGATCATCCCACAGTTCCCAGAACTTCGGAAAATCCCTTCCCACAATGGCGTCATGCGGTAACTGAGATACTAAGCCCACTGGATGAGAGAGGGTACCTTTGGGGGTCTCGAAACACACTGTAGTCACTGGATACTCTCGGGTGTCCCCATGCACACAAATAACAGCTACCTTGCTATTCCCAGAGACCTCTGTTTTAACTAACTCAGCCTTTATCAGGGTCACAAGGCTACCTGAATCCAGCAATACCACAACATTTCTACCATTAACACACATTTTGCATAAATGTTTCTCAGTTCCTCGAATGGCAGTGCATGCGACTGTCGCACACAGCGACTGACGTCTGCCCGTCAGAAAGTCACACTGCATGGGTTCCTCCACAACCGGGCAATTGGCTGCAATATGTCCCGCTTGCCGGCAGCGGTAGCAAACGATCCTTCTTGCGGCCTCTTGAGCCGCTGATTTCCCAGGCTGTTCTCGCCAAACTTGGGGTAGAGCTCCCACCCTCTCACTCTCTCCACCCTCACCCCTTGGAATCCTCTTATCCGCCCCTGGGGATGGTCTGGTCTTAGGGTGGAAAGTCCGAGTGTCTCTGGAAGAGGCCGTCAGGTTCTCTGTAGCCAAGTATTTCTCCACACAATCCACAAGACCATCGGCCGTCTCTGGGTCTCCATGGCTTACCCACTTTTGGATGGCAGTAGGAAGAGCTCTCAAAAACCGATCCATTACAACACGTTCCACAATCTTTGGTGCGGACAAAGTCTCTGGCTGTAGCCACTTTCTGCTCAGGTGAATGAGATCATACATTTGAGACCTGGGGGGTTTTCCAAGCTGGAAAGTCCAGTTATGCACACGCTGAGCCCGGACAGCCTGGGTGACACCCAGCCTTGCCAATATTTCAGCTTTTAGCATCACATAGTCTTTTGCTTGGTTAGGCTCTAGGTCATAGTAAGCTTTCTGCGATTCACCAGTTAACAGAGGAGCCACCAGTCCAGCCCACTGCTCCTCAGGCCACTTTTCTCTTTCAGCGGTCCTTTCAAATGTGGTCAAAAATACCTCTGGATCATCCTCTCCAGTCATTTTTGTCAATAAACGACTCACCCCAAAGGACGCGGTATTAGTGGGACGGCTTTCCTCACTGGTCTGCGGACGTTGCTGCATTACTGCTTCCATCTGTTGTTGTAGTCTCTGCTCTTGCTTCTGCAACAGGTCTATGAAGCGGGCCTCAGATTGCTGCTGGGCTTGTTGCTGAGCCTCCAGACTCTGTTGCAAAGTTGCGTTTGTCTGCTGCTGGGCTGCAAGGCTCTGTTGATGAGCTTGCTGCTGGGCTGCGAAGTTCTGTTGTTGAGCTGCAAGGCTCTGTTGATGAGCTGCAAGGCTCTTTTGCAAACCTGCATTTGTCTGCTGTTGATTGGCATTTGCTAGAGCCAGCTGCTTCAGTATCTCCTCCATGCTGGCTTAAAAAAAAACTGCCACTGGTTCTCCACCAACTGTGAGGGGGTTAGCTCGGCAGCGGGTGTGTGTGACCCCCGAGATGGGCTCCCCACACAAAAACAGGCCCAGCAAACGGAGGTTTGTGGTTTTCAAAATCAAAAAAGGTGCGGTTTATTTTCTATTTACAGTGACAAAACACAGCAAAGCAAAAGAAACATAAACAAAATAAATCCTGGTCAACTTGACCTCTGACTAAACATACAGGTTTCCTAACTAACAACTGGGATCAGCCTAGTGCTGTCCTAGTCCCTAAGTCCCTGGTTTTAAATGTCCAAGCAAATAGCCACACAGGCTTTGTCTCACCGCACAGGGGTTCACTCTCCCTAGACAGTCCACACAGGTCTGGTTCCAGGCATGAGCTAACATCTAATGAAGCTGGGAGTTCTTATAGAGGCCTAAATGAGCTGACAAGCTTCAGCTGGTCTCATCAACTCCCTGTCTGCACGACGCCCCACACTCTCCCTAGAGGTATGAGTCATCCATGAGCCCACTAGCCTCAGCTGGGTTTATACAACTCTCCACCTAGTTGTATAAGTCGGCGTAAAGCCTGAATCTGGGCGAAATATATCTACCCCCCTGGATGCAACCAGGTGACTTTACCTTCCTGCTGTCACAATATATAAACAACACCTAGGATGCATATATATCCTCTACACACTGTAACTGCAGCTAACTGACTCGCCTGCCTGCTCTATCAAACGCAGTATAAATGGCACTGTCTCTCTCTCTCTTTAAGCTCTCTCTTTAACCACCGCAACACACTACACAAGGCCGACTTCCAGGCGGCCTTATATAGTGTGGGGCGTGTACTAAATCCCCTGAGGCATAATTGGCCAAAGCCACCCTGGCTTTGGCCAATTATGGCTCTCCGTTTTTTGCGCACTGTGATTGGCCAAAGCATGCGGGTCATAGTGCATGCTTGGCCAATCATCAGTCAGCAATGCACTGCGATGCCGCAGTGAATTATGGGCCGTGACGCGCCACTCGAATTTGGCGCGAACGGCCCATAATGTTCGCAATTTGGCGAACAGTCAAGCAGTCGATGTTCGAGTCGAACATGGGTTCGACTCAAACTCGAAGCTCATCCCTATCTGTTTGCTTTAGAATCAGCGAACTCAACAAAACTATGCGAACCTATTGCAGTCTATAGGAGCTATATTTTGATTGTTTTTTCTGCCATTTTCAAGGAAAATCTAAAAGCTATTGATTATAAAAAGGCATGGGTGACTTGGAGGACTTGTACCAACTGTTTGGTGGGGGAGAAGGTCTTTTTATACAACTTAAAGGGCAACATTGAAAATATACAAACAAGGGGGCGTGGCTTGCGACCAATGGCGCTGGACGGCTGAGTCGGGAGCTCCGGAGATAAACGGCGGCTATTCAGCAACACAGGAATTCCTGAGACTTCACAACAGTACCATCTGATGGAGGGTGAGCCCAGCTTCCTCCGGAGGTATGTCCCGCAAGAGAGAGAAGCCATACAAGCCAAAAAAGCTGACGGCTTTCTTCTCCCAGCCACAACAGTGTCACACTAAAGATGGCGCCAGCTCCTTCTCCACGCTGCTCACGCGGGCCTCTGCAGAGCGGGGCAGCCATAATAACAACACCCTCTCACAGGCTTCAGATAACCTACACTCTGCCAGCCCTCTGTCAGGAAACCCAGAGAAAGCCAGATTTAAAATGAATGACAATTCACAGCAGCACTTTGAAGTATGCTCAAATCCTGATTCACAGGAGGACACTAGAGAGCTGCCAGACTCCATTAACTCCTTCCCAACCACTAACCAGCCTGTGCTAGATACCACCTTAAAAGATATGCTAATAGGGGCATGGCTAGCCGGCGTGAGAGACGGCTGCTTTCTAGCTGAGCTCCTGCTCCACGATACCACAAACTAAGTGACCCAGCGGCAGAGGTGATTTCCACAACTACCCATGGCTTCCCAAGAAGACACTGTACCTGGAGCTGTCAGGAAGAGGGGTTCACACCGTCAGAATCCGCTGAAACTGACTGATTTCTACCCCTCCACTAACGGCCGCATAACCCAAGATGGCGCCAGCGGCGGAGCACACGTGCAGATGCCCGGAGACAGAGAAGCCTCCTCAGACTCCAGCAGCACATCTTTGGTATGTACAGCCATCGAGTACACCACTAAGGGGGGCACTGATACTTCACCACCTGATAGCCCCACCACTCGCAGCCCTACTAAATTCAAAAAAGTGAAGGGAGACAGGCAGAAGGAAGAATCTGACATGGAGGAAAGTACACCGGAGGCCTCTAATCAGACTTCACTTGAACACTTCCCCTCATCATCTCAGCCTGTGACCATGTCTAACATGCGGGACATGCTAATCTCATTAAGGGACTCTGTCCATTTAAATATGCTGACAATGTTAAATCCTATCAAGGCTGATGTGCAGCAATTGCAGCATAGAATGACATACACAGAACACAAAATGGAGCATGCCTTCTCAGCCCACAATAACTTAGTGGATGCATTTAAAGAGCAACAAACTGAGATGCAGAGGATGGCAGCAAAGTTAGCAGACTTAGAAGACCGTTCTCGCAGAAATAATATTAAATTCCGTGGAATTCCTGAATCTATCCCCAATATCGATCTGAGTAGGTTCATACGCCAAATGCTACACACCTTACTACCCAAAGCAACTGAAGTTGAGCTAACAATTGACAGAGCGCACAGACTGCCCAAACCTAATTTCCTTAATGATACTGTACCAAGGGATGTTCTGGCACGTATACACTATTACCATATAAAGGAGGATGCTATGCGAGCTATGCGGAATAACCCCCAAATGACTGGACAGTATGCTGGCATTGCCTTATTCTCAGATCTCTCGCAAGCCACTATACAACATAGGAAGAAACTCCTTACAATCACTAAAGCTTTACGCAATCATAGCATTGCTTACAGATGGGGGACCCCATCAAAACTCACAGTGACCTACCAAGGCAAATCGTTTAACATTCACTCATTGGAATCAGGCCTTCGTCTTCTTAGAGACTGGGACATCCTTCCTGCTGAAGAACCGTCGACTAGACAACGTGACCCTCCTAAAGTTCAAAAAGACTGGTCTAAATAGTAACTCAGAATCTCCAGATGAAAGACACCACATACACCTCTACTAATGCGGTTGAAAGGAGCATAGTGATTCTTTAAATACCCAGATTTATTTTCCCTATCTCCATGTTGGCATGGAATAGCCGCCCTTGGATGACAAGCAGACTAGTCTGCCTCTGGATGCTGGGGCGGGCTCCAGATTCTTTTTTACTATATGTTCATTTTAACTTTTTTATCTTTCTCTTTTTCTTCAATAGAATGATCCTTATCTTTTACGTTTATGTTCTTTTTTGCTTACAACGCTGCTTTTTCTATGTCATCTCCTCAGAGGTAGATATGCTTATTTTGCAGTTCATACCGAAATACAACTGGGCATCTGAAGTTATTGTTACCACTAGAAGGCGACATTCCCTTTTCTCTAAATCTGCTGTTTGTAAGTATAAACAGGTTTTTGCAATTGCTGATTTTTTAAACAGCATGGATGGCTTTCAACGTTTGTTCATACATGAAGCATCGTTTGTTCATTTCCTAGTTTATGATGACTATTAAGTTTGTTTCTCCTAATGCTAAAGTCTTTTGTGGTCTAAAGCCCAAAAACTGAAAGGAGACATATTGTGTGTACAAGAGACTAATTTCTCAGCCACTAAAGCTCCAAAATGTTCTCATAGACTATACCCACATATTTTTTTCGCAAATGCTGACACAAAACACAATGGAGTTTTTATTGCGATCAAAAACTCGATTGCATTTTCTTTACAGGATATCATTACGGACACAAAGGGCCGCTATATAATTTTAATATGTACTTTGAATAATGTTTTATATACCATTGTGACAGTTTATGCCCCAAACCAAGGACAAATAACCTTTTTGAGAAGTCTTCTCAAAAGGGTTAAGTCTATTTGTAGAGTAAACCTCCTTTTGCTAGGGGACTTTAACTTGGTGATTGACTCCCATATTGATTGCTCACCCTCTAAATTACACCATAAATCTATACTCCAATCCACTATACATAGAGAATCCTTATATGATGTCTGGAGATGCCATCATCCAGAGGAAAAAGACTTTACGTTTTTATTCAAATCCCCACAGATCTTATTCTAGAATAGATATGATCCTTAAGGACCTATCATCCCTATATAAAACTAAGTCATCCACTATTGAGACCATCACATGGTCGGACCATGCGCCCATAACAATTGAACTAGAAGAACAACTCAATGTAACCCCCACATTTCTATGGCGCAACAATACACATATTTTTAACAACAAGATTCACAGAGAGAGAGTCAAAAAGCAACTAGAGGAATTTTTTACATTCAATACCATAGAAGATACCTCGGCCTCCACTAATTGGTGTGCTCACAAAGCCTTCATTAGAGGCCTGTTATTACAAATTGCTGCAAGGGAAAAAAAGAGTAGATCACAGACAATTGACCTACTGTTAAAGGTAATACGCCTCCTAGAAACACAAAATAAAAAAGATTTGTTCCAAAAGCTGATAGAAGACCTTAAAGAGTGTAGACTGAAACTCAGACATGCGTTAGTAGCCAAATATGAAAGACAAATGAAACACCTAAAGGCTTCGTTTTACTCCTCTGGGAATAAAGCGGGGAAACTCTTGGCCCAACAAATCAAAGTCAGGCAGACCAAAACGAGAATTGCTCATTTACTTGACCCCAAAACTAATGCGAAAATATCACACCCTAAAGATATAGCGAACATATTCAAAGAGTACTATATAGTAGTCTTTACAATCTTAAATTAGACCCCAATACTTCCCAACCATCCATGGAAAATATAACACAATTTTTAAACTCGGTAAACATCCCAACACTTGATCCTCAGCTTTTAGAACGACTTAATGCCCAAATTACTTGTGAAGAAATTGAACTAGTCCTTAATTCCCTAGCTCTAAACAAATCTCCTGGACCAGATGGTCTCTCAGCGGAATATTATAGAACCTTCTCAACCGTATTGACTCCACATCTAGTCAAAGTTTTCAATGGAGCCATTTCTTCAGGTTCAATACCATCATAAATGCTTAAAGCTGTAGTAGTCACTCTGCCCAAGCCAGGAAAAGAACCCAATATACCTCAAAACTTTGGACCGATATCCCTCCTTAATTCGGATCTTAAAGTTTATGCGAAGATCATTGCCAATAGAATAGCGGAAGTAACACCGTCCTTAATAGCCCCTGATCAAGTAGGATTTGTGAAAGGTCAACAAACTCCTGATGGCACTCGCAGAATACTTAATCTTCCCTGTATAGCCGAAAGCCGTAAACTACCCACTGCCTTTATAGCTTTAGATGCTGAAAAGGCTTTCGATAGGGTACATTGGGGGTATTACAAGCAACCCTAACAAAATTTGGTTTTACTGGTCCTATCTTATCAGCTATTTCAGCGCTATACACTAACCAATCGGCCCAAATATTTAGCTCCTCTGTACTCTCCGATACCTTTACTATAACTAATGGGACTAGGCAGGGGTGCCCCCTTTCACCCCTAATTTTTACATTGGTGATGGAACCATTCGCGGCTGCCATCAGGAATTCACAAAAAGTGAAGGGCATACCGGTAGCTGGTAATGATCATAAAATAGGACTATTCGCAGACGATGTCATTTTGACGCTATCGGATGTGACTATGTCGTTACCTAAAGTCTGCAAAATAATTGAAATCTTTAGTGCCATATCTTACTATAAGATTAATATATCTAAGTGTCAGGTTCTCACAATTAATCTCAAACATAAAATTAAGGTAAAAATGAAATCCTTATTTCTTTGTGATTGGGATAATAGTAAGATCCAATATCTAGGAATTTATCTCACTGCCAAATCGGGTCACCTTTATGACATTAACTATAAAAAGCTACTTCACTCAGTCCAGGCCGAACTTACTCAATTAGCAAAATTTGAAATTTCCTGGATGGGCATTTAAGATGATGGTGCTACCAAAAATCCTCTATATTTTTAGAACAGTACCCATACCCCTACAGACATTTTTTTTTAATAAACTTGATACAGCATTCCGATCCTTCATATGGAAAGGAACTAAGGCAAGAATAGCTTTTTCGACTCTCACAAAATTGAGATCGAAAGGCGGTATGGGAGTTCCAGTTATTAGAGACTATTATAGAGCAACCCTCTTAGACCAGCTCAAAGCATGGTGTGAACCATCTACAGAAAAACAGTGGGTATTATTAGAACGTTATTTAGCACAAAATACTAACCTGACAGCTCTACTTTTGGCAGCAGCCACTAATAAACCACTGTACATACCGAATCATCCATTTACCTCTGCCTCGCTTACTGCCTGGAAGGACCTTTTGAACAAAAGTCAAGAGGTCACACAGGTAAAATTGGTTGATATCCCGCTTCAATCCTTCGCATTCCTGATACCAAACCTTTTGATTCAACCTTGGATAAAAGCGGGATACCATACCTTACAAGAGATCCCAGAGGAAGTTAAACTTAAAGATAGAGTTACAATGATGCAAATTAAACACTTTCTCCATACCTGTAAACCTAATACCGTCAGTCTGAACAAAGTAGTGTGGGAATTCTACCACGCGGAATCTACCCATAAGAGGGGCATTTCACTTATTTACTCCCTACTACAACCGGAATCTCCAATCAAAGATACTCCATCAATAATTAAGTGGGAGTCAGAACTTAAAAGATCATACTCTCCATTAGAATGGTCTCAAGCAATTAATTGTAGTTTAACCACTTGCCGCCCGCCCTATAGCGGATTGACGGCGGCAAAGTGGTTTCAAAATCCTGACTGGACATCATATGACGTCCTCAGGATTTTGAGCCGCTGCGCGCCCCCGGGGGGCACGCATCGCGGCGATCGTTGCTGCGGAGTGTCAGTCTGACACCCCGCAACACCGATCTAGGTAAAGAGTCTCCGACGGAGACTCTTTACCACGTGATCAGCCGTGTCCAATCACGGCTGATCACAGTGTAAACAGGAAAAGCCGGTCATTGGCTTTTCCTCACTCGCGTCTGTCAGACGCGAGTAGAGGAGAGCCGATCGGCTGCTCCTCTGACAGGGGGGGTTTGTGCTGATCCATTATCAGCACAACCCCCCCGAGGATGCCCACTGGACCACCAGGGATGCCACTAGACCACCAGGGATGCCACTAGACCACCAGGGAAGCCCACCATAAGGTATGCCACCCTAGACCACCAGGGATAATGGATGCCAATGCCAAATGGATGCCAATCAGTGCCACAATGGATGCCAATCAGTGCCCACAATGGGTACCACTGATTGGCAGGCATTATTGTTTGGCACTGATTGGCATCCATTAGTACAGTACAGTGCCACCTATCAGTGCCCATCAGTGCCCACCCGTTCCGCCTATCTGTGCCCACCCGTGCCGCCTATCTGTGCCCACCCGTGCCGCCTATCTGTGCCCACCTGTGCCGCCTATCTGTGCCCACCCGTGCCGCCGATCATTGCCCATCCGTGCCGCCAATCGTTGCTCATCCGTGCCGCCGATCATTGCCCATCCGTGCCTCCGATCGTTGCCCGTCAGTGCCACCTCATCGGTGCCCATCCGTGCCGCCTTATCCATGCCTGTCAGTGCAGCCCCATCAGTGCCCATCAGTGAAGGAGAAAACTAACTTATTTACAAAGTTTTGTAGCTGAAACAAAAAAAACTTTTTTTTTTTTAAATTTCGGTCTTTTTTTAATTTTTTAGCAGAAAATAAAAATCGCAGAGGTGATCAAATACCACCAAAAGAAAGCTCTATTTGTGGGAACAAAATGATAAAAATTTAGTTTGGGTACAGTGTAGCATGACCGCGCAATTGTCATTCAAAGTGCAACAGCGCAGAAAGCTGAAAATTGGTCTGGGCAGGAAGGTGTATAAGTGCCCAGTATGGAAGTGGTTAAAAGCCTCGCATTGTGTATTGCATTGGGAAAATACATACAAAATATAATATAGGTGGTATCTGACACCAGCACGTTTGGCTACAATCTATGCAGAACACTCTCCGGACTGTTGGCGTAATTGTGGGCAACCAGGGAATTTAATACACATACTATGGTATTGCAAATCAATTAAAAGCTTCTGGAAATCTATCTTCCAGTTGATCTCACAGATTACAGGGATAATAACACATCCATTGCCAGATTTAGCACTATTAGGATTAACTATAGGAAATTTCCCCCCCAATTTTAGAACCGTGGTTCTTCATATTTTCTTTGCGGCAAGATTATCAATAATGTGTCATTGGAAAAAAAGATGTAGTCCCCTCAATCACAGAAATCATTTCTAGAGTGACCCTACAGTGCTCTTATGAGCATTCTTTTGCCAACAGCAAAGGAAATAAGGGAAAGTTTCTTAAATACTGGGAAATATGGCTTAATAGATATAATCTGACTGATATGATGTAGAACAGTACTGCAAATAGATAAACAAGCAAATAAGCAGCGGGATAAATGTAATCCATGGACAGAAAAGATGAGGATTGACATACGCAAATTTTGGTTGCCACATCTGTGGTAACCTTGCTTTCTCCTTTTTGTTTTGTTAGTTTAGTTGTTGTTTTCACTTTTGTTTTTCTACAAGGTCATACATGTGCTCATGTCATCGACCCCTATGATTGCCTTCTTAAAGTAGTATATGTATGAAAGTGACAACAATACTTCATGTATCTTGATGTTGATGTACATGTAATACGACTGTTATACTTTTGTTCTCTTATCATTGATATGATCCTGTAACGGTTTAAATTCAATTCAATAAACATAAAAAAAAAAAAAAAAGATATGCTAATATCCCTCAGAAGTACACTGCACTCTGACATGAGGTCTTGTATGCAGCGATTCAACACTGAATTGACGGCTGTAAAAAACAGAGTGACACATGTTGAGACAAAAATGGACGAATTTGCAAACACCATTAACGACCTAGTCGACGCACACGACGAATCGGATTCCAACCACCAATGGGTTAGAGCTAAACTTGCTGACTTAGAGGACAAGTCCAGGCGGAACAACATCAAAATAGGGGTATCCCTGAGTCGATCAATCCGGGAGACCTGAAAGCCTACGCTGAGGCATTATTCTCCACCATTTTTCCCAATCTCACAGAAACCGAGATTATTATCGATCGCATACACCGCCTACCATAACCGCCCTTCATCCCTGCACATGTACCGCGAGACGTCCTCTTGAGGATGCATTTTTTCACGTGAAGGAGTCAATCATGCAGACATCCCGCGCACTGAAAAATTTCCCTCCACCATATGAAAAACTACAACTTTTCATCGATCTGTCGCAACACACTATGCAATTAAGGAGAAATCTTGATGAGTAGTATACAACTGCACGCTGGACGAATAGACCCTCCTCTTAGACTGTTTGAACTTTACTTACTGTTTCATTTTTGCTTGTTTTCCATTTTTATTTTTATTTTATTTATTTTTTTCTTCTCCTTTTTCTTCTTTTTTGTGATAAGAATCAGCACAACAAGAGAACTTATAGAAAGCGACTATTTACTTTCTGACCGCTAGAGGGCATCAAGGGACCACTGAAATCTTCCAGCCACAAACTCGGACTAATCATCCTGGTGAGAGTACACTCTTGTATTACCCACTACAACCACCTAGGTCTTTATACAATTAAAATGGGATTTAATGTTTTGTCCATCAACGCTAGGGGCCTAAATCATGGAAAGAAGCTATCCTGCATAACAGTGACATTTTGTGCATACAGGAAACGCACTTCCACTCGCATCATCCTCCCCTCTGCACTCATAAGGCATTTCCCCATGTATATCAATCCAGTATTCCAGCAAAAAAGAGGGGTGTGATGATAGCGATAAGAGACACCGTTGCTATCACTCTCCATGACAAGTTTATAGACCTAACCGGACGCTTTATCATTTTTATATGCAATATCAATTCCACAAAATTTACTTTAGTGAACTTGTATGCCCCCAATACCCATCAGATCCGCTTTATAAACTCTCTTCTGAAAAAAGTTTAAAGATTGTAGCAGGGATCCTTATTAATATGTGGGGATTTTAACGCCACAGTGAACCCACAATTGGACTCAACCTCTGCGAACATCAAACATATGCCATCACTGAACAAGGTCTTCCAGGACAATGACTTATATGACATCTGGCTCTGCCATCACGCCAATGAACGCGACTATTCCTTTTTTTCAGCTCGCCACTGTTCCTACTCCCGTATAGACTTCTTTCTAGCAGACAAGTGGCTCCTGCAAAAGGTCTTGAAATCCTCTATCAATGTGATTACTTGGTCGGACCATGCGTCTATATCACTGACCATTAGCGACCATTATCCGGCAAATTCCTTGTTTGTGTGGAGGGCCAATTCAAGTATTGTGCAGTCCCCACGGACAAGGAAAACTGTGGAGGACAAGCTTTCGGAATTTTTTTCAAATAATTTGTTGTCGGTTCACAGCCCATTTACATTGTGGAATGCCCATAAGGTCTTTATCAGAGGTATTTTTATTCAACTGGGAGCACAGGATAGGAGGAAGAGACAGCAGCAGCTCATATAAATCACCTCAGAAATATCTGCTTTAGAAACTACCAATAAAGAGAATCCATCTCCACAGATTAGCACTAGGGATGAGCTTCGTGTTCGAGTCGAACATACATTCGACTCGAACATCGGCTGTTCGATCGTTCGACGAAGATCGAACGGTTTGGGCCGTTCGCGCCAAATTCGAGTGACGCGAACGGCCCACAATGCACTACGCCATCGCAGTGTCATCCAGGCACTGTGATTGGCCAAGCATGCACTGTGACCCCGCATGCTTGGCCAATCACAGCGCCGGCAGCGAGGAGAGCAATGATTGGCCACAGGCAGGATGCCTGTGGCCAATTATTGCTGAGGGTGTTTAGTACACGCCCCACACTATAAAAGGCCGCCAGCACGGTGGCCTAGTGTAGTGTGTTCCGGAGCAGGGAAAGAGAAGCATAGGCAGGGACAGTGACATTTTTTTTTTCTTGCTTAACCTGGATTCCTTTAGTTTAGGGAAAGAGAAGGATAGGTAGGGAGAGTGTCAGTCTGTTTTACTGTGCTAAACCTTGTTTGTAGGGACAGGGAAGGACGGTGTGGGAAATTCTCATTGTGCTATACTGTGCTAAAGCATTCCTCATCAACCATCTTTAAAAAAAAAAAATTATAGGGACAGAAAACTATAGGTAGGGAGAGTGTCAGTGTGTTTTACTGTGCTAAACCTTGTTTGTAGGGACAGGGAAGGACAGTGAGGGAAATTCTCATTGTGCTATACTGTGCTAAAGCATTCCTCATCAACCATCTTTAAAAAAAAAAATTTATAGGGACAGAAAACTATAGGTAGGGAGAGTGTCAGTGTGTTTTACTGTGCTAAACCTTGTTTGTAGGGACAGGGAAGGACAGTGAGGGAAATTCTCATTGTGCTATACTGTGCTAAAGCATTCCTCATCAACCATCTTTAAAAAAACATTTTTTATAGGGACAGAAAACTATAGGTAGGGAGAGTGTCAGTGTGTTTTACTGTGCTAAACCTTGTTTGTAGGGACAGGGAAGGACAGTGAGGGAAATTCTCATTGTGCTATACTGTGCTAAAGCATTCCTCATCAACCATCTTTAAAAAAAAAAATTTATAGGGACAGAAACTATAGGTAGGGAGAGTGTCAGTGTGTTTTACTGTGCTAAACCTTGTTTGTAGGGACAGGGAAGGACAGTGAGGGAAATTCTCATTGTGCTATACTGTGCTAAAGCATTCCTCATCAACCATCTTTAAAAAAACATTTTTTATAGGGACAGAAAACTATAGGTAGGGAGAGTGTCAGTGTGTTTTACTGTGCTAAACCTTGTTTGTAGGGACAGGGAAGGACAGTGAGGGAAATTCTCATTGTGCTATACTGTGCTAAAGCATTCCTCATCAACCATCTTTAAAAAAAAATAAAAATTATAGGGACAGAAAACTATAGGTAGGGAGAGTGTCAGTGTGTTTTACTGTGCTAAACCTTGTTTGTAGGGACAGGGAAGGACAGTGAGGGAAATGCTCATTGTGCTATACTGTGCTAAAGCATTCCTCATCAACCATCTTTAAAAAAACATTTTTTTATAGGGACAGAAAACTATAGGTAGGGAGAGTGTCAGTGTGTTTTACTGTGCTAAACCTTGTTTGTAGGGACAGGGAAGGGCAGTGAGGGAAATTCTCATTGTGCTATACTGTGCTAAAGCATTCCTCATCAACCATCTTTAAAAAAACATTTTTTATAGGGACAGAAAACTATAGGTAGGGAGAGTGTCAGTGTGTTTTACTGTGCTAAACCTTGTTTGTAGGGACAAGGAAGGACAGTGAGGGAAATTCTCATTGTGCTATACTGTGCTGAAGCATTCCTCATCAACCATCTTTAAAAAAACATTTTTTATAGGGACAGAAAACTATAGGTAGGGAGAGTGTCAGTGTGTTTTACTGTGCTAAACCTTGTTTGTAGGGACAGGGAAGGACAGTGAGGGAAATTCTCATTGTGCTATACTGTGCTAAAGCATTCCTCATCAACCATCTTTAAAAAAAAAAAAAAATTATAGGGACAGAAAACTATAGGTAGGGAGAGTGTCAGTGTGTTTTACTGTGCTAAACCTTGTTTGTAGGGACAGGGAAGGACAGTGAGGGAAATTCTCATTGTGCTATACTGTGCTAAAGCATTCCTCATCAACCATCTTTAAAAAAAAAAAAAATTATAGGGACAGAAAACTATAGGTAGGGAGAGTGTCAGTGTGTTTTACTGTGCTAAACCTTGTTTGTAGGGACAGGGAAGGACAGTGAGGGAAATTCTCATTGTGCTATACTGTGCTAAAGCATTCCTCATCAACCATCTTTAAAAAAACATTTTTTTATAGGGACAGAAAACTATAGGTAGGGAGAGTGTCAGTGTGTTTTACTGTGCTAAACCTTGTTTGTAGGGACAGGGAAGGACAGTGAGGGAAATTCTCATTGTGCTATACTGTGCTAAAGCATTCCTCATCAACCATCTTTAAAAAAACATTTTTTATAGGGACAGAAAACTATAGGTAGGGAGAGTGTCAGTGTGTTTTACTGTGCTAAACCTTGTTTGTAGGGACAGGGAAGGACAGTGAGGGAAATTCTCATTGTGCTATACTGTGCTGAAGCATTCCTCATCAACCATCTTTAAAAAAACATTTTTTATAGGGACAGAAAACTATAGGTAGGGAGAGTGTCAGTGTGTTTTACTGTGCTAAACCTTGTTTGTAGGGACAGGGAAGGACAGTGAGGGAAATTCTCATTGTGCTATACTGTGCTAAAGCATTCCTCATCAACCATCTTTAAAAAAAAAAAAAAATTATAGGGACAGAAAACTATAGGTAGGGAGAGTGTCAGTGTGTTTTACTGTGCTAAACCTTGTTTGTAGGGACAGGGAAGGACAGTGAGGGAAATTCTCATTGTGCTATACTGTGCTAAAGCATTCCTCATCAACCATCTTTAAAAAAAAAAAAATTATAGGGACAGAAAACTATAGGTAGGGAGAGTGTCAGTGTGTTTTACTGTGCTAAACCTTGTTTGTAGGGACAGGGAAGGACAGTGAGGGAAATTCTCATTGTGCTATACTGTGCTAAAGCATTCCTCATCAACCATCTTTAAAAAAACATTTTTTTATAGGGACAGAAAACTATAGGTAGGGAGAGTGTCAGTGTGTTTTACTGTGCTAAACCTTGTTTGTAGGGACAGGGAAGGACAGTGAGGGAAATTCTCATTGTGCTATACTGTGCTAAAGCATTCCTCATCAACCATCTTTAAAAAAAAATAAAAATTATAGGGACAGAAAACTATAGGTAGGGAGAGTGTCAGTGTGTTTTACTGTGCTAAACCTTGTTTGTAGGGACAGGGAAGGACAGTGAGGGAAATGCTCATTGTGCTATACTGTGCTAAAGCATTCCTCATCAACCATCTTTAAAAAAACATTTTTTTATAGGGACAGAAAACTATAGGTAGGGAGAGTGTCAGTGTGTTTTACTGTGCTAAACCTTGTTTGTAGGGACAGGGAAGGGCAGTGAGGGAAATTCTCATTGTGCTATACTGTGCTAAAGCATTCCTCATCAACCATCTTTAAAAAAACATTTTTTATAGGGACAGAAAACTATAGGTAGGGAGAGTGTCAGTGTGTTTTACTGTGCTAAACCTTGTTTGTAGGGACAAGGAAGGACAGTGAGGGAAATTCTCATTGTGCTATACTGTGCTGAAGCATTCCTCATCAACCATCTTTAAAAAAACATTTTTTATAGGGACAGAAAACTATAGGTAGGGAGAGTGTCAGTGTGTTTTACTGTGCTAAACCTTGTTTGTAGGGACAGGGAAGGACAGTGAGGGAAATTCTCATTGTGCTATACTGTGCTAAAGCATTCCTCATCAACCATCTTTAAAAAAAAAAAAAAATTATAGGGACAGAAAACTATAGGTAGGGAGAGTGTCAGTGTGTTTTACTGTGCTAAACCTTGTTTGTAGGGACAGGGAAGGACAGTGAGGGAAATTCTCATTGTGCTATACTGTGCTAAAGCATTCCTCATCAACCATCTTTAAAAAAAAAAAAAATTATAGGGACAGAAAACTATAGGTAGGGAGAGTGTCAGTGTGTTTTACTGTGCTAAACCTTGTTTGTAGGGACAGGGAAGGACAGTGAGGGAAATTCTCATTGTGCTATACTGTGCTAAAGCATTCCTCATCAACCATCTTTAAAAAAACATTTTTTTATAGGGACAGAAAACTATAGGTAGGGAGAGTGTCAGTGTGTTTTACTGTGCTAAACCTTGTTTGTAGGGACAGGGAAGGACAGTGAGGGAAATTCTCATTGTGCTATACTGTGCTAAAGCATTCCTCATCAACCATCTTTAAAAAAACATTTTTTATAGGGACAGAAAACTATAGGTAGGGAGAGTGTCAGTGTGTTTTACTGTGCTAAACCTTGTTTGTAGGGACAGGGAAGGACAGTGAGGGAAATTCTCATTGTGCTATACTGTGCTGAAGCATTCCTCATCAACCATCTTTAAAAAAACATTTTTTATAGGGACAGAAAACTATAGGTAGGGAGAGTGTCAGTGTGTTTTACTGTGCTAAACCTTGTTTGTAGGGACAGGGAAGGACAGTGAGGGAAATTCTCATTGTGCTATACTGTGCTAAAGCATTCCTCATCAACCATCTTTAAAAAAAAAAAAAAATTATAGGGACAGAAAACTATAGGTAGGGAGAGTGTCAGTGTGTTTTACTGTGCTAAACCTTGTTTGTAGGGACAGGGAAGGACAGTGAGGGAAATTCTCATTGTGCTATACTGTGCTAAAGCATTCCTCATCAACCATCTTTAAAAAAAAAAAAATTATAGGGACAGAAAACTATAGGTAGGGAGAGTGTCAGTGTGTTTTACTGTGCTAAACCTTGTTTGTAGGGACAGGGAAGGACAGTGAGGGAAATTCTCATTGTGCTATACTGTGCTAAAGCATTCCTCATCAACCATCTTTAAAAAAACATTTTTTTATAGGGACAGAAAACTATAGGTAGGGAGAGTGTCAGTGTGTTTTACTGTGCTAAACCTTGTTTGTAGGGACAGGGAAGGACAGTGAGGGAAATTCTCATTGTGCTATACTGTGCTAAAGCATTCCTCATCAACCATCTTTAAAAAAAAATAAAAATTATAGGGACAGAAAACTATAGGTAGGGAGAGTGTCAGTGTGTTTTACTGTGCTAAACCTTGTTTGTAGGGACAGGGAAGGACAGTGAGGGAAATGCTCATTGTGCTATACTGTGCTAAAGCATTCCTCATCAACCATCTTTAAAAAAACATTTTTTTATAGGGACAGAAAACTATAGGTAGGGAGAGTGTCAGTGTGTTTTACTGTGCTAAACCTTGTTTGTAGGGACAGGGAAGGGCAGTGAGGGAAATTCTCATTGTGCTATACTGTGCTAAAGCATTCCTCATCAACCATCTTTAAAAAAACATTTTTTATAGGGACAGAAAACTATAGGTAGGGAGAGTGTCAGTGTGTTTTACTGTGCTAAACCTTGTTTGTAGGGACAAGGAAGGACAGTGAGGGAAATTCTCATTGTGCTATACTGTGCTGAAGCATTCCTCATCAACCATCTTTAAAAAAACATTTTTTATAGGGACAGAAAACTATAGGTAGGGAGAGTGTCAGTGTGTTTTACTGTGCTAAACCTTGTTTGTAGGGACAGGGAAGGACAGTGAGGGAAATTCTCATTGTGCTATACTGTGCTAAAGCATTCCTCATCAACCATCTTTAAAAAAAAAAAAATTATAGGGACAGAAAACTATAGGTAGGGAGAGTGTCAGTGTGTTTTACTGTGCTAAACCTTGTTTGTAGGGACAGGGAAGGACAGTGAGGGAAATTCTCATTGTGCTATACTGTGCTAAAGCATTCCTCATCAACCATCTTTAAAAAAACATTTTTTTATAGGGACAGAAAACTATAGGTAGGGAGAGTATCAGTGTGTTTTACTGTGCTAAACCTTGTTTGTAGGGACAGGGAAGGGCAGTGAGGGAAATTCTCATTGTGCTATACTGTGCTAAAGCATTCCTCATCAACCATCCGTAAAAAAAAAAAAATTTATAGGGACAGAAAACTATAGGTAGGGAGAGTGTCAGTGTGTTTTACTGTGCTAAACCTTGTTTGTAGGGACAGGGAAGGACAGTGAGGAAAATTCTGATTGTGCTATACTGTGCTAAAGCATTCCTCATCAACCATCTTTGAAATCCTTGTTTTTTGGACAGTCAGGGAAATTGTCATTGTGCTATTCTGTGCGAAAGCAATCATCCTCAACCAGATTTAGAAATCCTTAAGTAAAGGGACAGAGAAGGACACCTGAAGGTAGCCCTTATTGCTTTTTTTCCCATCTCCCTGCAGGCCATCCATTACAATGTCTGGAAGGCAAACAAGGAGAGGCAGACAGTCAGGAGGCAATAAAAGAGGGCAAGCAGGCTCTGTGTCTGGGGGCAACAGTGCTGGTCGTGGACGCGGTGCATTGTCATCAGCACATGGCCATGGGACACGCTTGTCCTTCTTTTCGGCAGCTGGACATGTTGAGCCACATCATGCCGAAGACTTGGTAGAGTGGATGACCAAGCCCTCCTCCTCCTCCTCATCCTCTCTCACCCAGGCTCAGGGTACTGGCAAAGCAGCTGGCAAAGCGTCCTCTTCCCTGGTATCAATGTCAAACTCATCATCAGTCACTCCTTCCCTAGACCCACCATGTCCTCCTCCTGAGGAGTCCCCCGAACTGTTTGAGCACAGTGTTGGGTACATGCTCCAGGAGGATGCCCAGCGTTTCGAAGGGTCTGATGATGAAACCCAGCTAGAGGAAGGCAGTAGCGTGAGAGCAGACAGAGGGGATGCTCAAGAAGGACACCAATCTGGCAGTCATGTTCCAGCAGCTGCAGCATACTGCCAGATTGGCTCCAGTGATGAGGAGGGAGGGGATGATGAGGTCACTGACTCCACGTGGGTGCCTAATAGGAGAGAGGAGGAGGATGAGGAGGAGGCACATCTCCAACGAGGCAGGATGCCCTTTGGTGGCCAGCGTAAGGGCAGTACACCGACGGAATCACACCGCAGAGCTCCGCCTGTGCAGGGCGCTGCCTCTGCCGTCATTCAAAAAGTTCTTTGGTGTGGGCCTTTTTTGAGGCTAGTGCATCAGATCGCACAGCTGCTGTTTGCAACATATGTCTCAAGCGTATATCGCGTGGCCAAAACATCAGCCGCTTGGGTACCACATGCCTGACCAGACATATGTTGACCTGCCATGCAGCTCGTTGGCAAGCCTACCTCAAAGACCCACACCAAAGAACAAAGCGGACCTCTCCTTGCACCGCATCAGCTGGGATCTCCAACCCCACTATAACTTCAGTCCTCTCTGAAACATGCACTGAGAGGAATGAAGGTGTAGAATTAGGTGTGTCACAGCCAAGTACTTGCGGCCACTCTGCTAGCAGTACACCGACGTCCGATTCTAGCAGGCAAATTTCCCTGCCCCAGCTGCTGGACCGTCGAAAGAAGTTCACTCCCAGCCATCCACATGGCCAGCGGTTGAATGCTAGCTTGGCTAAATTGCTAGCGCTTCAACTGCTGCCTTTTCAGTTGGTAGACTCGGCCCCCTTCCGTGAGTTTGTGCAATGTGCGGTTCCTCAGTGGCAGGTTCCCAAACGCCACTTTTTCTCAGGGAAGGCTATTCCGGCTCTCTACCGACATGTGGAAGGCAATGTCTTGGCCTCGCTGGACAGGGCGGTCAGCGGTAAGGTGCATATTACCGCTGACTCATGGTCCAGCAGGCATGGACAGGGACGTTACCTTTCTTTCACGGCCCATTGGGTCACTCTTTTGGCAGCTGGGAAGGATGCAGGACAAGGTGCAGTAGTGTTGGAGGTTGTTCCACCGCCACGCCTCCAAAATGCTACTACTGGTTGTGACACACCTCTCTCCTCCACCCCCTCCTCTTCTTCCTCCATGGCCTCTTCCTGTGCTTTGTCCTCTGAACCAGCGGTGCTCCGTAGCCGTTCAAGGGGCTACGCAAGTACGCAGGCAAAAAGATGCCATGCCGTGCTTGCGCTGGTGTGTTTGGGGGACAGAAGCCACACTGGGGCAGAGGTCCTGTCTGCTCTGCAGGGCCAGGCCGAGAGGTGGTTGACGCCACGCCAGCTTAAGCCAGGAATGGTGGTTTGCGACAATGGCACCAACCTCCTCTCCGCCCTCCGACAGGGACAACTGACCCATGTGCCCTGTGTGGCTCACGTCCTTAACCTGGTGGTGCAGCGGTTCTTGGGCAGGTACCCGGGCTTACAGGATGTCCTGAGGCAGGCCAGGAAAGTCTGTGTGCATTTCCGCAGATCTTATAATGCCAGTGCTCGCCTGGCTGAGCTGCAAAAGGAGTTGAACCTGCCCAAGAACCGCCTTATATGTGACATGCCCACCAGGTGGAACTCAACGTTGGCCATGCTGCAGCGGCTGCACACGCAGCAGAGGGCCATCAATGAGTACCTGTGCGACTACGGCACCAGGTCAGGGTCAGGGGAGCTTGGTTTTTTTTCTCCACGCCAGTGGGGCATGATCAGGGATGCATGCACTGTCCTGGCACCATTTGAGGAGGCCACGAGGATGGTGAGCAGTGACAGTGCATGCATGAGTGACACTGTACCTCTTGTCCACCTGTTGGAGCACACGCTGCGTGGAATAATGGACAGGGCACTTGAGGCAGAACAGAGGCAGGAAGAGGAGGACTTCCTTGCCTCTCAAGGCCCCCTTTACCCAGACAGTGTTCCTTCTGTCCCACCCATCGCACAGGAAGAGGACAAGGAGGAGGAGGAGGAGGAGGAGGAGGATTGTGTCAGCATGGAGGTGGAGCCTGGCACTCAGCAGCATCAACAGCAGCAGTCTTTTAGGGATGATTTACAGTCCCAAGAAACCCGTGGACTTGTACGTGGCTGGGAGAAGGTGGCTGCGGATCATGTCGTCCTTAGTGACCCAGAGGACTCCGGACCGAATGCCTCAGCTAACCTACGCTGCATGGCCTCCCTGATCCTGCAAAGTCTGCGGAAGGATCCTCGTATTCTTTGGATCAAGGAGAGGGACCATTACTGGCTGGCCACTCTCCTTGATCCACGGTACAAGGGTAAGGTTGCGGAACTTATGTTACCGTCGCAGAGGGAGCAGAGGATGAGACAACTCCGGGAGGCCTTGCAGAAAGGTCTGTGCAACGCGTTCCCAGAGACTGGGAGGTTACAAACTCCTGGTCCTGGACAACGAGTTGTTGAGGCTTCGGCCAGTCAAAGAAGGAGCGGTGGGGAAGGTGGCCGTCTGACCGATGCGTTCAGACAATTCTTTAGTCCGCAGCCCCAAAGTATGATCGGTTCCAGCAACCATCGCCAGCGTCTGATAAACATGGTGCAGGAATATCTAGGGGCAAGGTCAGACTTGGACACCTTCCCCACCGAAAATCCTCTGGCTTACTGGGTCTTGAGGATGGATCACTGGCCAGAGCTTGCACAGTATGCAATTGAGCTACTGGCCTGTCCTGCATCCAGCGTTCTTTCGGAACGCACATTCAGTGCTGCTGGAGGATTTGTCACGGATCACAGGGTGCGCCTGTCCACCGACTCGGTTGATCGACTGACTTTCATCAAGATGAACCAGTCTTGGATCACCACCAGCTACCACACACCTGATGCTGATATAACAGACTAATTGATTTTAACATGTCACATCCCTTCAAGACTGATGCTGATGCTGAGTGCCTGTGCTGTTATGTTGACTGGCTATCCTCCTCCTCCGAGTCCTCAATGATACGATTGATGATGATAGCTTGGAAGATCATTTTTGTTTATGGGTGCCACCACCAGTGCCTAACGCCCAATTTTTCAGCCCCTGTTTAACAGGGGCGTGTAATTACAATTTTTGAAGCAATACTTTGCAACAGGGCTCATTGCTGTGCTCCAAGTACAGTATCTGTGAGGGGTTGCAGTGTTGTGGCACCAGTGCCTAAGGCCCAATTTTTCAGCCCCTGTTTAACAGGGGCGTGTAATTACAATTTTTGAAGCAATACTTTGCAACAGGGCTCATTGCTGTGCTCCAAGTACAGTATCTGTGAGGGGTTGCAGTGTTGTGCCACCAGTGCCTAAGGCCCAATTTTTCAGCCCCTGTTCAACAGGGGCATGTAATTACAATTCTTGATCTAATAATTCACAGCAGGGCCCATTGCTGCACCCACCAAGAGTAACTCTGAGGGCTTACAGTGTTGTGGCAACGCCACCACCACCACCACCACGAAAGGCCCAATTTTTCAGCCCCTGTTCAAAAGGGGCATGTAATTACAATTCTTGATCTAATAATTCACAGCAGGGCCCATTCCTGCACCCACCAAGAGTAACTCTGAGGGCTTACAGTGTTGTGGCAACACCACCACCACCACCACGAAAGGCCCAATTTTTCAGCCCCTGTTCAACAGGGGCATGCAATTACAATTCTTGATCTAATAATTCACAGCAGGGCCCATTGCTGCACCCACCAAGAGTAACTATCAGGGCTTACAGTGTTGTGGCACCAGCACCACCATCAAAGGCCCAATTTTTACTACCACTGTTCAACAATTATATGTAATTACAATTCCTGATATAATAGTTGACAGCAGGGCGTTCCAGCACCAACCAAGAGTAACTGTGAGTGCTTACAGTGTTGTGCCAACACCAACAACTAAGGGGCCTATTTCTGCAGAGTATATACGGCAGGTCCCTACTTTCAAACATCCAACTTACAAACGACTCCTACTTGCAAACGCAAGAAGACAACAGGAAGTGAGAGGAAATCTACCCCTAGGAAGGAAAATTCTCTCCTGTAAGAATTAATATGGGAGAAAGGTGTCTCCTCTGTACTGATGCTTTATCACCAATCCTTGTTTCAATAAAAACACCACATTTCAAAAACAGTTGTCATTGGGACGGAAAGTGAGGTGAAATGTTCTGAACAGGGGCACAGACAGCAAAACAAATGTTACAGGGGTGATAACCCTTACCTATGTTTTCCAAAAAGTTTAAAAATAGATTTTTGGGCTGGAGCTACACTTAAACAATGTACCTGTTCAAAATTACAAACACATTCTACATAAGAACAAACCTACAGTCCCTGTCTTGTATGCACCGCCTGTATACGGCTGTTCAGAGTATATAGGGCCTTTTTTATTTTATGTGCGGGGTTCCCCTTAATATCCATACAAGACCCAAAGGGGCTGGTAATGGGCTGGGGTGGGGGGGGGGTCATGGGGTAGCTATGCCATTTTTCTTAAAGATTTTCATCCATATTACCGGGACCAGACATTACATTAAAGCCGCAAGCAGTTTTAAATGGCTTTTTTTTCCTTTAGAAGTGTCATTTTGTGCAGGGACAGTTCTAAACACGGGAAACACGTGGCACTTCACAGGCATACTTTAGACACCCCCCAGGTACGATATTTAAAGGAATATTTGACACTTTTTTTTTCACTTTATGCATCATTAAAATGACTGCTCCCGAAAAACGACCGTTTTTAAAACTTCTTTTTGCATTGATACATGTCCCCTGGTGCAGAACCCGGGTTCCCAAACCATTTTTAGGACAATAACATGCATAATAGTCGTTATAATTAGCACTTTAGAATTCGAACGTTCGCATCCATTGTATTTAATAGGGTTCTAATGTTCGTACGAACTTTCGGTCCGTTCGCGGGTTCTGGTGCGAACCGAACCCGGGGGTGTTCGGCTCATCACTAATTAGCACCAAACTTTCCTTATTAAGACAAAATCTTAGGGAAACCCTTCTTCATGCCTTTGAACGCTCCTCTCAAAGATTTAAAATGCTTTATTACTCCTCAGGTAATAAAGCAGGAAAACTCTTATGCCGTGTACACACGACCGTTTTTAATGACGAGAAAAATGAAATTTTTTAAAATGGTCATTAAAAATTATCGTGTGTGGGCTTCAGAGCATTTTTCATAACGTGAAAAACGGCCATGAAAAAATTGGAACATGCTCTAATTTTTCACGTCGTTTTTTACATCGTCGTTTTTCTCGTCATGAAAAACGGCCGTGTGTGGGCTTTAACGACGTGAAAAAAATGCGCATGCTCAGAATCAAGTATGAGACGGGAGCGCTTGTTCTGGTAAAACTAGCGTTCGTAATGGAGATAGCACATTCATCACGCTGTAATGGACTGGAAAGCACGAGGCTGAAAAGCGCAAATTGTCGCTCAACAAACTTTACTAACATGAAGGGTGGCGCCATCCGAATGGAGCTTCCCCTTTATAGTGCCGTCGTCCGTGTTGTACGTCACCGTGCTTTACTCGAGCATTTTTTTCCACAATAGTGTGTAGGCAAGGCAGGCTTGAGAAGAATCACGTAGAGAAAAATTCTGTTTTTTTCAATGACATTAAAACCGGTCGTGTGTACGCGGCATCAGCGAGAAAACTGCAAGGGAAAAGTCCAAAACCAACAGTGGCGGCTGGTGAAATTTTAGGATGGGGGGGCGCAAGACCCCGCCCCTCCACGGTTGGCACATCCCACTTCTCATAAGCCACACCCCTTATAGAATCCACCCACTCCATCCCCTGTATTCCACTCATAGTGTCAGCATTATACACCAGGCTCTGCACATCATATACCAGGCTGCACATTATACACAGGGCTCTGCACATCATATACCAGGCTGTATATTATAAACAGGGCTCTGCACATAATATACCAAGCTGCACATTATACACAGGGTTCTGCACATCATATACCAGGCTGCACAGTATGCACAGGGTTCTGCACATCATATACCAGGCTGCACATTATACACAGGGCTCTGCACATCATATACCAGGCTGCACATTATACACAGGGCTCTGCACATCTAATACCAGGCTGCACATTATACACAGGGCTCTGCACATCATATACCAGGCTGCAGATTATACACCAGGCTCTGCACATCATATACCAGGCTGCACATTATACACAGGGCTCTGCACATCATATACCAGGCTGCACATTATACACAGTGCTCTGCACATCATATACCAGGCTGCACATTATACACAGGGCTCTGCACATCATATACCAGGCTGTACAATATACACAGGGCTCTGCACATCATATACCATGCTGCACAATATACACAGGGCTCTGCACATCATATACCAGACTTCACATTATGCACAGGGCTCTGCACATCATATACCAGGCTGTACATTATACACCGGGCTCTGCACATCATATACCAGGCTGCACATTATACACAGGGCTCTGCACATCATTAAGGATGAGTTCTGGCGCGTTCACATACTCCACGTGCAGAGCCCGCCAGGAAGTCGGCACGGCGCTGCGCTAATCACAGGCAGAGAGACATTTCCCGATCTCTGCAGCCGAGCATCGGGACAATGTCTCCCTGCCTGTGATTAGCGCAGCACCGTGCCGACTTCCTGGCGGGCTCTGCACGTGGAGTATGCAAACACGCCAGAGCTCATCCCCACACATCATATACCAGGCTGCACATTATACACAGGGCTCTGCACATCATATACCAGGCTGCACAATATACACCGACGAAGCTTCAATTTGTTTTAAAACCCAGACGATATCTGGAGATCACAGACTAGGAAATGGTTTAAACTTGCATTTTAAGTTCTGACTTTATTAACCCATTGCATAGCCTCTCTACAACTTTAAACATTAGACGACAGGGGTTGCATTTAGAAGGCAATTTCGCTTTTGATAAGAAAAAAATATAAGTACTACACTACATTTTGTATTTTTACAATTACAATTACCTATGTAGTTTCATCTGCTGCCCGCTATGACTCATAAAACTGGCAAATGGGTCTGTACACCTGAGGAGCCCATTATGAGGAGTTCCCACCATCCCTGTACTGAGTTCCCAGGTCTGTACACCCACTGTGCCCATTATGAGGGTTCCTCCCACCATCCCTGTACTGAGTTCCCGGGTCTGTACACCCGCTGTGCCTATTATGAGGGGTTCCCACCATCCCTGTACTAAGTTCCTGGGTCTGTACATCTGCTGTGCCCATTATGAGGGTTCCCACCATCCCTGTACTGAGTTCCTGTGTCTGTGCACCTACTGTGCCCATTATGAGGGGTTCCCACCCTCCCTGTAACGAGTTCCTGGGTCTGTACACCTTCTGTGCCCATTATGGGGGTTCCCACCATCCCTGTGCTGAGTTCCCGGGTCTGTACACCTGCTGTGCCCATCATGAGGGTTCCCACCATCCCTGCCCTGAGTTCCCGGGTCTGTACACCTGCTGTGCCCATTATGAGGGTTCCCACCATCCCTGTACTGAGTTTCCGGGTCTGCACACCTGCTGTGCCCTCTATGAGGGTTCCCACCATCCCTGTGCTGAGTTCCCGGGTCTATACACCTGCTGTTCCCATTATGAGGGTTCCCACCATCCCTGTGCTGAGTTCCTGGGTCTGTACACCTACTTTGCCCATTATGAGGGTTCCCACCATCCCTGTGCTGAGTTCCCGGGTCTGTGCACCTGCTGTGCCCATTATGAGGGTTCCCACCATCCCTGTGCTGAGTTCCTGGGTCTGCCCCATTATGAGGGTTCCCACCATCCCTGTGCTGAGTTCCTGGGTCTGTACACCTGCTGTGCCCATTATGAGGGGTTCCCATCATCCCTGTGCTGAGTTACCAGGTCTGTACACCTGCTGTGCCCATTATGAGGGTACCCACCATCCCTGTGCTGAGTTCCTGGGTCTGCCCCATTATGAGGGTTCCCACCATCCCTGTGCTGAGTTCCTGGGTTTGTACACCTGCTGTGCCCATTATGAGGGGTTCCCATCATCCCTATGCTGAGTTCCTGGGTCTGTACACCTACTGTGCCCCCCTCCCCCCATCTGAATCGCGGCAGCCGATCTAATTGGCATAACAATGCCCGCACGATTTACATGTGAATAATGTTAATTTAAGAACAATGCCTTTTGTTTCTCTATAGCACATGAACAACAGGAAGTGGAGAAAATGGAAGGTGTACTGACTTGCATTACATGGAGAGAGGTGAAGTAAAGTTGGAGATTAAAATGCTGCTTTACAGTCTCACAGGAGTCAGGACACAGTGATAATAGCCCCTTCTGCCCCCTCCCCCCTACAGTCCTGGCATGTAGAAATGTACCTGAAGATTTCTGTGTGATCCCTCACAGTCTGTGTCATAGGGATGAATGGAGCTGTCTCAGCTCCAGTGTCTGCCCTGACCAGTTCTCTTCTGCTCCTCACTTACTGAAGGAGACAGGCAGCCTGTGAGCCAATGACGCTGCAGGTCGGATTAAAGCCCCACCCTTTGGACCCAATCAATTACAAGCACTGGAAGCCTAATGCTAGAGCCTAGAGTTGGAGTTTTCGTGACTACAGCATTTGCGCCCCAAGCACACTCTAAACTACGCCAATAGAGCTTCTTAGCCCCAATCACGTGTTTACACACGGGTCATGCCTCCAATAGCACCCCATGTCCGGCGCCCTTAACACACCCACTTAAAGGGACAATTTTTTTTTTTATATATATATTTTTTAATAAGTAGCTTTGGGGGGGGCGGCGCCCCTGTGCCCCCTATTGACGGGCCGCCACTGAAAACCAAAATACCACTTATACATCCCCCCATTTCCCATGATCCAATATACGACCCACAGGGCATAGCCAACGCCTTTAGCTCCTACTATAGCAGGCTTTACAATTTAAAAGATGATAGCAATACACCCCAACCTACCCCTCAGGATATCGATCACTTTTTGGAATACATTCAAATCCCAAAACTGTCAGAGGAACAATTGGCCTCATTGAACGCCGAATTCACAATACCAGAAATTTCCAAAATTATTATTTCATTGTCTAACAATAAATCCCCAGGACCTGACGGACTGACGGGGGAATACTACAAGGCGTTCAAAGACATACTTGGCCCACATATGTGCAAGGTATTTAGAATGGCTGCAGTCTCTTCCTGCTTCCCCCAGGAGATGCTGGAAACATTGATTGTTACAATTCCAAAACCGGGAAAGACTCCGGACGAACACCAGAACTTTCGTCCTATATCTTTACTGAATAATGATGTGAAAATATATGCTAAACTGATAACACTTAGATTGGCAGAGGTTATTCCCTCCCTAATCAATTTAGACCAATCTGGTTTTGTCAAAAGAAAAAAAAACCTCCGATGCCACAAGGAGGTTGATAGATGTTATCCACGCAACAGAACAAACTCGAACGCCTTCTCTGCTTCTTGCTTTGGATGCAGAGAAGGCGTTTGACCGGATTCATTGGGGCTACCTTGGTAAGACGCTTTTGAAATTAGTTTTTTCCGGTCACATCCTTTCTGCAATTTTAGCTTTGTACTCGTCACCATCTGCAAAAGTCTACACCTCGGGTACTCTATCACAACCCTTCAACATCACAAACGGGACCACTGTCCCCTTTGATATTCAATCTGCTCATGGAGCCCTTAGCTTCCCACATCAGAAAAAACCCCCATATACACGGCATAACTATAGGTCACCGGGAGCATGTAATAAGCTTATTCGCGGACGACATCATTCTCATGATAACTAGACCCAAAGACTCATTAGCGGCCCTACATCAGTCTCTCCAAATCTTCAATACAATCTTCAATACAATTTCCTACTACAAGGTAAATGAATCAAATTCCCACATTCTAGATCTGCAGATTGACTCACAGACAAGAAAAGATTTACAAGAAAAATATCCATTCTCTTGGAAAGACAAGGGAATTCCCTACCTAGGCATAACACTAACTAAAAATTCTTCCTCCTTGTACCCAGCTAACTATTTACCCTGGATAGGTTAAATTAAGGAACAGCTTGCTAAGCTAGCCTCTTATGAACTTTCCTGGTCTGGCCAACTAGCGGCATTTAAAATGCAGATTCTACCCCAAATCCTTTACATCCTTAGAACGGTACCCGTCCCAGTCCCGAAATCATACTTTCACACACTGCAATCTATAGTAAACTCCTTTCTCTGGCAAGGCAGGAGGGCCTGATGTGCCTTCAGTAAACTGAACAAAAGCAGAGCAGCTGGGGGACTAGGCCACACATACATATATGGGCCTTCTAGGCCTTTTTCTCATGTGTTGTTAAATCTATTATTAATTTTTGTGCGATATGATGGCCAACTTCATAGGCGATGAATGGGCTAATCTGACACAAAATTATGAAACTATGAAACTAGTAAGCATGTTTACTATATTCCCACAATGTTAAAAAATGATCTACATTCTTTCAATTCATTATTAATTTAGATAATAATTTTCATGTTTATTATACACACATGTCAGCATCAAGTGCCCTGGATATCACCATTACTGCAACAGCTCTGTATGAATTTATGATCTAATTCGCTACTTTACAATCATCTACCGGATATACTCATAGTCTGTATCGTTCAGATTATAAACATTACTATTTTTCTTTTCTCCTTCTTTTTCTGATTTAGGAATTCCATGGGTCCCACCCGGGTCCGCTGGCTGTCTCTGGTCCTCCCTTCTGGGACCCTCTCCTGTCCGTCCTGTCTTCCTGGTAGAGTGAGAGAGCCCATTCTCCCTGGTGTCCGGTAGATGGCGGGATTCTTCCTGCCTCCCTGACCCGGTGGGGGAGTCGCTATTCTCCTTTGTGTCCACCAGGGGGCCGGTCCCCTCCGCCCGCTGTGGACACTCTGTTTTCTCTGCCAGCGGCGTCCTGGATCGCCTCGGGAGGCCGTGACTGTGCCCGCACGCGCCGCGGCACGTGCGCGTGACGTCACGACGTTGCGTCATTACGGCGGAGATGACGGGGGACAACGAGATTTCGATCTTCCAGAACGCAGAGGGAGTCACTAAGGGAGCCTCACCTGTGCCACGGTTTGCATAAGGTGAGTATGGGGCGGGCCAGTGACCCACCTGCAGTGCATCTGGACACTTCAAAATCCCCTATTTGAGCTGTGGGATATCTGATTATTTCAGTTGATCCCCAGGTTTTAACCACGCGGTTGTATGTTCGCAGGCATGTCAGATAAGGTAATATTGAACTCTCCTTATATACTCAGGCAGCCCTAACTTGGCATATATTCATGATAACTTTTAAACCATTTATTTTAGATTAACCCACCCACCCAGCACTTTGGTTTACAACTCTACTGCCTTGCCAGAATTCTATCTGGCCGTTGGTTATTGGATGGAATTTTTCCTCTTTCACCTAAGGTTAGCCTTCTTTCTAATTCAATTGTAAACTAACAACTAATACACTTTCCCTTCTTCATTCCCCACTACTCACACCTCCGCCATTCACTAAACACTAATTTTCTCTTCTTTCCATCACTTCATTTCCTTGTTTTCTTCTAGTTTTTTTTTTTCCCTTTTCTTTTTCCTACTCTGCATTTTCCTCCTTGCTCACACTCTGCTCCCCCTTTTCAGCCATGGTGTTTTTCATTTGTCCTTTCGGTATTTCACTGCTTCTTTCACCTTTCTTTCTTCCAATCCCTCCTACATCTTGCACTACACTTGTTATTTCTGTCTCTCTCACCTTACCATTCACTGTCCATTTCCACCTCATTCCTTTTTCCCGTATCTCTTTCCTCCACTTCCTTTCACTCCTATAATATTTATTTTTCTTTATTCCACTTTTCATATTTCTTTTTTCTTCCTTGTTCTTATCCCACTTTTTTGTTGTTTCCATACCACACCGCCACTTTTGTGGTTATCTTTCCCTCATTACTTCAGTCACCGTTTATTCCCACCTATTCCCACCCCTCCTTTTCATTCCACTCTTATCCTACCTTCACATCTCACATCTCCCTGCTTTTTACTTCACCTCTTTTGTTGCTGTTCACAGCCCCGCTAAAAAAAAAAAATTCTTCCCCTTTTTTCCTCCCCCCCCCTCTTTCTTTCTTTCTCCTTTTTCCCTTTTTTTTTCTTTTCTCTTCCGCCCCTTTTTTGTTTTTGTTTTTGTTTTTGGCTCTGTTTTCGTCCTTTGTTTGGTCCACTCATTTCTCTCACATTTCCCATTTGCACTTCCTTTCAACACATTTTTTCTTCTTTTTTCTTTCCTCATCCTCACATTGTCACTTATTTTCACATTTATCCATTACACCAATTCACTCACTCTCCAACATAGCATTATTTTTCCATAATTCTTTTAAAAACACATAAAGCCCATTACTTTTAGTTCTAATCCCTGACATTACTGTCAATATTAAATAATTGAGGATGTTTATCCTTTATTTTTATTTTTAAAATGGCTAATCCAACTCCTATCGCTAGCCTGCCACAACCGTTTGTTAACTTTGTTCAATTTTAAATTATAATCTCTTGCATTTAACCACTTCAATACCATGCACTTATGCACCTTCCCACCCAGACCAATTTTCAGCTTTCAGTACTCTCACACTTTGAATGACAATTACTTAGTCATGCTACACTGTATCCAAACACAATTTTTATCATTTTCTTCTCACAAATAGAGCTTTCTTTTGGTGGTATTTAATCACCACTGGGTTTTTTATTTTTTGCGATATAAGCAAAAAAACAGCAATTTTTTTAAAAAAAACACTTTTTTTTTGTTTCTATTGTAAAATTTTGCAAATAAGTAATTTTTCTTCATAAATTTGTGCCAAAATGTATACTGCTACATATCTTTGGTAAAATGAACCCAAATTAGTGTATATTATTTGGTCTTTGTGAAAGTTATAGAGTCTACAAACTATGGTGGCAATCACTGAAAATTTATCACATCTGATCACGCCTGATGTACTGAAGGGATATCTCATTTCTTGAGACACTAACAAGCGAGGAAAGTACAAATACCCCAAAATTACCCCTTTTTGGAAAGTAGACAGTTCAAGGTATTTACTAAGAGGCGTAGTGAGTTTTTTGAAGTTGTATTTTTTTCCCACAATTCTTGGGAAAATTTAATTTTTTTTTTTTTTTTACACAAACTGGTTATATTAACAGTTTTTTTCTCTCACACAGCATATGCATAATTGCAACTACACCCCAAAATACATTCTGCTACTCCTCCTGAGTGTAGCGATACCACATGTGTGAGACTTTTACACAGCCTGGCCACATACAGAGGCCCAACATTGAAGTAGCACTTTCAGGCGTTCTACAAGCATAAATCGCACATATTCTTTCTCAACCACCTATTACACTTTTGAAGGCCCTGGAGCACCAGGACAATGGAATTTTCCACAAAATGACCCCATTTTGGAAAGCACACACCCCAATGTATAATCTATGAAGCATTATGAGTCTTTTGAACGGTTCATTTTTTTCCAGAAGGTTTTGGAAAATGTGGAGAAAAAATGAAAATGCATTTTTTTTACACAAAGTTGTCCATTTATAAGATATTTCTAACGCATAGCATATACATAGCAAAAATGACACCCCAAAATGCATTCTGCTACTCCTCCTGAGTATAGCGATACCACATGTGTGAGACTTTTACACAGCCTGGCCATATACAGAGGCCCAACATTGAAGTAGCACTTTCAGGCGTTCTACAAGCATAAATCGCACATATCCTTTCTCAACCACCTATTACACTTTTGAAGGCCCTGGAGCACCAGGACAATGGAATTTTCCACAAAATGACCCAATTTTGGAAAGCACACACCCCAACGTATAATCTATGAAGCATTATGAGTCTTTTGAACGGTTCATTTTTTTCCAGAAGGTTTTGGAAAATGTGGAGAAAAAATGAAAATGCATTTTTTTTACACAAAGTTGTCCATTTATAAGATATTTCTAACGCATAGCATATACATAGCAAAAATAACACCCCAAAATGCATTCTGCTACTCCTCCTGAGTATAGCGATACCACATGTGTGAGACTTTTACACAGCCTGGCCATATACAGAGGCCCAACATTGAAGTAGCACTTTCAGGCGCTCTACAAGCATAAATCGCACATATCCTTTCTCAACCACCTATTACAATTTTGAAGGCCCTGGAGCACCAGGACAATAGAATTTTCCACAAAATGACCCAATTTTGGAAAGCACACACCCCAACGTATAATCTATGAAGCATTATGAGTCTTTTGAATGGTTCATTTTTTTCCAGAAGGTTTTGGAAAATGTGGAGAAAAAATGAAAATGCATTTTTTTTACACAAAGTTGTCCATTTATAAGATATTTCTAACGCATAGCATATACATAGCAAAAATAACACCCCAAAATGCATTCTTCTACTCCTCCTGAGTATAGCGATACCACATGTGTGAGACTTTTACACAGCCTGGCCATATACAGAGGCCCAACATTGAAGTAGCACTTTCAGGCGTTCTACAAGCATAAATCGCACATATCCTTTCTCAACCACCTATTACAATTTTGAAGGCCCTGGAGCACCAGGACAATATAATTTTCCACAAAATGACCCCATTTTTGAAAGCACACACCCCAACGTATAATCTATGAGGCATTATGAGTCTTTTGAACGGTTCATTTTTTTCCAGAAGGTTTTGGAAAATGTGGAGAAAAAATTAAAATGCATTTTTTTTACACAAAGTTGTCCATTTATAAGATATTTCTAACACATAATATGTACATAGCAAAAATTACACCCCAAAATGCATTTTGCTACTCCTCCTGAGTATACCACATGTTTGAGACTTTTACACAGCCTGGCCACATACAGAGGCCCAACATCCAAGTAGCACCTCCAGGCATTCTAGCAGCATTAATTGCACATATCATTTTCTGACTACCGATCACATTTTTGAAGGCCCTTCATATATCTAACACATAGCAGGTACATACCAAATAACAAAAGATTACCTGTGGTTTTAGAAGTGCAGTGGTCCACAGAGGAGAGCATCGGTCCAGGCAGCAGGCAGGGATGAGGTCAGCGACAGCAAAAGCAATCATCCAGGCAGCAGGCAGGAATACTGTCCATAGTTCGCACAGGCAGAGATACTGTCAGCACAGCCAGAGCACAGCCAAAGCACAGGTCCAGGTAGCAGGCAGAGGTGTCCTATCCTATCCTATCGATGATATCTTCGATATATTGGAGGTAGTGGAGTCGGTGATTTTGAGTTGCTTTTTGGTAGCAGACAAACAAATTAAAAAGGGCCATGTGAAACAGGTGAAACGCAACTTTTTTGTGCCAATAATGGGACTTTCTGGTTGATAAGTAGGGCTGTAGCATCTGGTCGTTTAAATCCACCCCCCCATGTACAAATTGTAGTCGTGGACACATTCAGGCTTTACAATGGAGCCGCGTCTTCTTGGGATCTCCACCATGGTGTCATTGTGGATCGTAGAGAGGATGTGGACATCTTTCTTGTCCCTCCACTTCATGGCCAACACCTCCTCGTTCCTCATGGATGCCGATTCTCCAGGTCGCAATTTTTTTGTCAATAAATTTTGTGGGAATCCCTTCCGGGTTTTTTTGAAGGTACCGCAGGCCGGGGTTTGTTTACTGTAAAGGTGGCGAAAAAGGGGCAGGCTGGTATAATAATTATCAACATATAAATGGTAACCTTTTCCGAACAGGGGGTATGCCAACTCCCAGACAATTTTCCCACTGGTTCCAATATATGTGGGGCAATCACGGGGCTGGAGCTGGGAGTCTTTGCCTTCGTAGATCCTGAATTTGCAGACGTATCCAGTGGCTCGATCACATAATTTATTTAATTTTAACCCATACCTGGCTCTCTTGCTTGGTATGTACTGCTTGAACTGCAGTCGGCCGGTGAAATGTACGAGGGACTCGTCCACACAAATTTTTTGGTCTGGGATGAAAACTTCTTCAAATCGCTGGGAAAAGGCATTGATTAGGGGGCGTATCTTGTACAATTTGTCGTAGTTGGGATGATCTCGGGGAGGGCACTGTGAATTGTCATTGAAGTGGAGAAAGCGCATAATCATGTCGTATCTTTTCCTGGACATGACAGCGGAATATATGGGCATGTGTTGGATGGGGCGTTTGGACCAATATGAATGGACTTCATTCTTTTTTGTAAGCCCCATATTGAACATAAGGCCCAAAAATAATTTAAATTCCTCCAATGTTAGACGCCGCCACTGGAACATGCGGGCGTAGGAAGAATCGGGGTTGGCAGCAATAAATTGGGATGCATACAGATTCGTTTGATCCACTATATTCTGCAGCAAATCTTGTGGGAAAAATAAACAAAAATAATCCAATTTAGAAAAATTTGTAGTGTTGGGCTGCACACCTGGCTGTGCGGTGAAAGGGGGGATGATAGCGGATCCTGAGTTGGCAGGCAACCATAAGGGGTTTGCCAGGGCATCGGGAAGGTAGGATTGGGGCTGGATTCTTCGGGTTGGGCGTGCATTTCCATTGCTTGTACTGGGCTCCTCTTCCTGGGGTATGGCGCTGCTGGTGGTGGGCAGTTCTCCTGATCTTGGTGCTGATCTTGGTGCTGATCTTGGTGCAGATCGCATTCTTTTGGGAGGGACGGTTTCCTCCGGGGACTCGGACTCTGAGCCACTATCCTCCACTGGCTCGTATTCCGAACCAGAATCGGATAATGGGAGCTCCCCGCTGCTCTCATCATCCGACATGGCAAGAATGGCATATGCCTCCTCAGGTGTGTAAACCCTTTGGGACATTATGGCAGTGCTTATTGGTGGGCCTGTGTAATGGTACTGCTGGTGGTAGTGGTGGCGGTCTGTGTGGTAGTACCGATGGAGGTATTAGTGGTGGGCCTGTGTGGTGGTACCGATGGCGGTATGGGTGGTGGTGGTACCAATGGCGGTACAGGTGGTGGTGGTACCGATGGCGGTACGGGTGGTGGTGGTGGCGGCGGTACCGATGGCGGTACAGGTGGCGGTACGGGTGGTGGTGGTAGCGATGGCGGTATGGGTGGTGGTGGTACCGATGGCGGTACAGGTGGTGGTGGTACCGATGGCGGTACAGGTGGTGATGGTACCGATGGCGGTACAGGTGGTGGTGGCACTACCGACGGTGGTACGGGTGGTGGTACTGGTGGTGGTACCGATGGCGGCACTAGTGGTGATACTGGTAGCGGGCCTGTGTGGCAGTATAGATGCTGGGCCTGGTGGCGGTACTGGTGGTGGTACTGGTACCGATGGCGGTACTGGTAGCCTGTGTGGCGGTGCCAATGGCGGTACCGATGGAGGTGGGCCTGTGACAGATGATTGACAGATGGGCTGATTGATTGACAGATGGGTTGATTGATTGACAGATGGGGTGATTGATTGACAGGTGGGGTGATTGATTGACAGATCGGCTGATTGATTGACAGATGGTCTGATTGATTGACAGATGGGCTGATTGATTGACAGATGGGCTGATTGACAGATGGGCTGATTGACAGATGGGCTGATTGGCTGGGCTGATTGATGTGCTGGGCTGTGTGACAGGTCCTCTTTATGGGGGGGGCGTGTTGTGCACTGTAAACTTATGTAGACAAACTACACTGAGCTAACTTACTGATCTCTTCTCTCTCCTCACAGATCGGTGTGTGAGGAGAGAGCAGGGATCAGGTAGTAACTCCTGTGGAGTTTGTTTACATTTGTGACCGGCTGTGATTGGACACAGCCGGTCACGTGGTAAACAGCCAATTCATTGGCTGTTTACTCTGATCGGGGACGCGCTGTGTCCAAGGGACACTCGCCTTCCCCGATCCCCGCTCTGCAAGCCTGTGGCGGCGCGCACGGAGCGCGCCGCCGAGTTTGTTTTGACAGGTGATCGGCTGTGACTTTGACACAGCCGATCACATGGTAAACAGCCAATGAAATTGGCTGTTTACCGTGATCGGGGAAGCGCTGTGTCCGAGGGACACATGCCGTCCCCGATCACCGCGCTGCGCGCCCCCGCGGGCGCGCGCAAGGCATTATCCTGCAGGACGTCATATGACGTCCAGTATCGATATTGCAACCACTTCCTGGACGTCAATTCGCTATTGACTGGGCGGGAAGTGGTTAAACTATATAATTATATGTTGTATGCAATAATATATATTTACTATATTTACTATGGTGTCCTGTATGATCCACTGCAGGTGTGGTCGCCCCTCTTCTTTTCCCACTCCTTGCTGGCGTGGGATTTTGCTTCCATTGCGGTGACTCCTTGTAAGCCAGGTACGGTCCGATGGGGTGCTCCCACTGGGTGGAGGCTCTTTGCCAGCCAGCGGACCAGGTCTTGGGATCCCATGAGGATTCTCTTTTAAAAAGGAAGGATCGCTGGTCATGTGATCATGTGCAAAACAGTCTGTTTCTATAGAAAATGTATTATTGTTACTAATATTGTTTTCTTAAATTCCCTATATGATATATTAAAATGCATTTTTCCTCACAGTTAACATATCTTCTGAAGAAGACCCGACAGGGTCGAAACGTGTCAAGATACATGTAGTCATCAACATTGTACTTCCATAGTGATGTTTCATGATACATAATGTTTACAATGTCTTGTACTTCTAATTTTTAATCATGTACCAGAGCTCACATCTTGATTGAATTTTACCGGTGTAACCCATTTGGTTTTCACCAATAAACATAAATTTTATTCATCCATTGTCCTAATTTCTGCTGCCTTGAAAACCCCAAGCGGGGGAAACTTCCCCTATCCACAGACATATATGATTACTATTTAGCTGCTAACTTAGCTCAAAGCAAACACTGGTTCGCGATCCCACACACCACACTATGGTTTGAAATAGAAAGGGAAGTGATCCCGTTCGGAAACTTAGCAACCTTCCTACTGGTACATCACCACACGCAGAAACTTCCTAGCTCTCTCCCCCCTACGGTGCGAGCCACCTTAAACGTATGGAAAGCATTTATTACACAACTTGATGACCAAGAGTCCCTGACTGTGCTCCCCATTCCTCTGGTGGCCTTGAATATTCTGATTCCTGACCTATCACTAGCCCATTGGTTACGGAAAGGTATCACCAATGTTTCAGACCTGTTCCGCAATGGTACCCTTAAAACTTTCACCACGCTCTGTACGGAATTTAAACTTCCGACCATTGAACAATTTTCCCACTGCGGAATAGCATCTTTCCTACTTAAAACCACTGACATGAGATGCCGGATACCATCGCAGATAGCTAAATTTCTTAAAACAAATGACAGTACACGAGGAGGCATCTCGTTTTTCTATGCCACTATCAACAATAAAACGACCTTTCTTAAATCCTCAGCTTTACAAGCCTGGGAAAAAGAACTTGAGTTATCCTTCCCAGCAGACCAAATGGCAGAAAGCTTTAGCTACAAATTACGCAGTAACTAAAAGATTTGGCTTATAGGAACTATCAGCCAAACTTATGCTCCGCTGGTACCTCACACCCTATCGTATCTCCAAGTTCCACATTTCTCCACAATGTTGGAGACAATGTGATCAAATTGTCACCTTATACCACATCTTCTGGTCCTGCAGTAAGCTTTCAGGGCTTTGGCCAAAGGTGTTTAATTTAATCTCCAGAGTTACCGGCATCAGCATATCTCTATCACCGAGTCTGGCTATCCTAAATATAGTGGATATTCCCTTCAACTTTAGAATAGTGGTAACCCATATACTTCTGGCTGCTAGACATTCCATTGCCAAATTATGGAAATCACAATCTGTTCCTTCCATTACTGATATAATCAAACTTACCCAAGCACACTCCAGCTATGAACTATGCTTTGCTCGCTCACAAGGAAGATTTGAATCCATCAATAAACTATGGTCCCCATGGTCTACCTGGTATGCCCTGAACAATGCAATCCTGTAGAGATGCACTTGTACTCCCAAGACCCCTAGGGAAAACACAAGTACAGCGTCAGATACCTCCTTATTAAGTTGAATAGCTATTACTGTTCTAGCTCTCTAGTTTCTTTGTCTGACACTGTTATGATAATGGAACCGCCTGCCTGTGTTGCTGTACTTTATGATTCATATCTCTATGTACTGCACGTATTGACTATTGGATATTGGGGGGCTGGGCGGATTGGACGGGGGGGAGGAGCTGGGCATGCCCCCTCTCGACCACAGTTTGCTCCCACTGGGGGTGGTCGAACGCTGTGGAAGTATGCCCGGCACTCCTCTCATTCGGCCGTTGATCTCCCCATATCTACGGTTCTTCCTAATGTTTGGCTTGATTGGTTCTTTTAAGACCGCAGTATGCATGTCTAACTGTGCACTTATTTTTTTATCATTTCTGTAATAGGCAATAACCCTTGCCTTATTTGAATGTTTGCGATTTTTTATTGTTCTATTTTGAAAAAAAAATAAAAAATTTATAAAAACTATTGAAAGAAAATATACAAACAAGCCTTTCCACAAATCCCCACATCTTCTTGGGTACAATATGTAGGGAAGAAGCTTTTTCCCCCTCAACATGGGACAAAGTGCCTTGCAATGCATAGAAAGCCTGGAAGATACCTTCCCAGCGTTGAAAGTCATGTGGCCTGGTATGGTACAGGAAATGGGGCTGCATACCCACTGCTTCCCTTTTCCTTTCCATCCAGGCTGCATGCCTAGATGAGAGGCTGATTTGAATTTTAGGGAGAACAACAAACTATTTCTCCCTTTTTAAGTGTACTGTCCATTTAAAAAGAGGAAAACAGCGCAGAGTTCTCTCTAAAGTTCAAACCAGACCCTGATCCAGATGCGCATTCTAAAATTGTTATTTTTTTGTTCCGATTTGAATAATATCTGTACCCAAGTAATGTTAAACTTTTCTATGATCTATACAATAGTAAATGTAAAACTTTATAGATGTAGCACCCTGATGTTTAGGCAGGGTTGCTAGTAAATTTATCTGCCAAGTATAGTTGCCTTGGCAAATTTATAAGAGATCAATTGATTCCACCCTAATTCTGGAATTTCTGCACTTATCTCTTCTGTCACTAGATGGCTGGGTATCTGGAGGCATTAAATAAGACAATGGCATTGCAAGGACAGATTAGGAATAGATGGGGTGTCCCTGCCAATGGGCAGGGATCTTCTTAGGTCCCTTGGCCTGCTGGGAGAGCCTATGTATTTGGGTGAGATCAGGTGATCGAGGTTCTGTGCCACCTGGACGGCCATCTGGGTGGACATGTGTTGTGCTGCCCTGGGCTGCTTGGCCAGAGCCTTAGGCCTATCCCGGGGACATCTGGCTGCTAGGCTGTCTGAGGGCCTATCCAGAAGCAAGAGAGCAACGTAGGGTTGGGACTGTGGCTTGCAGTCCAACCAGAAGTGGCGGTTCTGCTTGCTGACTGGAGAACCTGTCATGGTCGGAGGTAGAGGGGAAGCTGTTGCCAATAAGAGATCTTCCACCTTGCTCCCGGTGACCACTGTGAGTAGCTGAATCAAGTACCAGAGCACTATTCTCACCAACCGGGGACGGTGAAGAATTGGGAAACTTCAGCAGGTGTCAAACCAGGGACCCAGCCAGCAGAGGTGAAGCTTGCAGAGCAGCCTTGTGGGTCAAGCTAAGGAACAAGCAGGCCAGTGGGGTGACACTTGAGAAGTATCTTTAATGCCAAGCTAGCGACCCAGCAGGGACACACTTGAGGAAGATACTGAGTGAAAAGGTTGGAAGAGCTCAGAGGATCCAATGGCAGTAGATCAGCAAGTCTAGTGAGAGAGACTGGGAGCTCAGGCTGTCTACCTATAGAAGTTTCAGAGTCTGAAAATTAACATTGCAACTACTAAAGAGTGTCCTGGCCCTAGACCCTCTCTCCCACAGTTCTGTTTAAGAGACAATAAATCTCTTTGCATTCAAGAAGTGTCTGGCGCCCATGAATTTACTTTGCACTACACCCACCATGCCTCGTACCCCACTCTATATAGAAGGATGTCAGCTGTCCCTAACTCTGGAGGTCACCATTAGGCCTGGAGAGGCCCGGGACTTGGCTACATTTGGCGCCCAATGTGGGGCAAAGGCATTATACTTACAGCAGTAGCAACCGGCTACAGCTCCATTGGGAATTCGTCTGGCTCTGTGGGAAAGTGGCAAGTAACATCTATACTTGTCATAGACTGTGTTATCCTGCATTCTATCAACAAGTCTCATTGCTCATGGGAGAGTATCAGCCTGGTCCTTTGACACTTTCCTCCAGCGCTGTGAGGGTTAAAACAGACTCCATTACATTTGACGTGCTGCAGAAGTAAAAGGGCGGGTGCTGAAGTTTCTAGAAAGTATCTGCACCAATCCGTTGGCAGGGGGAGGAGTACCCGCTCTGCAGAGAAGGATAAGGAAGTGCTGCCACGTGTGCCTGGTTGTGGGTTGGAGAAGATTGCGGATTGGAAAATATAGACTATGGGTGTTTGTTTCGGTCTGAGCGAGCCAAAAAGAATTCTGACTGACATCGGAGTGCCAGTACACCTAAGAGTAGGCTTGCCCTGTATACGGCTGGAGGCTATGAGGCCTTGGGAAGTGTTCCGGTTTGGCCACGCATCTGAGGCCTTGGATCGTCTGTGGATGCTGCGGGGAACCCCTGCTCGAAGTAGTCTCATCAGCTCAACCTCCAGATACTGCAGGCAGATTGGGACAAGAATGTCGCTTTCCCGGCTGCGAGTGATATCAGGAGCCCACCTGCCATCACCCGAGTCGTGCGGGAAGCTGCTCCTCCTTTCTCGGCGGCTGCCCCAGGACCCAGTGCTTCGGTCGCTCCTCAAAGCCGCGGTCATGCCCACCTGCTCGCTCTGATGTCGGAGTCACTGAGGAAAAGGGTGCCGGAGTCGGGTAAGCCTGCAAGGTGTGAAAGTAGTGTGCCTGTAGGGGAGGTAATACCTGTGGCCACTAAGGGAGACAATGTGGTTGTGTCAGTTAAAGCCAGTGCCAAGCGCAACTATCTCCCGTCTGAAGAGTGCTCCACCATAACCAATTCAGACATCCCCTCTGATGGATTATCTGAACTGTTTTCAGACACTTTGTCTTGGACAGGGAAGTGGAGTGAAAGTGACGAGGAGCAAGAGTGTGACATGGAGGAGGATGAAGTTTCTCCTGCTAGTGCTGCTAGTGCTAAAATTGAGCTGTCTGCCAATGCATCTCTGCTGGTGTGCATTACTAAATCTTTTGAGGAGGATCGGTGGGCTTATTACTCCATACCAAGCAAACGCCCATAAATACTGTAAATACTCGAGTATAAGCCAACCCGAATATAAGCCGAGGCACCTAATTTTACCACAAAAAAATGGGAAAACTTATTGACTCGAGTATAAGCCTAGGGTGTCCATCTGCATGCCTCACTGTGCCTCACTTTGCCTCACTGTGTCCATGTCCATGCCTCACTGTGTCCAGGCCTCACTGTGTCCATGCCTCACTGTGCCCATGCCTCACTGTGTCCATGACTAGACTGACGTTTAACATGGGAGTCTATGGAAGGGGTGCCCAGATTTAAAAAATCGGTGCTCCCCGGCCGTAGGTCTCCCGGACAACAAACTTTTCACACTTGTAGAGGAAGAGTGAGGCTACATGTGTGCCAAGTTACCGGGTCCCCAAAGTCCTGGAAATCAGGTACAAAAAGGTGACTCCAGTATAAGCCGAGGGGGGCATTTTAAACACAAAAAAATGTGCTGAAAAACTCGGCTTATACTCGAGTATAAACATAAAAACAATAATGATGTTTCAAAATATTACCAAAACAGCGCTAAATGTTGGTATGAAATAGGTGACCAACATCACCTTAAAAGGTGACAAACAGTTTTAAGACAGATAAACAGTGCAGAAGTGTCAGAAAGTGTCCATAAATGATCGTGGATAATGGCAGCGTGCACCTTCACCGCAACATCCAGGTCCACCCAGTGGGAACACACTCCCCCTCAGGGGTTTAAACTCACCGAAGCAAGATCTATATCAAGCCTTGACAACAGGAGGATAATCAACACCAAACACGAACTGCACTCGCATCAGTCAGGGAAACATCAGATCACTGGAGGCTCAGACGTAGCAATAAATGAATAGAAAAAAAGCCCATAGCATAATTCTATTTATTAATAAAAAAAACCCACATCACAGCACCCTTCATATAATAAACGTACATCAAGTAAAACAGTAGTGAGCATATAGATGTACTTCACCGTTTCTACTGAGTGTCGATCCGTCCCATCAACGTGTAAGAGGAAGTAACTTACTTCCGGGTCCGGCTCAGTGAAGCGCATACATCACTTCCGTTTGCGTCGTGTAGGTCACGCCCTGACGCGTTTCGTCGTATCCTGACTTCGACAGAGGGTGTGCCTACACGACCAAGCCACCCTCCTTATAAAGACACTTCCTACACCACCCGCACCAATCAGCGCCTCCATATCACGGCAATGGGTGCACATTGCGGTAACTATGTAAACCACTGATGGCATAAACAGGTGGGAAGGAGGATCAAAAAGGAGCAAATTGCACTTCATTCATAGACATGGGAAACGTAAGCTGATGTCATGAATAGGGGCATACATATGCAATATTCATAGCACACATAATAAACATAGCAAAAATAGTAATTAAAATTAATTAAAATCGTTATTCACACAATAATGATAACAGTTAAATAATAAATAATCTAAACCAATACAACATTAAAAACCAGTATAAATGAAACACAATCCATACTGTTTAAGTCATTAAAATCTTAAATACCCATAACACACAAATTCTGAATAAAAATGCTAAAATCAGATATAATATGTAAAGGAGCTAGACAAGAACAAAGATACATAATCAAAAATCACTAATGAAGCAGTTGATATCAAGATCTATGTTTAACCCTTTCGGCGAAAGCGTATCAACCGAAAATATCCATTGGGTCTCTCGCTTCGACAGATTTCTAACTAGATTAGACCCTCTCCACATGGGTTTCAAATGGTCTATTCCCCAGAATCTGAGGCCAGTGGGGTCCTGATTATGGCACAATTTAAAATGTAAAGACACATTGTGATCTTTAAATCCCAGTTTAATATTTGCAATGTGTTCAGCTATTCTAATTTTTAAATTGACGCTTAGTGCGACCTATATAGATAAGCCCGCATGGGCAGTGAAGGGCATATACAACATAAGATGTATTGCATGTAATAAATTCACTAATAGTGAACTCCCTGTTATTTGAGGTGGAAATGAAATTTTCTACAGCCCTCAATGGTCTATTCACCTCTCTACATGCTCGACACCTCCTACAAGCAAAGAACCCATCTCGGTCCCAGAAAGTAGAGGGTCTAGATGGTGGATCCAGGACTTTTCTTACAATTTTATCTGCAAAACTACATGCCCGTCTATATATAAACCCTGGTTTTTGAGGTAGGACTGCCGACAGCACTTTATCCATACGGAGAACATGCCAATGAGTGGCAAAAATCTCCTCCACCTCCCTATACTGGGAGTGGAACCCTGAGATAAAATTCCACTCACGTCCTGTGTCTGGCTGGCGAACCGCCACATCTCTAAGGAAGTCCTCTCTGGGACGTAGGGCTAAATCTTGAATAATGGTGTTTAATGATTCCTCATAATATCCCTTTTCGACAAATTTACCATTCACAATCTCTGCTTGCAAGAGAAAATCAGAGTCCTTAGAGCAATTCCTTTTTACCCTAGTCAATTGCCCTTTAGGGATGTTTTTAAGCCACATTGGATGATGGCCACTACTCATGGGTAAATAGCTATTAGCGTCAGTGGGCTTAAAAAAGACCCTTGTTCCCAAACTGTTGCCATGTCTGAAAATATGGACATCTAAAAAATGGATATCAGTAATACTGAATTCACTGGTCAGTTTAATATTATTAGAATTTGAATTAAGTTCATCCAAAAACATCTCCAGCGTATCAAGTGGTCCACCCCAGACAAAAAACAAATCATCAATATACCTTTTATAAAATAATAGGTGGGGTCGGGTCTTTGAAAAAATCTTTTTATCTTCCCACTCACCCATAAAGAGATTCGCTATGCTAGGTGCAAATCTAGCCCCCATAGCAACTCCCTTACACTGCGAATAAAAGTTACCATCATACCAAAAAAAGTTGTGGCCCAAACAAAAATCTAAAGAGTTCCTCAAAAAGACTTTTTGACTATGTGTAATATCATCACGTTTACACAGAGCCCAATTGAGGGCCAAGAGCGCATCATCATGTTGGATGATGGTGTACAAGGACGCCACATCCGCAGTCACCATGTAAACATGCTCCTTCCCTCTTAAATCGATTTGTTGCAACATCTGTAGCAGACTCTTAGTATCTTTCAGATATGCACGGGTTACTACCACACTCTTTTGCAGGTAAAGATCCAGGTATTGCCCCATCCGGGATGTAACTGACCCTATCCCATTAACTATGGGTCTTCCTGGAGGGTACTGTATATCCTTATGGATCTTAGGGAGGGTATAAATGGTAGGGATCCTACTACTACTAGGAACAAGATATCTTCTCTCTCGATTAGTTAATACCCCTGTTGAATACCCATTTTCAACCAAACAATTCAGATCAATCTCATACTGCATGGAGGGATCTTTCTCCAATTTAGTATAAGTACTGGTATCACTCAACATATCACTAAGTTGTTTGTGGTAGAAGTTTTTGTTTAAAATTACAACTCCTCCCCCCTTGTAGGCAGGTCTTATTACTAGATCATTTCTTTCTTCAAGCATTTTATTCCATCAAGTATATGTCGAGGGTTGACACCTTTTTTAGGGACAATACGTTCAAGATCTCTAATCACAAGCCCTTTAAAAACCTCCACCTGATGGTTAGCCCCATTTAAGGGGTTAAAGAGGGATTTATTCCGTAAACCACTATCAAGAGCAACCGTTGAGAGACCAGTCGCAGGTTGGGAATTCTTATTCAGAAAATATTTTTTCATATTAACCCTACGCATATACTTATGAATGTCAATAAAGACATCAAATTTATTAATGGGCCTTTTCAGTCCACATTTCAAACCTAAATGGAGGATATTGATTTCTTTATGTGATAGTGTTGTGTCACTTAAGTTAAAAATACCGCCTACTCCCTCTCTCTCCTTCTTTTTCTGGACTTTTCGTCCAGCTCGACAGCCTCTAAATCTCCTCCCCTCTGGTTTGGATACTGAGTATATTCCCTGTCCCAGTAAGGGGGTTCTCTCCACTGAGGGTCCCTGTAGCCCTGTGTTTGTTGGGGGTGTGCTGGAGGTCTGCCTCTTTGTTGGGGATAATATGAGGAATCATTAAACACCATTATTCAAGATTTAGCCCTACGTCCCAGAGAGGACTTCCTTAGAGATGTGGCGGTTCGCCAGCCAGACACAGGACGTGAGTGGAATTTTATCTCAGGGTTCCACTCCCAGTATAGGGAGGTGGAGGAGATTTTTGCCACTCATTGGCATGTTCTCCGTATGGATAAAGTGCTGTCGGCAGTCCTACCTCAAAAACCAGGGTTTATATATAGACGGGCATGTAGTTTTGCAGATAAAATTGTAAGAAAAGTCCTGGATCCACCATCTAGACCCTCTACTTTCTGGGACCGAGATGGGTTCTTTGCTTGTAGGAGGTGTCGAGCATGTAGAGAGGTGAATAGACCATTGAGGGCTGTAGAAAATTTCATTTCCACCTCAAATAACAGGGAGTTCACTATTAGTGAATTTATTACATGCAATACATCTTATGTTGTATATGCCCTTCACTGCCCATGCGGGCTTATCTATATAGGTCGCACTAAGCGTCAATTTAAAAATTAGAATAGCTGAACACATTGCAAATATTAAACTGGGATTTAAAGATCACAATGTGTCTTTACATTTTAAATTGTGCCATAATCAGGACCCCACTGGCCTCAGATTCTGGGGAATAGACCATTTGAAACCCATGTGGAGAGGGTCTAATCTAGTTAGAAATCTGTCGAAGCGAGAGACCCAATGGATATTTTCGGTTGATACGCTTTCGCCGAAAGGGTTAAACATAGATCTTGATATCAACTGCTTCATTAGTGATTTTTGATTATGTATCTTTGTTCTTGTCTAGCTCCTTTACATATTATATCTGATTTTAGCATTTTTATTCAGAATTTGTGTGTTATGGGTATTTAAGATTTTAATGACTTTAGTGATTTATTTATTATTTAACTGTTATCATTATTGTGTGAATAACGATTTTAATTAATTTTAATTACTATTTTTGCTATGTTTATTATGTGTGCTATGAATATTGCATATGTATGCCCCTATTCATGACATCGGCTTACGTTTCCCATGTCTATGAATGAAGTGCAATTTGCTCCTTTTTGATCCTCCTTCCCACCTGTTTATGCCATCAGTGGTTTCCATAGTTACCGCAATGTGCACCCATTGCCGTGATATGGAGGCGCTGATTGGTGCGGGTGGTGTAGGGAGTGTCTTTATAAGGAGGGTGGCTTGGTCGTGTAGGCATGCCCTCTGTCGAAGTCAGGATATGACGAAACGCGTCAGGGCGTGACCTACACGACGCAAACGGAAGTGATGTATGCGCTTCACTGAGCCGGACCCGGAAGTAAGTTACTTCCTCTTACATGTTGATGGGACGGATCGACACTCAGTAGAAACGGTGAAGTACATCTATATGCTCACTACTGTTTTACTTGATGTACGTTTATTATATGAAGGGTGCTGTGATGTGGGGGTTTTTTATTAATAAATAGAATTATGCTATGGGCTTTTTTTCTATTCATTTATTGCTACGTCTGAGCCTCCAGTGATCTGATGTTTCCCTGACTGATGCGAGTGCAGTTCATGTTTGGTGTTGATTATCCTCCTGTTGTCAAGGCTTGATATAGATCTTGCTTCGGTGAGTTTAAACCCCTGAGGGGGAGTGTGTTCCCACTGGGTGGACCTGGATGTTGCGGTGAAGGTGCACGCTGCTATTATCCACGATCATTTATGGACACTTTCTGACACTTCTGCACTGTTTATCTGTCTTAAAACTGTTTGTCACCTTTTAAGGTGATGTTGGTCACCTATTTCATACCAACATTTAGCGCTGTTTTGGTAATATTTTGAAACATCATTATTGTTTTTATGTTTATACCCTTATTAATCACTTTTTCGTTTTAAACGGCTGCTTAGGGAAGAGTTGCTCTAGTATATCACTCGGGAACTCAGTTTGCTGCTTAGTCCTTTATACCATATTTGGTTTTTAGATATTTACCTACTGCTTAGGTTGAGCAAAGCTGTGTTTGTGGCGCTGAGTGGTGTATTGTAGGCCTTTATACACCCTTTGTTTTTTTTATTTATACTCGAGTATATACGGTAACTCTGATTGCAGGCCAGGTGTTGGGTACCCGGTTCAGCATGCTACAGATGCACAGGTCTGACCCAGGTATGGAGACCCTAATGCCCTGCCCAGGCTGTCCAAGGTGCAGCGAATCATCATAAAGAAAGTGGCTTAGGAATAGGGGTATTTGTATCCCTACATACCGGCTCTCCTAGAAAATGATATTCTGGATAAAGAGACCCAATGGGTAGATGAAGCTGTGGATCCTTCTACAGGTAGAATTTCCAAAGCTGTCACCAAAATTTGCTGAGAGTTATGTTTAAGTATTGCACACCTGGGGCTACAGCCGTAAAATCAATCTGGACAGTGTAATTATTTGCAGGGCAGACAAGCAGGACATTAAATACTTCATCACTACGGTAAATACAAAAGGAGAAGATTTGAAGTAGCCAGATCCCAGGTATTGCTGGTAAATTCTATGGAATTGTATCTGTTCGCTAAACCCTTGGATTACAAATGTGTGCTGTGTGGACTCAAGGAAGCTATGCTTGAAGCCACTTCACTTTTGAAGAAAATCCTATTGCTAGTGGAGAACATTCCTGCTGGTTGTCAGCTGAGCTTTTGCTGGACTGAATGGCACTGGCAGATACAAGGAGTGCCCACTTGAGTCATGCTGGCCATTGCTGACCTGTGTCCAAGAGTACGGTCCCTTGCACCATGGCCGGGCTGCTTGCTATCTGAATGCAGCTGTGCCTTTTGTCCCCGGAGTTACCCTTAAAGAAGAAAGGGAACTGCTGGGAAATGTTGTTGTACCTCACATGAAACAACTTTGATGGACTGTGAAATGTCAAGGACATTGGGGTATTCAGCTAGTTAGGTAGAATGAGCTGTGGCAAAGGGGCAAATTCTCACCTTACAATTGAATGATGGACTGATCAATGTACCAGGACTGTTCTTATGCTGGTTTTCAGGCTGCGTGAACGGTGCCGACCTGAGTAAGCCTTTATTCATGTTATAAGTAATTGATAGAATAGGCTAAAGGAAAGTTTCTGTAGACTAGTTGTGGAAGGGGGTGGCATCTTTAGACGAGAATGGGACCCACATTCATTTATATGCATATAGTTTAAACATATTATAGGGTGTGATTACACTGCTATGCTGTTCTCGGCTGAGGACAATTAACAACTTCTTAAAGTTCACATATGTACATATTACACTGTATTATCATAGAGATAGGATGCATTTGCATTGCTGTTTATTTCTATTTCAGGTGTTCCTGCACCATCACGTCTTCCTTGGACAAGGAGAGACAGTGACCCGACATGGATAATAATGCTAAAATTTCATGCCCTTTACTACTGTATATATTAGATGGTTAAGATATAAGGCTATTGTTGATATGTTTTCCCTTAACCATTGGGTGGTACACCACACGTTAAATTGTATATCTGATGTCTGATATATCTACCCTGTGTGAATTACTATTCACTCATGTATGTGTTGCACATGTTTATTTCATGTGGTATGCCATGTGCATTGTTATAATTATTCCTTTCCTGTTTCCCCACCCATCCCAGTTTTGTCAGGACATTCGCTCTCAGGCTTGAGAGCTCAAATTATTTTTCTGCAAACTCAGAGACATAGTTTTGTAGGCAGGGGGAGGATGTAGCACCCTGATGTTTAGGCAGTGTTTTTAGTAAATGTACCTGCCAAGTATAGTTGCCTTGGTCAATTGATAGATCAATTGATTCCACCTTTAATTCTGAAATTGCTGCACTTCTTCTCTCTTCTGTCACTACATGGCCGGGTATCTGGTGGACATTAGATAAGACAAGGGCATTGCAAGGACAGATTAGGAATATATGGGGTGTCTCAGCCAATGGGTGGGGGTCTTTTTGATTCCCTTGGTCTGCTGGGAGAGCCTATTTATTTGGTTGAGGTCAGGTGATCGGGGTTCTGTGCCACCTGGATGGCCGACTGGGTGGTCGTGTGTTGTGCTGCATACTCTTTTTTTATATTTAAACATCAAATTAAATCTTTATAAGTAGTCTTTTAAATTAGATTTATCTTGACTAAAATGCAGTAATATTCAAAAACCTTTAGTAAATTACCATCGAAAGAGGTAGAATCATTCTTGCAATCTACCAGTGGTCACAGTTATAAAAGTTTCCCACTCAAAGCATATCTAAAGTAAAATAGTATTGGTTTAGAATAGAGTTGTCCGAGCTGTCCCCCTGAGACACAACAATCAGGGCTCATTTACACTTGCGTTGGTCTCTGTAGTGAATCGCTTTTCAGAGAATGGTACAGGGTATTTGAATGGGAATACTGGACTGCAACTAAAAGTCTAACATTTAACTTGCAATTAAGGTATAGCCTCATTCTATTAAAAGGGTCATGTTTGGTGCCAAATGCAACAGGGGATATAATTTTTGCCATGACATGTGTACATTTTGATTCATCTTCTGTATTTAAAGGCTAACTGTCCAGTGGCAAAAAAAAACACACTGACTATTTTTACTGTCCCTCAACCGCAAATGTGGGCAAGTTGTTGTTAAGTGGAAATTTCTCCAAGTGTAGGAAAATTTCAGCTTGAACAGCTGTAACCAGAACAAGTGTTTCCACTGAAAGATTTCCCTTCAATCTTGGATTCTCCATCACCTTTTGTCCCAGTGAAGATGGTCACCAAGTGAAATAGTGGATATATCTCCGCAGCAAAGACATAGACAACAATAAAAACCTAAAGGTGGTTTGGAACCTTACCCACTCCATCAAAAACTACAATATTTTTTGACTTTAAATACACTTTAAAATATATTTTTCGATTTTAAGGGAAGGAAGAAAAGGTAAAAAAAATGATTTTTTTTGACTGCTTTTGTAGTTTTTATGTGATAATCAGCAAAAGAACCTTAACACATATCTAAATCTAGGAACAATAAATGATATAAAGCATCTTCCCAGCTCTTAGGCATGATGGTTGCATTAGTTTTCATTTTTTAGGCTTCCATTCCCATTTTTTTTTCAGCTGGCGATTATCTGGCCAGTAACACACTTCCATACTAGTGAAAATTATCACATGTGTACTTACTTTTTCTTGTGATTACAAATGATGATTCATTGTTTGTTGTAAAACTTACACAAGAATGCATTTTTGTAATACAAAGCATATCATTATTTCATTTTACAAGAACTTCCCTGTGACAGCTAGAAATAAAAGAAACACTGGACTTCTAAAATTCCTAACTCTTCAGTTGATATTTAAAAGTTTGTTGAAGGAGATAATTTTGCAAACTTGGCAACTCTAAAACTGTCTCCGAGGACAGAAGCAGTTAAGGGTTTTCCAGGAATTTACAAACCTGGTTAGCATTAAGAACTACTTTATATTAGCATATTTTGCTAATAGGTGTGTCGGCATCTTGCAGTTGCAGAGTTAAAGTGTAAAAATGACACCTGTACAGTTATTAGATTGTCCAAACCAGGTAAATTGCTGTAATCACCCCAGGGGTTGGATGGAGAGGTGTGAAAAAACCTTTTTTAACATGATTAAGGGAGTAAGAACAAACCCTGGAGATTTGGATCAGAGATAATAGCATCATTATTTAAAACGATTTGTAGAGCGTATCTAATGGAGATCAGCATGAGGGTTACATTAAAGGGGCAGAGGTACGAATGGCCAGGCAGATTTGTACATTTAATGTATTTATATTGCAGGCCGGTTTACAAAGGAGCAATATTGTGTGTGTGTGCGTAAATATAAATATATAAATTATTGTGTTGTATGATCCGAAACAGCCTTCACAGCAACAATAATAATAATAAAAATAATAATGATGACAGTGTGTAAAACAAAGTAACACAATGTGCATATTATGAAAGAATTACTAACTCATATCTGAGCAATAAACAAAGCCTAAATTCCATAACTATAATTACACAATTAAAAAGAAGTGAAACAATTAAATATGTCACAATTACGATAAAACTCTTGTGGGCTAAGAGAATACAGCCTGGGAATCCATAAGACTTCTTTTTTCAGCATTTAATGAAATTATCTTGCTGCCTCTGTTTAGATATAACATTTACTTTTATACATTTGAAGTACTGCTTTCAATATAAAGCATGATGAAACTGATGACCAACCTTTAAAGTCTAACTCCAGACAAGTTTTTTTAAAGGACTTCCCAGCAGTACTGAAAGTAGAAAAGTTGCTCTGACTGCAATACTCACCTTCTCTCCAATGCTGTCCCATATACTAATTAATTTTTGCCACTAGATATACTCAGCATGGTGCCCATTGACATTCAACCCTGAAGACTGAGGACATACTGTTACTGCAGGGTTTCATGGACCGGCCCCCAGAGTCAACTTGGTACCCTGCACTCTGACTAAAATAACGCAGAGACTATTTCTGCATAATTTAGGACTGCTCAGAGCCAAAGAGGACCTTGCACTGCCATGTGACCACTTCTGAAAAAGGTAAGTATGCAAAAACAAAGAATAAAATACACACTGGGGGCCTCCAGGGGGACACCGTAGGCTTAAGTTTGTTCTGTCTCTGGTGAATCAAAAAAGCTTATGTTGACCAAACTTGTTTTTAACCTGTTTATTCATATTTACATTTTGATTGATTAAAAAAACCTTTGGATACATGAGCACAAGTAATCAAAGACAGCAAATTAAAGTGGTTCTAAAGGCAGAAAGTTTTTACCTTAATGCATTCTATCAAAAAAAGAAGGTATCCGGCATCTCCAGTAATCCAAATAAAAAGTCTTTATTGCTACATACAGGAACGGTGTAAGAACAGTGCAAAGGCTAATGCGTTTCGGCACAAAAGGCCTTAATCACAGCATTAATGCCTTCTATGCATTAAGATAAAAAACCTTCTGCATGCAGCGCCTCCCTTATACTTACCTGAGCCCAATCTCGATCCAGCAATGTGTATAAGAGCAATGGCACTCTTGTCTCTATCTCTCCTCATTGGACAGAGGGGCAGCAGGGGGAGCCATTGGCTCCTGCTGCAGTCAATCACAGCCAGTGAGGAGAGAGAAGAATGTGGGGCAGAGTCAGCTCTGTGTGTCAATGGACACACAGAGCCAGCTCGAGAGCTAGCATGCATGAGTGCCCCCCATAGCAAGCAGCTTGCAATGGGGGCACTTGACAGGGGGGAGCCAGGACCCGAGAGGAGGAGGATTGGACTGCTCTGTGCAAAACCAGTGCACAGAGCAGGTAGGAATACCATGTTTGGTATTTTAATTTAAAAAACCCTGAATGTTTACAATTACTTTAAGCCATGATTAGAGCTGATAATGCCATTTTATTGTTCTGTGAGCAGTCTGGAGATAAACAGAAAATTGCATTACTAAATTTAGCAAGATATGTGTAGCCTTCTTAACTATGCAATGTGATTCTGGTTCATGGCTGACTAGAACTCAAAATCCTTTTGCAGGCATATGTGTATTTCAATTGTTTGCCTGGAGTTTATGTCCATAGGGAAACACTGCATGAAATTCACTGGAACACTGGAATGGTGAGACGGTATTAATTTATTAGTAAATACTGTGTTTCCCTGAAAATAAGACCGGGTTTTATATTAATTTTGGCAACAAAAGACACAGTAGGGCTTATTTTCAGGGTAGGTTTTATCATGTAATGTGTATTTGCCAGTTCCTGTGCCCCCTGTCTTCTCTCCACCTCTTCCTCCCTGCCTGTCAGCCCAGGAGTCATTGGCATTTAGCATTATAAGTAGGGATGAGCTTCGTGTTTGAGTCGAACCCATGTTTGACTCGAACATCGGCTGTTGGATCGTTCGATGAAGATCGAACATTATGGGCTGTTCGTGCCAAATTCGAGTGGCGCGTCACGGCCCATAATTCACTGCGGCATCGCAGTGCATTGCTGGCTGATTATTGGCCAAGCATGTACTATGACCCGCATGCTTGGCCAATCACAGCGCCGTCTGAACAGAGAGCCGTAATTGGCCAAAGCCAGGGTGGCTTTGGTCAATTATGGCTCAGGGGGTTTAGTACACGTCCCACACTATATAAGGCCGCCGGCTTGGCGGTCTTGTGTTGGAGTTGTTTAAAGAGAGAATACAGAGAGATACAGTGTCATTTATATTGAATTAGATAGAGTAGGCAGGCGAGTCAGTTAGCTGCAGTTACAGTGTGTAGAGGATATTTATGCATCCTAGGTGTTGTATATATATTTATACACTGTATTCAGTTTAGCTAGATCCGTTCCTGTTATTCTCTATACTATGACAGGCAGGCAGGTGATTGTGCTAGCTGCAGTCAGTGTTTCACTTAGTGTACTGTGTGCTTTGCATAGCGTTCACCTAAAGCTTACCTGAATACAGTTAGTGGTGTTCTCATAATAAAACTACAGGCAGGGAGCTGCATTAATTTCATGTAGTGTACTTCTGTCCTTTGCACAGCGTTCACTTAAAGAAACCTGAATACAATTTGTGGTGTTCTCATAATAAAACCACAAGCAGAGAGCTGAACAAGTCTGAACAGGGGCACAGACAGCAAAACAAATGTTACAGGGGTGATAACCCTTTCCTAATCCCTATGTATTCCAAAAAGCTTAAAAATAGATTTTTTGGCTGGAGCTACTGTACACTTAAAAAATGTACCCGTTCCAAATTACAAACAGATTCTACTTAAGAACAAACCTATAGTCCCTGTCTTGTTTGCACCGCCTGTATACTGCTGTTCAGAGTATATAGGGCCTTTTTTTAATTTGGGTTAATATCCATACAAGACCGAAAGGGCCATTTTTCTTAATGATTTTTATCCATATTGCCGGGACCAGACATTACATTAAAGCCGCAAGCAGTTTTAAATGACTTTTTTTCCTTTAGAAATGTCATTTTGTGCAGGGACAGTTCTAAACACGGGAAACACGTGCCACTTCACAGGCATACTTTAGACACCCCCCAGGTATGATATTTAAAAGAATATTTCACTTTTTTTTTTTCACTTTAAGCATCATTAAAATCACTGCTCCCGAAAAAAACTGTAGTTTTTTTAAAACTTTTTTTTGCATTGATACATGTCCCCTGGGACAGGACCCGGGTCCCCAAACCCTTTTTAGGACAATAACTTGCATATTAGCCTTGATAATTAGCACTTTTGATTTCGAACATTTAAGTCCATTTTATTTAATAGGGTTCTAAAGTTCGTGCAAACTTTCAGTCCGTTCGCAGGTTCTGGTGCGAACCGAACCGGGGGGGTGTTCGGCTCATCCCTAATTATAAGTTAAAGTAGTTGTAAAATAAAATCCTATAATCCACTCTATTACAGTAGTATATAATGTACAATGTGTGTGTTTCTCTAATATAATTGTGCCAAATACCTTCGTTACACCGCTGATCGGCGCTTACATGACCCACCAAAGCTCTCTTCCCCGCTCCGAGCACTGCAGAGGGGAGGGGTGATCCCCCCCTGACAGCTGGGAGAAGAGGAGGAGAGCAGCAGGAGGTCAGCTGAGCGCCAAGCGGCGCTGTAACGAAGGTATTTGACACAATATTATTACAGAAACACACACTGTACATTAAATAATACTGTAATATAGTGGGTTATACAATCACTTTAAACTAGGGCTTATTTTCGGGGTAGGGCTTATATTGCAGCCCTCCTGGAAAATCATAGTAGGTCTTATTTTTAGGGTAGGTCTTATTTTTGGGGGAAACATGGTAAGATCTTAGAGGCAAGGTGAATAGTACTCTGGCAGGCATTACATTTAGTTCTTTAGCAAACATCCTTCTGAGCTACTCATGATAACACAGGATAAGTTTGTTGAATTTTTTTTTTTTTTTTAGTGCAAGTAGACAGTTGCCTTTTGGTTCTCTTGCCTCTTAATGGCTTTGAAGAACGGTTTATTAAAGTGGTTCTAAAGGCAGAAGTTTTATTTACCTTAATGCATTCTGTTTATTGGGGTAACAAAACCTCCTGCAAGCAGCTCCCTCCCCAGCCCCCTAAATTCTTACCTGAGCCCGATTTCGATCCAACAATGTGCACGAGAGCAGAGACACTCTCGGCTCTCTCTCTCTCTCTCTTCATTGGCTCCTGCAGCTGTCAATCACAGCCAGTGAAGAGGGAGCAGGGGACAGGGTAGAGTCACACTGTTTGAGTCTTACTGACACACAGAGCAGGCTTGGGAGCAAGCATGCATGAGTGCCCCTATAGCAAGTAGCATGCTATGGGGTTACTCGTTAGGGGGAGGGTACAGAAGCGCCAGCGGGGGACCCCAGAAGAGGAGGATCGGGGCTGCCCTGTGCAAAACCATTGCACAGAGCAGATAAGTATGACATTTTTTTTTTTAAAGGTTTACCTTTAGCATCACTTTAATCTACAGTAACAGTTCTTGAACCATGAAGGGTCTCATACAGTAGCAATTGACTACTATCTTTGACCTCATTTACTGTATAGGTCATCATTAATAATTGAAAACAATGATACAATGTAATATTGAACTTGATTAATGCAGAAACAGCTTTTTATTGTGCATGAGACACCAACAGGGATCCTATGTCACCTTGCCTTATTCCACATTAGAACAGCCATAACAATACTAAATGGCCTCCAAGAATGCCACTTAGATCTGGGTGATATTAATGCCCACTAACTGGCTGGCGGGCACTTCCATGTGCCTGCAGGCTATCTTTAAACCACTGTGGACAACACTAAAAACCCTAAAGATGGGTCACCTTCCAATGCCTTTTATTATTTCTAGAGTATCCCAGGAAACAGGCTGTTTTGCAGGGGAGGAATAAAAACCTTTGGACTGGCAGGGCGATAACATCAAAGTGGCCCTTTTATGGTCAGAAGAGATTTCTGTATCTTAAAAAAATGATTAAGCATGTGCTGTGTCCTGCAGTGATTTGTAGCCTAATTAAAAAAGTTCCGAAATTGTTCCCAAAGGATTGTGACACACTTCCTGCATCTTCCAAATGTTGGTCCTCTTCCAAGAAAATGCGATCAAACGTCTGAATGAAAGATCTTTTAACCATTTACTGACTGCCCCATGGCATAGTAGATTTATTGCTACAGGGTGGCTCTCCTGTGCAGGATCACGCACACATATATATATATATATATATATATATATATATATATATATATATATATATATACGTGACTCTGCACTTCCACCCACAGGAGGCGTGCGCACCTGGCCGGTGGTAGACCACTTCTCCTGTGATTATTCACAGCAGAAGCTAATCTGTGGGTGCACTGGATGTCCATCGCCACCCGCCGATCATTGGGCAGAGACTCAGAACAGAGCTTTACCTATGTAAACAAGGCAGATCTCTGTTCTGACAGGGGGGAAGGTATGGATTTTTTGTCTCTGCAAAGCAGGGAATAAAATCCATCTTTTCCCCTAGTAAAAGCAGCACATACAATACACATAAACACTGGCTAGGCACACAGATAACCCTTTGAACACCCTAGATGTTTAACCCCTTCCCAGCTAGTGTCATTAGTACAGCGACAGTGCATATTTTTAGCACTGATCACTGTAATAGTGTGCCTGGTTGCCAAAAAGTGTCAGCTAGTGTCTGTTTATTGCAATCCCGCTATAAGGTGCCGATCGCCGCCATTACTAGTAGAAAAAGTAAATAAATAAAAATTACAGTATATATACCATAGTTTGCAGACGCTATAACTTTTGCACAAACCAATAAATATATGCTTATTGGGATTTTTTATCAAAAATATGTAGCAGAATACATATTGGTCTAAATTTATAAAGAAAATAGATTTAAAAAAAAAAAAATGATTGGATATGTTTTATAGCCAAAAGTAAAAAATATTGTTTTTTTTCAAAATTTTCTTTTTGTTGTTTTTTAGCGCAAAAAATAAAAAAACACACCAAAAGAAAGCTTTATTTGAGGAAAAAAAGGACATAAATTTGATTTATGTACAGCGTTGTATGACCATGCAATTGTCAGTTAAACTAGCACAGTACCGTATCGCAAAAAATGGCCTGGTCATGAAGGGGGTAAATCTTTCGGAGGTCAAGTGGTTAAATAAACTGTTGAAGCGTTTTGTTATATCTGTTTATAAAATGCAAAAAATACCTACTGAGCTTGCCAGATATTTTGTCAGCTGATAATTTCCTGTGAACTCCACCCTTCTAGGTTTTAGAAAAGAGAAGGGAGGCTTCTGTAGTTCAATCCTGTTTCTGTTGTCCTGATACAGTATGATGAGCAAATATTGTTATCTTAGAATAGGGAGCCTGTTACTGGTAGAATCTCCAGGTGAAAATAAAAGTTAAAACATTTGAACATTTTCCTAAAAAGAAAACAAATGCAGCCAAGGACTGGTACAAATGCAATATATTTAAATTTTGCTTTTGGGTTTACATCTGCTTTAAAGAATAACTCCACTTTTCTTAAAACAATAACATTCCCCTCTGGGTGATCTGGGTACATTACAAGGGTTTAAAAAAAACTTTGTTGCAGATTCCTGCCTTTTGTTATTCTGAAGAAATCGCTGCGTGTTTGTCTGTGTCCATGTGGTAACTGAATCTAATGGCAGTGATTTCATAATTATCAATCAGCTGCTGCACTTTTGGGGCTCTAATGAGAAAAGCTGCTGGGTCTGCATCCCTTTAGATGTCATTTCCAATTGGGAGTTTCTCACCAAAAATTACATTTTGTTACAGGGGATGCCTGAAATCTGACTTGTATCTTAGTGCAGACTTCTGGGAAAATCAGTGAACCAATCACACAAGCAGGAAAAAATGTTTCTGGGGGTGTTCTGTACACATTTTCTGTACAGAACAACTCCAGGTAACCACAATGCATTGCTACAGAAAATGACAGAGCTGCAGATTGAAAAGGAAAGGTAATTTTTAATAACATTCAATTACAATATGACTTGTGTTGCAATTGTATATGCTATAATATAATTTTTTTACTTGCTATTTTTTTCCCCATGAAAGTGGAGTTTCACTTTAAGTCCGAACTCTTTATTGTTCTTCTATTTCCTAGGGTGGTAGAATATAGACATGTGCACTGCCGAAAAATGTAGTCCTTTTTGTTTCTATTAAATTTGAATTTCTGAATTTCCAAATTTTCGTATTTTTGAATTTCCGGATTTTTAAATTTCGACTGTACAAATTTTTGAATTTCCGAATTCACTAATTTTTGAATTTCTGAATTCACGAATTTACAATTTTTCAAATTTCCAGATTCCCAGATTTTGGATTTACAAATTTTAGAATTTACAAATATTTGGAAAAATTTGTTAAACGGGTTTTCGTTAATTCGCATATTTCCAATATAACAAATTTGTTGAAATTCGTTAAATAACAAATTTGAAACTAAACCAATTGCACATGTCTAGTAGAATACACTTACGTATTTCAAAGAAAAAGGGAATATAGCAGCACTGTGTAAAAGCTTTACCTTTACCTCTCCCTTCCCTTCACTGCATTCTCTATTCAATTCAAACTGGGCCATTTGATGTTTCAATCAGAGAGAGAGGGCAAACAGCTACCCCTTTGCTCTATCTTTAGAAAACCATAATGCTCCGGGACACCGATGTCATGGATGCACCTTGCATTAATCTAACTCTATCATGAGTAAAGTATGGGAGCTACCACCTTCTTTTGAAAATGCTAGTTGCCTTGCTGTCTTTGGCTTTAAAACTTGAGTCACAGAACCAGCATGCTGTGAGTGTCAAAAAAGTGTAATCATTTCTTAATTCTACATTTTTTCCAGATCAGAGATGCAGAACACATTGAAGCCAAAGCATCAGCATGACAACCAAGGAGCTAAAATTCTCAAAGCAGAGGATAGCAACCTTTGCATTTTTCTTTGGACGGGTTTATTTTAAATGTTTATTTGTTAAAATAAAATAAAGATTTTAAACAAAATAAAAGATAAACCATTGGTTTAAAAAGAAGCATAAAAATTTCTTCCAAGTCATTATAATTTCTCTTAGAAATGGTAACTAAATTGCATTTAAGATGTAATGCAAGCAGTCCAAGGTCCAACAACCAGTTTTCTTTGGCCCCTATCCTATTTAGTTACAGCCCTGCTTGGCATATCCTAGTGTGTCCTGTGAACATAAGGGAATGATGAATACCAGCAAAGGTCAGGCTAGGACAATGTTCTATCTCTTTCTGTTCCTGTGATCCTCACCGCATTGTTCCTCAGGATTCTGGGAATTGTACAAGTAACAACCTACACCGCCTTTTTCACATACTTGGATAGCTATCATGTTTTTATCAGATAGAAAATGGGAAGGGCAGATCTTGAAATGTCTCAGTGCCAGCCTTTGTTTCTGACCATGGGAAAGGATTCTATGGAATTATAATCGTCCAGTATGTAGATGAGTTTTAAGAAACGCTCATGCTCTGTGTTTACTAGGATAAAGCTAAATACATTTATCTAACATATTCGCTCTTTATGGGCTGAATTCATTAAATGACACTCAGGCTGGGTTCACATCTAATATGGATGTGGCTCACAGCAGGGATCTGGTGTGTCCCTGTTCTCCATTTCAGGGATGACTCAAGTCCGATCTTTTGCCTGAATTCGGCCATGAAACGTAGCCAAAGAAGCACAGGACCACTGTGCAATGCGCTCCACAGCCGCCCTGCATATATGTGAACCAGCTCCATTGAGAGTTGGTCACAATCTCTTGTCATGCAAATTGGATGCGGGGAAATCCACATCCAATTCACACTAGTGTGAAGCCAGCCTAAAAGAGATACTGTTGCCGAAAAAAGAAAAAGTAAACACACAATAGCAAAGTTCAGTTATACTTACAACTGATGCCTCCAGTATTGGGACAAGGCTCTTTACCACTTTTAGTGATTCTAAAGTCAATTTTTTTACCATAATGCATTCTCTGCATCAAGGTAAAAAACACCCAGCTACTTGTCCTACCCACTCCATTCATAAATACTTACCTGACTCCTGTCACCACTCCAGTGTTGACTTGGCTGCAACACCACTTTCCCCACTTCCTAATCTCACAGGAGACTCTGAGAGCAGTGGGAGCCATAAGCTCCTGCTGCTGCTAGTCAAACTGCTGTGAGGAGGGAATGGAGGCATGGTTTACTGCACTGTGTGCATCTATGGATGCACACAGCCGGCTTCATGAGTGTATGTGCATAGGGGCTTCCTTCGCACCCAGCTTGCTGAGGAAGCACCCAGAAGAGGGAAGAGCAGACAGCGTCAGCAGGGGAACTGATAAAGAGAAGGTAAAGAGAAGGTAAAGGACCTTTCTGTGCAAGATCATTGCACAGAGCAGGTAAGTATAGCCTTTATTTTTATTTTAGGAAAAAAACAAAACAAAAAACCCAGACATTATTATAATTTTAAGGTGAACTGGCCAATGCACTTCCACTTGACCTTGCTGCATCCACTTAATATTCCAGCACCCAATATGACTACTTCTTCTGCTTTCACATTGCCCTAGACCTGACTGCCTCCATCACAGCTGATTTTCTTTGGCTCTTGAAGATCGAGAGTCCACGCTAGGATCTTCATCATCTAACTAGTATGTTTGTATTTATTTTTGTAGAAGTGTTTATTTTAGACTTCCTTAAAGATTTAAGGGATATACAAGTTATCAAAGGGAAGTCTCATTTCCTGACACTGTGGTTATGTACAGTATAAAGAGATGGAGAATATATGTAATACGTGATTGTTTAAGGTGTATGTGAACCCCAACAATGAACTTCTCTTGTTTTGGTCTTTTTGGAGTTTATTTACTAAAACGGGATACTGTAAAATCTGGTGCAGTGCTGCACAGTAACCAATCAGCTTCTATTTTATTTATTTTTTGACAAAGCTTAATGGAATAAGCTGAAGTTAGAAGCTGATTGGCTACCATGCACAGCTGCACCGGATTTTGCACTTTCCAGTTTAAGTAAATCAACCCTTTTGAGTTTGTTAAATATATTTTTTGGGAGCATATGGTAAATGTGTTTCATAAGTGCAAAAATAACTGTTGTCCCTACTTTTTGAGCACTGATGACAGCACTGGCTCTGCAACACTTGCAAGCAACACTGTTCCTCTTTGTTAAAGTGTAGTGGGGTTTTGACCAGCGGCCTTTCACCAACTCCCATTATAGCAGGTGATCTCCCTCTGTTTTCTGCTGGAAGCACAACTGGTCAGTGTCCACAACATCCATCTCCTTGGTCAGGAAGCGGACTCTGTCAGCATATGTGGTGCTGTCCAATGTCCCTCTCTCCCTCTCAGGTGCAGTGGTTAGCGTTCTGCTGGCACCCTGATGCACGTTTAGTTCCTCTGAACACCCTCCACACCTCTTCTCCTCATCCCAGAAAAGCAACAGGAAGCCACCTCTCCCCTTGAGCCCCTGTACTTCATGGGATCTGTAGTTTGCTAGCAGTCCATATCCTCTGTGTATTCCCAATGGGTAGAGGGGGAGCTTAAGGCCCTGTTCACACCTGAGCGATTTTCTGCTTAAAGCTTGTAGCTCTTAAACTCTCAACAAGCCAAATCTTATTCATTTCAATGGCCCCTGTTCAAATATGAGCATTCCGCTGCCTGAAGCAAAACGCCTGAAGCTCAAAAAGTACATGAGCTTCTTTTTGGCAGTTTACGCCTAGGTTCACACTGAGTGCGGGAATGAAATGGTGGGAGTTCAGCGTAACTCCCACCATTTCATTCCCGCATGTCAGTCCCTATTTCAGCGGCGATTTCAGAGACATTTGTGCTGGTTTCTGCACAGATGTCAATGGAAATCGCACCTTGAAATGGCAAAAAGTAGTACAGGAACTACTTTTTAAAATCGGTGCTGCACCGCAAATGCGGCATCGCACCGAATAGGACGGTGCCATTGCTGGCGATTTGACATGCGATTTGACACCAATGTGAACCAGGGCTACAAGTGTTTTTGGCCCCAGAGACTTCAATAGAAATGCCTGACTTGAGCATTTTACAAGCGTTTTATGAACATTTTACACGCTTTTTCTGCTTTTTCTGCTCAAATAGCAGCTCTCCACCTCTCAAAAATGCCTGAAGCTGTAAAACGCTTGTAATATACTTTCAAACACTTTTAAAAAGCTTTTAAAAAGCTGCAAAAAAAGCTTAAAAAAAAAACATCTTTAAAATGCCAGTAAATCAACACGCTCAGGTGTGAACGGAGCCTTACAATACACAGTTCTTTAATAGCAACCTCTTCTTGCAGTTATGCTTGTGATTAATTGCCACTTTGCTTAGTATTTGGCAATGCTTTATAGCCAATAAATGTTTGGATGTAATTCATGCGTGTGTGAGTTTTCAGAACATTTTAGTCCACTTGCTGGCTGTGCACGCACATATGCCCAAACGGCAGCCACGTGTTTTTATGTAATAAAAACTCTAGCAGTTTGCACATTCTTACCCACTGTACTGCATATTTACTGTGTATGTTTTAACATATTGTAAATATGTTACTTTTTTCATATGCACTTTTTGCCAATGTTAATATAGACCAAAATCTCTGAGGAATGTTTCCAACACCTTGTTGAATCTATGCCACAAAGAATTAGGGCAGTTCTGAAGGCAAAAGGGGGTCCAACCTGGTACTAGCAAGGTGTACCTAATAAAGTGGCCGGTATTAAGATGTTATTTAAAAATAAATCTGTGGCCAGGGTCCAATTCTTCTTAAAAAGGTAGGTCTCTGTAAACCTAATCCCTAGAAAACCTATTGTTTAATGTTATGAAGGAATTCACCTTGGTTTGTGGATTAAACAACAGGGGAGTGCTCAAATTATTTACTTTATCTGGCACTCATATTTTTATATAATACTAAAGCTGGCTAAAGACTGTATATATATATATATATATATATATATATATATATATATATATATATATATATATATATATATATATATATATATATATATATATATATATATATATATATATATATACAGGCATACTGTATATATATACATAGGCAGCACAGTGGTGTAGTGGTTAGCACTTTCACCTAGCAGCAAAAGGGTCGCTGGTTTGAATCTCGGCCACGACACCATCTGCCTGGAGTTTGCATGTTCTCCCTGTGTCTGCGTGGGTTTCCTCTGGGTACTCCGGTTTCCTCCCACACTCTAAAGACATGCTGGTAGGTTAATTGGATCTTGTCCAAATTGGCCCAGTATATGTGTGTACGACTGTGTGTCCCAAGCGTGTCGAGATCCTACGGGGTAAAATGACCGCACAAGCCAAGCAGACACTGGCTGCAAAAAGCGCCTAGAGGCGATTCAGTTCGCATGTGTAGCGCTATACAAGTCACTCATTCATTCATATATATATATATATATATAATAGATTTGTTTGCATGATTGAACTGTTGAAACGTGCATGACTGTAGACTTAGCATAAAGCCCTGGCAGCCTTATATTGATAGACTACTGGTATTCAGATATGGTCGCTGCTGTAGACTAGGGATGAGCCGAACACCCCCCCCCCCCCCCCCCCCGGTTCGGTTTGCAGCAGAACATGCGAACGGGCAAAATATTTGTTCGAACACGTGAACACTGTTAAAGTCTATGGGACACGAACATGAGAAATCAAAAGTGATCATTTTAAAGGTTAATATGCAAGTTATTGTCATAACAAGTGTTTGGGGACCTGGGTCCTACCCCAGGGGACATGTATCAATGCAAAAAAAAGTTTTAAAAACAGCTGTTTTTTTGGGAGCAGTGATTTTAATAATGCTTAAAGTGAAACAATAAAAGTGAAATATTCCTTTAAATTTCATACCTGGGGGGTGTCTATAGTATTCTTGTAAAATAGCGCATGTTTCCCGTGCTTAGAAAAGTCCCTGCACAAAATGACAAAAAAGTAATTTAAAACTATGCGGCTATAATGAATTGCCGGGTCCCGGCAATACAGATAAAAGTCATTGAAAAAAACGACATGGGTTTCCCCCCCCCAGTCCATTACCAGGCCATTTGTGTCTGGTATGAATATTAAGGGAAACCCCGAACAAAAAAAAATGCGTGGGGGTCCCTCCAAATTCCATTACTAGGCCCTTCAGATCTGGTATGGATTTTAAGGGGAACCCAGCGCCAAAATAAAAAAAATGGTGTGGGGTTCCCCCCAAAAATCCATACCAGACCCTTATCCGAGCACGCAACCCGGCAGGCCGCAGGAAAAGAGGGGGGATGAGAGAGCGGGGCGAACCGTACCAGGCCACATGCCCTCAACATGGGGAGGATGTCCCCATGTTGATGGGGACAAGGGCCTCATCCCCACAACCCTTGCCCGGTGGTTGTGGGGGTCTGCGGGCGGGGGGGCTTATGGGAATCTGGAAGCCCCCAAAATATTATTGCTATAAGGCAAAAATCAGAAACCAAATCAAGGTGTAACAAATAGTGATCAATATCCCAAAATGTGAAACAATTGGAGCAGTTAAATAGAGTAGTCCATCATATATATATAGAGATCCTAAATATTATTGCAGTAGATAGATCTTTCCAAGAACGATGCTCTATCCTAAGCAGTTCAGCTGGCATGTAGGTGAGTGGTTTGATGTCCTTCCCTGGACATCAAACCACTCACCTACATGCCGTATACCCCTGTAGGGGTTTTATCTTCTGGTGAGTAGGGTATCTTAAGGGGGAGCACAACAGTCATCAGGATTGAATTTTATGCAAAGACTCACATATAAGTCACCAGCTGAACTGCTTAGGATAGAGCATCGTTGTTGGAAAGATCTATCGACTGCAATATTATTTAGGATTATTATTTGATTTGGTTTCTGATTTTTGCCTTATAGCAATAATATTTTGTGGATATCACCCCACTTATGTTTTAGCTCACATAAGGGTTTTTACCCCCCAATTCCCAATCTTTTTTACAGTGACTGGCATATATGCGCACATGCACATAGCACTTTAGTAATCACTAATTAATACTTGGGGAATGAAGAAGAAACAAATGAATGTCTCTCAAGGTGACAAGGTGGAACTAATAAACAATAAAACAATAATGTGAATGTGTAAGCAAAAAGTCAAAAAAATACACCAACATGTAACTCGCAAAAAGAGTTATACAATGTGTCCATCAAAATAATGTGAAAAGAATCAATATAAGGACATGCAGGTGTATAGTTCGTCAAACAAAGAACATCTTCCGGTTACAGGAGTAGAAGTCCTATTTGGACGAAACGCGTAGGGCTTGGTACGCCACTCCCCATATTGCCTTTTTTATTCTGTTTCTGTGATCACTTTTATTGTTACATTTTTGGTTTTATTCCAATAAAACCTATACAATTTTTTTTCGATCTATACCATTGGAGCCTTGTCTCTTCTTTTTCATGCATGTGAGGTAAAGAGATTTCTACTTGGATCCACTCTATACTATCCAGCTACCCATGGTCGGTCTCTTTTGAGGTAGAATTCCCTGTACATTGATTGGGAGTCGGGCTGATTTCTCACAAGCTCAGATTTGCTCAAACTATCCAGGATTTCCCTCCAAGCTTTGAAGTAGACGATCACGGTGTTCCAACGGCTAAAATCAAGACTCTAAAGCAACAGATGTCATCAGACAAGCTGTTCGTTGTCGTGGGTGGATTTCATATGCTTTCATGATCTGCTGTCATCGACAGGCAGATCCACGGGCTCTGGTAAGAGTATTTCATCTATTCCTGTAACCGGAAGATGTTCTTTGTTTGACGAACTATACACCTGCATGTCCTTATATTGATTCTTTTCACATTATTTTGATGGACACATTGTATAACTCTTTTTGCGAGTTACATGTTGGTGTATTTTTTTGACTTTTTGCTTACACATTCACATTATTGTTTTATTGTTTATTAGTTCCACCTTGTCACCTTGAGAGACATTCATTTGTTTCTTCTTCATTCTTGGCAGCGCTACTTTCTTTATCCCCATCACGTTTGCAATTTTTGTCATATTGTTATGTAGCAGCTTTTTTCTCCTCCTTTTTTTCTTTTTTCACATTCAGCGCAATATTTACCATACTTTCACTAATTAATACTTACCTGTTTCACAACCTTAATTTATGGGGTCAGGGAGAGGTCACTGCTGACCCACCCACTGACAATACCTTTGTGTGTTTTTTATGGTTTTTGCTTTTATTGTTACCATCCTGGGTCATAATTTGATACCACTCAGGTTTCAACGTTAATTTATATAACACACACCCTCCACTGGGAGCGCCAATCACCCCACACACACACCAATTCACTTCTCTAGCCCTTGCACACAGGGGCCACATGGGGGGGCAGCAACCCAACAGTCATAGTCCTAAGCACAGGTTGTTTCATACTACTTATTTCACTTTTATTGTTTCACTTTAAGCATTATTAAAATCACTGCTCCCAAAAAAAGTCAGTTTTTTTAAAACTTTTTTTTGCATTGATACATGTCACCTGGGGGAGGACCCAGGTCCCCAAACACTTTTTATGACAATAACTTGCATATTAACCTTTAAAATTAGCACTTTTGATTTCTCCCATAGACTTTTAAAGGGTGTTCCACGGCTTTCGAATTTGCCGCAAACACCCTAAATTGTTCGCTATTGTTCGCTATTTGTTCGCTATTGGGTGAACGGGCGAACAGCCAATGTTCGAGTCGAACTCATGTTCGACCCGAACATAAAGCTCATCCCTACTGTAGACCGTCTTCTTCAAGGTTGGATGTGTTGCGCATTCAGAGATGTTATGCATACCTTGGTTGTAACGTGTGGTTATTTGTGTTATTGTTGCCTTTCTATCGTCTGGAGCTAGTCTGCCCATTCTCCTCTCACCTCTGACATCAACAAGGCATTTTCGTCCACACAACTGCGGCTCACTGGATATTTTCTTTTTTTCGGACCATTCTCTGTAAACCCTAGAGATGATTGTGCGTGAAAATCCTAGTAGATCAGCAGTTTTTGAAATACTCAGACCAGCCTGTCTTGCACCAACAACCATGCACATTCAAAGTCACTTAAAGGGGTTGTAAAGGTTCAGATATAATTTTTTTTAAAACAAACATATCATACTTACCTCCACTGTGCAGTTTGTTTTGCACAGAGTGGCCCCGATCGTCCTCTTCTGGGGTCCCACGTCGGCTCTCTCGGCTCCTCCCCACAATAGCTAACCCCCTCGGGAAGCTCTCTCCTGAGGGGGCTACCTTGAGGGCGTGCTCTCATCTCATACACTCTGCGTCCATAGACACAGAGTGCATATCTCGGTCCTGCCCCCTGGCGGCCGCGTCATTGGATTTGATTGACAGCAGCGGGAGCCAATGGCTGCGCTGCTATCAATCTATCCAATAAACGCAGAGACTCCGTGGAGAAGAGGATGTCAGGGATGAGCCGAGCAGGTGAACGAGCTCAGGTAAGTAAAACGGGGGGGGGGGTTTACCTTAATGCATAGTCAAGTCGTCTTCACTATTTCTAGATGCCTAAATGCATTGAGTTCCTGCCATGTGTTTGGCTGATTAGCAATTTGTGTTACCAAGCAATTGAACAGGTGTAACCAATAAAGTGGCCAGTGAGTGTATACATACATTAGTTATGATGTAAAGAGCACCATTTATAGAGAATAACCTGTTAAGCCCTTTTCACACATGCGGACCATTCATATCCGCCTGTCAGTTTTTTCAGGTGGATCAGAACGGGCACTCCATGTACCTCTATGGAGCGTCGGATGTCAGCGGTGACATGTCCGCTGACACCCGATCAGCCCCGATCCGATCCTTTAAGCTAAATTCTGACGGATGCAAACCCTATTTTGCATCCGTCTGGCGGATCGGATGAAAACGAACAGACGGTTCGTTTTCATCCGATCACCCATAGAGGAGAGCGGAGATCTGACTGGTCCGTCTCTGCACAGTGTGCAGACAGACCTGTCATCTCCCGGCTCAGTGGGATCAACAGAGCGACCCCCGCTGAGCAAGCGAATGTTTAAAAACGGATCCTCACGGGATCCGCATGTGTGAAAGGGGCCTTACTTGTCACATAATATAATGCATTGTTCAGAAACTTATATAGCTGGACAAGGTGGCTGCACTTCTGGTGGTGAACTACATTTCCCATAGTTCTTTGAGAATTTTCTTCTATTAGTAGGCAAAAAAATTCTTGGACCTGCAGCCATATAACAGCTGGAACCTACCGTACCAAGGAACACTTTCTGTATCTGATGTTTAACAAATCTACATATTTGTTTCCCAGCTGCAGCAAGTTAAATCAAATTTGCAATTAAAAAATAAAATGCTGCCTTGCTAAGATCAGAAGTCAAACTCTGTCTGGTTCTCAAGCTCGCATTGAAATCTTGCTCGAAGTAGAAACATTTACTGTATGTAGCATTAAATCAAATGGCTAATGTGACTGTCAAGATTTCAGGCTCCTAAAATCAGCACTATAATTAGCAATCAGTAATCACTGTTATAGTGGAATAAGGCTTGTAATCTTCAAATTACCTGTTTGCACCAATTACATCTTACTGATGAAACATTCCAATCAAGTGCATGTGTGCCTTCTAAAAAAATAAAAAAATGTGTGTGTGTGTGTGTGTGTATATATATATATATATATATATATATATATATATATATATATATTAGTCAGAACAGTAACCATTGAAAAAGCAGTGCTCTCTAGTCCACTACTTGAGTTTATGAGTTAGAAGGTATAACATTCAAAATAATAGCTTTTGGACTCAGTGTTTTGAATGTCCACTTTTGTGCCTTACCAGTTATTTTTCTTGCGTCTGTATTTAAGACATTCTATAATAACATACTTTTGCAAATTATGATCATTACAGTAATAAATCCAAGCACTATAATGATTGATGGTGTTCCATATATGAACATTTAATGGCAATGGGGTATGTTCTTGTAGGCCCGTAGTATCAAAAATGTTGAACTGTGTTTGCTGCAAAATAAAAATTGTGTGTGCTACACGGTGTAAGAATTATAAAATGGGCAAAATAAATTATATACAGTGGGGCAAAAAAGTATTTAGTCAGCCTCCAATTGTGCAAGTTCTCCCACTTAAAAAGATGAGAGAGGCCTGTAATTGTCATCATAGGTATACCTCAACTACGAGAGACAAAATTTGGAAACAAATCCAGACAATCACATTGTCTGATTTGGAAAGAATTTTTTTTGCAAATTATGGTGGAAAATAAGTATTTGGTCAATATCAAAAGTTCATCTCAATACTTTGTTATATATCCTTTGTTGGCAATGACAGAGGTCAAAGGTTTTCTGTAAGCCTTCACAAGGTTGTCACACACTGTTGCTGGTATGTTGGCCCATTCCTCCATGCAGGTCTCCTCTAGAGCAGGGATGTTTTGGGGCTGTCCCTGGGCAACACAGACTTTCAACTCCCTCCAAAGGTTTTCTATGGGGTTGAGATCTGGAGACTGGCTAGGCCACTCCAGGACCTTGAAATGCTTCTTCCAAAGCCACTCCTTCGTTGCCCGGGCGGTGTGTTTGGGATCATTGTCATGCTGAAAGACCCAGCCACGTTTCATCTTCAATGCCCTTGCTGATGGGAGGAGGTTTGCACTCAAAATCTCACGATACATGGCCCCATTCATTCTTTCATGTACACGGATCAGTCGTCCTGTTCCCTTTGCAGAGAAACAGCCCCAAAGCATGATGTTGCCACCCCAATGCTTCACAGTAGGTATGGTGTTCTTTGGTTGCAACTCAGCATTCTCTCTCCTCCAAACACGACGAGTTGTGTTTCTACCAAAGAGTTCTACTTTGGTTTCATCTGACCATATGACATTCTCCCAATCCTCTTTTGGATCATCCAAATGCTCTCTAGCAAACCTCAGACGGGCCTGGACATGTACTGGCTTAAGCAGGGGGACACGTCTGGCACTGCAGGATCTGAGTCCCTGGCGGCGTAGTGTGTTACCGATGGTAGCCTTTGTTACGTTGGTCCCAGCTCTCTGCATGTCATTCACTAGGTCCCCCCGTGTGGTTCTGGGATTTTTTCTCACCGTTCTTGTGATCATTTTGACCCCACAGGGTGAGATCTTGCGTGGAGCCCCAGATCGAGGGAGATTATCAGTGGTCTTGTATGTCTTCCATTTTCTACTTATTGCTCCCACAGTTGATTTCTTCACTCCAAGCTGCTTGCCTATTGCAGATTCAGTCTTCCCAGCCTGGTGCAGGTCTACAATTTTGTTTCCGGTGTCCTTCGACAGCTCTTTGATCTTCATTATAGTGGAGTTTGGAGTGTGACTGTTTGAGGTTGTGGACAGGTGTCTTTTATACTGATAACAAGTTCAAACAGGTGCCATTAATACAGGTAATGAGTGAAGGACAGAGGAGCCTCTTAAAGAAGAAGATACAGGTATGTGAGAGCCATAAATCTTGCTTGTTTGTAGGTGACCAAATACTTATTTTCCACCATAATTTGCAAAAAAAAAAATCTTTCCAAATCAGACAATGTGATTGTCTGGATTTGTTTCCACATTCTGTCTCTCATAGTGGGGGTATACCTATGATGACAATTACAGGCCTCTCTCATCTTTTTAAGTAGGAGAACTTGCGCAATTGGTGGCTGACTAAATACTTTTTTGCCCCACTGTATTAATGAAACTAAATAAGGAATCCATAAGTAAAATGTGCAGTAAATTAGGTAATATGACTGTAAAGGTGGCCTTCTGGACTGAGCTGAGAAGACAGCTTCTACTTACACAACTTGGTGGTGAGGTATTAATGTTGTATATTTTCAGGAATGGACATTGCCAGCATCTCTTGTACTGAACTCTAGACTTGTGCACAATGGAAAAATTCATTTAGTTTCAGTTTGTTTCTTGTGCACAACGGAGAAATTTGTTTAGTTTCGGTTTGTTTCTTTTCGGTCCTGTTGATGCGTAATTGTTCGTAATTTTGCTAGACGGGATTTTTCGTGTTCGGACTAATTTGTACTTTCGGTAGAGTACATTGTTTTTCGTTGATTCTGGACACAACTCCTACTTTCGTAACTTTTTTGGGTTCGTTGATTCGTAATTTTCCATGTCTCTCTCACAACGACACTGCCTATAATGTCTAATGTGCTTTGAATGGATTTGTACTTTTCTAAATACATAGCGGTTATTTGTAACGATTCGAAATCTCGTATTTTACTTTTGTTTTTTATATGCGGCTATAGCCTCCGCCCCTGTACACCATTTTGAGAGGGAGTTTAGCACGGTGAGGGAGAAGCAGAGAGCAGAGCAGAGTGTTATTGTGCTTCAAATGGATTCGAAATCTCGTATTTTACTTTCGTTTTTTACATGTGGCTATAGCCTCCGCCCCTGTACACCATTTTGAGAGGGAGTTCAGCATGGTGAGGGAGAAGCAGAGAGCAGAGCAGAGTGTTATTGTGCTTCGTATGGATTCGTACATTCGTAACTTTTTTCATAACGAATTATGCCGAAGACATTCGGGCATTCGCTATTTGCGATATAATTTATTTCGGATTTGGTTTTATTCGTAATTGCTTTGTTCGGAAATTCGAATGCTTCCGAATGTCCGAAAGTTGCTAAATTCGGACGAATTTCGATTCGTTACGAAACGAATTGCACAAGCCTACTGAACTCACTATCCATGCTATTCCAATTTATATGCAGTATATATCTAAATAATCGGACAACTATGATGTAAAAGCAGTGGTTAAAGTTGTAAAATGTTTGGTTACCACCCACCTCCCATGGGACAGTTAGTAGAGTTCAGTCAACATGGCTGTGTCTCTTTTTTCAGGCTAGGAAATGCTTCCCTGATTGTGATACCCCAAGCCTTTGTTCCTGTTGGTTGTCTGTCATCAAAACCAACCTTCTGCTTAATACAGCACTGCCAAACTGTGCCTATGACTATGTACATGCCTGATGATTTGGTGGTTTAACTACTGTTACTGTACATGTTATTTATTGTAAACCTGAGGTTCAGGGTGTTTTATGCAGGAAAATCTATTTATACATGAAAGGGTACTTCTGGAGAAGACCAGTCATTCAGACTCCTCCAGTTCATGAAAGCTTTTGACAGAATGGACTGAGAGGGCTAAAGAATATGGCCCGAACAGCATGGACATGTGGATGCCCCTGGGATAGATAGATAGTCATTTATTTAATAAAAAAAAAAAAAGAAGCCATGTCACTTTGAGAAGTAGGTACAGTAAGTCAAGGGGAAAATAGGGCAAGTTATGAGGGAAGGTCATTTATCCAACTGGGAAGGTGCATAAGGGCACATGTCTGGAAGGAATATTCTAGAATTGGGGCATGGCTATATAAAGGGGTCTCCTGAGGGAATTTCCTCACAGCTGGTCAGATTACAGCAACAAGCGCCCCTTCAGTTGAGCCATTACACTCTGTATAAACACTGTCCTGACCATGAACACTCTTATGCGACGTGTGCTTGAGAGAGCAGGGGACAGAGGAGGTGAGGAATGGCTGTGAAGATACCTGGAATTGGGGGAAGGTGAGGACGGTTCGCTGGGAACAAGCACCAGAAGCAGAAGGACTGCCAGTAGCAGAGGTACCTTCCTTATCTAACAGTAGAAGCAGACCTGTCACCCGTAGCCCCAGTATCAGGCAGCAGAATAAGCGCTACCCACCTCAGCGTCCACCCCCCCTCAGAATCAAGGGAACAAGCTATGGAGCCGCCAGAAGAGGCGGTCACTAGCGCGGGGTCAAGAAGGACCAGCCTTAGAGAGAAGAGGAGAAGAAGAACATTGTCGCCGTCGCCTCCCAGGAACAGAGGAAGGAGGGCTCAAACATCAGCATCCACTGTGATGGCTGAGGAGACAGCAGCGTCGGCGCTAAGCATCAGTCATTCAAGTTTACCTCATATACAAGAACAAGTGATTCCTACGGTGTCCACTGGAGGCTTAAGAGAGCAGCAGCTGCTGAGTTCTTCTGGGCTAACTAATGCAACAGCGGCATCTAGTGGTCAGGGTGAGTTGACACATGTTTTGAATAATATTATGCTTTCTATTGATAGACTTAATGAAAGCATTAACTCACATAGTAATGAGAATGTTAATTACTCTAATGTATAGGTTAATGAATCAGGGAATAGTTGTGGTAATGTTGCTAATACTAATAGTATTTCTTCTATTTCAGCGAGTAACACCAATAACATTAACACTTTCCCAGCGTCATTGAATATTAATAACTCTTCAGTCCCTGAATCATGTCTAAAGGAGATTTTGCCTTGTGAAATGTCACCACTCGGGTATCACCTATCCCAGGGGTATTGAATTACAATTCGCCAAGGTCCGGTCAGTAAAATTTTCTTATAGCAGAGGTCCGAATATCATGTCGGTTCCCTGTCATGCATTTTCGCATGCGCCAAACGACATGTTGCTGCAGCACAATGTGGCTTGGTGCGGCGCAATTTTTTTTCAAAAAAAGGTCAAGGACTTCTTTCTCTCTGTTTTTATGTGGGTAGTGCAGCCCATTAAAATAGGCTGATCCACCCACGACGTGTGCACCTAATGCACATGCACAGATCTTAACCCATTCTTATATCAGCTTCCTTAGTCCCCAGTGCACATCACAGTCCCCTCCCCCTTCACATCAGGATCCCCTCTTGATGAGTGTCCTCAGCTCCCCCTTTACATCATCCCCCTCCACTCCTTCCACAGTAGTATCCTCACACTTCCTTAACATCAACCCCCATTAACAGTACTGTCCTCTGCCCCTATTAACATCATAACCCCACATTAGTCTCCTCAGTCCCCCCTCCACATCCCTGTCCTCAGTCCCCCAAATCACAGTCCTCAGCCTCTCCACTTTAATATCCTCAGCCCCCCCCCCCACATTACAGTCCTCAGTCCCCCCACATTACAGTCCTCACCCCCCCCCACATTACAGTCCTCAGCTCCCCCCCACATTACAGTCCTCAGCTCCCCCCCACATTACAGTCCTCAGCTTCCCCCCACATTACAGTCCTCAGCTTCCCCCCACATTACAGTCCTCAGCTTCCCCCCACATTACAGTCCTCAGCTCCCCCCCACATTACAGTCCTCAGCTCCCCCCCACATTACAGTCCTCAGCTCCCCCCCACATTACAGTCCTCAGCTCCCCCCACATTACAGTCCTCAGCTCCCCCCACATTACAGTCTTCAGTCAGTCCCCCCACATTACAGTCCTCAGCTCCCCCCACATTACAGTCCTCAGCTCCCCCCCACATTACAGTCCTCAGCTCCCCCCCCACATTACAGTCCTCAGCTCCCCCCACATTACAGTCCTCAGTCAGTCCCCCCACATTACAGTCCTCAGTCAGTCCCCCCACATTACAGTCCTCAGTCAGTCCCCCCACATTACAGTCCTCAGCTCCCCCCCACATTACAGTCCTCAGCTCCCCCCCACATTACAGTCCTCAGCTCCCCCCCACATTACAGTCCTCAGCTCCCCCCCCACATTACAGTCCTCAGCTCCCCCGACATTACAGTCCTCAGTCAGTCCCCCCACATTACAGTCCTCAGCTCCCCCCACATTACAGTCCTCAGCTCCCCCCACATTACAGTCCTCAGCTCCCCCCCACATTACAGTCCTCAGTCAGTCCCCCCACATTACAGTACTTAGCTCCCCCTCTTTGATGTCCTCAGCCCCTCCCCCCACATCACTGCAATCCTGAGGCTCGGCATCCTCCCCACGCATTCAGTTGTTAGCTCTTAACTTCACCCCCCCCCCCCCTCACTGTCCTACCTTACACAGGCAGATCGGAGGGAGGCACAGCGTGTCTGGAAAGGGGCAGTAGAGGAGTTGCAGGGAGGCGGGATAGTTCTGGATGGAGGGCCAAGGTAACAAACAGGTGATTGGCTGCTAGGATGAAGGACAGTCCTAGCAGCCAATCGCCTGTTTGATAACCTCGGGCAGCTCCGCCCTCCACCCAGAATTGTTCCGCCTCCCGCTGACGGCTCTTTGAGGATTACAGAGCAACAGCAGGAGGAAGAAAAGGCTCCTACATGGCGGTACCGCGGCGGTCCGAATGGCAGAGTGCCGCGGGCCGCATGTGGCCCGCGGTCCGCCATTTAGTGATGCCCGACCTATCCGATCAGGTAAAAGAAAAAATTTGGAAAGGGCAGTTCATTGACATTCTGTCTTTACTGCCCTCAGCAAAAGAGTTTATTATCAAAGCTGACAAAAAACCTGAGGATAGACTGGAAGAAGATAGGCGTAGACATGTGGCTATGTCTCTTCATAATTGGATACAGACATTTAGCATTTATGCTAGTGTGTTAGGAGAAAAACACCCGGAATAATGTAGCGGCCTTTTCCAACACCTTAAACACATGCTCGAAGCTTATAGAAGCTTTGTGGGTTTAGGCTGGCTTCAGTATGACGAGTCTTTTAGACAAAAATTATCCATATATCCCTCCTTTAAATGGGGTAATGAAGACATAGGTTTATGGCTAAACCTTATAGCGCCGCATAAATTGCCATACCCTATACAACAGCCCGCTGTTGTAGTGTCCCCTTATAAAAGGAGTTACTGCTTTTTATACAATGAGAACCAGTGCAAATGGGGGGGGGGGGGGTTCTTGCAAGTACAAGCATGAGTGCTCAAATTGCTCAGGCCCCCACCCATTGCTGAAATGTTTTAAAAGGAATACCAACACACATGGGCAAAGAGATAACCACGCAAAAGCGTGCACTTCGGTGAACCTACAAAGCATGCAACAATGGTTGGAAATTTATCCAGACCAGGAGACAGCCAAGTTTTTAATTAAAGGTTTTTCCAAGAGCTTTCCTTTGCCAGTTTTTAAAGGTATAGGTTGTCAGTTGGTTAACAATTTAAAATCTGTATTACAATTTTCACATATTGTTAAGGAAAAGTTAGAAAAATAAATTAAAGAAGGTAGAATAGCGGGACCATTTAATTTTTCTCCATTTAAAATTTTTAGAGTATCTCCTTTAGGTATCATCCCAAAAAAGGATCACAAATCATTTCGCTTAATACATCATTTATCCTTCCCGATAGGATCATCATTAAATGATGAAATAAGCGAAAAGCTATCATCTGTCTCATACTGTACATTTGAAGATGCAATTTGCATCATCAGAGATTTTGGGAGGGCGGCACTCCTCGCGAAAGCAGATATTAAAGCAGCGTTTAGATTGCTCCCGATTAGCCCAGCTTCCTATAATTCCCTTGGCATGGTCTTTGAGAACAAATTTTACTACGACATGTGCCTCCCAATGGGATGCTCAATTTCATGTGCGTATTTAGAAAAATTTGCATCTTTCATACAATGGGTGGTTTCGTTCGAATCGGGTTACAAGGGTATAGTACACTATCTAGACGATTTCCTATTCATTGGCCCGGCCCAATCCCCAATTTATCTATTTATGCTGGAATTGTTTAATTTTATCACGGAAAAATTAGGTGTCCCCCTTGCGGTAGAAAAAACGGTATTGCCTTCCACATCCATTGAATTTTTATGTATTAAAATAGACACAGAATTAATGGAATTCCAGCTGGCATTAAATAAAATTAACAATTTAAAATCTTACATTTCTTGGATGGTAAGAAGGAAAAAGATTTTAATGAAAGAACTTCAATTGTTATTAGGCAAATTAGCATTTGCAACAAGAATTATGCCAGTGGGCAGGAAATTCTCAAGAAGGCTATATATAGCTACGTCAGGTCTTAAATCTCTGTTTTCGCACATTAGGCTAACATCAGATCTTAAGGAAGACCTCCTGGTATGGTTTAAAAATTTTGACTTATATAATGGCCATTCATTTTTTCAATCAGAGTTTGTATGCTCATCAGAGATTGAATTATACACGGATGCAGCTGCATCGCTTGGTTTTGCAGCTATTTGGGGCAATCACTGGTGTTGCAGCAAATGGTCGGAAAGATGGATTCAAATAAAAGCCACCAAGCGCATAGTTCTACTGGAACTATTCCCGTTGGTGGTGGCATTGGAAATATGGGGGGAAAATTTACCAATAAAAGATTATTAATTAATACTGATAATAAGGGAGTAATATATGCAGTAAATTGCTTATCAACAAAATCCCCACTGGTAGTTAAATTACTTAGATATCTGGTATTTTTATATTTACAGTTTAATATTTGGGTAAAAGCAAGACATGTCCCAGCAGCTAAAGATAATCATATGGCGGATGCATTTTCTCGATTGCAGATACAAACATTCCGGCATTTTCTGCCAAATGCGAACAAAGAAGCACAGGTTTGCCCCGAACATCTTTGGAGCCTGATCTAGGAATTCTGATGCAGTCAATCAAGAATTTGGTGGCTAACAGTACTTGGGCAGAATACTTGGCAGCATGGCAGAGGTGGAATAAATTCCTTATGGAATTTGGGATGCAGCTTGAGGCCCCTTCGGAAACAAACATTCAAATGTTTTTATGTACATTGATGCAAGCAGAGCTTTTGTATAGCCAGATAGCTAAAATACTGGCAGGAGTGTAATTTTTCTTTAAATTACAAGGTTTTCCTCAGTGTACATCTTTTTTCTCCATAAAGCAAGCCATGATAGTTTACAAAAAGAAGAATTCTCTCCCAGATACTAGAAGACCCATCTCCATATCATTACTGAAAGAAATTTGTAGGGTTACAAAATTGTTATGTTTCTTGGTTTTGAGTCTGTTATTTAACACAGCTTTTGTATTAGCATTTTTTGGAGCCATGAGGATATCAGCACTGTTACCCAGAAACAAAAAATCAGCATCTGGCCTGTTGGCCAATCATGTATTGGCTCACAGAGCAGGACTTAATATATTTATTGCACATTCCAAAACAGAGAAATTGGGAAAGGGAGTATGGATAATTCTTTATAGTTGCAGAGCAAAGGAAATTTGTCCACTGAAAACGGTGATGGCAATTAGACCATCCGGTGAAGGCCATTTTCTGGTTCATTTGGATGGGTCGCCTCTTATGGGATATCATATTAACATGGTTTTCAAAAAATGCCTGTTGAAGTTAGGGCTACAAGATTTCAATTACACATCCCACTCTTTTCGGATCGGTGCAGCAACCGAAGCGGCAAAAATGGGCCTTGATGCGACAATAATTAAAAGAATAGGTAGATGGGATTCTCAGCGCTTTAACAATTATGTAAGACCTGATCTCTCTCTTTAATTTATTTTATAGGTAAGAGAAGAACGATTTGGATACTGGGCCACTCTTTTATATTTTGGGCCAACAAAAGATCCAGTTTACGTTGTTATACACCTAATCTGTCAATGGATCCTCTGAAATTCCAAGTGTTATGGAAAGGAATTAATGGTTTGAAATGGTTAAATTTATCGTTTTATCTTTCCAGATTGTTAGACGTGTGGCCAGCCCCAGATATCCTAATAGTACACTTGGGGGGGCAATGATGTAGGTAGAGCAAAGACCTTAGACCTTAGGTTCGGGATGAAACGTGACCTAAATACTTTCAAGTTATCTTCCCCGCATACAACCATAATATTTTCTGAAATCATCCCAAGACTTATATGGCTTCAAAACGCCCAATTTAACCACTTCAATACAGGGCTTTTTGAACCACTTCAATACCGGGCTTCTCTCCTACATGTACAAATCATCATTCTTTTGCTAGAAAATTACTCAGAACCCCCAAACATTATATATATATTTTTAGCAGACACCCTAGGGAATAAAATGACGGTCATTGCAACTTTTTTTCTTGCACGATATTTGCGCAATAATTTTTCAAACGCCTTTTTAAAAAAAAAATGGTTTCATGGATTAAAAAATAACAAAACAGTAAAGTTAGCCCAATTTTTGGGGAAAATATGAAAGATGATGTTACGCCGAGTAAATAGATACCTAACATGTCACGCTTTAAAATTGCGCACACTCATGGAATGGCGCCAAACTTCGGTACTTAAAAATCTCCATAGGCGACGCTTTAATTTTTTTTACAGGTTACCAGGTTAGAATTAGAGAGGAGGTCTAGTGCTAGAATTGTTGCACGGGCTCTAACGCACGTGGCGATACCTCACATATGTGGTTTGAACAGCGTTTACATATGTAGACGACTTACGTGTGCATTCGCTTCTGATCGCGAGCTACCGGGGACAGGGGCGTTTTAATTTTTTTTTTTATTATTTATTATTTTTTTTTACTTATTTATTTATTTTTTTACAATTATTTTACTTCTTTTTTTTTATCACTTTTATTCCTATTACAAGGAATGTAAACATCCCTTGTAATAGGAATGTGTGTAACAGGTCCTCTTTATTGAGAGATGCGGGGTCAATAAGACCCCACATCTCTCCTCCAGGCTGGAAAGCATGAGATCAGTGAAATTTTTTTCACTGATCTCATACTTACTAGCCGCAATGGCGGCTTTGTTTACATTTGAGGACCCGGGTGTGACGTCATCACATCGCGCCCGGGCCTCCAACGATCATAGAGATGACTGGTGACCATCTGGTCACCAGTCATCTCGATGCTCGTCACGTGACCCACCAACGGCGCCGGAAGATTCGCTCCGGGTCCCCGATCGCACGGGAGAGCCCGGAGAAGCACCGGATGGCGGCGGGAGGGGGGATGAACCGCCGCTATGATCGTTCTTATGGTGCACATAATCGCCGGCACTTTAAAAGGATATCTGAATGATGCCTCTAGCTGCAGGCATCATTCAGATATCCCCCTACAAAGCCAGGACGTCATATGACGTCCACCCAGGATGGGAGATCCCATCTGTGGACGTCATTTGACTATGGCTGGGTAGGGAAGTGGTTAAAAATATTGAAAAAAATCAGGCGTCGGGTAAACAGATACATGGAAAAATTCATGCCGCTTATCGGTGGTTTTTCATATAGACACAGGGCTTTAGAAGGAGGTTATGAGGTCTTATACAGGACAGATGGAGTCCATCTGTCAGATATAGGTTTAGACATTTTCAATGTGGGATTGCAGAACAGTATAGAATTGGCCTTGGCGGTGGGGTAGGCCGGGCTTGATAATTCAAGCCCGGCTGGTGGGGACTTGTTTTTTGGATATTCGGTATTGCTCGAGTCCTAAAGACTGAGCTGTTTATATTTATTTAAAGAAAGCTAAGCATCTCAGTTTTTCTTCCCTCTCATATGTTTCCCAGCACACCAAATAAAATAATGATGTCCAGTTGGTTCAGGGTTAAGATAAGAGATTTCCTTTAAATTAAATTAGTACACATAATGTTTGCTCTCCAAAAGTGTTTCCAACTTGCTCTCATAAGTATTCTTCATAAGTATATATCGCATGCATCTTAGAAGCCCGTGTTCCAGAAACTTTATGCTCAGCCAGTTACAAAGTTATTTAACCACTTCAATACAGGGCTTTTTGTACCTATTCAATACCGGGCCTATTTTGGCACTTCTCTCCTACATGTACAAATCATCATTCTTTTGCTAGAAAATTACTCAGAACCCCCAAACATTATATATGTTTTTTTAGCAGACACCCTAGGGAATAAAATGACGGTCATTGCAACTTTTTTTCTTGCACGATATTTGCGCAATAATTTTTCAAACGCCTTTTTAAAAAAAAAATGGTTTCATGAATTAAAAAATAACAAAACAGTAAAGTTAGCCCAATTTTTGGGGAAAATATGAAAGATGATGTTACGCCGAGTAAATAGATACCTAACATGTCACGCTTTAAAATTGCACACACTCATGGAATGGCGCCAAACTTCGGTACTTAAAAATCTCCATAGGTGACGCTTAAATTTTTTTTACAGGTTACCAGGTTAGAATTACAGAGGAGGTCCAGTGCTAGAATTGTTGCACGCGCTCTAACGCATGCGGCGATACCTCACATGCGTGGTTTGAACGGCGTTTACATATGTGGGCGACTTACGTGTGCATTCGCTTCTGATCGCGAGCTACCGGGGACAGGGGCGTTTTAATTTTTTTTTATTATTATTTATTTATTTATTTTACTTATTTATTTATTTTTTTACAATGATTTTACTTCTTTTTTTTTTTTAATCACTTTTATTCCTATTACAAGGAATGTAAACATCCCTTGTAATAGGAATGTGTGTGACAGGTTCTCTTTATTGAGAGATGCGGGGTCAATAAGACCCCACATCTCTCCTCCAGGCTGGAAAGCATGAGATCAGTGAAATTTTTTTCACTGATTTCATACTTACAGCCGCAATGGCGGCTTTGTGTACATTTGAGACCCGGGCGTGACGTCATCACATCGCGCCCGGGCCTCCGACGATCATAGAGATGACTGGTGACCATCTGGTCACCAGTCATCTCTATGCTCATCACGTGACTCAACCAACGATGCCGGAAGATTCGCTCCGGGTCCCCGATCGCACGGGGGAGCCCAGGGAAGCACTGGATGGCGGCGGGAGGGGGGGGGTGTCCCCTCCCGCTGCCTATAAGAACTATCAAGCGGCGGAACCGCCGCTATGATCATTCTTATGGTGCACAGAATCGCCGGCACTTCAAAAGGATATCTGAATGATGCCTCTAGCTGCAGGCATCATTCAGCTATCCCCCTACAAAGCCGAGGACGTCATATGACGTCCACCCAGGATGGGAGATCCCATCTGTGGACGTCATTTGTCTATGGCTGGGTAGGGAAGTGGTTAAAGAGTCCTCTCCCCAAAATGGGTTCTTGCCAAGTCTTTGTTCTGTATTAGGAAGTTTTTTCAGGGGTTGCCCGCTTAGGAGAAAAAACTTGCCTACTTGACTCCTTGTGCACTTCTACTCGCTAACCTCTTCTACCATTACTTAAAGACTCTCTCTGATTGACAGGGAGTTCACATGGCAACCTTCAGTGTGGTCCAAAGAAATAAAAGGCTTAAAATCCTGTTACACAAGGTCTGTTTAGGCACAGCGAAAGCTGGAAATTATTCTATTGTTCAAAAGCCAAATTATGAACCAAAACCAGGATGCAAGTGAATTATAATCAGGCCCATTAGTTATCTACATGATTCTAGTAGCTGTTCACAAAGTTTATAGAGCATCTGGATATGCAATATGTTGCCAAAAAGCTCTAATGGGATCGTACAATGACTTCATTCAATGCCCAGACAATTAGAGCTGACACTAATTCTACAGGATTCTGTTTGGGACCACATACCTGTATATTTGTGATTTCAGAAATATGAGATACTGGATACAAAATAAAAAAAACTCCAATATAAATATTATACGGAGTTCTTTCATTTGATGAAGCTATGAACCCAACCACATGTAGTATAGAGCAATGGTTCTCAACCAGTTGGGAGATACTTTATGGTAGCCAACACACTAAATTATGCTGACCCCTGATCACTGTGTCTCGAATAATACTTGTAACCAGGGATGAGCCGAACACCCCCCTGTTCGGTTCGCACCAGAACCTGCGAACAGACAAAATGTTCGTGTAAACTTTAGAACCCTATTAAATACAATGGACTCGAACGTTCGAAATCTAAAGTGTTAATTCTAAAGGCTAATATGCAAATTATTGTCCTAAAAAGTGTTTGGGGACCTGGGTCCTGCCCCAGGGGACATGTATCAATGCAAAAAGAAGTTTTAAAAACGGCCGTTTTTTCGGGAGCAGTGATTTTAATAATGCTTAAAATGAAAAAATAAAAGTTAAATATTCCTTTAAATTTCGTACCTGGGGGGTGTGTATGATATGCATGTAAAGTGGCGCATGTTATTAAGGGGAACCCCGCCGCAAATTTAAAAAAAAATTGACGTGGGGTTCCCCCAAATATCCATTCCAGGCCTTTCAGATCTGGCATGGATTTTAAGGGGAACTCCACCCCAAATAAAAAAAAAATGGCGTGGGGTACCAGACCCCTTATCCGAGCACGCAACCTGGCCGGCCGCAGGGGAAAAGGGGGGGATGAGAGAGCGCCCCCCTCCCTCCTGAACCGTACCAGGCCACATGCCCTCAACATGGGGAGGATGTCCCCATGTTGATGGGGACAAGGGCCTCATCCCCACAACCCTTGCCCGGTGGTTGTGGGAGTCTGCGGGCGGGGGGCTTATCGGAATCTGGAAGACCCCTTTAACAAAGGGGACCCCCAGATCCCGGCCCCCCCTATGTGAATTGGTAAGGGGTACATTGTACCCCTACCATTTCACGAAGAAAGCGTAAAAAAATGTTTAAAAAAACACACAAACACCTTGAAAAAGTCCTTTATTTAAAAAAAAACAAAAAACATTCCAGCGGTGAAATCCAGTGTCCCGCGGCGATCCCGATGTCCAGCGCTGTCCTTCATTGGTTGTGCCTGAGCGGACCTGATGGGGAACTCCGTCTCAGTATTTTAAATGTATAGACCCGCCCCTTCTAAAGTTCCCCATCAGGTCCGCTCAGCGGACCAGATGCGGAACATGAGAAGGGGCGGGTCTATACATGTATTACCAAAGTGAGAGCAGTTCCCCATCAGGTCCGCCCCCTCGGTATGTCGGACCCGCCTACGTCATTGGCTTGAGCGGGGAACTTCCTTCACTATGTAAATTTAAATTACACAGTGAAGGAAGTTCCCCGCTCAAGCCAATGACGTAGGCGGGTCCGACATACCGAGGGGGTGGACCTGATGGGGAACTGCTCTCACTTTGGTAATACATGTATAGACCCGCCCCTTCTCATGTTCCGCATCTGGTCCGCTGAGCGGACCTGATGGGGAACATTAGAAGGGGCGGGTCTATACATTTAAAATACTGAGAGGGAGTTCCCCATCAGGTCCGCTCAGGCACAACCAATGACGGACAGCGCTGGACATCGGGATCGCCGCGGGACACTGGATTTCACCGCTGGAATGTTTTGTTTTTTTTGTTTTTTTTAAATAAAGGACTTTTTCAAGGTGTTTGTGTGTTTTTTTAAACATTTCTTTACGCTTTCTTCGTGAAATGGTAGGGGTACAAAGTACCCCTTACCAATTCACATAGGGGGGGGCGGGATCTGGGGGTCCCCTTTGTTAAAGGGGTCTTCCAGATTCCGATAAGCCCCCCGCCCGCAGACCCCCACAACCACCGGGCAAGGGTTGTGGGGATGAGGCCCTTGTCCCCATCAACATGGGGACATGGTGCTTTGGGGTCCTCCCCATGTTGAGGGCATGTGGCTTGGTACGGTTCAGAAGGGAGGGGGGCCGCTCTCTCGTCCCCCCCTTTTCCCCTGCGGCTGGCCAGGTTGCGTGCTCGGATAAGGGGTCTGGTGTGGATTTTTAGGGGGACTCCACGCCATTTTTTTTTTAATTTGGGGTGGAGTTCCCCTTAAAATCCATGCCAGATCTGAAGGGCCTGGAATGGATATTTGGGGGAACCCCACGTCAATTTTGTTTTTAATTTGCGGCGGGGTTCCCCTTAATATCCATTCCAGACCTGAAGGACCTGGTAATTGAATTCTGGGGAACCCCCACGCTTTTTTTTTTTTTTTATCAATGACTTTTGTTTGTATTGCCGGGAGCCGACAATTCATTAATAGCCGCGAGTCAGTTTTAAATGCATTTTTTTCTTTCAAAAATGACATTTTTTGCAGGGACAGTTCTAAGCACGGGAAACATGCGCCAATTTACATGCATATCATACACACCCCGCAGGTACGAAATTTAAAGGAATATTTCACTTTTATTTTTTCATTTTAAGCATTATTAAAATCACTGCTCCCGAAAAAACGGCCGTTTTTAAAACGTCTTTTTGCATTGATACATGTCCCCTGGGGCAGGACCCAGGTCCCCAAACACTTTTTAGGACAATAACTTGCACATAAGCCTTTATAATTAGCACTTTAGATTTCTCCCATAGATTTTTCGAATTTGCCGCGAACACCCCAATTTGTTCGCTGTTCGGCGAACGGGCGAACAGGCAATGTTCGAGTCGAAGCTCATCCCTACTTGTAACCATAAATTTGTAAATAAAAGCAAGTGTGACTAAGATTCCAAAAACAGAATTGTCCTTCATTGTTGAAAGGTGAGTTAACCCAATACCGACATTCTCATTTTTGCTAGATATTGTGAATCATGCACCACCATCTTGGATCTTTTCGAAACAAAAGTGCTCTTCTCTTGCCTTTTTAGTCCCACTATTTATCGTGCTCATTTCAAGATGGTCACATGCTGCTTATTTGATTTTTTGTTTATTTAAAATAGTGCAGCAGGAGGAAGGAGACTCCACCTGCTCTAGCAGGAGTGAGTCATAAACTATTATGATGAATAACAAAGTGTTTCCCCTACTGTTGCCCCCAATGTTTTGCTAGTATATTTAAATGGTAACATAAAAACATTTTAAATTCTAAAAGGTGGATAGACAGGGTAAATATTTGCACTGAAGTTTGTCTATTAAGCGTATAAACCATTAGATATGGGGTTTTTTATGTCCCAAAAAGGTAAGTAAACGTGCTCAGAAAAAATCTCACATAGCAGCTCATATTTATTATATTTATTCATTTACAATTAACTTGAACATCTTGCATAAGTCTGACCTGCTCTCATTTTTGGCATCCTTTGGATGCTATGAGATCAACCTATGCAAATGCTGAAGTCAGGCAGAGGAATTAATCAATGTGATAATTGCGCCAATTATATGGGGGCACTCTCTGAAGTCAGAGGGAAGATGAAGGAGCGTAATAGAACATGTCGAGTGAAGGCAGATCCTAATTTGGATGTCTGAAATGCATTAGAAGAGAAAAGGTGGGATATTACAGAAATGTTGCATTCATTAAGCAACTGAACAAAGCCTACATAGAAACAAGCGTGTTTCGAAAAGAGAAACAAGTGAGAAAAAAAGTTCATGCCCTTGGGCTAATATGGAAAGTGGTGAGTTAAGTGAAAATCATTGAAATCATTGAAATAGACACTAAGGGGTGGTGGATGTATTGAATGACTTCCTATCTAAGATGGTAAAATACTGGGGATAAGCAAATCTTCAAAAATCTGATTTGATCGTAATCTTCAAAGTCTATATCCAGTTTTTATGTGGGGAAAAAACAAACCTCTCTTGGTAAACTTTATGCATTACAAAGGATTTAGCTGACTTCTGATTCTAAGTTTTTGTGTTGTAAACCCAATGCTGTTTGTATACCACATCTTTTCTTGGGCTGATTATCGAATGGGGGGGGGGGTCAGACTTCATTATAGTAAAATTAATAAATGTTAGTCTTCTAATGAGAAAATCTGCATCCCTTTAGAAAAGAATTAACTGTTGGCTTCATTCATATGGTTGCTGGGGTCCGTAGCCCGTGAATAGGCCATGACTGCTGAGAAGCATAGGCATGTTTTAACCAGCTATCACAAACCAAAAGCTCGCCCCCCCCCCCAGAAAAGACACACAGACTAACTTAAATTGGAATTAGGGCAAGGCCACGGCCTTATTGAACTTACCAACTGCAATATTCAAAATACCACATAACAATGACAGTCACAGTTATACCGCGAGCATCCATAACAAAACACAGATAGTCTAAGAGGCCTGTCTCCACCATCAGTGCGAGGCATGCATTAAACTGATCCCAAACTTAAACTGGAGGGCATGGCCCATAAAGCAATAACCATTGCTGGGATGGTAAAAGCGCCAATAAAGCTGTGACAAAACTCACAACGGGCGGGTGGGCTGGATAACTCTAGTGATGTAAGAATCTCCTCACAGTGGTGGGACGAGCCCTTGCGTAGCCTTTTCTAGAGTTCAGGCTCCACCCAGTCACCTCGTGCCTTAGTGGCCAATCCCATCGGAGCCACTTACACTCCCTGTATTAGGTTAGCGCCCACATAGCTGCTAAGTTTCCAGCAGTCAAGGTTTTCTTTCCCTGGGAGGGAGTGGGGGTCAAGGGGCCTTCATTTTGAGCTACTAGGTGCTGCATGTAGGCAACCAATTTAAGTGTACAGGGACAAAGTTAAATATACAATTGAAATTATTTTGTTATACCTGTTGAATATGTCATAATTTAGGAGCTGTCCTGTGTTCAGTGTCCAGTTCCTGTTTTGATTAGTTAGCCATCCTAGTTTTTATCTTGAGACTACAGAATTATTATCTTTTAATTTGTGGAGATGGGAGAGTAGGCAGGTCTTTGTAGTTTGGCAAGAGAAAACTAGTCAGGACTGATAACACAGAAATGTCACGTGTTATCAGCCCAAAACAACAGCGGAGTGCGTTTCTGCAACAAGTATTTTTTCTATACTTCATTTTCATTTATTTTATTTTTTTGCATTTTGGGTTGACATATACTTAGTTTAGTTTTAATGCCTTTATACTCCTCATTAACCAGAGCTATGGCAGGGGGGGAGAAGCATTGCATATGAGATATTCCCTAAAACATTGACGGTTTTTAGGGCATATTTCCTATATCTCAAGTCATCAAGTGATTAAAGCCCATTTAAAACTGCATCCTTCCTATTTAAAATATGTTTGTCTAAAGCCTCGTACACACGATCGGATATCCTATGGATTCTAATCCGATGGTTTTGTCCATCGGAAATCCGATGAAGCTAACTTCCATCAGTCTTGCCTACACACCATCAGTCAAAAATTCCAAACGCGGTGACGTAAAACACTCCGATGAGCCGAGAAAAATTAAGTTCAATGCTTCTGAGCATGCGTCGACTTGATTCTGAGCATGCGTGGGTTTTTTATCCGATGGACTTGCCCATAGACGATCGGAATTTGCTATCGGTTTTTTATCCATCGGAAAAATTTAAAACATGTTCTACCTTTTGACACCGATGGAAAAAAGACCGATGGGTCCCATACACGATCGGTTTGTCCGATGAAAAAAGTCCATCGGACTGTTTTCATCGGTAAAACCGATCGTGTGTACAGGGCTTCAGACTACCCTGCCCACAGAGTGACAACACCGCTAGCAGATTTCATTGGGCAGCACGGTGGCTAAGTGGTTAGCATGTCTGCCTAGCAGCACTAGGGTCGCTAGTTTGGATCCCAACCATAACACTACCTGCCTGGAGGTTACATGTTCTCCATGTGCCTGTGTGGGTTTCCTCTAAGTACTCCAGTTTCCTGCTAAAGGGTTAATTGGCTCCTGTCTAAATAGGCCCTAATATGTGTATGTAGGAATGTGAGTTAGGGACCTTAGATTGTAAGCTCCTTGAGGACAGGAACTGAAATGAATGTGCAATATCCAGTATATACTTGTAGCGGGTATGTACTATTTAGGGGCAGCATCTGGGTGGTAGTACGACCCAGATTAACTAATTGGTAGAGTAGGGCTGTGTTTTCGTTCATGTGAGGACATCAGTGGCGTTCAGTTCCCTGCGGCTCGGTAGGTGGCGCTGTCGCTTTGGGCCGGGGTTGAACCACCATTGCAGTGCCATACCCTTTGTGACCTCTCGCGGCAGCTGTACGGCAGGGCGGGGAACCCGCTGGGCTTGCTGCGAGAGGGTATAAAGGGGGCGGACATCTTCACCATGAGGTCCGAGTCCCAGGCACCTTTAGACTGAGGGCTGCTGTCCGTGATTGGTGTGCAGGCGCCCTTGGCCTGTACACGTGGAGTTCGTGTTCCATCCCAGACACCTTCAGTCTGGGATGAGGTACTCAACCGGATTCCTGGGGCCCAGTACCTTCCACTGGGTCCCGTGAGGGAGGGATCGTCCTAAGGCACCCCGGGTGTTGGGCGCCTGAATCCAGGGTGTAAGGGACCAGAGAGGTGATCCACCCGAAGAGCTGGTACAGCATATTGCCAGTGCTGGGTGGACCTCTGGAGACTGTCCGGATGGATGTCTTTTCCCAACAAGGGCCAATTCATCAGGGAAGTTTGTTCATGTTCTAAAGCCGGTGGCAGCGGTCCATCTAATTCACTAAGGTCGGTGGCAGAGACCTGCTCTCAGGCCTGTGGCAGGGGCCTCAACAGTTCAACCGGTCGGTGGCAGCGAACAATCTCACGGTCGGTGGCAGAGACCGTGCGCCAAGCCTATTTGCACTAGAAGGAATAGGAGAGTTCACTGTGCCTGGACCTACTCGTATCCACACCCTGTCTGTTTATTCAAAAGTTCAACTGATGCTGTTCACTTGTCAAGAAGAATAAAGGAGTGTTGGACTTTTTATGGTGTGGGGCTCTATTACTGACAGTCAAACTTCCACAGAAGAAGCAGGCTCCATCCAGAACACAGGCCCAAAGGTAAAATAAGTGTTGGCTTTCACCTCTGCACATTAGAGGATATAGGCCGTAGTGAACCTCATCCTCCTCCCGCATACCCCTAGACAAGCCAGCCGTTTTATTCGCAAGGGGGCAGGGGGTGAGGCCGCTACATACTGTATACAGTGGCGGCCCGTCCATAGGGGGCGCCCGGGCGCCGCCCCCCCTCCTGTGGTCACCAAAAAAAAAAAAAACGGGCCCTTTAAGAGTTTTTTTTTTTAAATGTCCTTTTCACTGTCACAGTGGCGGCGCGACCATAGTGGGCGCAGAAGCGCCGCCCCCGCTCGCTTCTGCGCCCGGCCCTCACTCACCACAACAATACATAGGTTCATGCATTTCATGAACCTATGTATTGCTGCCGCTCACTATTCAGATGGCTGGCCCCTTGAGCACCGGCCATCTGAATAACAGCATCTGGTTGGCCTTTAGAAATGCCTATCAGAGCCAGCGGCTCTGATAGGCTTCCCGACTACAGCCTGAGGGCTGTAATCGGCTTCTAAATACCTAATGAGAGGACGCACGGGGTGTGCGTTCCCTGGCCAATCAGGTTCACCGGGTCTGGTTACCGGTAACCTGATTGGCTGAAGCGACATCGAGGGCAGGAGAAGACATCGAGGACGGAAGAAGGACGGCGCTGACCCGAGGAAGGTAAGTGCAGGGCTGGGGGGGACAAACTGGCTCCATTTGGGGGACAAACTGGATGCATTTGGGGGACAAACTGGCTGCATTTGAAGGACAAACTGGCCGCATTTGGGGGACAAACTGTCTGCTTTTGGGGGACAAACTGACTGCATTTGGGGGACAAACTGGCTGCATTTGGGGGACAAACTGGCTGTATATTGGGGGAAAATGGCTGCATTTGGGGGACAAACTGGCTGTATATTGGGGGGACAAACTGGCTGTATATGGGACAAACTGGCTGTATATTGGGGGGGACAAACTGGCTGTTTATTTGGGGGGACAAACTGGCTGTATATTGGGGGGGACAAACTGGCTGTATTTATGGGGGACAAACTGGCTGTATTTATGGGGGACAAACTGGCTGTATTTATGGGGGGAAACTGGCTGTATTTTGGGGGGAAACTGGCTGTATTATGGGTGGAAACTGGCTGTATATGGGGGACAAACTGGCTGTATATGGGGGACAAACTGGCTGTATATGGGGGACAAACAGGCTGTATATGGGGGACAAACTGGCTGTATTTTGGGGGGAAACTGGCTGTATTTTGGAGGGAAACTGGCTGTATATTGGGGGGAAACTGGCTGTATTCATGAAATCTGAGGATTACCAAAGGATTTTGGGTCGCACTGTAGAGCCCAGTATCAGAAAGCTGGGTTTGCGTCCGAGATCTTGGGTCTTCCAGCAGGACAATGACCCCAAACATATGTCAAAAAGCACCCAGAAATGGATGGCAACAAAGCGCTGGAGAGTTCCTTAAGTGGCCAGCAATGAGTCCAGATCTAAATCCCATTGAACACCTGTGGGGAGATCTTAAAATTGCTGTTGGGAAAAGGCGCCCTTCCAATAAGAGAGACCTGGAGCAGTTTGCAAAGGAAGATTGGTCCAAAATTCCGGGCGAGAGGTGTAAGAAGCTTATTGATGGTTATAGGAAGCGACTGATTTCAGTTATTTTTTCCAAAGGGTGTGCAACCAAATATTAAGTTAAGGGTGCCAAGAATTTTGACCAGCCCATTTTTGGAGTTTTGTGTGACATTATGTCCAATTTGCTTTTTTTCCTCCCTTCTTATGTTTTGTTCCAATACACACAAAGGGAATAAAAATGTGTATAGCAAAACATGTGTTACTGCAATACTTTTCTGTGAGAAGTACTTGATTTTCTGGAAAAATTTCTGGGGTGCCAACAATTTCGGCTATGACTATATATATATATATATATATATATATATATATATATATATATATATGATTCCGTGCAGCCAGCCCACACTGTAGCAGTAAAGCTACAGTGCCTAGTCGACAAGTGGTTACCACTTTAAGACCGCCCCACGCAGATATACTGCAGCAGGGCAGTCCTCTGCAGGAAATTGCGTCCCTGTACGTGATTTAGTGCACAGGGTCTGGGGCGTGTGCGCATGCCGCTGGTGACCTGTTCTGCCTCTCGTCAGAACCATCGGTGGGTCCCGGCAGACAAAATGTTTTTGCGCAAACCAATCAATATACACTTATTGGGATTTTTTACCAAAAATATGTAGCAGAATACATATTGTCCTAAATTGATGAAGAAATTCAATTTTTTTATTGTTTTCTATTGTATGTGTTTTTTTAGCAGAATTCATTTTCAAAATGGTCTGTCTTTTTTTTTTTTTTATTGCAAAAAATTAAAACCGCAGAGGTGATTAAATACCACCAAACAAAAGCTCTATTTGTGGGGAAAAAAAGGACATACATTTTATTTTATTGCAAAAATGGCCTGGCCTGAAAGGTAAGTGAAGTAGTTAAAGCCCAACATGGGAATATACATTGTTTTTTTTGTTTTTTTTTGGTTTAATGAAAAAAAGAAAAAGTACACCATGAGTAGCGGGAACCATGGTCATGTTCCTTCAAGAGTTGAATGCCTGCATCCACAGTATATCCTCAGTTTGGTGATACTTGGTTGGCTGGTGTTCACTCATGCTAGAAGTCTAAATTCATCATGTTGTGGAGAAGAGGTACGTGTTTCCTTTTTCTTTTTTGAAAAGCCCCATGTTGGACTTTAATTGGGAAAAAGGTCACAACGTTTTTCACATAATTTTTAGTCATTAGTAAAAAAAAATGAATGTTCACTTTACAAATAGGCATCTAATGCATGGCACATTCATGGTACTCAGTTTGTAAGAATTTAGAGAGTTATCTAGCAGTTTGAATAGTCTGAGGCTATAAATTGGCCTCCAGAAGGCTGCTGTTCTGGTTTGGAACCCACTACCTGCTGGCTGCAAGTTGTGATATTTTATATATTTATCTGATGAAAAATAAAAATACATTTTGTTACATGTATTTGTAGTTGTGAACATGAAGAATTCCTTTCACCATCAATCACAAGGACTTGATTTGGACCTGCTGTGCCCAGAAATGGCAAATTATTAGGAACGCATGCTGTTTACACTGACACATAGACATGCAATAGCTCTATAAACTTATATTTGCAAAACCCCAGCATGTAGCTAAATATGTGCTAGACTTACTTTGTGGCGCAGCTGTATAATTTCTTCCATAGCCACATTTTTTGCATGTCTAGATAAAGCTGTATGACGCTTACCATCATCTAGAAGGGGATACATATTCATGAGTACTCATCAAGAGCAGGTGAACACCCATTTATTTGCAAAGAGAGCCACTGCTGAACAAGCTTATTCTAAAAACCTCATTTGTGATTACAGAAAGCTTTATATATGCTCTCAAATCTTCTAACTTTGCTCTGCATGGGCACACATGTTTTTGTCATGTCATACTATATGAAAGCATGCAGAAAATCGAAGGTGATTTAACAAAGGAGTTACATTTTTCACCTAACCTAATGAACTTATTTTATTAGCCCTGACTGAAACCATATGCAAAGATTTTTCTTTACAAACAAGATTTTCCTTGAGGATGATAAGATGTTTTCAAAAAAAAAAAAAAAAAAAACACAAAAAAACAGATTCACTAACCAAAGTTAAAAATAAAAATATTTAAAAAAAATATAATGATGAAACTAGATAGTAACGACAGTGTTTTGTTATTGTAATGCAAGCACAACTTACATTTATTTTCTTTTTCCTTCCTCCTTATGGAATATAAGATCTTGGAGTTTAATCTCCGCCTACAGTCAGGTCCCATTAGGGGTAGGTGAAAATTAACTAACAAGAATTTAGAAACTACCTTGTACGTGTTTCTTTTCCTTTCTTGTTCCTTATTGAATGTTTAATACCATACCAGACATTGATACAATGTGATATGGAAAACAAAATAAATAAAATAAAATCAATAAAAACTTAAAGTTAAAAATCTTTAATAAAACACTCATTATAGTCTCCGATTTGCAGACTGTGTAGTTGATTGTAGCACTAGGTGGACAGTAATCAATAGAAAAAACAAATCAGTAGTACAGTACAAATGCTGGGGAGTTTAAATCTGTAGCTCAGATACTAGTAAAAGCTCACTTTTCTTACAAATATAAAGCACACAATCATGGGCTGGCTTAGCAAAACCAAGTATTCTTTAATAAAAAATGAATGCAAAATCAAGAATAGTAACCCTTACATCTGGGTATTGTGTAATTATGTGATTTCAAAATGCATATACCTTTGAGACCAAATATAAATACGTAACAAGCTTATCTCTAAAGTACACTTCTGAGCGTCCCCTCCTTATCATGATTGTGTTGTCAGTAGATTACATTACATTAATCAGTGTGGTTCTACACAATTTATTACAGGTGAGTGAACCAACTATTCTAAGCCAGTATTTGATTTTGTAAAGTTTGGTTTGATGTAGCTATCCATGAATTTTTGGTGATTGATGACAAACGTTTGCATGATTTTCATTTACTGTAATCTTTAGGTGACTCTTTAGTTCTCAGGTACATGTCCTTTCATACTTCACTTCGTCTGCTTGCCCTTTTTCATAGAGCATCAGACACAATGGCTTATAAAAGCTTTACATGAACAAAGTGGTCACCAGTGCTGGATGCTTCCTTTCTGTGCCCCTTTAGTGCTATTGTCAGGTACTAGATTATGAATTTCCATATACCATGGATCGTCATCATTCATCACAGACACTGTGCAGTACAATCTGTCTCCTTCTTCTTACACATTATGCCATGGTAGCATAAGGTAGGATCCTAACTCGTTAAAAGATGTCATTGATCGCAGTCATGTTAGGAGGCACATTATTGTCGGTGGTTTAAAGATTGCTCTATATTTTCTCTATATCTGGGATGAACAGGTATTGAATTGCTCTATGATCAGGTCTGCTGACTGATAGTTTAACAGTTAATTGTTGTTCTGTGTATCAGAGAGCACTGACAGCAGCTACTCTAACAATATCTTAATAGTTTCTGTAACAGTATTGTTAAAATGTATTTTGGATAGTGCGTATGTGCAAATGAAAGACTTGTCCTTTGAATGGCGTATAAAGAAAGTTGCTAAAAACCTGCAACAGTTTTTTTTTAAGCCTCATTCAGATGGGCACTGACACCAGTAATGAGTGGGATTCTTTTGTTTAGTAGTCTGCATCCGCTCAAGTTGTGTGCAGGCAGCCTATGGAAATGGATGCAGAAGAAGTAGCTGCACAGACAAAGCTGAATGTAAAAATTTGACAACCATGCAGAAGTGGCTGCACGGCTTCCAAACGCACACTGCTGAATTCAGTGCCATGCAACTGATCCTCCAACCAATCCTTTGTGGTGTTTTTGTGTGGTGGTCCCTCTTAAAATCCATACCAGACACCCATCTAGAAAAAAAGAGGTCTGATATGAATTTTGGGGAAAGCCCACGCCATTATTTTTGTTTTTATTTTGTGGGGTTCCCCTTAAGAATCTATACTAGGTCCCCATCTAGAATAAGGGTTTGGTATGAATTTTAAGGGAGGGCCTACACTAGCTGTGCCCTCCTTTCCTGGACATCCAGGCTGCATTCCTTTATATGGGTCTGATATTGATTTTTAAGGGGGACTCCCAAAAAACTAAAAATTGTGTAGGGTCAAACCAAAAATTCATAGAAGACCCCATTCTTAGATAGGCGCCTAGTATGGATTTATGAGGGGGATACCATGCACAAAAATAAAGAAAAATTGTATGTGGTCCCCCTCCAAAATCCATACCAGATATCAATGCATTAAACAAACAGCGCACTGTCCCTAAAGCATAAACATTCCCTCGAGTGTCAATCAGACGTGATAAAAAGCCAGTTCAGTAAATGTGATTAAATGTCAATAAACATACAGCTAATGAACAAATTGTGCAACCAATATAAATAATAGATTACATATAAGAAATTATACATTTCATGTAGGCTGATAGTCAAAAAAAAGTTCATACGTGAATAAAGTGCTTCCTGCTCTTGACAAACTATAAATGAAAAGTGCTCCAGTGCAGAAGATAAGTAAAAACAGGGCCTCTTACCAGATCTAAATGTTCTCAAACTACAGAGATCAAAAACACTTTGTAATATATCAAAGGCAAGGTCAACATTTTCACTGTCAAAATCTCAGGATAATTGGGATGGATGGAGATAGTGTACTTTGCATGTGGGAAGGTCCTGTGATATCCTCCACTCTGACTGCTGGCGACCGACACTCTCGTACATAGAACATGTAGGAGGACACGTACATAGAACATGACATATGCACATGGGGGGACGTCCTCCCAGAACTGAAGTTCCGCAGTGTAGCTGTTTTTCAGCTATAGCGTGGACGGGAACTTGTTAATGCTTCTACCACTCAGATGAATTCCCAATATCACAATGATGATATATGGTCAATAACATTGCTCAAGATCCTCTAGGTCAGTGATTCTCAACTCCTGTCCTCAGGACCCACTAACAGGCCAGATTTTAAGTATTACCTTGGGGAGGTGCAGACTAGAATACTGCAATCACTGAGCAGCAAATTATATCACTTGTGATGTATTTCAGTTATCTTGCAAACCTGGCCTGTTAGTGGGTCCAGAGGACAGGAGTTGAGAACCACTGCTATAGGTGCTTTATCTTCAAATAGAAGCAGGCTAGGTATCAGAACTGTCATTTAGTGGCAACAGTTTTGATTTAACTTTTTTCTTTTCTGGACTTGACCATACAGGTGCACACTTTTGCTTAATGCATCTCCCAAAAATGTTATTTAAACAAATTGTGTATTTTGTAATATTGCCCTAAATCTTATTAAAATACCTATTTCACATTAAATAGGTATTTCTTTTAAATGCCAGCTACTCATTTGGCAACAAGGCATGTCCCTAATCCGTCACACACTGCTCACATACCCCAAAATCCAGGGCGGGGTAGGCCTCCCTGACTTTGAGCTATACCACAGAGTGGCGCTGTTATCTAGGGTTCTGGAGTGGTTTCCTCGCCCCTTCCCCAAAGCATTCACCATGGTGGAACAAGACCTGTCCTCCCTTGACCTCCGGGCCCTACTCTGGGGCTATGGCTGACTCCTACATTTACTCTCCGACACCTCCCCTTTGACAACCGCTGCCCTACACCTATGGTACAAAAAAGGAATGCTCTTGTTACTATCCACAGATCCTTCACCACTCACATCTTTGTTTGACCATCCTGCCCTGCCGCAAGGCATTGGTTCCAACTCAATGGGGCCCTACTCCTGCCCCACATGGCCTGTTGCAAGCTCATTTGTGGACCCCACCTCAGGCGCCCCTGTAGTGCCCAGTGACCAGAGCAACTGGCTCACAGCCCTCCGCATATCCTCATTTTGTTCTGACCCTTTCTCATCATCCCAAATTCACAGATCCCTAACGGGATACAAACAGCTGTGCTTTCTCTCAGAAACACTCAGACATTTGCTCTCTACCATGTACACATTACAACACGCACTGATACATGATCAACCCCCCTCTTACACCAGGAAGTGGTCCACAGATCTGGGAAAGGAACTCCACCTGGTGGATTGACAAAAGTCGTACCACTTTACGAACAAATCCTCAATATCCTGTTATTCCCAGGAGAAAAACGTTAAACTCCTCTCCCAGTGGTACAGGGACCCTCAATCTCTCCATAAAATATTCCCGTCCGTACCTCCCTTGTGTTGGAGATGCGGCTCGGCAGATGGCAGCTACCTCCATATATGGTGGGACTGTCAGTCCATTCAGCCCCTTTGGTCTCAGGTTTTTGCCATATACAGCAGTCTATACGATCGGCCACTGACGCCCTCCCTAGAGATAGCTTTATTATCCATGCTCCCTGGCTCCATAGCCTCCCAGAAATGCACATTACTGCGCTTCTTCTTGTCGGCCGCTAGGCAGATTATCCCCCTATTCTGGAAAACTACTACCACCCCCCCCTGTCCTTGTGGGTCTCCGTGGTCAATGACATCATGCGCATGGAAGAGATGTTAGCCCTTGATAATGACACTTTCGACAAATTTATGACCCTATGGCTCATATGTATCGACTACTCTGCCTCGGACTACCTGAAAACATTATTGAAACCTCAGGGTCAACCCAGATGTACACCCTGATTCCATTATGCAGGTTTGACGCGCCGGGGTCTGCTCGGTCCACCTCTATCCCTGTCCTCTCTTCCCCCTCCTCTTCTTCCCTCTACTGTCTTTCCCCCCCCTTCTCCCCATGTCTATATTTTATCCCCTTACAGTCAGGTGTTGTTCTAAACAATTTTATTGACCCTCACTGCTTTTCGTATGGAGTTTCACCGTCTGCTCCAGGACGGCGACGGTATGTTAAGGTTTCCGTTGGAAACGCTTCCTACAGTGTACAGAAAGCATGACTTGCAATGTATTACCCTATGTCATTGACATCTGAACATTATTTGTATTACTTTATTCTGTTGAAAGCAATAAAAAAACATATTTGACTCTAAATGCCAGCTACTTATGACCTTTATTTGCCATAATCGTGCAAATTGGGCTTGAAAATGAAAGATAAAAATAACAAGATTTGGCACCCATAGACTTACAGTAAATGAGGTTTAGTCATAGTGTTCAAGGTTTTAAAAAATTTTTTTCAAGTGTTCAGTAAATGTCCAGTGAAATTAATTTTGCTTGGTGTGCACATAGTTACTTTCAACTTTTCTGGAAAGGCAAAAGCACACGGGTCTTGTACTGAATATTGCCATACATTGTTAACCTCTCCATTTTTAGTGCCTATTTTTTCCACCAATCTACCAAAGTAAAGCATGTACAGTCTCTGTAGGGGTTTCAATGAAATAACTAGGACAAACATCATATTTATCACAAACAATACCAATGTGCTACCTGGTTTTACAGAGACCCCCATATTACCCAATAGTTGTCCATGGCAACACTTCACTTACTAAGCTGGAATCAGTCTTACATTCTAAAATGAAAGGCCATAGCTTTTCAGTACAATTGGTGTTACTTACAGGCTTATTAATATAGGCAAAAGGCAATGTGAACAATGCACCATACCTTAGCAACTAACCAGCACTCACGCTATTTGTTCTGACTGTTCTAAAGTAATCATAAACAAGATCCGATTGGGTGCTAAGCTTAGCTATACTATAAAATAAGGTCACATAAAAGTTACCTAATTAATCATTGTGAATTTGCTTTTAATATTTAAATTCTATGCATGAACACAACAAATGCTGGTAAAATTGGAAATATTTAGGTATAGTGAACAAAAAATGTAACCTACTAACTGAATATTGAGGCCAATTTGGGAGATAATGCTGTAGTTGGAATAGCATTATAATAATATGGTATATTATTCAGCACATGGGAGAAAAAAAAAAACATACTCTTTGGAATAATCATGGCTGAAAAACTGCCTATGTAGGCTATAAGAAGATCTTGTATTTAGTGTTGCCTAGGACAGGCCAAGGATTTGTCTCCTTTAAGGAGGAGAACAAGGGGTAAAGATCATAAAATACAGGAACTATATAATATAATATTTATATATTATTTTGTAAAGTTTCAGCCTAGCATGCTATTTTAGCTGTGATATAATACCAAGGGATGGACAACACAAAGGTAAAATTCAATCTTTGAGGCTCAGCTGTATGTTTGGCAGCAAAAGCACTGTGTTTTACAGCACTGACAGAGGCAAATCACGTGCAGATCAAACACTCTTTCATTTGCATATAATGTCAGTTTTTTTTTTTAAAGATAACTTGTTCTTGTTTACTACTCCATTTCTTTTTCCATTTTCCTTCGCTACCTTTTTCCATTCTGTTTGTTTTTTGAAGAAAAGGACCTCATTGCGCAATATCGTTTAAAGATTTATTTAAAACATTAAAAACAAAGTTGTAGAACTCACATATAGGGGTGTCTATAGCCTGGCACCCGGTGTGAATAGCAGGTGATTTTTAGGGGAAATCGGCCCACATAAGATGGGCCATCATCAGGAAGCTCCTGAAGATGGCCCATTGATTGGCTGAAACGCATCGAGGCTTGATTGAGTCATCGTGACACACTTACGCCGTAAATTTACTTACGGGAATCGAGCAGAACCACGATCAGCGATACACCATCTTATGTGGGCCGATTTGCCCTAAAAATCACCTGCTATTTACACCGGGTGCCAGGCTACAGGCACCCCTACATGTGAGTCCTACAACTTTTGTTTTTAATGTTTTAAATAAATCTTTAAACGATATTGCACAATGAGGTAATTTTCTTCATATACATTTGCATGAGGTTCACCCACTCAAGGAACTTCCAGCATAAAGATATCTCCAGGGGTCTCTCCACACACTTGTTTGACCATACTAGTGATAGTTGGTCCATACGGAAGGGTGAGTTTACATCCATGTGGGGGCACCTTGTCTGAGCACCAAGCAGCACAAATCTATTTTTTAACACGAGCACTGTTCATCACATCAATTGGGACTGTTACAAGCGTGATTACAATAATATTATTTAATGTTATGAAATGTGTTTATTAATCTTGTATCACTTAGCGCGGTGCATTGATTTTCCAATTTTCCAAATGGCTGGTGTTAGCACTTAAATCATCCCGACACCATGCTTGATATGGTGTCAGGATGATCAAATCGCATTATTTCTATTATTACTTTGTAATATATAATAAAATAGTTCAACTCACCATAATGCTGAATCAGTGGGGACCCTGAGCTTGTCACCTGCCACCAGATGCAGCATGCCACCGTTGCCTGCCACCAGATGCAGCTTGTCACTTGCCACCATTGTCTGCCGCCAGATGAAGCGTGCCATCATTGCCTGCTACCAGATGCAGCTTGTCACTTGCCACTGTTGCCTGCCACCAGATGCAGTGTTCCACTTTCCACACATAGCCTGTCACCAGATGCAGTGTGCCACTTGCCACCCATAGCTTGCCACCAGATGCAGTGTGCCACTTGCCACACATAGCCTGCTACCAAATGCAGTGTGCCACTTGACACCCATAGCCTGCCACAAGATGCAGTGTGCCACTTGCCACCCATAGCCTGCCACCAGATGCAGTGTGCCACTTGCCACCCATAGCCTGCCTCTAGATGCAGTGTACAATTTTCCACCCATAGCTTGCCACCAGATGCAGTGTGCCACTTGCCACCCATAGCCTGCCACCAGATGCAGTGTGCAACTTGCCACCCATTGCCTACCACCAGATGCAGTGCAGCTTGCCCCCCATAGCCTGCCACCAGATGCAGTGTACCACTTGCTGCCCATAGCCTGCCACCAGATGCAGTGTGCCATTTTCCACCCATAGCCTGCCACCAGATGAAGTGTGCCACTTGCTACCCATAGCCTGCTACCAGATACAGTGTGCCACTTTCAACCCATAGCCTGCCACTAGATGCAGTGTACAATTTTCCACCCATAGCCTGCCACCAGATGCAGTGTGCGACTTGCCACCTATTGCCTACCACCAGATGCAGTGCAGCTTGCCATCCATAGCCTGCCCCAAGATGCAGTGTAACACTTGCAGGCCATAGCCTGCCACCAGATGCAGTGTGGCACTTTCCACCCATAGCCTGCCACCAGATGAAGTGTGCCACTTGCCACCCATAGCCTGCTACCAAATACAGTGTGCCACTTTCGAAACCATAGCCTGCCACCAGATGCAGTGTACAATTTTCCACCCATAGCTTGCCACCAGATGCAGTGTGCCACTTGCCACCCTTAGCCTGCCACAGATGCAGTGTGCGACTTGCCACCCATTGCCTACCACCAGATGCAGTGCAGCTTGCCACCCATGGCCTGCCACCAGATGCAGTGTACCACTTGCTGCCCATAGCCTGCCACCAGATGCAGTGTGCCATTTTCCACCCATACCCTGCCACCAGATGAAGTGTGCCACTTGCCACCCATAGCCTGCTACCAGATACAGTGTGCCACTTTTGACCCATAGCCTGCTACTAGATGCAGTGTACAATTTTCCACCCATAGCCTGCCACCAGATGGAGTGTGCGACTTGCCACCCATTGCCTACCAACAGATGCAGTGCAGCTTGCCACCCATAGCCTGCCACAAGATGCAGTGTACCACTTGCAGCCCATAGCCTGCCACCAGATGCAGTGTGCCACTTTCCACCCATAGCCTGCCACCAGATGCAGTGTGTCACTTGCCACCCATAGCCTGCCACCAGATGCAGTGTGCCATTTGCCACCCATAGCCTGCCACCAGATGCAGTGTGCCACTTGCCACCCATAGCCTGCCACTAGATGCAGTGTGCCACTTGCCACCCATAGCTTGCCACCAGATGCAGTGTGCCACTTGCCACCCATAGCCTGCCATTTAGATACAGTGTGCCACTTGCCACCCATTGCCTACCACCAGATGCAGTGCAACTTGCCACCCATAGCCTGCCACCAGATGCAGTGTGCCACTTGCCACCCATAGCCTGCCACCAGATGCAGTGTACCACTTGCTGCCCATAGCCTGCCACCAGATGCAGTGTGCTACTTGCCACCCATAGTCTGCCACCAGATGCAGTGTGCCACTTGCCACCCATAGCTTGCTACCAGATACAGTGTGCCACTTTCCACCCATAGCCTGCCACCAGATGCAGTGTGCCACTTTACACCTATAGCCTGCCACCAGATGCAGTGTGCCACTTGCCACCCATAGCCTGCCACCAGGTGAAGTGTCATTTGCCACCCGCAGCCTACCACTTGTCTGACACACCGGAACTCCAGGAAGGTGAATGCCCCTTCCACCTTTGGCTGCTGATGTGACTCCTCCCACACCAAGGCCTGCCCAAAAGTGAAGGACTACAAATCCCAGTATGAACACCTGATATCTAAGGATGTGATTACCCCCAAAAATTGAAGGACCACACGTCTCAGCATGAACCCCTAAGATCTAAGGTTGTGACCCCATAGATTTCACAGGTTCGTGCTGGGGCCTCAGCACATCTTCAGCTCTGAGGGGTTCATGCTGGGACCTGTAGTCCTTCACTTTTGGGGGATGTACCCCCAAAAGTGAAGGACTACAAGTTCCAGCATGAACCCTGCCCTAATTTCTAAGGATGTGTCCTCCTTCCATCCCTCTGAGGGTGTCTCATCCCTCCTCTCCTCTTCTGCCAGCATACGCATCTGCTGACCATCCTCTCTGCAGTCTGCACTGAGAGGCTTACTAATGGCTCCAGGCAGGCTCACGCACACACACACACACTGAGCTGAGAGCTCTGCTATGAAGTGCTGACAGATCAGCACCGAAAACTGGCTGCTGCCTGCTGGGGGAGACCTGACTGAGAATTCTAAGCCTGATCTTTCATCTGTGACTGCAGTGCCTGAGCCTCCAGATCTTTCCTCTGCATGCCGCCCACCGGAGAAGATACAGGGAGGACGTGGGTGGAGCTAAGCAGTAGGTAAGGAGGAGGAGAAAGTGAAATCCTCCTCGCTCTGAATGCTTGAGCCTCTGCCTCCCTCCTCTTCATGATGTCACTGGTTGCTAGAGGCCAGGCGGGCCACGGCTAGCAACCAGTTTGGGCACTGAGCCAGTGGCCGGTGGTGAAGGATGAAAATCAGGTCTCCGCTGGCCAGGAGCCTGGGCTGGTAGTGGGTGACAGGCAGCGGTGATACCAGGGCCATTTTAGGGGGCATCAGATCTTGGGACATGTGGTCACTCTAGATTCGCCCCCTAGATTTTGCGCCCAGGGCCACCATTCCCTCTACCCCCCACGCTACGCCACTGGGTCCATGCACTACCAGTGTGGAATCTTGCCCCTTGACCTTTCATCAGTACCTCTGGTATTCACCAGTATGCTAGACCCAGTATCAGCCTTATCGCACTCCTGTAACATTCTCCTGGTGGGACCCTTAGATGACCTAATCTAGATGATCTAGAGCATTAACTTCTAGATGTTTCAACGGTTTGAATGGGCCAAGAACCTTCTGAGATCATCGATGGGACTGACTCATTGTTTGGAATAATAGGTGCTTCTGCACAAAGCTCAGCACAGGGTGCTTTTTCCTCATGGAAAATTTTACACACCCAGATTCAAGCTTTCTATACCAGTGACTCTTCACTTTTTTGTGAACATCCTAGTTCTATGGGTATCATTTTTTCAGGCAATTCCTTTATGGCCTATTTTTTTTTAACACTGTTTATTGGATTTTTACAAATGTATAAAATCTACTACAGTACAAGGTATTACAAAACAAGGTAGTTGGATATAACCAGGTGAGACCAGTTTACACAAAAATTTGTTGTGTCCGTTATACTGTACATAAACCACTAACAAAATGAGCACAGACAATCCATTTTATGTGTCATAAAAAATCAAAGAGATGAGGATAGAATAAAGATCTTCCGAGGGTCACAACCAGCCCACTAGGGTAGGAGCTACCCCTGGGAGGCCATGATTACAGGCAGTTTTTATTGTCCCATAAACATTAGATCTTCTTTAAAGAAAAGTTTTTTTAAATCATACTTACCTAGGTGGGTGCAGCATCGGTCCCGTGTCGGCTCTAAGACTGAGAACTGAGCAATCAAAGACCACTGATCACTCAGTTATTTGTGAGCAAAGAGCAGGTGACTATCAGTCACCAGCTCTCTGCTCTGCCCCCTGCGTTTACTGGAGCGCTGAGTTGCAGGGGGGACAGGAGAGGCTGGCTCAGGCTCTCAATGGCTTGTGGAGAGGCTGAGCCGAGTGCTGGTCCAGGGATCTGAGTGGATCCCGACCATAAGGTCGTGATCTTTCCCCAGCCTGGACTGACTCTGTGAGGTTAGCCGACAGCCGGCTTTAGCTCGCTGTCTGCTGAAAACAGGTCACAGGAGTGCAAAACGGACTGCACTCCTGTGATCCATAGAAGTTCAGCCAAACAAGCTTTAGCTGTACTTCTCCTTTAATGAAAGGTTATACATTGCGGATTTAAGCAGGTAATGCCATAAACACGGCATGCGTCAATTGTCAGGAAGATCCAGAAGTTTGCAGTAGAAAATAAATTGATTGGATGGGTATTTTATATGGGTTTCAGTTTATCTTATATGAGCAGCTTTTATTGCAAATAAATGTGATTGGGTTAAATTTTATTGCACTACAACCGTTGCATTTTTGTTTGTTTTTTTGTAAATACTGCAAACAACCTGGGAGAGGTCACACCAAATATAAAGAAATTGTTTAGTCCTCTGATGAAAGGATATTTCTGGTAGGACTATTCTGGCATAAGGGAGAGAGTGAGCAAGGTCAAGAGCAGAATTTTTTGGGGCACTGTGGACCACGATTTTATGTGAAAAATTATTAAAACAAATAATTAAAAAAAATGCTTAAAGCGCCCCCATCCCCCTGTGCTTGCGCGCAACGTGTAAACAGTGTTTGCACCACACATGTGAGGTATCGTCACAAAAGTTCTAGCGAGAGCAAAAATTCTAGCACCAGACCTCCTGTGTAACTCTAAATTAGTAACCTGTAAAGATTTTTAAAGCATCGCCCTTTGAAGATTTTTAGGTACCATGGTTTGCTGCCGTTCTACGGGCGTATGCAATTTTTAATTGTGATATGTTAGGTATCTATTTACTCAACGTAACATCTTTTAGATAAAAAAAAAAAACGGGTATTATATTGTGTTTGTGTACATTAAAATTCATTAAATTGTGTTTATACAAAAAAACTTGCGTAGGAGAGAATTGTCAGAATTGGACCAGTAGGTAAGTTGATATAATGTGTTTTTTTTTTGTTTTGTTTTTTATTTACCTTTAGAAAAACTTTAAGAATGTAACACTTTTTTTTTTAATTGTCATTTTAGAAAAAAAGGGTCTTTGTAAAGTTAGATCTGTAATATCTGGCAATTTTGTAAACTGACAGTTACTTAATCTGTACTTTTATATCCTTGCCATTTAAAACAAAATACAACAGAAAGATTGCCACCCAGTGTTTTTGCTTTTCTAAATTCACAGCCCCATAACTTGGAAGGAAAAACTTTTTTGTTTTAGGAAATTGTGTTAGATTATTAAAATAAACAGATTTCCAGCTTCTGAAACTTTATTATCCTTTTTACAGATCTGTGCCTGGTTACAAACGTGTGTCCTTTCCCCCAACCTTAAAGGGGCTGTAAAGGTTCGTTTTTTATTTTCTAAATAGGTTCCTTTAAGCTAGTGCATTGTTGGTTCACTTACCTTTTTCCTTCGATTTACCTTCTAAATGTTTTTTTTCTTTGTCTGAATTTCTCACTTCCTGTTTCTCCTCACTAAACTTCACACCATCATCCGAGCGGTGTGGAGTCAGCCAGAACAGCTTACTGAACAGCTTACTGAGGAGGAACAGGAAGTGAGAAATTCAGGCAAAGAAAACAAAGAAAAAAAATATTTAGAAGGGAAATCTAAGGAAAAGGTAAGTGAACCAACAATGCACTAGCTTAAAGGAACCTATTTAGAAAATAAAAAACGAACCTTTACGGGTTGTAAAGGTTCGTTTTTTATTTTCTAAATAGGTTCCTTTAACACTGCTCTTGTCATCAAAAAGTATGTAAAGCCCAAACATTTTTAGAGATCAGACCCACGTCAGGTCTTTTCTTATGCTGCGTACACACGACCGCTTTTAATGACGAGAAAAATTAAATTTTTTAAAATGGTCATTAAAAATGATCGTGTGTGGGCTTCAGAGCATTTTTCACAACGTGAAAAACGGCCATGAAAAAATTGGAACATGCTCTAATTTTTCATGTTGTTTTTTACATCGTCGTTTTTCTCGTCATGAAAAACGGGCGTGTGTGGGCTTTAATGACGTGAAAAAAAATGCGCATGCTCGGAATCAAGTATGAGAAGGGAGCGCTCGTTCAGCTAAAACTAGTGTTCGTAATGGAGATAGCACATTCGTCACGCTGTAACGGACTGAAAAGAACGAGGCTGAAAAGCGCAAATCGTCGCTCAACAAAATTTGCTAACATGAAGCGTGGCGCCATCCGAATGGAACTTCCCCTTTATAGTGCCGTCATACGTGTTGTACGTCACCCCGTTTTACGCGAGCATTTTTTTCCACGATAGTGTGTAGGCAAGGCAGCTTTGAGAAGAATCACGTCAAGAAAAATGCAGTTTTTTTAAATGACATTAAAAACGGCCGTGTGTATACCACATTATTTGCTGTCTGTGTCTCTTGGACATTTCCATGTAGTTCCTGTTCCAGAAACACATCTGTGAAGGAAAAGGATATTCTTCAAAAGAGGTGAAAATCCTCTTTTAAACAGCTGTCACCAGAACAGGTTTACCAATTCGAAGATTTCCTCTTACCTCCCATTCCTGTGACTACTGAAAATGTGTTTGTCCTTGTCAAAATTAGACAGTGGTCCTCAGGAAAAATAAAAAGAGTGAATCTCCCTAGTGGGGACATGGACAGCAATTAAATCTGACAGGGTTTAACACTTCCTAACATAGTCCAAAACAAATAAAAAAATAGTTTTGGCTTTACATACACTTTAACCACTAAAGCTTTAACACTTGCCGTGGGCAATGCTATGTTTATTTGGCAATATCTTTAAGATAACAAAGTAATACAGATATATTTTTTTCAGGACAAAAAGGCTAATGCTGCGTACACGCGACCGTTTTTAATGACGATAAAAATGCCATTTTTAAAAATGGTCGTAAAAAATTAGAACCTGCTCTATTTTTTCTCATCGTTTTTCACGTCTTTTTTTTTTAACGTCGTGAAAAATGGTCGTGTGTATGCTTTTACGAGATGAAAAAAAATGCGCATGCTCAGAATCAAGTATGAGGCGGGAGCGCTCGTTCTGGTAAAACTAGCGTTCAAAATGGAGATAGCACATTTGTCACGCTGTAACGGACTGAAAAGCACGAATCGTCTCTCACCAAACTTTATTAACACGAGGGTCAGCAAAAGCGTCCCAAAGGGTGGCGCCATTTGAATGGAACATCCCCTTTATAGTGCCATCATACATGTTGTACGTCACCTTGCTTTGCTCGAGCATTTTTTTTCATGATAGTGTGTATGCAAGGCAGGCTTGAGAGGAATCACAAAAAATCACGTCGAGAAAAATTACGTTTTTTTCCATGACATGAATAACGGTTGTGTGTACGCGGCATGACACTGTCTTGCAAAAGTATTGTATTTTCTATGCAAACCATAGAAGAAAAATAAAACACATAAAAAAAAAATCAGTGCTAGTTTAATTTAACGTGGATGTAAACCCAATTCATAAAATTTGAGCTGGGCACATATATCTGCAGTATTTTGTTATCTCTCTTCAAAGAGCTAAGTCCTGTAGCTCTCTCCTGAACAGTTCCTCTGTTATCAGCCTGATAACTCCTGACAAATTCTCGGACACAACAGATAAAAGCAGCCTTAAATTTCTGTCAGGGAAGGTTGCTAAAATAGATTAGCAGGGAGCTGGCCCTGTTACAAAACACCTCTGAGTCTCTGCCTATGTGGAGAGTGGGTGTGTGCCTTTCCTTCAATCAGCAATTTTAGCTATCTTGGCTGTATGCCCAGACATCACACTCTGTGTTAACCAGGAAGAGAAAATATACTAACACGATCTGAACTTTCTAAACAGTATATAAATGTGAAGACAGCACATATGGATGTAAAACCTATCTAGGGAGATTTGGTTCATCTCAGTGTATCATCTGAGGATGTTCCCTTAACTGGGTGTATGGAGGGTTTACATCCACTTTAATCTTTTTATAAAAAAATAAAATAAATGAAACAGAGGAACCAGAGCGCAGCACTCTCCCAAACCCAGACCACACCCCACCGCCCCCTTTGGTCCTATCTGCACTTATCTATCAATTATCTATCATGGTCACCTTCTGCCAGCCAGCGTGATGGTCCACACTCTTGAAAAATTCACTACACAGCCCTGGAGTCTGTGTACCAATACAATTCACACAATGCGGACCACACTGACCAATGAGAATCTATTATGAGTCTTCTTTTCTGGGACAGTGTCCCAGACGAAAGATAAGATTCTCATTGGTCAGCATGGTCATCTGGCCACGCTGACCAGGAAAGCTCCTCAATGTGTGTTCTGGGAGTAGCTGTGGAAGGAACTGCAGCCGGGATGAAGGACAAGGATAAATGGCTGCTGTATAGCAATAGAAAATTTGGTGGTGGTTGTGGTGGTGGGGGAGCTGCAGCAGGGAAGAAGGACAGGGAGCGCTAGATACACACACACACAAAATATATATATATATATATATATATATATATAGATCTATAGATATAGATCTATATATATATATATATATATATATATATATATATATAGATATATATATATATATATAGATATAAATACTGTGTATACACAAACATATATGTATCATATAGCAAACACTAGACTTCAGACTACAACTGCCTCAACTGACAGGTGCTTTGCATTTGAAGGAAACGTTCAGCTTTCTGTTAATGATATTATTATATTAATAAAAGGGATATTTCCAGAGCTACAATCAAGCTCAAGGATTCATTATAAGTATGCATGGACTATGGATTCTGTGAAGTCTAGTGTGCACCTGTGGATGTGATGAGTAATTGAGAACAATTGTTCCATCGTAATGAATTAGGATTTGAATGTAGTGTCTGCTACTGTAACATGTTTACTCTACTTCACCTTTTATGATTCCACTCTCACTTTTAAATGATATATTTACATATGAGTAAGTCCCTTTTACTGTAGAGTGATGTTTTAGTAAAAATAAAAAAATAATGATTTTTTTTAACACTTTAGGCTGCTTACATTATTTAAACCCTAATCGATAAATGTATAGCCCAAACTTCAGAGTGCATGAAAGCAGAATTCCATCTGCAGAAGCATCTTCAGAAGTGGAATATTTGCCTTTGACAACACTTTCTAGGACAGATCCCCTACGTAAATGATCTGCAGCGCAGTGAGACAGATTATATAAATAGAATTCCTGTGGCAGGTGGCAGCAGAGTTGCCCTTCAGAAAAAAACGAGTCAGCATGAAGAAGCCTGCCAGGTAGCACCCACACATGATACCTGTTGTCATTAGCCTGCAGGGTGTGGGAGTTAGCACATAGGCGTTTGCCAGTTGGCAACATGTATCTCAAGGAAAATACTCGCTTTTTTATTAAGAAAGGGAGAAGTAGTTGCTGCCCACAAATCAGCCTATACAATTGCATCTGTCACTAACAGGGATTGTTTTCATGTGTTCCACCCTGCAAGTGTTTCTAAATGTTTTGTGCTTTCTTTGACTGGTATTAGCTGGTAAACTCTTCACATATTAGTCATTTATTTTATTTTTTTATGACTGCTAGCCTTCGTGAATGCTCAGAAATTTTCTGTATTTAGTTAAAGTGCATCTGCTATAGTTTTATATCTTGGGCTATGTCATTAAAGAGTTAAAGAGCTGTGCGGTGCAGTAACGTCTTGCCGCACTTGGAGACATACTCCATCTGTAGGGCTAGCCTTTAGAGCTTGTCACTTCATAACACTTCATAAGTATTGTAATATTAGAGAATAACAACAACAGAATTTTCATTCTTTCAAGTTAGCTAGCATCTGTTAGATTAAGCTGTCAGTAAAGCTGAAGGAGAAATAGGATTTAAAAAGTGAATATATATATATATATATATATATATATATATATATATATATATATATACACTATATATATATACACCTGTATGTAGTGTGTGTTTGTGTATGTATATATATATATATATATATATATATATATATACTGTATATACACTATATTACCAAAAGTATTGGGACACCTGCCTTTACACCAGTGATTCTCAAACTGTGTGACGCAAGAGATTTACAGGTGTGCCGTGGGAGTTTAAAAAAATATTTTGTGGAGCCATCAGCAAAGACTGTAACAGCAGTCAGACCCACAGGGCCAAGGTGGGAGAACTTGATGCAGCGCCCGCCGGAAGTGGATCACTGGGAAGAAATAAAGCAATGTGTTTCAGGGCATGTGCGGTAGTCTATAGAGAGGCCGAAATGCTCCTTTCTCAAGCGAGAGCCCTGTATCAACTTCACCAGCACCACAGAAGCACCTTCTATTTATAATGTGCCTGTATACTTCCTCCCTCATGTGAGTGGATATCTGTTGATTCTCTTAATCAATGTCGTGAGATACTACACTTATGCCTCGTACACACGACCGGTTTTCCCGATGGGAAAACTGCCATGTTTGCATTTGGTCGAGAAAACCTGCCGTGTGTATGCTCCATAGCAGTTTTCCCGACAGGAAAACTGCGAGCAAAAAAATGAGAACTTGTTCTCTTTTTTCCCACCACGATTCTCTGTGTTTTTTTGTTCGGCAGTTTTCCTATGGGAAACACTGCGAGGGAGCATACACACGGCCGGTTTTCCCGACCAAAGCTGTCATGGCAGTTTTCATGTCGGGAAAACCGGCCGTGTGTACATGGGGAAAAGCAACCGAGCATGTTCTAGGTTTTCCCCTTGGTTTTCCCGGCGGAGTTTTGACCGCTGGGAAAACCGATCGTGTGTACTAGGCATTAGGCTTAGAGGCGCCTGTCTCCTCTCTTTTGTCTACACTAGTGATGAGCCAAACACCCCCGGGTTCGGTTCACACCAGAACCCGCGAACGGACCGAAAGTTTGCACGAACTTTAGAACCCTATTAAATACAATGAATGCGAACTTTCGAAATCTAAAGTGCTAATTATAACGACTATTATGCATGTTATTGTCCTAAAAAAGGGTTTGGGAACCCGGGTTCTGCACCAGGGGACATGTATCAATCCAAAAAAAAGTTTTAAAAACGTCCGTTTTTCGGGAGGCGTCATTTTAATGATGCATAAAGTGAAAAAAAAAAAGTCAACTATTCCTTTAAATATCGTACCTGGGGGGTGTCTAAAGTATGCCTGTGAAGTGCCACGTGTTTCCCGTGTTTAGAACTGTCCCTGCACAAAATTACATTTCTAAAGGAAAAAAAGCCATTTAAAACTGCTTGCGGCTTTAATGTAATGTCTGGTCCCGGTAATATGGATGAAAATCTTTAAGAAAAATGGCATAGCTACCCTATCACAGCCCCCCCCCCCCCACCCCAGCCCATTATCAGCCCCTTTGGGTCTTGTATGGATATTAAGGGGAACCCCGCACACAAAATAAAAAAGGCTCTATATACTCTGAACAGCCGTATACAGGCAGTGCATACAAGACAGGGACTGTAGGTTTGTTCTTATGTAGATTCTGTTTGTAATTTTGAACAGGTACATTGTTTAAGTGTAGCTCCAGCCAAAAAATCTATTTTTAAGCTTTTTGGAAAACATAGGGAAGGGTTATCACCCCTGTAACATTTGTTTTGCTGTCTGTGCAGTGTGCACCTGTTCAGAACAGTTCACCTCACTTTCCTTCCTAATGACAAATGTTTTTTGAAAATTTTGAGTTTTTATTGAATCAAGAATTGGTGATAAAGCATCAGTGGAGAGGAGACACTTTTTTTCCCCATATTAACTCTTACAGGAGAGAATTTGCCTTCCTAGGGGTAGATTTCCTCTCGCTTCCTGTTGTATCCTTCCGTTTGCAAGGAGGAGTCGTTTGTAAGTTGGATGTTTGAAAGTAGGGGCCTGCCGTATATACTCAGCTGAAATTTGCCCCTTACATGTTGGTGTTGCCACAACACTGTGAGCCCTCACAGTTACTCTTGGTGGGCGCATGAATGGGCCCTGCTGTGAATTATTAGATCAAGAATTGTAATTACATGCCCCTGTTAAACAGGGGCAGAAAAATTGGGCCTTAGCCACTGGTGCTGGTGCCACGACACTGCAACCTCTCCCAGATACTCTAGTTGGAGTGCAGGAATGAGCCCTGCTGCAAAGCATTGCATAAAAAATTGTAATACCACGCCCCTGTTAAACAGGGGCTGAAAAATTGGGCCTTAGCCACTGGTGGCGGCACCCAGAAACAAAAATGTTCTTCCAAGCTATCATCATCAATTGGATCATTGAGGAGGAGGAGGATAGTCAGTCAACATAACAGGACAGTCTCTCAGCATCAGCATCAGTCTTGAAGGGATGTGACATTTGAAAAAAAAATAGTCTGTTATATCAGCTTCAGGTGTTTGGTAGCTGGTGGTGATCCAAGACTGGTTCATCTTTATGAAGGTCAGTCGATCATCCGAGTCGGTGGACAGGTGCACCCTGTGATCCGTGACAAATCCTCCAGCAGCACTGAATGTGCGTTCTGAAAGAACACTGGATGCAGGACAGGCCAGTAGCTCAATTGCATACTGTGCAAGCTCTGGCCAGTGATCCATCCTCAAGACCCAGTAAGCCAGAGGATTTTCAGTGGGGAAGGTGTCCAAGTCTGACCTTGCCCCTAGGTATTCCTGCACCATGTATATCAGACGCTGGCGATGGTTGCTGGAACCGATCATATCTTGGGGCTGCAGACTAAAGAATTGTCTGAACGCATCGGTCAGACGGCCACCTTCCCCACCGCTCCTTCTTTGACTGACCGAAGCCTCAGCAACTCGTGGTTCAGGACCAGGAGTTTGTAACCTCCCAGTCTCTGGGAACGCGTTGCACAGACCTTTCTGCAAGGCCTCCCGAAGTTGTCTCATCCTCTGCTCCCTCTGCAACGGTAAGATAAGGTCCGCAACCTTACCCTTGTACCGTGGATCAAGGAGAGTGGCCAGCCAGTAATGGTCCCTCTCCTTGATTCGAAGAATACGAGGATCCTTCCGCAGACTTTGTAGGATCAAGGAGGCCATGCAGCGTAGGTTAGCTGAGGTATTCGGTCCGGAGTCCTCTGGGTCACTAAGGACGACATGATCCGCAGCCACCTCCTCCCAGCCATGTACAAGTCCACTGGTTTCTTGGGACTGTAAATCATCCCTAAAAGACTGCTGCTGATGATGCTGAGTGCCAGGCTCCACCTCCATGCTGACACAATCCTCCTCCTCCTCCTCCTCCTCCTGTGTAATGGGTTGGACAGAAGGAACACTGTCTGGGTAAAGGGGGCCTTGAGAGGCAAGGAAGTCCTCCTCTTCCTGCCTCTGTTCTGCCTCAAGTGCCCTGTCCATTATTCCACGCAGCGTATGTTCCAACAGGTGGACAAGAGGTACAGTGTCACTGATGCATGCACTGTCACTGCTCACCATCCTCGTGGCCTCCTCAAATGGTGCCAGGACAGTGCATGCATCCCTGATCATGCCCCACTGGCGTGGTGAAAAAAAAACGAGCTCCCCTGACCCTGTCCTGGTGCCATAGTCGCACAGGTACTCATTGATGGCCCTCTGCTGCGTGTGCAGCCGCTGCAGCATGGCCAACGTTGAGTTCCACCTGGTGGGCATGTCAATTAAGGCGGTTCTTGGGCAGGTTCAACTCCTTTTGCAGCTCAGCCAGGCGAGCACTGGCAAATATAAGATCTGCGGAAATGCACACAGACTTTCCTGGCCTGCCTCAGGACATCCTGTAAGCCCCGGTACCTGCCCAAGAACCGCTGCACCACCAGGTTAAGGACGTGAGCCACACAGGGCACATGGGTCAGTTGTCCCTGTCGGAGGGCGGAGAGGAGGTTGGTGCCATTGTGGCAAACCACCATTCCTGGCTTAAGCTGGCGTGGCGTCAACCACCTCTCGGCCTGCCCCTGCAGAGCAGACAGAACCTCTGCCCCAGTGTGGCTCCTGTCCCCCAAACACACCAGCGCAAGCACGGCATGGCATCTTTTTGCCTGCGTACTTGCGTAGCCCCTTGAACGCCTACGGAGCACCACTGGTTCCGAGGACAAAGCACAGGAAGAGGCCATGGAGGAAGAAGAAGAGGAGGTGGTGGAGGAGAGAGGTGTGTCACAACCAGTAGTAGCATTTTGGAGGTGTGGCGGTGGAACAACCTCCAACACTACTGCACCTTGTCCTGCATCCTTCCCAGCTTCCAAAAGAGTGACCCAATGGGCCGTGAAAGAAAGGTAACGTCCCTGTCCATGCCTGCTGGACCATGAGTCAGCGGTAATATGCACCTTACCGCTGACCGCCCTGTCCAGCGAGGCCGAGACATTGCCTTCCACATGCCGGTAGAGAGTCGGAATCACCTTCCGTGAGAAAAAGTGGCGTTTGGGAACCTGCCACTGAGGAACTGCACATTGCACAAACTCAGGGGGCCGAGTCTACCAACTGAAAAGGCAGCAGTTGAAGCGCTAGCAATTTAGCCAAGCTAGCATTCAACCGCTGGGCATGTGGATGGCTGGGAGTGAACTTCTTTCGACGGTCCAGCAGCTGGGGCAGGGAAATTTGCCTGCTAGAATCGGACGTCGGTGTACTGCTAGCAGAGTGCCCGCAAGTACTTGGCTGTGACACACCTAATTCTACACCTTCATTCCTCTCAGTGCAGGTTTCAGAGAGGACTGAAGGTATAGTTGGGTTGGAGATCCCAGCTGATGCGGTGCAAGGAGAGGTCCGCTTTGTTCTTTGGTGTGGGTCTTTAAGGTAGGCTTGCCAACGAGCTGCATGGCAGGTCAACATATGTCTGGTCAAGCATGTGGTGACCAAGCGGGTGATGTTTTGGCCACGCGATATACGCTTGAGACATATGTTGCAAACAGCAGCTGTGCGATCTGATGCACTCGACTCAAAAAAGGCCCACACCAAAGAACTTTTTGAATAACGGGCAGAGGCAGCGCCCTGCACAGGCGGAGCTCTGCGGTGTGATTCCGTCGGTGTGCTGCCCTTACGCTGGCCCCCCGAGGGCATCCTGCCTCGTTGGAGATGTGCCTCCTCCTCATCCTCCTCCTCCTCCTCCTCTCTCCTATTAGGCACCCACGTGGAGTCAGTGACCTCATCATCCCCTCCCTCCTCATCACTGGAGCCAATCTGGCAGTATGCTGCAGCTGCTGGAACATGACTGCCAAATTGGTGTCCTTCTTGAGCATCCCCTCTCTCTGCTCTCACGCTACTGCCTTCCTCTAGCTGGGTATCATAATCAGACCCTTCGAAACGCTGGGCATCCTCCTGGAGCATGTACCCAACACTGTGCTCAAACAGTTCGGGGGACTCCTCAGGAGGACATGGTTGGTCTAGGGAAGGAGTGACTGATGATGACATTGATAGCAGGGAAGAGGACGCTTTGGCAGCTGCTTTGCCAGTACCCTGAGCCTGGGTGAGAGAGGATGAGGAGGATGAGGAGGGCTTGGTCATCCACTCTACCAAGTCTTCGGCATGATGCGGCTCAACACGTCCAGCTGCCGAAAAGAAGGACAAGCGTGTCCCATGGCCACGTGCTGATGGCGATGCACCGCGTCCACGACCAGAACTGTTGTCTCTAGACACAGAGCCTGCTTGCCCTCTTTTATTGGCTCCTGACTGTCTGCCTCTCCTTGTTTGCCTTCCAGACATTCTAATGGCCTGCAGGGAAATGGGAAAACCAGCAATAAGGCCTAGCTTCAGAAGTATATTTTGCAGAAATCACACTACGCCTGCTGTAGGTGCTGCAAATGCCTGTTGGTGTAACACACCAAGAAAACACAGCAATACAGGCTAACTTCAGGTGTATAATGTGCAGGAGGCACACTCCGCCCGCTGTAAGTGCTGCAAATGCCTGTTGGTGTAACACACCAGGAAAACAGCAATACGGGCTAACTTCAGGTGTAATATGATCAGGAGGCACACTCCGCCCGCTGTAAGTGCTGCAAATGCCTGTTGGTGTAACACACCAGGAAAAAGCAGCAATACAGGCTAACTTCAGGTGTAATATGATCAGGAGGCACACTCCGCCCGCTGTAAAAGCTGCAAATGCCTGTTGGTGTAACACACCAGGAAAACACAGCAATACGGGCTAACTTCAGGTGTATAATGTGCAGGAGGCTTAGCAACAATGACACTGACACTGTCCCCTGCCTATCCTTCTCTCTCCCTGCACACAAGGTTTATCAAAGTATATGACACTGACACTCTCCCTGCCTATCCTTCTCTCTCCCTGCACACAAGGTTTAGCAAAGAATATGACACTGACACTGTCCCCTGCCTATCCTTCTCTCTCCCTGCACACAAGGTTTATCAAAGTATATGACACTGACACTCTCCCTGCCTATCCTTCTGTCTCCCTGCACACAAGGTTTAGCAAAGAATATGACACTGACACTGTTCCCTGCCTATCCTTCTCTCTCCCTGCACACAAGGTTTATCAAAGAATATGACACTGACACTCTCCCTGCCTATCCTTCTCTCTCCCTGCACACAAGGTTTAGCAAAGAATGTGACACTGACACTGTCCCCTGCCTATCCTTCTCTCTCCCTGCACACAAGGTTTAGCAAAGAATATGACACTGACACTCTCCTTGCCTATCCTTCTCTCTCCCTACACACAAGTTTGAGGTACAAATAGCACTGACACTGTCCCTGCCTATGTAACTCTTTCCCTGCGCCGGAACACACTACACAAGGCCGCCGCGCTGGCGGCCTTTTATAGTTTGGGGCGTGTGCTAAACCCCCTGAGCTATAATTGGCCACAGGCAACCTGCCTGTGGCCAATTATGGCTCTCCTAGCTGCCGGCGCTGTGATTGGCCAAGCATGCGGGGTCACAGTGCATGCTTGGCCAATCACAGCGCCGGGATTGCACTGTGATGGCGCAGTGTATTGTGGGCCGTTCGCGTCACTCGAATTTGGCGCGAACAGCCCAAATCGTTCGATGTTCGCCGAACGGTCGAACAGTCGATGTTCGAGTCGAACGTATGTTCGACTCGAACACCGAGCTCATCCCTAGTCTACACTACAGTGTTAACTTAAGAGTCTGCTTCAACACTTGGACTGGTAGCCCAGGTGGATTCTCTCTTTCCCCCCCCCCCCTTATGACTGAAATCAAATTGAAAAAGAGAGAGAGACTTCTTAAAATGGACGATGAAATACGCGCTTGTTTGTCGATTTTGGAGCCTCTCTTCAATCTGATTTGCTCTCGAAAAAATAAAATTAAAATTAAATAAATATGTAAAAATAAGTTCTTCACCACAAAATTTTATAATTTTTTTTTTGGTGTGCTGTAATTTTTTTTGGTGCACCGCAAGACAAAAAAGTTTGAGAAACACTGCTTTACACGCACATGAACTTTAATAGCATCCGAGTCTTAGTCCGTAGGTTCAATATTGGGTTGTCCCACCCTTTGCAGCTTTAACAGCTTCAACTCTTCTGGGAAGGATGACCACGGGGTTTAGATGTGTGTCTATTAGGCTTGTGGAATTAGTTTCGTAACTAATCGAAATTCGTCCGAATTTAGCAACTTTCGGACGTTCGGAAGCATTCGAATTTCCGAACAAAGCAATTACGAATAAAACCGAATCCGAAATAAATTATATCGCAAATAGCGAATGCCCGAATGTCTTCGGCATAATTCGTTATGAAAAAAGTTACGAATGTACAAATCCATTCGAAGCACAATAATGCCGCGTACACACGACCGCTTTTAATGTCATTGAAAAAAACAGCGTTTTTCTCTACGTGATTCTTCTCAAGCCTGCCTTGCCTACACACTATCGTGAAAAAAAAATGCTCGAGCAAAGCGTGGTGACATACAACACGTACGATGGCACTATATATGTGTCCAGAATCGACGAAAAACAATGTACTCTACCGAAAGTACGAATTATAAATCAACTAAAAATAAGGCTTACATTAATACGAATCATTCCGATTCAACGAAAAATGTCGCTTGCGAAAATACGAATTAGTCCGAACGCAAAAAATCCCGTCTAGCAAAATTACGAACGATTACGAATCAACAGGACCGAAAAGAAACGAACCAAAACTAAACAAATTTTTCCGTTGTGCACAAGAAACAAACCGAAACTAAACAAATTTTTCCGTTGTGCACAAGTCTAGTGTCTATGTGTGACCATTCTTGCAGAAGTGCATTTGTGAGGTCAGGCACTGATGTAGACGATAAGGCCTGGCTCGTAGTCTCCACCCTTATTCATCCCAAAGGTGTTCTATTGGGTTGAGGTCAGGAATCTGTGCAGGCCAGTCAATTTTCTCCACCCCAAACTCGCTTATCCATGTCAATCTGCACTCAAGCTGTTTGCAGTTGGGAAAAACAGCAAACTAATGCAGCCATTTAATAATATTAAGGTGGCTTAGAAGGGCCAAAAATGGTGGGGGGTTACACATATCCGCCCCTTCCCTATATAAAATTTAGGTTTCCCAACAGCCTTTTGTCAGTGTGCGAAAATTTGTAGTTGATGCCCCACACAAATGGCCTGGAGGAGTTAGCTGAATTATTTCAGCACAGCTTCAATAACTTAATGCAGGAGGGTGCATGAGATTCTTGTTGAATGTTGAGGAAGGGAGTAGCATTTATCATTGATGTTCCTGTAGCTGCAGCCTACTGCCAGATAGAGGTAGGGATGATAAGATAGCATAATACAGAATACTTTATTAATCCCAAAGGGAAATTGGGAAATTGCTGCGACACAGACACACTCAACAGACAGACAGACACTGTACCTTTGTGCCAGGGATTGGAGAGGGGGTAAGTGAGAGATAAACACAACAGTATGTAAAGATTTCAACCAGGGGAAAGAGCAGCTTGCAGACCAGTGGAGGGAGCATTTGTCCTAGTCCTAGTCCTGGATGGTGCTGGATGGTGCTGTCCCACTGTTGTAGGCCACCACTAACTTCAAGGATGCTCCTCATAGCTCCGAAGTCTGCAATCTTTTCCACATATCTAGTGTCGAGACACATGATTCTTCACCCCAAAGCTCAGTGAGAACAGCACATTAATTATGCTGGTTGGTAGCAAAAGGCCTGCACCCCTCCTCCTTATTCCTCACTTTTCGCCTCTCCCCACACTCCACAAGATTCCCTATCTGCATTTGCTGCAATATCTGTAGCCTAAAAAGATAGGGAGGAAATTGAAAGGCTTGCCTTATGGCACATCAAACAGAGAAAAGGTTCAGCATAGGGCTATGCTGATCGGAGCCCAGAGTAGGTGTGAACCTCGCTATAGTTCCGCCAACCTTGTTGTCTCCAACGGCGTTGCTAGCCAGGTGTGGGGGGGGGCGGGCCGCACCCGGGTGACACCAACCAGAGGGGTGACACTCGTGGGTAGCGGCACGCCGACACCACACTAACACCGCCCGCCCGCTGCCTGTGCCTCGCGCCGTGGCTGTGTCCCTCAGCAGAGCGGAAGGAAGCCGCCGCCCCCTCCTGCCTCTTTTCTGTTTACATCCACAGAGGAGGAGGAGCCCGCGCTCGAGGGACACACCGCTGTGTGTATCTGCTGCTCTGTAAGGTAAGGGGGGGCATCTGTGCTGCTGGGGTCTGCACTAGGGGGGTTTGCACCAGGGGGGGCTGTAACTGAGGGGTGTCTGTACTGAGGGGGGTCTGGTACTGGGGGGGGTGTCTGTAACTAAGGGGGGTGTCTGTACTGAGGGGGGTTTGGTACTGGAGGGGGTCTGTAACTGAGGGGGGTGTCTGAACTGAGAGGGGTCTGGTACTGGGGGAGGGGGGTCTGGTACTGGGGGGTGTCTGTACAGAGGGGGGTGTCTGGTACTGGGGGGGTCTGTAACTGAGGGGGGTGTCTGTACTAAGGGGGGTCTGGTACTGGGAGGGGTCTGGTACTGAGGAGGTCTGTAACTGAGCGGGGTGTCTGTACTGAGGGGGGTCTGGTACTGGGGGGGTCTGGTACTGGGGTGGGTCTGGTACTGGGGGCGGTGTGGTACTGGGGGGGTCTGTAACTGAGGGGGGTTTGGTACTGGGGGGGGTCTGGTACTGGGGGTGGGTCTGTAACTGAGGGGGGGTCTGGTACTGGGGGAGTCTGTAACTGAGGGGGGTGTCTGTACTGAGGGGGGTCTGGTACTGGGGGGGTCTGGTACTGAGGAGGTCTTTAACTGAGGGGGGCGTCTGTACTGAGGGGGGTCTGGTACTGGGGGGTCTGGTACTGGGGGCGGTCTGGTACTGGGGGGGATCTGTAACTGGGGGGGTCTGTAACTGGGGGGGGGTCTGGTACTGGGGGTGGGTCTGTAACTGAGGGGGGGTCTGGTACTGGGGGGTCTGTAACTGAGAGGGTCTGTAACTGAGGGGGGTCTGTACTGAGGGGGGTGTCTGTAACTGGGGGGTGTCTGTATCTGAGGAAGGTCTGTACTGGGAGGGTCTGTAACTGAGGGGGTGTCTGTACTGCTGGGGGGTCTTCACTGAGGGGTCTGTACAGAGGGGGAGGTTTATACTGAGGGAGGGGGTCTATATTGATGGAGGGGGGTCTGTACTTAGTGGGGGGGTCTGTACTGAGGGGGGACTATAGTTGGTGGGGGGTGACACCATTTTTTTTTTCGCACCGGGTGACACCAACCCTAGTGACGCTACTGGTTGTCTCCAGCAGTATCCTTGACCAGACCAATGTCTCTTCCACTGCTGCGGCAAAAAAAAAAGTCCTGAAATCACAGCCATATATAAAATAAGTATCCTAAGTACCCAGCTGCCCTGTTTTAGCCCAGAAGGCCATCCCTACCCTTCAACAGCATGTTGAAAGTAATGTCTTGGAGTTGCAAATTACAAGCATGCACAGGGATGTTAAATCTCTTGTATGGCCCAGAAGATACATTTTATAGAGGCTGGGAAGGATGCAGGATGGGGCACACCACTGGAGCTGGTAGTGACAAAGCAGTCATCTCCTCATTACTCAGAGAATTACCAGTTCCCCCAAGCACACCAGATCTAATTCGAAAGCCCAGGCAAAGCTCGGTCACACTGTTTTGCAGCTGGTATGCCTGGGGGATAGAAGCTACACTGGGTCAGAAATTCTGGGGCAGGCAGAGAGTTGCCATCTTATGCCAGACAAGGTCATGTAGCAATTGCATCAACTTGTTGTCTCTTCTTTAGCAATAAACATTCACACACGTCTTACCTGGCACACATCCTTTCTAATCCTAAACATGGCGGTGCAGCAGTTCCTATTTAGGTACTCTGGCTTCAGGAAATCCTGTGGCAGGAGAGTGTGTTGTCACTTTAGATGATTATACCCAACAAGTGTTCACCTGGCTGAAATGCAGCTGCAACACAAGCTGCCTGCAAATATTATTATTATTTTAAACTTTTGGCTCCCAAACCACCCCGCCCTTTTTTTGTGCACATGTTAAAATGCACATTTTAGACCTGACAATTAATTAAAACCCCAAATTTTAAATTTTTTGGAAAGAAGAGAATCTGTAGAATAAAATGGCCATAGTTGCAATTTTTTAATGTCACGTGATATTAGTAAAAATTTTATCATACCCATATTTTCAGCACAAAATAATTTTACTGCACACAAACACAATATAATACCCAGTTTTTTGTAAAATATAAAAGACAAAGTTGCATCAAGTACAGTTGCAATAAAAAGTATGTGAACCCTTTTGGAATGATATGGATTTATGCACAAATTGGTCATAAAATGTGATCTAATCTTCATCTAAGTCACAACAATAGACAATCACAGTCTGCTTAAACTAATAACACACAAAGAATTAAATGTTACCATGTTTTTATTGAACACACCATGTAAACATTCACAGTGCAGGTTGAAAAAGTATGTGAACCCTTGGATTTAATAACTGGTTGAACCTCCCTTGGCAGCAATAACTTCAACCAAACGTTTCCTGTAGTTGCAGATCAGACGTGCACAACGGTTAGGAGTAATTCTTGACCATTCCTCTTTACAGAACTGTTTCAGTTCAGCAATAGGGATGGGCCCGGTGCTCGATTCGAACCCATGTTCGAATCGAACATCGGGCGTTCGCTCGCTCGTCGAGCCCAGAACTATTTGGGCCGTTCGCATCACATTCGTGTGATGCGAGCGGCCCCGCAATGCATTGCGGCCGGCGCGGCCGGCGCAGTGCATTGCTGGCTGATGATTGGCCAAGCATGCACTGTGACCCCGCATGCTTGGCCAATCACAGCGCCCGAAACTCGGAGAGCAATAATTGGCTACAGGCAGGACGCCTGTAGCCAATTACAGCTCAGGGGCTTTAGTACACGCCCCACCATTTAAAAGGCCGCCACGCCATCGGCCCCGGTCACATGAGTTCCGGCTTTAGGAGAGATTAGTCTGCTGATTCAGTCTTTGCTTGATACTGAAAGATTTGCTCTTCTTTGCTAAACCATTGGCTATTTCTTTGCTAAACCATTGCTACCTAAGTCATTGATCGTTCATTGCTGCTGATTGCACAGTTAGTGTGTTATTAGCTGCTGCTGGGGATTAGTCTGGTGCGTGCTTACTGTTAGTACAGTATTGCAGTAGTACCAACCGCAGTGCTGTTAGCACAGCATTGCACCCCAACAGCACCCATAGGACTTCTAGTGTGTTAGTGGCAGCAAACAGAGCTCCTATATTTTCTTCTCAGCAGCACCCATAGGACTTCTAGTGTGTTAGTGGCAGCAAACAGAGCTCCTATATTTTCTTCTCAGCAGCACCCATAGGACTTCTAGTGTGTTAGTGGCAGCAAACAGAGCTCCTATATTTTCTTCTCAGCAGCACCCATAGGACTTCTAGTGTGTTATTGGCAGCAAACAGAGCTCCTATATTTTCTTCTCAGCAGCACCCATAGGACTTCTAGTGTGTTAGTGGCAGCAAACAGAGCTCCTATATTTTCTTCTCAGCAGCACCCATAGGACTTCTAGTGTGTTAGTGGCAGCAAACAGAGCTCCTATATTTTCTTCTCAGCAGCACCCATAGGACTTCTAGTGTGTTAGTGGCATCACACAGAGCTCCTATATTTTCTTCTCAGCAGCACCCATAGGACTTCTAGTGTGTTAGTGGCAGCAAACAGAGCTCCTATATTTTCTTCTCAGCAGCACCCATAGGACTTCTAGTGTGTTAGTGGCAGCAAACAGAGCTCCTATATTTTCTTCTCAGCAGCACCCATAGGACTTCTAGTGTGTTAGTGGCATCACACAGAGCTCCTATATTTTCTTCTCAGCAGCACCCATAGGACTTCTAGTGTGTTAGTGGCAGCAAACAGAGCTCCTATATTTTCTTCTCAGCAGCACCCATAGGACTTCTAGTGTGTTAGTGGCAGCAAACAGAGCTCCTATATTTTCTTCTCAGCAGCACCCATAGGACTTCTAGTGTGTTAGTGGCAGCAAACAGAGCTCCTATATTTTCTTCTCAGCAGCACCCATAGGACTTCTAGTGTGTTAGTGGCATCACACAGAGCTCCTATATTTTCTTCTCAGCAGCACCCATAGGACTTCTAGTGTGTTAGTGGCAGCAAACAGAGCTCCTATATTTTCTTCTCAGCAGCACCCATAGGACTTCTAGTGTGTTAGTGGCAGCAAACAGAGCTCCTATATTTTCTTCTCAGCAGCACCCATAGGACTTCTAGTGTGTTAGTGGCAGCAAACAGAGCTCCTATATTTTCTTCTCAGCAGCACCCATAGGACTTCTAGTGTGTTAGTGGCAGCAAACAGAGCTCCTATATTTTCTTCTCAGCAGCACCCATAGGACTTCTAGTGTGTTAGTGGCATCACACAGAGCTCCTATATTTTCTTCTCAGCAGCACCCATAGGACTTCTAGTGTGTTAGTGGCAGCAAACAGAGCTCCTATATTTTCTTCTCAGCAGCACCCATAGGACTTCTAGTGTGTTAGTGGCAGCAAACAGAGCTCCTATATTTTCTTCTCAGCAGCACCCATAGGACTTCTAGTGTGTTAGTGGCAGCAAACAGAGCTCCTATATTTTCTTCTCAGCAGCACCCATAGGACTTCTAGTGTGTTAGTGGCAGCAAACAGAGCTCCTATATTTTCTTCTCAGCAGCACCCATAGGACTTCTAGTGTGTTAGTGGCAGCAAACAGAGCTCCTATATTTTCTTCTCAGCAGCACCCATAGGACTTCTAGTGTGTTAGTGGCAGCAAACAGAGCTCCTATATTTTCTTCTCAGCAGCACCCATAGGACTTCTAGTGTGTTAGTGGCAGCAAACAGAGCTCCTATATTTTCTTCTCAGCAGCACCCATAGGACTTCTAGTGTGTTAGTGGCAGCAAACAGAGCTCCTATATTTTCTTCTCAGCAGCACCCATAGGACTTCTAGTGTGTTAGTGGCAGCAAACAGAGCTCCTATATTTTCTTCTCAGCAGCACCCATAGGAATTCTAGTGTGTTAGTGGCATCACACAGAGCTCCTATATTTTCTTCTCAGCAGCACCCATAGGACTTCTAGTGTGTTAGTGGCAGCAAACAGAGCTCCTATATTTTCTTCTCAGCAGCACCCATAGGACTTCTAGTGTGTTAGTGGCAGCAAACAGAGCTCCTATATTTTCTTCTCAGCAGCACCCATAGGACTTCTAGTGTGTTAGTGGCATCACACAGAGCTCCTATATTTTCTTCTCAGCAGCACCCACAGGACTTCTAGTGTGTTAGTGGCATCACACAGAGCTCCTATATTTTCTTCTCAGCAGCACCCATAGGACTTCTAGTGTGTTAGTGGCAGCAAACAGAGCTCCTATATTTTCTTCTCAGCAGCACCCATAGGACTTCTAGTGTGTTAGTGGCAGCAAACAGAGCTCCTATATTTTCTTCTCAGCAGCACCCATAGGACTTCTAGTGTGTTAGTGGCAGCAAACAGAGCTCCTATATTTTCTTCTCAGCAGCACCCATAGGACTTCTAGTGTGTTAGTGGCAGCAAACAGAGCTCCTATATTTTCTTCTCAGCAGCACCCATAGGACTTCTAGTGTGTTAGTGGCAGCAAACAGAGCTCCTATATTTTCTTCTCAGCAGCACCCATAGGACTTCTAGTGTGTTAGTGGCAGCAAACAGAGCTCCTATATTTTCTTCTCAGCAGCACCCATAGGACTTCTAGTGTGTTAGTGGCAGCAAACAGAGCTCCTATATTTTCTTCTCAGCAGCACCCATAGGAATTCTAGTGTGTTAGTGGCATCACACAGAGCTCCTATATTTTCTTCTCAGCAGCACCCATAGGACTTCTAGTGTGTTAGTGGCAGCAAACAGAGCTCCTATATTTTCTTCTCAGCAGCACCCATAGGACTTCTAGTGTGTTAGTGGCAGCAAACAGAGCTCCTATATTTTCTTCTCAGCAGCACCCATAGGACTTCTAGTGTGTTAGTGGCAGCAAACAGAGCTCCTATATTTTCTTGTCAGCAGCACACATAGTACCTATAGTGTGTTAGTGTCAGCACCCATAGGACCTACAGTGTGTTGTGAGCACACATAGGAGTTCTATTTTTTATACTATATACACTACCGACTACAATGGCTGGAAGACCGCCAAGGAGAGGCAGAGCGTGCCGAGGCAAGAACACAGGGCAGGCAGGCTCTGTTTCTAGAGACAACAGTGCTGGCCGTGGACGTGGTCGTGCATCGTCATCAGCACGTGGCCATGGGACACGCTTGTCTTTGTTTTCGGCAGCTGGACATGTGGAGCCGCATCATGCCGAAGGCTTGGTAGAATGGATGACCAAGCCCTCCTCATCCTCTCTCACCCAGGCTCAGGGTACTGGCAGAGCAGCTGCCAACGCGTACTCAATGGCATCATCAGCCACCCCTTCCCTAGACCCACCATGTCCTCCTGAGGAGTCCCCCGAACTGTTTGAGCACAGTGTTGGGTACATGCTCCAGGAGGATGCCCAACGATTCGAAGGCTCGGATGATGATACCCAGCTTGAGGAAGTCAGTAGTGTGCGCGCAGAGAAAGGGGATGCTGAAGGACAGCAATCTGGCAGTAGTGTTCCACCAGCTGCAGCTTACTGCCAGGTTTGCTCTAGTGGTGAAGAGGGAGGGGATGATGAGGTCACTGACTCCACGTGGGTGCCTGAAGGGAGAGAGGAGGAGGAGGAGGAGGATGCAGCGTCACATGTCCAACGAGGCAGGATGCCCCCTGGAGGCCAGCTAGAGGCCAGCACAGCAACTGTACCACACCGCAGAGCTCCGCCTGTGCAGGGCGCTGCCTCTGCACGTTATCACAAAAGTTCTTTGGTGTGGGCCTTTTTTGAGACGAGTGCATCAGATCGCACCACTGCTATTTGCAATATTTGTCTCAAGCGTATCTCGCGTGGCCAAAACATCAGCCGCTTGGGCACCACAAGCATGAGCAGACATATGTCGACCTGCCATGCAGCTCGTTGGCAAGCACACATAAAAGACCCACACCAAAGAACAAAGCGGACCTCTCCTTGCTCCTCATCAGCTGGGATCTCCATCCCCACTATATCTTCAGTCCTCTCTGAAAGCTGCTCTGAGAGGACTGAAGGTGTAGAATTAGGTGTGTCACAACCAAGTACTTGCAGTACACCGACGTCCGATTGTAGCAGGCAAATTTCCCTGCCCCAGCTGCTGGACCGTCAAAAGAAGTATACTCCCAGCCATCCACATGCCCAGCGGTTGAATGCTAGCTTGGCTAAATTGCTAGCACTTCAACTGCTGCCTTTTCAGTTGATAGACTCGGCCCCCTTCCGTGAGTTTGTTCAATGTGCGGTTCCTCAGTGGCAGGTTCCCAAACGCCACTTTTTCTCACGGAAGGCAATTCCGTCTCTCTACTGGCATGTGGAAGGCAATGTCCATGCCTCGCTGGACAGGGCGGTCAGCGGTAAGGTGCATATTACCGCTGACTCATGGTCCAGCAGGCATGGACAGGGACGTTATCTTTCTTTCACGGCCCATTGGGTCACTCTATTGGTAGCTGGGAGGGATGCAGGACAAGGTGCAGTAGTGTTGGAGGTTGTTCCGCCACCACGCCTCCAAAATGCTACTACTGGTTGTGACACACCTCTCTCCTCCACCCCCTCCTCTTCTTCTTCCTCCATGTCCTCTTCGAGTGCTCTGTCCTCGGAACCAGCGGTGCTCCGTAGGCGTACAAGGGGCTACGCGAGTACGCAGGCAAAAAGATGCCATGCCGTGCTTGCGCTGGTGTGTTTGGGGGACAGGAGCCACACTGGGCCAGAGGTTCTGGCAGCTCTGCAGGTGCAGCTTGAGAGGTGGTTGACGCCACGCCAGCTTAAGCCAGGAATGGTCGTTTCTGATAATGGCACCAACCTCCTCTCCGCCCTGCGACAGGGGCAGCTCACCCATGTGCCCTGTATGGCTCACGTCCTCAACCTGGTGGTGCAGCGGTTCTTGGGCAGGTTCCCAGGCTTACAGGATGTCCTGAGGCAGGCCAGGAAAGTCTGTGTGCATTTCCGCCGATCTTATAATGCCAGTGCTCGGCTGACTGAGCTGCAAAAGGAGCTGAACCTGCCCAAGAACCGCCTAATATGTGACATGCCCACCAGGTGGAACTCAACGTTGGCCATGCTGCAGCGACTGCACACGCAGCAGAGGGCCATCAATGAGTACCTTTGCGACTACGGCACCAGGACAGGGTCAGGGGAGCTTGGCTTTTTTTCCCCACGCCAGTGGAGCATGATCAGGGATGCATGCACTGTCCTCTCACCATTTGAGGAGGCCACGAGGATGGTGAGCAGTGACAGTGCATGCATCAGTGACACTGTACCTCTTGTCCACCTGTTGGAGCATACGCTGCGTGGGATAATGGACAGGGCACTTGAGGCAGAACAGAGGCAGGAAGAGGAGGACTTCCTTGTCTCTCAAGGCCCCCTTTATCCAGACAATGTTCCTTCTGTCCCACCCATCACACAGGAAGAGGAGGAGGAGGAGGAGGAGGAGGAGGATTGTGTGAGCATGGAGGTGGAGCCTGGCACTCAGCATCAGCAGCAGCAGTCTTTTAGGGATGATGTACAGTCCCAACAAACCAGTGGACTTGTACGTGGCTGGGAGGAGGTGGCTGGCGATCATGTCATCCTCAGTGACCCAGAAGACTCCGGACCGAATGCCTCAGCTAACCTACGCTGCATGGCCTCCCTGATCCTGCAAAGCCTGCGGAAGGATCCTCGTGTTCTTCGGATCAAGGAGAGTGACCATTACTGGCTGGCCACTCTCCTTGATCCACGGTACAAGGGTAAGGTTGCGGACCTTATCTTGCCGTCGCAGAGGGAGCAGAGGATGAGACATCTCAGGGAGGCCTTGCAGAAAGGTCTGTGCAACGCGTTCCCAGAAACTGGGAGGTTACAAACTCCTGGTCCTGGACGACGAGTTGCTGAGGCTTCGGTCAGTAGCAGAAGGAGCGGTGGGGAAGGTGGACGTCTGACCGATGCGTTCAGACAATTTTTTAGTCCGCAGCCCCAAGGTATGATCGGTTCCAGCAACCATCGCCAGCGTCTGATATACATGGTGCAGGAATACCTAGGGGCAAGGTCAGACTTGGACACCTTTCCCACCGAAAATCCTCTGGCTTACTGGGTCCTGAGGATGGATCACTGGCCAGAGCTTGCACAGTATGCAATTGAGCTACTGGCCTGTCCTGCATCCAGCGTTCTTTCCGAACGCACATTCAGTGCTGCTGGAGGATTTGTCACCGATCATAGGGTGCGCCTGTCCACCGACTCGGTTGATCGACTGACCTTCATAAAAATGAATCAGTCTTGGATCACCACCAGCTACCAGACACCTGAAGCGGATATAACGGAATAATTTATAATGTCACATCCCTTCAAGACTGCCTATGCTGATGCTGAGTGACTGTCCTGTTATGTTCACTGACTATCCTCTTCCTCCTCCTCAATGATCCATGCCACCACACCAGTGCCTAAGGCACAATTTTTCAGCCCCTGTATAACAGGGGCGTGTAATTACAATTTTTTAAAAAGATGGTTCGCAACAGGTGTGACTGCTGTGCTCAGAGTACAGTATCTGTGAGGGGTTGCAGTGTTGTGGCACCAGCACCAGTGCCTAAGGCACAATTTTTCAGCCCCTGTTGGGGCGTGTAATTACAATTTTTAGGCAATGCTTTGCAACAGGTCTCATTGCTGTGCTCAGAGTACAGTATCTGTGAGGGGTTGCAGTGTTGTGGCACCAGCACCAGTGCCTAAGGCACAATTTTTCAGCCCCTGTATAACAGGGGCGTGTAATTACAATTTTTTAAAAAGATGGTTCGCAACAGGTGTGACTGCTGTGCTCAGAGTACAGTATCTGTGAGGGGTTGCAGTGTTGTGGCACCAGCACCAGTGCCTAAGGCACAATTTTTCAGCCCCTGTTGGGGCGTGTAATTACAATTTTTAGGCAATGCTTTGCAACAGGTCTCATTGCTGTGCTCAGAGTACAGTATCTGTGAGGGGTTGCAGTGTTGTGGCACCAGCACCAGTGCCTAAGGCACAATTTTTCAGCCCCTGTATAACAGGGGCGTGTAATTACAATTTTTTAAAAAGATGCTTCGCAACAGGTGTGACTGCTGTGCTCCAAGTACAGTATCTGTGAGGGGTTGCAGTGTTGTGGCACCAGCACCAATGCCTAAGGCACAATTTTTCAGCCCCTGTTTAACAGGGGCGTGTAATTACAAATCTTGATCTAATAGTTCACAGCAGGGCCCATTCCTGCGCCCACCAAGAGTAACTATGAGGGCCTACAGTCTTGTGGCAACACCGTCCACCACCACCACCACCACCAAAGGCCCAATTTTTCTGCCCTGTTCAACAGGTGCATGCAATTACAAATCTTGATCTAATAACTCACAGCAGGGCCCATTCCTGCACCCACCAAGAGTAACTGTGAGGGCTTACAGTCTTGTGGCAACACCGTCCACCACCACCACCACCACCACCAAAGGCCCAATTTTTCTGCCCGGTTCAACAGGTGCATGCAAGTACAAATCTTGATCTATTAACTCACAGCAGGGCCCATTCCTGTGCCCACCAGTCTTGTGGCTACACCAATATCTAATAGGGCAAATTTCTGCAGAGTATATACGGCAGGCCCCTACTTTCAAACATCCAACTTACAAACGACTCCTACTTGCAAACGGCAAGAGAAAACAGGAAGTGAGAGGAAATCTACCCCTAGGAAGGAAAATTCTATCCTGTTAGATTTAATTTGGGAAAAAGGTATCTCCTCTCTACTGATGCTTTATCACCAATCCTTGTTTCAATTAAAACCCCACTTTTCCAAAAACATTTGTCATTGGGACGGAAAGTGAGGTGACATGTTCTGAACAGATGTGCAAAGACAGCAAATGTTACAGGGGTGATAACCCCTCCCTATGTTCTCCAAAAAGCTTAAAAATTGATTTTTTTGGGATGTAGCTACACTTCATAATGTACCTGTTCAGATTCTACTTAAGAACAAACCTACAGTCCATGTCTTGTTTGCACCACCTATATACTGCTGTTCAGAGTATATAGGGTTGTAGGTATAGGGTTTTATTTTGGGTGCGGGGTCCCCCTTAGTATCCATACAAGACCCAAAGGGGCTGGGGTGGGGGGGGGGGTGATGGGGTAGCCATGCCATTTTTCTCAAGGATTTTCAGCCATATGGCGGCCAGGACAAGACATGACATTAAAGCCGCAAGTGGTTTTAAATGGCTTATTTTTTTCCTTTACAAATGTCATTTTGTGCAAGGACAGTTCTAAACACGGGAAACACATGCCACTTCACAGGCATACTTTAGACACCCCCCAGGTACCGTATTTAAAGGAAAATTTCACTTTTTTTTTTTTCACTTTATGCATCATTAAAATGACTGCTCCCGAAAAAACTTTAGTTTTTAAAATTTCTTTTTGCATTGATATATGTCCCCTGGGGCAGGACCCGGGTCCCCAAACCTGTTTTATAACATTAACATGCATATTGGCCGTTGTAATTAGCAATTTTGATTTCGAACGTTCGCGTCCATTATAACGAATAGGGTTCGAAAATTCGCGCGAACTTTCGGTCCGTTCGAAGGTTCTGGTGCGAACCGAACCCGGGGGTGTTCGGCTCATCCCTATTCAGCAATATTCTTGGGATGTCTGGTGTGAATCACTTTCTTGAGGTCATGCCACAGCATCTCAATCGGGTTGAGGTCAGGACTCTGACTGGGCCACTCCAGAAGGCGTATTTTCTTCTGTTTTAAGCCATTCTGTTGTTGATTTACTTTTATGCTTTGGGTCGTTGTCCTGTTGCAACACCCATCTTCTGTTGAGCTTCAGCTGGTGGACAGATGGCCTTAAGTTCTCCTGCAAAATGTCTTGATAAACTTGGGAATTCATTATTCCTTCGATGATAGCAATTTTTCCAGGCCCTGACGTAGCAAAGCAGCCCAAAACCATGATGCCCCCACCACCATACTTCACAGTTGGGATGAGGTTTTGATGTTGGTGTGCTGTGCCTCTTTTTCTCCACACATAGTGTTGTGTGTTTCTTCCAAACAACTCAACTTTGGTTTCATCTGTCCACAGAATATTTTGCCAGTACTGCTGTGGAACATCCAGGTGCTCTTGTGCAAACTGTAAACGTGCAACAATGTTTTTTTTGGACAGCAGTGGCTTCCTCTGTGGTATCCTCCCATGAAATCCATTCTTGTTTAGTGTTTTACATATCATAGATTCGCTAACAGGGATGTTAGCATATGCCAGAGACTTTTGTAAGTCTTTAGCTGACACTCTAGGATTCTTCTTCACCTCATCGAGCAGTCTGCGCTGTGCTCTTGCAGTCATCTTTACAGGATGCCCACTCCTAGGGAGAGTAGCAGCACTGCTGAACTTTTTCCATTTATAGACAATTTGTCTTACCGTGGACTGATGAACAGCAAGGCTTTTGGAGATACTTTTATAACCCTTTCCGGCTTTATGCAAGTCAACAATTCTTAATCGTAGGTCTTCTGAGAGCTCTTTTGTGCGAGGCATCATTCACATCGGGCAATGCTTCTTGTGAAAAGCAAACCCAGAACTGGTGTGTGTTTTTTAGAGGGCAGGGCAGCTGTAACCAACACCTCCAATCTCATCTCATTGATTGGACTCCAGTTGGCTGACACCTCACTCCAATTAGCTCTTGGAGATCTCATTAGTCTAGGGGTTCACATACTTTTCCCACCTGCACTGTGAATGTTCACATGGTGTGTTCAATAAAAACATGGTAACATTTAATTATTTGTGTGTTATTAGTTTAAGCAGACTGTGATTGTCTATTGTTGTGACTTAGATGAAGATCAGATCATATTTTATGACTAATTTGTGCAGAAATCCATATCATTCCAAAAGGGTTCACATACTTTTTATTGCAACTGTAAATGCATGAAAAAAACATTTCAGGTCTTACAATTGTGCACAATACCCATGATTGTCCATAGGCGGCACTTTAAATGCCTTTATCAGTTTAGAGTTAACAGTAATTGATAGCCTTAGAATTATTGTTCTCACTCTAGTATGCACAGCGAAGCGTAATATGTGTTGTGTAAATGTTTTCATATACAGGCACAGCCATATGTGCATGTACGTGGGGGTGGGCAGGCTTAAAAAAAATTGAGGTTGTTTTCTTATATTTTTTTTTAATTATATGTTATTATAAGTACCAGTATGTCTATTCTGTGTGAGAGAAAGTAATACAATTTACAACTTTGTGAAAATTTTTTTTATTTAATTTATAAATTTTCCCAAAATTGTGACAAAAAAACTCGCCATGCCTCTTACTAAATATTATCTACTTTCCAAAAAGAGGGCATTTGGGGGTTATTTGTACTGTCCTGGCATATTAGGGCCTCAAGAAATGTTATGGGCAATCAATTTTCAAAAACAAAATTTGTTTCAAAATTTTTGGTACCTTTTCGCCTATATAGCAAAAATTATAAAAATGTAATTTGGGTACAGTGTTGCATGACTAAGTAATAGGGATGAGCACGTGTTCGAGTCAAACCCATGTTCGACTCAAACATCCCCTGTTCGGCTGTTCGCCGAATTGTGAACATTATGGGCTGTTTGCGCCAAATTCGAGTGGCGCGTCATGACCCATAATTCACTGCGGTATCGCAGTGCATTGCTGGCGAATAATTGGCCAAGCATGGACTATGTCCCGCATGCTTGGCCAATCACAGCGCCGTCTGAATAGAGAGTCGTAATTGGCCAAAGCCAGGGTGGTTTACATGGTGCAGGAATACCTAGGGGCAAGATCAGACTTGGACACCTTTCCCTCCGAAAATCCTCTGGGTTACTGGGTCTTGAGGATGGATCACTGGCCAGAGCTTGCACAGTATGCAATTGAGCTACTGGCTTTGTAACCGATCACAGGGTGCGCCTGTCCACCGACTCGGTCGATCGACTGACCTTCATAAAAATGAATCGGTCTTGGATCACCACCAGCTACCAAGCACCTGATGCTGATGTAACCGAATAATTTTTTGGGAAATGTCAGATCCCTTCAAGACTGCCTATGCTGATGCTGAGTGACTATCCTGTTATGCTGAGTGACTATCCTCTTCCTCCTCAATGATCATACTGATAGCTTGTAAGAACATTTTTGGTTCTGGACACCGCCACCAGTGGCTAAGGCCCAATTTTTCAGCCCCTGTTTAACAGGGGCGTGTATTTACAATTTTTTATGCAATGCTTTGCAGCAGGGCTCATTGCTGCGCTCCAACAACAGTATCTGTGAGGGGTTGCAGTGTTGTGACACCAGCACCAGTGCCTAAGGCCCAATTTTTCAGCCCCTGTTAAACAGGGGCGTGTAAATACAATTTTTTATGCAATACTTTGCAGCAGGGCTCATTCCTGCGCTCCTAATAGAGTATCTGTGAGGGGTTGCAGTGTTGTGGCACCAGCACCAGTGCCTAAGGTCCAATTTTTCTGCCCCTGTTTAACAGGGGCGTGTAATTACAATTTTTGATGCAATACTTTGCAGCAGGGCTCATTGCTGCGCTCCAAGTACAGTATCTGTGAGGGGTTGCAGTGTTGTGGCACCAGCACCAGTGCCTAAGGCCCAATTTTTCTGCCCCTGTTCAACAGGGGCATGCAATTACAATTCTTGATCTAATAATTCACAGCAGGGCCCATTCCTGTGCCCACCAAGAGTATCTGTGAGGGCTTACAGTGTTGTGGCAACACCACCACCACCACCACAAAAGGCCCAATTTTTCTGCCCCTGTTCAAGAGGGACATGTAATTACAATTCTTGATCTAATATTTCACAGCTGGGCCCATTCCTGCGCCCACCAAGAGTAACTGTGAGGACTTACAGTGTTGTGGCACCAGCACCACCACCAAAGGCCCAATTTTTCCTACCACTGTTCAACAATGGCATGTAATTACAATTCTTGATATAATAGTTCACAGCAGGGCGTTCCAGCGCCCACCAAGAGTAACTGTGAGGGTTTACAGTGTTGTGGCAACACCAACACCAAAGGGCTAAATTTCTGTAGAGTAAATACGGCAGGCCCCTACTTTCAAACATCCAACTTTCAAACAACTCCTACGGAGGGAGACAACAGGAAGTGAGAGGAAATCTACCCCTAGGAAGGCAAATTCTCTCCTGTAAGAGTTAATATGGGAAAAAGGTGTCTCCTCTCCACTGATGCTTTATCACCAATCCTTGTTTCAATAAAAACCCCAAATTTTCAAAAAACATTTGTCATTGGGACGGAAAGTGAGGTGAAATGTTCTGAACAGGTGCACAGACAGCAAAACAAATGTTACAGGGGTGATAACCCTTCCCTATGTTTTCCAAAAAGCTTAAAAATAGATTTTTTGGCTGGAGCTACACTTAAAAAATGTACCTGTTCCAAATTACAAACAGATTCTACTTAAGAACAAACCTACAGTCCCTGTCTTGTTTGCACCACCTGTATACTGCTGTTCAGAGTATATAGGGCCTTTTTTAATTTAGGTGCGGGGTTCCCCTTAATATCCATACAAGATCCAAAGGGGCTGGTAATGGGCTGGGGTGGGGCATGCCATTTTTCTCAATGATTTTAATTTAAATTACTTTTTTTCCCTTAGAAATTTCATTTTTTGCAGGGACAGTTCTAAACACGGGAAACACGTGTCACTTCACAGGCATACTTTAGACACCCCCCAGGTACGATATTTAAAGGAATATTTCACTTTTTTTTCACTTTAAGCATCATTAAAATCACTGCTCCCGAAAAAACTGCAGTTTTTAAAACTTTTTATGCATTGATACATGTCCCCTGGAGCAGAACCCAGGTCCCCAAACCCTTTTTTGGACAATAACTTGCATATTAGCCTTGATAATTAGCACTTTTGAACGTTCGAGTCCATTGTATTTAATAGGGTTCTAAAGTTTGCGCAGGTTCTGGTGCGAACCGAACCGGGGGGGTGTTTGGCTCATTCCTACTGAGTAATTGTCATTCAAAGTGTGACAGCAATGAAAGCTGAAAAATGGCCTGGGCAGGAAGGGGTGAAAGTGTCCTGAGGTGGTTAATCTAGCCAAAATGTTCTTTACTTTGGATAGGGGAAGAGTTAGAACCGTGCTCAGGTTTTTCCTGCAATCAGGGGCTTTGTTTAGCATTTTCCCTTCCTCTACTGTTAACAAAGGTTCCACCAGATGCGATAAGAGAGGGAAAATCTGCAACAGAGAAATAGACAGATATAAAAACCTGAGAGGGGGTTCTAGCCTTCCTCTATTCTACTAAAGGAACGTCTTTGCTTTATGTCTGTGTTGCTGTTTGAGAGTTCCATTCACTTCCTGTCTCTTAAAACATTGTCAGCAGGACAGGAATAGAACTCTAAGTTTAGTTGTTTTTTGTTTTTTTTAAGTCAACCCAAGGGACAATTCTTACAGTATATTTAATGAGATGTGCCCCTTGTGCCTCTATCCTCTGCTCCCCCTCATACCTCCACAGCAGTAATCTTTCAGTGCTGCGCGGGTTAATCCAGGTGCTCCAAGAGTGCCGAAATATGCCTACACTCATTACGAAAAGTGCTCTACAAATGGAGGACGGATGGATGGATGAATGAAAGATCCACCTCCTCTATTTATAGAGCACTTTTTATTGAAGGAAGCCATAAAACAGCTTCTGTGAATGGGGGAGGGGAGATGAAAGGACAGGCACTCTTGAGAAGTGCCTATGGCAAGCTCTCCGCCTGTACCAGTGTTGGGGGTGGGGGGGTAAAGGATGGAGGATGGAGGATTTCAACTAGAACAGCAACCACCAACAAAAGGAACACATTTCATTAAATGTAAATACTGTACCTTTTGCTGATTGTTTGTTTTCATTTTTAACTAAGCTTAGGCTTTAAGTGAAAACATCTCTAACAAAGCCCTAGCAGTAAAAACCTGACAGGTGTTCATACCTTTTACGCCACTTTCTTAACCGCTTTAGCCCCGGAAGGATTTACCCCCTTAATGACCAGGTTATTTTTTGTGTTACGGCACTGCGTCGTTTTAACTGACAATTGCGCGGTCGTGCGATGCTGTACCCAAACAAAACTGATGTTCTTTTTTTTCTTCACAAATAGAGCTTTCCTTTGGTGGTATTTGATCATAGGGATGAGCTTCGAGTTCGAGTCGAACCCATGTTCGACTCGAACATCGGCTGTTCAATCGTTCAACGAAGATCGAACATTATGGGCCGTTCGTTCCAAATTAGAGTGGTGCGTTTTGGCCCATAATTCACTGCGGCATCACAGTGCATTGTTGGCTGTTGATTGGCCAAGCATGCACTATGACCCGCATGCTTGGCCAATCACAGCGCGGAAAAAACGGAGAGCCTTAATTGGCCAAAGCCAGGGTGGCTTTGGCCAATTATGGCTCAGGGGGTTTAGTACACGCCCCACACTATTTAAGGCCGCCTGGAAGTCGGCCTTGTGTAGTGTGTTGGCTTTTGTGAAAGAGGCAGTTTAAGAGAGATAGACAGTGTCATTTATACTGAGTTACATAGAGCAGGCAGGAGAGTCAGTTAGCTGCAGATACAGTGTGTAGAGGATATATATGCATCCTAGGTGTTGTATATATAATTATACACTGTATTGAGTTTAGCTAGATCCGTTCCTGTTAGTTTCTATACTGTGACAGGCAGGCAGGTGATTGTGCTAGCTGCAGACAGTCAGTGTTTCACTTAGTGTACTACTGTGTGCTTTGCATAGCGTTCACCTAAAGCTCACCTGAATACAGTAAGTCTCTATACTGTGAAGGGCAGGCAGGTGATTGTGCTAGCTGCAAACAGTCAGTGTTTCACTTAGTGTACTACTGTGTTCTTTGCATTGCGTTCACCTAAAGCTCACCTGAATACAGTTAGTCTCTATACTGTGAATGGCAGGCAGGTGATTGTGCTAGCTGCAGGCAGTCAGTGTTTCACTTAGTGTACTACTGTGTGCTTTGCATAGCGTTCACCTTAAGCTCACCTGAATACAGTTAGTCTCTTTACTGTGACAGGCAGGCAGGTGATTGTGCTAGCTGCAGACAGTCAGTGTTTCACTTAGTGTACTACTGTGTGCTTTGCATAGCGTTCACCTAAAGCTCACCTGAATACAGTTAGTCTCAATACTGTGAAGGGCACGCAGGTGATTGTGTTAGCTGCAGACAGTCAGTGTTTCACTTAGTGTACTACTGTGTGCTTTGTATAGCGTTCACCTTAAGCTCACCTGAATACAGTTAGTCTCTATACTGTGAAGGGCAGGCAGGCGATTGTGCTAGCTGAAGACAGTCAGTGTTTCACTTAGTGTACTACTGTGTGCTTTGCATAGCGTTCACCTAAAGCTCACTAGAATAAAGTTAGTCTCTATACTGTGACAGGCAGGCAGGTGATTGTGCTAGCTGCAGACAGTCAGTGTTTCACTTAGTGTACTACTGTGTGCTTTGCATAGCGTTCACCTAAAGCTCACCTGAATACAGGTAGTCTCTATACTGTAAAGGGCAGGCAGGTGATTGTGCTAGCTGAAGACAGTCAGTGTTTCACTTAGTGTACTACTGAGTGCTTTGCATAGCGTTCACCTTAAGCTCACCTGAATACAGGTAGTCTGTATACTGTGAAGGGCAGGTAGGTGATTGTGCTAGCTGCAGACAGTCAGTGTTTCACTTAGTGTACTACTGTGTGCTTTGCATAGCGTTAACCTAAAGCTCACCTGAATACAGTTAGTCTCTATACTGTGAAGGGCAGGCAGGTGATTGTGCTAGCTGCAGACAGTCAGTGTTTCACTTGGTGTACTGTGTGCTTTTCATAGCGTTCACCTAAAGCTCACCCGAATACAGTTAGTCTCTATACTCTGACAGGCAGGCAGATGATTGTGCTAGTTGCAGACAGGCAGTGTTTCACTTAGTGTACTACTGTGTGCTTTGCATAGCGTTCACCTAAAGCTCACCTAAATACAGTTAGTCTCTATACTGTGAAGGGCAGGCAGGTGATTGTGCTAGCTGCAGACAGTCAGTTTTTCACTTAGTGTACTACTGTGTGCTTTGCATAGCGCTCACCTAAAGCTCACCTGAATACAGTTAGTCTCTATACTGTGAAGGGCAGGCAGGTGATTGTGCTAGCTGCAGACAGTCAGTGTTTCACTTGGTGTACTACTGTGTGCTTTGCATAGCGTTCACGTAAAGCTCACCCTTATACAGTTAGTCTCTATACTTTGACAGGCAGGCAGGTGATTGTGCTAGCTGCCGACAGTCAGTGTTTCACTTAGTGTACTACTGAGTGCTTTGCATAGCGTTCACCTAAAGCTCACCTGAATACAGTTAGTCTCTATACTGTGACAGGCAGGTGATTGTGCTAGCTGCAGACAGTCAGTGTTTCACTCAGTGTACTGTGTGCTTTGCATAGCGTTCACCTAAAGCTCACCTGAATACAGTTAGTCTCTATACTGTGACAGGCAGGCAGGTGATTGTGCTAGCTGCAGACAGTGTTTCACTTAGTGTACTACTGTGTGCTTTGCATAGCGTTCACCTAAAGCTCACCTGAATACAGTTAGTCTCTATACTGTGAAGGGCAGCAATTGTGATTGTGCTAGCTGCAGACAGTCAGTGTTTCACTTAGTGTACTACTGTGTGCTTTGCATAGCGTTAACCTAAAGCTCACCTGAATACAGTTAGTCTCTATACTGTGAAGGGCAGGCAGGTGATTGTGCTAGCTGCAGACAGTCAGTGTTTCACTTGGTGTACTGTGTGCTTTGCATAGCGTTCACCTAAAGCTCACCCGAATACAGTTAGTCTCTATACTCTGACAGGCAGGCAGATGATTGTGCTAGTTGCAGACAGGCAGTGTTTCACTTAGTGTACTACTGTGTGCTTTGCATAGCGTTCACCTAAAGCTCACCTAAATACAGTTAGTCTCTATACTGTGACAGGCAGGCAGGTGATTGTGCTAGCTGCAGACAGTCAGTGTTTCACTCAGTGCACTGTGTGCTTTGCATAGCGTTCACCTAAATCTCACTAGAATAAAGTTAGCCTCTATACTGTGGCAGGCAGGCAGGTGATTGTTCTAGCTGCAGACAGTCAGTGTTTCGCTTAGTGTACTACTGTGTGCTTTGCAAAGCATTCTCCTAAAGCTCACCTGAATACAGTGAATCTCTATACTGTGAAGGGCAGGCAGGTGATTGTGCTAGCTGCAGACAGTCAGTGTTTCACTTAGTGTACTACTGTGTGCTTTGCATAGCGCTCACCTAAAGCTCACCTGAATACAGTTAGTCTCTATACTGTGAAGGGCAGGCAGGTGATTGTGCTAGCTGCAGACAGTCAGTGTTTCACTCAGTGTACTGTGTGCTTTGCATAGCGTTCACCTAAAGCTCACCTGAATACAGTTAGTCTCTATACTGTGACAGGCAGGCAGGTGATTGTGCTAGCTGCAGACAGTGTTTCACTTAGTGTACTACTGTGTGCTTTGCATAGCATTCACCTAAAGCTCACCTGAATACAGTTAGTCTCTATACTGTGAAGGGCAGCAATTGTGATTGTGCTAGTTGCAGACAGTCAGGGTTTCACTTAGTGTACTACTGTGTGCTTTGCATAGCATTCACCTAAAGCTCACCTAAATACAGTTAGTCTCTATACTGTGACAGGCAGGCAGGTGATTGTGCTAGCTGCAGACAGTTAGTGTTTCACTCAGTGCACTGTGTGCTTTGCATAGCGTTCACCTAAATCTCACTAGAATAAAGTTAGACTCTATACTGTGACAGGCAGGCAGGTGATTGTTCTAGCTGCAGACAGTCAGTGTTTCGCTTAGTGTACTACTGTGTGCTTTGCAAAGCGTTCTCCTAAAGCTCACCTGAATACAGTGAATCTCTATACTGTGAAGGGCAGGCAGGTGATTGTGCTAGCTGCAGACAGTCAGTTACATAGTTACATAGTTACATAGTTAGTCAGGTTGAAAAAAGACAAAGTCCATCCAGTTCAACCATAAAAAAATAACTAAAATAAAATAAAATAAATATCGTGCACTCCCATATACCCAATTCTATACCCAGAGTTGATCCAGAGGAAGGCAAAAAACCCCAGCAGAGCATGATCCAATTTGCTACAGCAGGGGAAAAAATTCCTTCCTGATCCCCCGAGAGGCAATCGGATTTACCCTGGATCAACTTTACCAAGAACTGTTAGTACTCAGTTATATTATGTACATTTAGGAAAGTATCCAGGCCTTTCTTAAAGCAATCTACTGAGCTGGCCAGAACCACCTCTGCAGGGAGTCTGTTCCACATTTTCACAGCTCTTACTGTGAAGAAACCTTTCCGCATTTGGAGATGAAATCTTTTTTCTTCTAGACGTAAAGAGTGCCCCCTTGTTCTCTGTGTTGACCGTAAAGTGAATAACTCATCACCAAGTTCACTATATGGACCCCTTATATATTTGTACATGTTAATCATATCCCCCCTTATTCTCCTCTTCTCAAGAGTGAATAAATTCAGTTCCTCTAATCTTTCTTCATAGCTGAGCTCCTCCATGCCTCTTATCAGTTTGGTTGCCCTTCTCTGCACTTTCTCCAGTTCCCCGATATGCTTTTTGAGAACTGGTGCCCAAAACTGAACTGCGTATTCCAGATGAGGCCTTACTAATGATTTGTACAGGGGCAAAATGATATCTCTCTCTCTGGAGTCCATACCTCTCTTAATACAAGAAAGGACTTTGCTCGCCTTGGAAACCACAGCTTGGCATTGCATGCCATTATTGAGCTTATGATCTACCAAAACCCCCAGATCCTTCTCCACTACGGATCCCCCCAGTTGTATTCCCCCTAATATGTATGATGCATTCATATTCTTAGCCCCCAAGTGCATAACTTTACATTTATCAACATTAAACCTCATCTGCCACATAGTCGCCCAATTAGACAGGGCATCGAGGTCGGCTTGTAAATTGGAGACATCTTGTAAGGACGTTATTCCACTGCATAGCTTGGTGTCATCTGCAAAGACAGAAATGTTACTTTTGATCTCAGACCCAATATCATTTATAAAGATATTAAAAAGTAAGGGTCCCAGCACTGAACCTTGGGGTACACCACTGATAACCTTAGACCATTCAGAGTAAGAATCATTAACTACTACTCTCTGAATTCTGTCTTTTAGCCAGTTTTCTATCCATTTACAAACTGATATTTCCAATCCTGTAGACTTTACCTTACACATGAGCCGTGTGTGGGGAACTGTATCAAACGCTTTTGCAAAATCCAAGTATACCACGTCCACAGCCACACCTCTGTCCAAGGTTTTACTTACCTCTTCATAAAAAGAAATCAGGTTTGTCTGACAACTTCTGTCTTTCATGAATCCATGCTGTCTGTTGCTTAAATAGTTTTTTTCCAGCAAGAACTCATCTATGTGGTCTTTTATTAATCTCTCCAGTATCTTCCCAACTATGGAAGTTAAACTAACAGGTCTATAGTTACTTGGTAAAGACTTTGTTCCCTTTTTAAATATAGGCACCACATTGGCCCTGCGCCAATCCAGTGGTACTATTCCTGTCATTAATGAGTCCCTAAAAATTAGATACAATGGCTTTGAAATTACAGAGCTCAATTCTTTTAGGATCCGTGGGTGTATGCCATCTGGTCCAGGTGCTTTATCCACCTTTATTCTGTCTAAATATTTCTGGACCATATCACTTTTGAGCCATTGTGGATTTGAGGCTGTGTCACTACCACCCCCATTATGGACATGAGCTCCCCTATGCTCCATTGTATACACAGAGCTGAAGAAAGTATTTAATAAATTAGCCTTCTCTTTGTCCCCAGTCACCCACTCTAGATTATTTTGTAAAGGGCCTACATGCTCAGACTTGACCTTTTTACTATTAATATATTTGAAGAATTTTTTGGGGTTTGTCCTACTATCTTTTGCAATCTGTCGTTCGTTTTGAATTTTTGCATCCTTGATTTCCTTTTTACATATCCTGTTATATTCTTTGTAACATTTAAACGACACTAGTGTTCCTTCATTTTTATATTTTTTAAAAGCGCTTTTCTTATTGTTTATAGCTTTTTTAACTTTAACTGTGAGCCACATAGGTTTTATTTTTAGCCTTTTAAACTTATTGCCCATGGGAATATACTTTGCAGTGAGTTCACAAACAGTCTTTTTGAAGAATTCCCATTTCTGTTCTGTGCCCATTGATGCCAATATTCTCTCCCAGTCTAAGTCCTGGAGAGCAGCCCTCATCCTTGGAAAATTTGCTTTATTGAAATTAAGTGTTTTTATCCTTCCTGCATGTATTTCTTGCTTACAGCTAACATCAAATGAAATCATGTTATGGTCACTGCTACCCAGGTGTTCCTTTATCTGAACATTAGTAATATGCTCTGCATGGTTTGAGATTACCAGGTCCAACAGAGCATCATTCCTAGTTGGGGCCTCAATAAACTGGACCATAAAATTGTCCTGCAATAGGCTTATAAATTTTTGCCCTTTAACTGTCCCAGCAGTGCCATTACTCCAGTCAATCTCTGGGTAGTTAAAATCCCCCATTATTACCACCGTCCCAGCCCTTGCAGCCCTTTCCATCTGTGCAAGGAGCTGAGTCTCCACCTCCTCATTAACATTGGGTGGTCTATAACAAACTCCAATGATTAACTTTGAACTACGCACATCTGTATGCAGTTCCACCCATAATGCTTCAGCCTCATCACACTCTCCATCAACCAGGTCCTCTTTCACACTCGCTTTGAGATCACTTCTCACATAGAGACAGACCCCGCCACCTTTCCTTTTTGCCCTGTCTCTCCGAAAGAGTGCATAGCCAGGAATGTTAATAATCCAGTCATGTGAGGATTGAAGCCACGTTTCAGCAATACTGATTACGTCATAGCTCTCCTCATGCACCAGAGCTTCCAACTCACCTATTTTGCTTGGCAGACTTCTGGCATTGGTGAACAAACACTTTAATGTATTACATTTTTCTCTGGTATTTTTCATATAATTTTTAGTAGTACAAATGGCACTATAGTTTCCAATGGCTGTTTGCAACATGGAAACTTTCTTGTCACCTGCCATAACCCTCCCCCCATCTATCCCCATTCCACTCTCCATTAATGTCTGACCACTAACTGACCTGTGTGCCCGATGTAATTCTAGTTCACCCTCCCCCCTCAAACCTAGTTTAAATACTCCTCCAGCCTTCCCATAAACCTCTCCCCCAGCACAGCAGACCCCCTTCCATTCAAGTGCAAACCGTCTTTAGCATATAGGTTGCACCCCAATGAAAAGTCAGCCCAGTGCTCTAGAAACCCAAATCCCTCCTCCCTACACCAGGTCTTTAGCCATGCATTCAGCTCTCTAATCTCCCCCTGCCTTTCCTGTGTTGCGCATGGCACAGGCAATATTTCAGAGAATATCACCTTGGAGGTCCTTGCCTTCATCTTGCAGCCTAGTTCTTTAAATTGATTCGTAAGGAGCCTCCACCTTCCATGTATACTGTCATTGGTTCCAACGTGGACCAAGACAGCTGGGTCATGCCCAGCCACTCCCAGTAATTTATCCACCCGGTCCACCACATGCCGAACCCTGGCACCAGGGAGACAGCAAACCATTCGGTTGAGGCGATCCTGGCGACAAATTATTCTATCAGTCCTTCTGATTATAGAATCCCCTATAACCACCAACTGTCTTGGCCTACCTGCACTCCCCTCACCACCTCTACTAGATGGGTTGCTGTCCCGGCTGTTAGGGGTAGCAGTGACATCTAGGGCTGCCACCTCTGTGTTTGCCACCTCCACATCTTCACCCAACGTGGAAAATTTGTTTTGATGCACAAATACAGGACTGGCCTTCCTTTTCTGCAAGCCCCTTCCACTCCCTCTAACTACATTAACCCATCTTCCTATCTGATAATCCTGACTTGCCACTCCACCCTCCACATCAGCCCTACTGACCACCTGCTCAGCGAGCAGAGGACCCCTTTCAAGGTTGTCCTTTCCGCCCAGTGTTGCAACTTGCTCTTCCAGATCTCTAATGTGAGCTTCCAGAAGGGCAACCTGCTCACATCTGTCACAGCGGTATCCATCCTGGAGCTGTTGCACCAATTTTGCATACATGTGGCACACTGTGCACTGAGCAAAACCTTCAACCCTGCTAGCACTCATTTCCCAGTTGCAATATAATTACTTGTAGGAAGTTTATATTGTTACTCACAGTTTAGAAGACTCCTGTCTTAACTCCTGTTTTAAACTCCTGGTTTTTAACTCTCCACTGTAGTTCAAAATTCCACTGATGTTCACAAAATCCACATGCAAGCCACCATCAGCAGGGAGCCAGCTCCTAAGGGAGTTTGTACAGACACTTATATACTCACCTGTGAACAATTAACCACTCCCCTTAATTAGCAGAAAGAAAAAAAGCTGTTTAAAAAGTGTCAGAGAAAGGAGTGGGGGGAAGTATTTTTAAAACTGATAAACGTATCAAATAAAGGACAAAAAAAAAGAAATAAATCAACACTTGCAAGCAGAAGCAGTTAAAAGCAAAAGTCCTGCGTTCACCTAAAGCTCAGAAGAATAAAGTTAGTCTCTATACTGTGACAGGCAGGCAGGTGATTGTTCTAGCTGCAGACAGTCAGTGTTTCACTTAGTGTACTACTGTGTGCTTTGCATAGCGTTTACCTAAAGCTCACCTGAATACAGTTAGTCTCTATACTGTGAAGGGCAGGCAAGTGATTGTGCTAGCTGCAGACAGTCAGTGTTTCACTTGGTGTACTACTGTGTGCTTTGCATAGCGTTCACCTAAAGCTCACCCTTATACAGTTAGTCTCTATACTTTGACAGGCAGGCAGGTGATTGTGCTAGCTGCAGACAGTCAGTGTTTCACTTAGTGTACTACTGTGTGCTTTGCAAAGCGTTCACCTAAAGCTCACCTGAATACAGTTAGTCTCTATACTGTGACAGGCAGGTGATTGTGCTAGCTGCAGACAGTCAGTGTTTCACTCAGTGTACTGTGTGCTTTGCATAGCGTTCACCTAAAGCTCACCTGAATACAGTTAGTCTCTATACTGTGACAGGCAGGCAGGTGATTGTGCTAGCTGCAGACAGTGTTTCACTTAGTGTACTACTGTGTGCTTTGCATAGCGTTCACCTAAAGCTCACCTGAATACAGTTAGTCTCTATACTGTGAAGGGCAGCAATTGTGATTGTGCTATCTGCAGACAGTCAGTGTTTCACTTAGTGTACTACTGTGTGCTTTGCATAGCATTCACCTAAAGCTCACCTGAATGCAGTTAGTCTCTATACTGTGAAGGGCAGGCAGGTGATTGTGCTAGCCTCAGACAGTCAGTGTTTCACTTATTGTACTATTGTGTGCTTTGCATAGCGTTCACCTAAAGCTCAGAAGAATAAAGTTAGTCTCTATACTGTGACAGGCAGGCAGGTGATTGTTCTAGCTGCAGACAGTCAGTGTTTCACTTAGTGTACTACTGTGTGCTTTGCATAGCGTTCACCTAAAGCTCACCTTAATACAGTTAGTCTCTATACTTTGACAGGCAGGCAGGTGATTGTGCTAGCTGCAGACAGTCAGTGTTTCACTCAGTGGACTATGTGCCTTGCATAGCATTCACCTAAAGCTCACCTGAATACAGTTAGTCTTTATACTGTGAAGGGCGGGCATGTGATTGTGCTAGCTGCAGACAGTCAGTGTTTCACTTAGTGTACTACTGTGTGCTTTGCATAGCGTTCACCTAAAGCTCACCTGAATACAGTTAGTCTCTATACTGTGAAGGGCAGGCAGGTGATTGTGCTAGCTGCAGACAGTCAGTGTTTCTCTTAGTGTACTACTGTGTGCTTTGCATAGCGTTAACCTAAAGCTCAACTGAATACGGTTAGTCTCTATACTGTGAAGGGCAGGCAGGTGATTGTGCTAGCTGCAGACAGTCAGTGTTTCACTTGGTGGACTGTGTGCTTTGCATAGCGTTCACCTAAAGCTCACCTGAATACAGTTAGTATCTATACTCTGACAGGCAGGCAGATGATTGTGCTAGTTGCAGACAGTCAGTGTTTCACTTAGTGTACTACTGTGTGCTTTGCATAGCATTCACCTAAAGCTCACCTAAATACAGTTAGTCTCTATACTGTGACAGGCAGGCAGGTGATTGTGCTAGCTGCAGACAGTCAGTGTTTCACTCAGTGCACTGTGTGCTTTGCATAGCGTTCACCTAAATCTCACTAGAATAAAGTTAGCCTCTATACTGTGACAGGCAGGCAGGTGATTGTTCTAGCTGCAGACAGTCAGTGTTTCGCTTAGTGTACTACTGTGTGCGTTGCAAAGCGTTCTCCTAAAGCTCACCTGAATACAGTGAATCTCTATACTGTGAAGGGCAGGCAGGTGATTGTGCTAGCTGCAGACAGTCAGTGTTTCACTTAGTGTACTACTGTGTGCTTTGCATAGCGCTCACCTAAAGCTCACCTGAATACAGTTAGTCTCTATACTTTGACAGGCAGGCAGGTGATTGTGCTAGCTGCAGACAGTCAGTGTTTCACTTAGTGTATTACTGTGTGCTTTGCATAGCGTTCACCTAAAGCTCACCTGAATACAGTTAGTCTCTATACTGTGACAGGCAGGTGATTGTGCTAGCTGCAGACAGTCAGTGTTTCACTCAGTGTACTGTGTGCTTTGCATCGCGTTCACCTAAAGCTCACCTGAATACAGTTAGTCTCTATACTGTGACAGGCAGGCAGGTGATTGTGCTAGCTGCAGACAGTGTTTCACTTAGTGTACTACTGTGTGCTTTGCATAGCGTTCACCTAAAGCTCACCTGAATACAGTTAGTCTCTATACTGTGAAGGGCAGCAATTGTGATTGTGCTATCTGCAGACAGTCAGTGTTTCACTTAGTGTATTACTGTGTGCTTTGCATAGCGTTAACCTAAAGCTCACCTCAATACAGTTAGTCTCTATACTGTGAAGGGCAGGCAGGCGATTGTGCTAGCTGAAGACAGTCAGTGTTTCACTTAGTGTACTACTGTGTGCTTTGCATAGCGTTCACCTAAAGCTCACTAGAATAAAGTTAGTCTCTATACTGTGACAGGCAGGCAGGTGATTGTGCTAGCTGCAGACAGTCAGTGTTTCACTTAGTGTACTACTGTGTGCTTTGCATAGCGTTCACCTAAAGCTCACCTGAATACAGTTAGTCTCTATACTGTGAAGGGCAGGCAGGTGATTGTGCTAGCTGCAGACAGTCAGTGTTTCACTTAGTGTACTACTGTGTGCTTTGCATAGCGTTAACCTAAAGCTCACCTGAATACAGTTAGTCTCTATACTGTGAAGGGCAGGCAGGTGATTGTGCTAGCTGCAGACAGTCAGTGTTTCACTTGGTGTACTGTGTGCTTTGCATAGCATTCACCTAAAGCTCACCCGAATACAGTTAGTCTCTGTACTCTGACAGGCAGGCAGATGATTGTGCTAGTTGCAGACAGTCAGTGTTTCACTTAGATTACTACTGTGTGCTTTGCATAGCGTTCACCTAAAGCTCACCTAAATACAGTTAGTCTCTATACTGTGACAGGCAGGCAGGTGATTGTGCTAGCTGCAGACAGTCAGTGTTTCACTCAGTGCACTGTGTGCTTTGCATAGCGTTCACCTAAATCTCACTAGAATAAAGTTAGCCTCTATACTGTGACAGGCAGGCAGGTGATTGTTCTAGCTGCAGACAGTCAGTGTTTCGCTTAGTGTGCTACTGTGTGATTTGCATAGCGCTCACCTAAAGCTCACCTGAATACAGTTAGTCTCTATACTGTGAAGGGCAGGCAGGTGATTGTGCTAGCTGCAGACAGTCAGTGTTTCACTTGGTGTACTACTGTGTGCTTTGCATAGCGTTCACCTAAAGCTCATCCTTATACAGTTAGTCTCTATACTTTGACAGGCAGGCAGGTGATTGTGCTAGCTGCAGACAGTCAGTGTTTCACTTAGTGTACTACTGTGTGCTTTGCATAGCGTTCACCTAAAGCTCACCTGAATACAGTTAGTCTCTATACTGTGACAGGCAGGCAGGTGATTGTGCTAGCTGCAGACAGTGTTTCACTTAGTGTACTACTGTGTGCTTTGCATAGCGTTCACCTAAAGCTCACCTGAATACAGTTAGCCTCTATACTGTGAAGGGCAGCAATTGTGATTGTGCTAGCTGCAGACAGTCAGTGTTTCACTTAGTGTACTACTGTGTGCTTTGCATAGCGTTAACCTAAAGCTCACCTGAATACGGTTAGTCTCTATACTGTGAAGGGCAGGCAGGTGACTGTGCTAGCTGCAGACAGTCAGTGTTTCACTTGGTGTACTGTGTGCTTTGCATAGTGTTCACCTAAAGCTCACCCGAATACAGTTAGTATCTATACTCTGACAGGCAGGCAGATGATTGTGCTAGTTGCAGACAGTCAGTGTTTCACTTAGTGTACTACTGTGTGCTTTGCATAGCATTCACCTAAAGCTCACCTAAATACAGTTAGTCTCTATACTGTGACAGGCAGGCAGGTGATTGTGCTAGCTGCAGACAGTCAGTGTTTCACTCAGTGCACTGTGTGCTTTGCATAGTGTTCACCTAAATCTCACTAGAATAAAGTTAGCCTCTATACTGTGACAGGCAGGCAGGTGATTGTTCTAGCTGCAGACAGTCAGTGTTTCGCTTAGTGTACTACTGTGTGCTTTGCAAAGTGTTCTCCTAAAGCTCACCTGAATACAGTGAATCACTATACTGTGAAGGGCAGGCAGGTGATTGTGCTAGCTGCAGACAGTCAGTGTTTCACTTAGTGTACTACTGTGTGCTTTGCATAGCGCTCACCTAAAGCTCACCTGAATACAGTTAGTCTCTATACTGTGAAGGGCAGGCAGGTGATTGTGCTAGCTGCAGACAGTCAGTGTTTCACTTGGTGTACTACTGTGTGCTTTGCATAGCGTTCACCTAAAGCTCACCCTTATACAGTTAGTCTCTATACTTTGACAGGCAGGCAGGTGATTGTGCTAGCCTCAGACAGTCAGTGTTTCACTTAGTGTACTATTGTGTGCTTTGCATAGCGTTCACCTAAAGCTCAGAAGAATAAAGTTAGTCTCTATACTGTGACAGGCAGGCAGGTGATTGTTCTAGCTGCAGACAGTCAGTGTTTCACTTAGTGTACTACTGTGTGCTTTGCATAGCGTTCACCTAAAGCTCACCTTAATTCAGTTAGTCTCTATACTTTGAGAGGCAGGCAGGTGATTGTGCTAGCTGCAGACAGTCAGTGTTTCACTCAGTGGACTATGTGCCTTGCATAGCATTCACCTAAAGCTGACCTGAATACAGTTAGTCTCTATACTGTGAAGGGTGGGCATGTGATTGTGCTAGCTGCAGACAGTCAGTGTTTCACTTAGTGTACTACTGTGTGCTTTGCATAGCGTTCACCTAAAGCTCACCTGAATACAGTTAGTCTCTAAACTGTGAAGGGCAGGCAGGTGATTGTGCTAGCTGCAGACAGTCAGTGTTTCACTTAGTGTACTACTGTGTGCTTTGCATAGCGTTAACCTAAAGCTCAACTGAATACGGTTAGTCTCTATACTGTGAAGGGCAGGCAGGTGATTGTGCTAGCTGCAGACAGTCAGTGTTTCGCTTAGTGTACTACTGTGTGCTTTGCAAAGCGTTCTCCTAAAGCTCACCTGAATACAGTGAATCTCTATACTGTGAAGGGCAGGCAGGTGATTGTGCTAGCTGCAGACAGTCAGTGTTTCACTTAGTGTACTACTGTGTGCTTTGCATAGCGCTCACCTAAAGCTCACCTGAATACAGTTAGTCTCTATACTGTGAAGGGCAGGCAGGTGATTGTGCTAGCTGCAGACAGTCAGTGTTTCACTTGGTGTACTACTGTGTGCTTTGCATAGCGTTCACCTAAAGCTCACCATTATACAGTTAGTCTCTATACTTTGACAGGCAGGCAGGTGATTGTGCTAGCTGCAGACAGTCAGTGTTTCACTTAGTGTACTACTGTGTGCTTTGCATAGCGTTCACCTAAAGCTCACCTGAATACAGTTAGTCTCTATACTGTGACAGGCAGGTGATTGTGCTAGCTGCAGACAGTCAGTGTTTCACTCAGTGTACTGTGTGCTTTGCATAGCGTTCACCTAAAGCTCACCTGAATACAGTTAGTCTCTATACTGTGACAGGCAGGCAGGTGATTGTGCTAGCTGCAGACAGTGTTTCACTTAGTGTACTACTGTGTGCTGTGCATAGCGTTCACCTAAAGCTCACCTGAATACAGTTAGTCTCTATACTGTGAAGGGCAGCAATTGTGATTGTGCTATCTGCAGACAGTCAGTGTTTCACTTAGTGTACTACTGTGTGCTTTGCATAGCATTCACCTAAAGCTCACCTGAATGCAGTTAGTCTCTATACTGTGAAGGGGAGGCAGGTGATTGTGCTAGCCTCAGACAGTCAGTGTTTCACTTAGTGTACTATTGTGTGCTTTGCATAGCGTTCACCTAAAGCTCAGAAGAATAAAGTTAGTCTATATACTGTGACAGGCAGGCAGGTGATTGTTCTAGCTGCAGACAGTCAGTGTTTCACTTAGTGTACTACTGTGTGCTTTGCATAGCGTTCACCTAAAGCTCACCTTAATACAGTTAGTCTCTATACTTTGACAGGCAGGCAGGTGATTGTGCTAGCTGCAGACAGTCAGTGTTTCACTCAGTGGACTATGTGCCTTGCATAGCATTCACCTAAAGCTCACCTGAATACAGTTAGTCTCTATACTGTGAAGGGCGGGCATGTGATTGTGCTAGCTGCAGACAGTCAGTGTTTCACTTAGTGTACTACTGTGTGCTTTGCATAGCGTTCACCTAAAGCTCACCTGAATACAGTTAGTCTCTATACTGTGAAGGGCAGGCAGGTGATTGTGCTAGCTGCAGACAGTCAGTGTTTCACTTAGTGTACTACTGTGTGCTTTGCATAGCGTTAACCTAAAGCTCAACTGAATACGGTTAGTCTCTATACTGTGAAGGGCAGGCAGGTGATTGTGCTAGCTGCAGACAGTCAGTGTTTCACTTGGTGTACTGTGTGCTTTGCATAGCGTTCACCTAAAGCTCACCCGAATACAGTTAGTATCTATACTCTGACAGGCAGGCAGATGATTGTGCTAGTTGCAGACAGTCAGTGTTTCACTTAGTGTACTACTGTGTGCTTTGCATAGCATTCACCTAAAGCTCACCTAAATACAGTTAGTCTCTATACTGTGACAGGCAGGCAGGTGATTGTGCTAGCTGCAGACAGTCAGTGTTTCACTCAGTGCACTGTGTGCTTTGCATAGCGTTCACCTAAATCTCACTAGAATAAAGTTAGCCTCTATACTGTGACAGGCAGGCAGGTGATTGTTCTAGCTGCAGACAGTCAGTGTTTCGCTTAGTGTACTACTGTGTGCGTTGCAAAGCGTTCTCCTAAAGCTCACCTGAATACAGCGAATCTCTATACTGTGAAGGGCAGGCAGGTGATTGTGCTAGCTGCAGACAGTCAGTTTTTCACTTAGTGTACTACTGTGTGCTTTGCATAGCGTTCACCTAAAGCTCACCTGAATACAGTTAGTCTCTATACTGTGAAGGGCAGGCAGGTGATTGTGCTAGCTGCAGACAGTCAGTGTTTCACTTAGTGTACTACTGTGTGCTTTGCATTGCGTTCACCTAAAGCTCACCTGAATAAAGTTAGTCTCTATACTGTGAATGGCAGGCAGGTGATTGTGCTAGCTGCAGGCAGTCAGTGTTTCACTTAGTGTACTACTGTGTGCTTTGCATAGCTTTCACCTTAAGCTCACCTGAATACAGTTAGTCTATTTACTGTGACAGGAAGGCAGGTGATTGTGCTAGCTGCAGACAGTCAGTGTTTCACTTAGTGTACTACTGTGTGCTTTGCATATCGTTCACCTAAAGCTCACCTGAATACAGTTAGTCTCAATACTGTGAAGGGCACGCAGGTGATTGTGCTAGCTGCAGACCGTCAGTGTTTCACTTAGTGTACTACTGTGTGCTTTGTATAGCGTTCACCTTAAGCTCACCTGAATACAGTTAGTCTCTATACTGTGAAGGGCAGGCAGGCGATTGTGCTAGCTGAAGACATTCAGTGTTTCACTTAGTGTACTACTGTGTGCTTTGCATAGCGTTCACCTAAAGCTCACTAGAATAATGTTAGTCTCTATACTGCGACAGGCAGGCAGGTGATTGTGCTAGCTGCAGACAGTCAGTGTTTCACTTAGTGTACTACTGTGTGCTTTGCATAGCGTTCACCTAAAGCTCACCTGAATACAGTTAGTCTCTATACTGTGAAGGGCAGGCAGGTGATTGTGCTAGCTGCAGACAGTCAGTGTTTCACTTAGTGTACTACTGTGTGCTTTCCATAGTGTTCAACTAAAGCTCACCTGAATACAGTTAGTCTCTATACTGTGAAGGGCAGGCAGGTGATTGTGCTAGCTGCAGACAGTCAGTGTTTCACTTAGTGTACTACTGTGTGCTAAGCATAGCGTTCACCTAAAGCTCACAAGAATAAAGTTAGTCTCTATACTGTGACAGGCAGGCAGGTGATTGTTCTAGCTGCAGACAGTCAGTGTTTCACTTAGTGTACTACTGTGTGCTTTGCATAGCGTTCACCTTAAGCTCACCTGAATACAGTTAGTCTCTATACTGTTAAGGGCAGGCAGGCGATTGTGCTAGCTGCAGACAGTCAGTGTTTCACTTAGTGTACTACTGTGTGCTTTGCATAGCGTTCACCTAAAGCTCACCTGAATACAGTTAGTCTCTATACTGTGAAGGGCAGGCAGACGATTGTGCTAGCTGCAGACAGTCAGTGTTTCACTGAGTGTACTACTGTGTGCTTTGCATTGCGTTCACCTAAAGCTCACCTGAATACAGTTAGTCTCTATACTGTGAATGGCAGGCAGGTGATTGTGCTAGCTGCAGGCAGTCAGTGTTTCACTTAGTGTACTACTGTGTGCTTTGCATAGCGTTCACCTTAAGCTCACCTGAATACAGTTAGTCTATTTACTGTGACAGGCAGGCAGGTGATTGTGCTAGCTGCAGACAGTCAGTGTTTCACTTAGTGTACTACTGTGTGCTTTGAATAGCATTCACCTAAAGCTCACCTGAATACAGTTAGTCTCAATACTGTGGCTGGCACGCAGGTTATTGTGCTAGCTGCAGACAGTCAGTGTTTCACTTAGTGTACTACTGTGTGCTTTGTATAGCGTTCACCTTAAGCCCTCCTGAATACAGTTAGTCTCTATACTGTGAAGGGCAGGCAGGTGATTGTGCTAGCTGCAGACAGTCAGTGTTTCACTTAGTGTACTACTGTGTGCTTTGCATAGCGTTCACCTAAAGCTCACCTGAATACAGTTAGTCTCTATACTGTGACAGGCAGGTGATTGTGCTAGCTGCAAACAGTCAGTGTTTCACTCAGTGTACTGTGTGCTTTGCATAGCGTTCACCTAAAGCTCACCTGAATACAGTTAGTCTCTATACTGTGACAGGCAGGCAGGTGATTGTGCTAGCTGCAGACAGTGTTTCACTTAGTGTACTACTGTGTGCTTTGCATAGCGTTCACCTAAAGCTCACCTGAATACAGTTAGTCTCTATACTGTGAAGGGCAGCAATTGTGATTGTGCTAGCTGCAGACAGTCAGTGTTTCACTTAGTGTACTACTGTGTGCTTTGCATAGCGTTCACCTAAAGCTCACCCTTATACAGTTAGTCTCTATACTTTGACAGGCAGGCAGGTGATTGTGCTAGCCTCAGACAGTCAGTGTTTCACTTAGTGTACTATTGTGTGCTTTACATAGCGTTCACCTAAAGCTCAGAAGAATAAAGTTAGTCTCTATACTGTGACAGGCAGGCAGGTGATTGTTCTAGCTGCAGACAGTCAGTGTTTCACTTAGTGTACTACTGTGTGCTTTGCATAGCGTTCACCTAAAGCTCACCTTAATTCAGTTAGTCTCTATACTTTGAGAGGCAGGCAGGTGATTGTGCTAGCTGCAGACAGTCAGTGTTTCACTCAGTGGACTATGTGCCTTGCATAGCATTCACCTAAAGCTGACCTGAATACAGTTAGTCTCTATACTGTGAAGGGTGGGCATGTGATTGTGCTAGCTGCAGACAGTCAGTGTTTCACTTAGTGTACTACTGTGTGCTTTGCATAGCGTTCACCTAAAGCTCACCTGAATACAGTTAGTCTCTATACTGTGAAGGGAAGGCAGGTGATTGTGCTAGCTGCAGACAGTCAGTGTTTCACTTAGTGTACTACTGTGTGCTTTGCATAGCGTTAACCTAAAGCTCAACTGAATACGGTTAGTCTCTATACTGTGAAGGGCAGGCAGGTGATTGTGCTAGCTGCAGACAGTCAGTGTTTCGCTTAGTGTACTACTGTGTGCTTTGCAAAGCGTTCTCCTAAAGCTCACCTGAATACAGTGAATCTCTATACTGTGAAGGGCAGGCAGGTGATTGTGCTAGCTGCAGACAGTCAGTGTTTCACTTAGTGTACTACTGTGTGCTTTGCATAGCGCTCACCTAAAGCTCACCTGAATACAGTTAGTCTCTATACTGTGAAGGGCAGGCAGGTGATTGTGCTAGCTGCAGACAGTCAGTGTTTCACTTGGTGAACTACTGTGTGCTTTGCATAGCGTTCACCTAAAGCTCACCATTATACAGTTAGTCTCTATACTTTGACAGGCAGGCAGGTGATTGTGCTAGCTGCAGACAGTCAGTGTTTCACTTAGTGTACTACTGTGTGCTTTGCATAGCGTTCACCTAAAGCTCACCTGAATACAGTTAGTCTCTATACTGTGACAGGCAGGTGATTGTGCTAGCTGCAGACAGTCAGTGTTTCACTCAGTGTACTGTGTGCTTTGCATAGCGTTCACCTAAAGCTCACCTGAATACAGTTAGTCTCTATACTGTGACAGGCAGGCAGGTGATTGTGCTAGCTGCAGACAGTGTTTCACTTAGTGTACTACTGTGTGCTTTGCATAGCGTTCACCTAAAGCTCACCTGAATACAGTTAGTCCCTATACTGTGAAGGGCAGCAATTGTGATTGTGCTATCTGCAGACAGTCAGTGTTTCACTTAGTGTACTACTGTGTGCTTTGCATAGCATTCACCTAAAGCTCACCTGAATGCAGTTAGTCTCTATACTGTGAAGGGCAGGCAGGTGATTGTGCTAGCCTCAGACAGTCAGTGTTTCACTTAGTGTACTATTGTGTGCTTTGCATAGCGTTCACCTAAAGCTCAGAAGAATAAAGTTAGTCTATATACTGTGACAGGCAGGCAGGTGATTGTTCTAGCTGCAGACAGTCAGTGTTTCACTTAGTGTACTACTGTGTGCTTTGCATAGCGTTCACCTAAAGCTCACCTTAATACAGTTAGTCTCTATACTTTGACAGGCAGGCAGGTGATTGTGCTAGCTGCAGACAGTCAGTGTTTCACTCAGTGGACTATGTGCCTTGCATAGCATTCACCTAAAGCTCACCTGAATACAGTTAGTCTCTATACTGTGAAGGGCGGGCATGTGATTGTGCTAGCTGCAGACAGTCAGTGTTTCACTTAGTGTACTACTGTGTGCTTTGCATAGCGTTAACCTAAAGCTCAACTGAATACGGTTAGTCTCTATACTGTGAAGGGCAGGCAGGTGATTGTGCTAGCTGCAGACAGTCAGTGTTTCACTTGGTGTACTGTGTGCTTTGCATAGCGTTCACCTAAAGCTCACCCGAATACAGTTAGTATCTATACTCTGACAGGCAGGCAGATGATTGTGCTAGTTGCAGACAGTCAGTGTTTCACTTAGTGTACTACTGTGTGCTTTGCATAGCATTCACCTAAAGCTCACCTAAATACAGTTAGTCTCTATACTGTGACAGGCAGGCAGGTGATTGTGCTAGCTGCAGACAGTCAGTGTTTCACTCAGTGCACTGTGTGCTTTGCATAGCGTTCACCTAAATCTCACTAGAATAAAGTTAGCCTCTATACTGTGACAGGCAGGCAGGTGATTGTTCTAGCTGCAGACAGTCAGTGTTTCGCTTAGTGTACTACTGTGTGCGTTGCAAAGCGTTCTCCTAAAGCTCACCTGAATACAGCAAATCTCTATACTGTGAAGGGCAGGCAGGTGATTGTGCTAGCTGCAGACAGTCAGTTTTTCACTTAGTGTACTACTGTGTGCTTTGCATAGCGCTCACCTAAAGCTCACCTGAATACAGTTATCTCTATACTGTGAAGGGCAGGCAGGTGATTGTGCTAGCTGCAGACAGTCAGTGTTTCACTTAGTGTACTACTGTGTGCTTTGCATTGCGTTCACCTAAAGCTCACCTGAATAAAGTTAGTCTCTATTCTGTGAATGGCAGGCAGGTGATTGTGCTAGCTGCAGGCAGTCAGTGTTTCACTTAGTGTACTACTGTGTGCTTTGCATAGCTTTCACCTTAAGCTCACCTGAATACAGTTAGTCTATTTACTGTGACAGGAAGGCAGGTGATTGTGCTAGCTGCAGACAGTCAGTGTTTCACTTAGTGTACTACTGTGTGCTTTGCATATCGTTCACCTAAAGCTCACCTGAATACAGTTAGTCTCAATACTGTGAAGGGCACGCAGGTGATTGTGCTAGCTGCAGACCGTCAGTGTTTCACTTAGTGTACTACTGTGTGCTTTGTATAGCGTTCACCTTAAGCTCACCTGAATACAGTTAGTCTCTATACTGTGAAGGGCAGGCAGGCGATTGTGCTAGCTGAAGACATTCCGTGTTTCACTTAGTGTACTACTGTGTGCTTTGCATAGCGTTCACCTAAAGCTCACTAGAATAATGTTAGTCTCTATACTGCGACAGGCAGGCAGGTGATTGTGCTAGCTGCAGACAGTCAGTGTTTCACTTAGTGTACTACTGTGTGCTTTGCATAGCGTTCACCTAAAGCTCACCTGAATACAGTTAGTCTCTATACTGTGAAGGGCAGGCAGGTGATTGTGCTAGCTGCAGACAGTCAGTGTTTCACTTAGTGTACTACTGTGTGCTTTCCATAGTGTTCAACTAAAGCTCACCTGAATACAGTTAGTCTCTATACTGTGAAGGGCAGGCAGGTGATTGTGCTAGCTGCAGACAGTCAGTGTTTCACTTAGTGTACTACTGTGTGCTAAGCATAGCGTTCACCTAAAGCTCACAAGAATAAAGTTAGTCTCTATACTGTGACAGGCAGGCAGGTGATTGTTCTAGCTGCAGACAGTCAGTGTTTCACTTAGTGTACTACTGTGTGCTTTGCATAGCGTTCACCTTAAGCTCACCTGAATACAGTTAGTCTCTATACTGTTAAGGGCAGGCAGGCGATTGTGCTAGCTGCAGACAGTCAGTGTTTCACTTAGTGTACTACTGTGTGCTTTGCATAGCGTTCACCTAAAGCTCACCTGAATACAGTTAGTCTCTATACTGTGAAGGGCAGGCAGACGATTGTGCTAGCTGCAGACAGTCAGTGTTTCACTGAGTGTACTACTGTGTGCTTTGCATTGCGTTCACCTAAAGCTCACCTGAATACAGTTAGTCTCTATACTGTGAATGGCAGGCAGGTGATTGTGCTAGCTGCAGGCAGTCAGTGTTTCACTTAGTGTACTACTGTGTGCTTTGAATAGCATTCACCTAAAGCTCACCTGAATACAGTTAGTCTCAATACTGTGGCTGGCACGCAGGTTATTGTGCTAGCTGCAGACAGTCAGTGTTTCACTTAGTGTACTACTGTGTGCTTTGTATAGCGTTCACCTTAAGCCCTCCTGAATACAGTTAGTCTCTATACTGTGAAGGGCAGGCAGGTGATTGTGCTAGCTGCAGACAGTCAGTGTTTCACTTAGTGTACTACTGTGTGCTTTGCATAGCGTTCACCTAAAGCTCACCTGAATACAGTTAGTCTCTATACTGTGACAGGCAGGTGATTGTGCTAGCTGCAGACAGTCAGTGTTTCACTCAGTGTACTGTGTGCTTTGCATAGCGTTCACCTAAAGCTCACCTGAATACAGTTAGTCTCTATACTGTGACAGGCAGGCAGGTGATTGTGCTAGCTGCAGACAGTGTTTCACTTAGTGTACTACTGTGTGCTTTGCATAGCGTTCACCTAAAGCTCACCTGAATACAGTTAGTCTCTATACTGTGAAGGGCAGCAATTGTGATTGTGCTAGCTGCAGACAGTCAGTGTTTCACTTAGTGTACTACTGTGTGCTTTGCATAGCGTTAACCTAAAGCTCACCTTAATACGGTTAGTCTCTATACTGCGAAGGGCAGGCAGGTGATTGTGCTAGCTGCAGACAGTCAGTGTTTCACTTGGTGTACTGTGTGCTTTGCATAGCGTTCACCTAAAGCTCACCCGAATACAGTTAGTATCTATACTCTGACAGGCAGGCAGATGATTGTGCTAGTTGCAGACAGTCAGTGTTTCACTTAGTGTACTACTGTGTGCTTTGCATAGCATTCACCTAAAGCTCACCTAAATACAGTTAGTCTCTATATTGTGACAGGCAGGCAGGTGATTGTGCTAGCTGCAGACAGTCAGTGTTTCACTCAGTGCACTGTGTGCTTTGCATAGCGTTCACCTAAATCTCACTAGAATAAAGTTAGCCTCTATACTGTGACAGGCAGGCAGGTGATTGTTCTAGCTGCAGACAGTCAGTGTTTCGCTTAGTGTACTACTGTGTGCTTTGCAAAGCGTTCTCCTAAAGCTCACCTGAATACAGTGAATCTCTATGCTGTGAAGAGCAGGCAGGTGATTGTGCTAGCTGCAGACAGTCAGTGTTTCACTTAGTGTACTACTGTGTGCTTTGCATAGCTCTCACCTAAAGCTCACCTGAATACAGTTAGTCTCTATACTGTGAAGGACAGGCAGGTGATTGTGCTAGCTGCAGTCAGTGAGTGTTTCACTTGGTGTACTACTGTGTGCTTTGCATAACGTTCACCTAAAGCTCACCCTTATACAGTTAGTCTCTATACTTTGACAGGCAGGCAGGTGATTGTGCTAGCTGCAGACAGTCAGTGTTTCACTTAGTGTACTACTGTGTGCTTTGCATAGCGTTCACCTAAAGCTCACCTGAATACAGGTAGTCTCTATACTGTGACAGGCAGGTGATTGTGCTAGCTGCAGACAGTCAGTGTTTCACTCAGTGTACTGTGTGCTTTGCATAGCGTTCACCTAAAGCTCACCTGAATACAGTTAGTCTCTATACTGTGACAGGCAGGCAGGTGATTGTGCTAGCTGCAGACAGTGTTTCACTTAGTGTACTACTGTGTGCTTTGCATAGCGTTCACCTAAAGCTCACCTGAATATAGTTAGTCTCTATACTGTGAAGGGCAGCAATTGTGATTGTGCTAGCTGCAGGCAGTCAGTGTTTCACTTAGTGTACTACTGTGTGCTTTGCATAGCTTTCACCTTAAGCTCACCTGAATACAGTTAGTCTATTTACTGTGACAGGAAGGCAGGTGATTGTGCTAGCTGCAGACAGTCAGTGTTTCACTTAGTGTACTACTGTGTGCTTTGCATATCGTTCACCTAAAGCTCACCTGAATACAGTTAGTCTCAATACTGTGAAGGGCACGCAGGTGATTGTGCTAGCTGCAGACCGTCAGTGTTTCACTTAGTGTACTACTGTGTGCTTTGTATAGCGTTCACCTTAAGCTCACCTGAATACAGTTAGTCTCTATACTGTGAAGGGCAGGCAGGCGATTGTGCTAGCTGAAGACATTCAGTGTTTCACTTAGTGTACTACTGTGTGCTTTGCATAGCGTTCACCTAAAGCTCACTAGAATAATGTTAGTCTCTATACTGCGACAGGCAGGCAGGTGATTGTGCTAGCTGCAGACAGTCAGTGTTTCACTTAGTGTACTACTGTGTGCTTTGCATAGCGTTCACCTAAAGCTCACCTGAATACAGTTAGTCTCTATACTGTGAAGGGCAGGCAGGTGATTGTGCTAGCTGCAGACAGTCAGTGTTTCACTTAGTGTACTACTGTGTGCTTTCCATAGTGTTCAACTAAAGCTCACCTGAATACAGTTAGTCTCTATACTGTGAAGGGCAGGCAGGTGATTGTGCTAGCTGCAGACAGTCAGTGTTTCACTTAGTGTACTACTGTGTGCTAAGCATAGCGTTCACCTAAAGCTCACAAGAATAAAGTTAGTCTCTATACTGTGACAGGCAGGCAGGTGATTGTTCTAGCTGCAGACAGTCAGTGTTTCACTTAGTGTACTACTGTGTGCTTTGCATAGCGTTCACCTTAAGCTCACCTGAATACAGTTAGTCTCTATACTGTTAAGGGCAGGCAGGCGATTGTGCTAGCTGCAGACAGTCAGTGTTTCACTTAGTGTACTACTGTGTGCTTTGCATAGCGTTCACCTAAAGCTCACCTGAATACAGTTAGTCTCTATACTGTGAAGGGCAGGCAGACGATTGTGCTAGCTGCAGACAGTCAGTGTTTCACTGAGTGTACTACTGTGTGCTTTGCATTGCGTTCACCTAAAGCTCACCTGAATACAGTTAGTCTCTATACTGTGAATGGCAGGCAGGTGATTGTGCTAGCTGCAGGCAGTCAGTGTTTCACTTAGTGTACTACTGTGTGCTTTGAATAGCATTCACCTAAAGCTCACCTGAATACAGTTAGTCTCAATACTGTGGCTGGCACGCAGGTTATTGTGCTAGCTGCAGACAGTCAGTGTTTCACTTAGTGTACTACTGTGTGCTTTGTATAGCGTTCACCTTAAGCCCTCCTGAATACAGTTAGTCTCTATACTGTGAAGGGCAGGCAGGTGATTGTGCTAGCTGCAGACAGTCAGTGTTTCACTTAGTGTACTACTGTGTGCTTTGCATAGCGTTCACCTAAAGCTCACCTGAATACAGTTAGTCTCTATACTGTGACAGGCAGGTGATTGTGCTAGCTGCAGACAGTCAGTGTTTCACTCAGTGTACTGTGTGCTTTGCATAGCGTTCACCTAAAGCTCACCTGAATACAGTTAGTCTCTATACTGTGACAGGCAGGCAGGTGATTGTGCTAGCTGCAGACAGTGTTTCACTTAGTGTACTACTGTGTGCTTTGCATAGCGTTCACCTAAAGCTCACCTGAATACAGTTAGTCTCTATACTGTGAAGGGCAGCAATTGTGATTGTGCTAGCTGCAGACAGTCAGTGTTTCACTTAGTGTACTACTGTGTGCTTTGCATAGCGTTAACCTAAAGCTCACCTTAATACGGTTAGTCTCTATACTGCGAAGGGCAGGCAGGTGATTGTGCTAGCTGCAGACAGTCAGTGTTTCACTTGGTGTACTGTGTGCTTTGCATAGCGTTCACCTAAAGCTCACCCGAATACAGTTAGTATCTATACTCTGACAGGCAGGCAGATGATTGTGCTAGTTGCAGACAGTCAGTGTTTCACTTAGTGTACTACTGTGTGCTTTGCATAGCATTCACCTAAAGCTCACCTAAATACAGTTAGTCTCTATATTGTGACAGGCAGGCAGGTGATTGTGCTAGCTGCAGACAGTCAGTGTTTCACTCAGTGCACTGTGTGCTTTGCATAGCGTTCACCTAAATCTCACTAGAATAAAGTTAGCCTCTATACTGTGACAGGCAGGCAGGTGATTGTTCTAGCTGCAGACAGTCAGTGTTTCGCTTAGTGTACTACTGTGTGCTTTGCAAAGCGTTCTCCTAAAGCTCACCTGAATACAGTGAATCTCTATACTGTGAAGAGCAGGCAGGTGATTGTGCTAGCTGCAGACAGTCAGTGTTTCACTTAGTGTACTACTGTGTGCTTTGCATAGCTCTCACCTAAAGCTCACCTGAATACAGTTAGTCTCTATACTGTGAAGGACAGGCAGGTGATTGTGCTAGCTGCAGTCAGTGAGTGTTTCACTTGGTGTACTACTGTGTGCTTTGCATAACGTTCACCTAAAGCTCACCCTTATACAGTTAGTCTCTATACTTTGACAGGCAGGCAGGTGATTGTGCTAGCTGCAGACAGTCAGTGTTTCACTTAGTGTACTACTGTGTGCTTTGCATAGCGTTCACCTAAAGCTCACCTGAATACAGGTAGTCTCTATACTGTGACAGGCAGGTGATTGTGCTAGCTGCAGACAGTCAGTGTTTCACTCAGTGTACTGTGTGCTTTGCATAGCGTTCACCTAAAGCTCACCTGAATACAGTTAGTCTCTATACTGTGACAGGCAGGCAGGTGATTGTGCTAGCTGCAGACAGTGTTTCACTTAGTGTACTACTGTGTGCTTTGCATAGCGTTCACCTAAAGCTCACCTGAATATAGTTAGTCTCTATACTGTGAAGGGCAGCAATTGTGATTGTGCTAGCTGCAGACAGTCAGTGTTTCACTTAGTGTGCTACTGTGTGCTTTGCATAGCATTCACCTAAAGCTCACCTGAATGCAGTTAGTCTCTATGCTGTGAAGGGCAGGCAGGTGATTGTGCTAGCCTCAGACAGTCAGTGTTTCACTTAGTGTACTATTGTGTGCTTTGCATAGCGTTCACCTAAAGCTCACAAGAATAAAGTTAGTCTCTATACTGTGACAGGCAGGCAGGTGATTGTTCTAGCTGCAGACAGTCAGTGTTTCACTTAGTGTACTACTGTGTGCTTTGCATAGCGTTCACCTAAAGCTCACCTTATTACAGTTAGTCTCTATACTTTGACAGGCAGGCAGGTGATTGTGCTAACTGCAGACAGTCAGTGTTTCACTCAGTGGACTATGTGCCTTGCATAGCATTCACCTAAAGCTCGCCTGAATACAGTTAGTCTCTATACTGTGAAGGGCGGGCTTGTGATTGTGCTAGCTGCAGACAGTCAGTGTTTCACTTAGTGTACTACTGTGTGCTTTGCATAGCGTTCACCTAAAGCTCACCTGAATACAGTTAGTCTCTATACTGTGAAGGGCAGGCAGGTGATTGTGCTAGCTGCAGACAGTCAGTGTTTCACTTAGTGTACTACTGTGTGCTTTGCATAGCGTTCACCTTAAGCTCACCTGAATACAGTTAGTCTCTATACTGTTAAGGGCAGGCAGGCGATTGTGCTAGCTGCAGACAGTCAGTGTTTCACTTAGTGTACTACTGTGTGCTTTGCATAGCGTTCACCTAAAGCTCAACCAAATACAGTTAGTCTCTATACTGTGAAGGGCAGGCAGACGATTGTGCTAGCTGCAGACAGTCAGTGTTTCACTTAGTGTACTACTGTGTGCTTTGCATTGCGTTCACCTAAAGCTCACCTGAATACAGTTAGTCTCTATACTGTGAATGGCAGGCAGGTGATTGTGCTAGCTGCAGGCAGTCAGTGTTTCACTTAGTGTACTACTGTGTGCTTTGCATAGCGTTCACCTTAAGCTCATCTGAATACAGTTAGTCTATTTACTGTGACAGGCAGGCAGGTGATTGTGCTAGCTGCAGACAGTCAGTGTTTCACTTAGTGTACTACTGTGTGCTTTGCATAGCGTTCACCTAAAGCTCACCTGAATACAGTTAGTCTCAATACTGTGAAGGGCACGCAGGTGATTGTGCTAGCTGCAGACAGTCAGTGTTTCACTTAGTGTACTACTGTGTGCTTTGTATAGCGTTCACTAGTGATGAGCCGAACACCCCCGGGTTCGGTTCGCACCAGAACCCGCGAACGGACCGAAAGTTCGTACGAACATTAGAACCCTATTAAATACAATGGATGCGAACGTTCGAATTCTAAAGTGCTAATTATAACGACTATTATGCATGTTATTGTCCTAAAAAGGGTTTGGGAACCCGGGTTCTGCACCAGGGGACATGTATCAATGCAAAAAGAAGTTTTAAAAACGGTCGTTTTTCGGGAGCAGTCATTTTAATGATGCATAAAGTGAAAAAAAAAGGCAAATATTCCTTTAAATATCGTACCTGGGGGGTGTCTAAAGTATGCCTGTGAAGTGCCACGTGTTTCCCGTGTTTAGAACTGTCCCTGCACAAAATGACACTTCTAAAGGAAAAAAAAGCCATTTAAAACTGCTTGCGGCTTTAATGTAATGTCTGGTCCCGGTAATATGGATGAAAATCTTTAAGAAAAATGGCATAGCTACCCCATCACCCCCCCCCCTACCCCAGCCCATTACCAGCCCCTTTGGGTCTTGTATGGATATTAAGGGGAACCCCGCACATAAAATAAAAAAGGCCCTATATACTCTGAACAGCCGTATACAGGCGGTGCATACAAGACAGGGACTGTAGGTTTGTTCTTATGTAGAATCTGTTTGTAATTTTGAACAGGTACATTGTTTAAGTGTAGCTCCAGCCCAAAAATCTATTTTTAAACTTTTTGGAAAACATAGGTAAGGGTTATCACCCCTGTAACATTTGTTTTGCTGTCTGTGCCCCTGTTCAGAACATTTCACCTCACTTTCCGTCCCAATGACAACTGTTTTTGAAATGTGGTGTTTTTCTTGAAACAAGGATTGGTGATAAAGCATCAGTACAGAGGAGACACCTTTCTCCCATATTAATTCTTACAGGAGAGAATTTTTCTTCCTAGGGGTAGATTTCCTCTCACTTCCTGTTGTCTTCTTGCGTTTGCAAGTAGGAGTCGTTTGTAAGTTGGATGTTTGAAAGTAGGGACCTGCCGTATATACTCTGCAGAAATAGGCCCCTTAGTTGTTGGTGTTGGCACAACACTGTAAGCACTCACAGTTACTCTTGGTTGGTGCTGGAACGCCCTGCTGTCAACTATTATATCAGGAATTGTAATTACATATAATTGTTGAACAGTGGTAGTAAAAATTGGGCCTTTGATGGTGGTGCTGGTGCAACAACACTGTAAGCCCTGACAGTTACTCTTGGTGGGTGTAGCAATGCGCCCTGCTGTGAATTATTAGATCAAGAATTGTAATTGCATGCCCCTGTTGAACAGGGGCTGAAAAATTGGGCCTTTCGTGGTGGTGGTGGTGGTGTTGCCACAACACTGTAAGCCCTCAGAGTTACTCTTGGTGGGTGCAGGAATGGGCCCTGCTGTGAATTATTAGATCAAGAATTGTAATTACATGCCCCTTTTGAACAGGGGCTGAAAAATTGGGCCTTTCGTGGTGGTGGTGGTGGTGGCGTTGCCACAACACTGTAAGCCCTCAGAGTTACTCTTGGTGGGTGCAGCAATGGGCCCTGCTGTGAATTATTAGATCAAGAATTGTAATTACATGCCCCTGTTGAACAGGGGCTGAAAAATTGGGCCTTAGGCACTGGTGGCACAACACTACAACCCCTCACAGATACTGTACTTGGAGCACAGCAATGAGCCCTGTTGCAAAGTATTGCTTCAAAAATTGTAATGACACGCCCCTGTTAAACAGGGGCTGAAAAATTGGGCCTTAGGCACTGGTGGCACAACACTCCAACCCCTCACAGATACTGTACTTGGAGCACAGCAATGAGCCCTGTTGCAAAGTATTGCTTCAAAAATTGTAATGACACGCCCCTGTTAAACAGGGGCTGAAAAATTGGGCCTTAGGCACTGGTGGCACAACACTCCAACCCCTCACAGATACTGTACTTGGAGCACAGCAATGAGCCCTGTTGCAAAGTATTGCTTCAAAAATTGTAATTACACGCCCCTGTTAAACAGGGGCTGAAAAATTGGGCCTTAGCCACTGGTGGCGGCACCCATAAACAAAAATGATCTTCCAAGCTATCATCATCAATCGTATCATTGAGGACTCGGAGGAGGAGGATAGCCAGTCAACATAACAGCACAGGCACTCAGCATCAGCATCAGTCTTGAAGGGATGTGACATGTTAAAATCAATTAGTCTGTTATATCAGCATCAGGTGTGTGGTAGCTGGTGGTGATCCAAGACTGGTTCATCTTGATGAAAGTTAGTCGATCAACCGAGTCGGTGGACAGGCGCACCCTGTGATCCGTGACAAATCCTCCAGCAGCACTGAATGTGCGTTCCGAAAGAACGCTGGATGCAGGACAGGCCAGTAGCTCAATTGCATACTGTGCAAGCTCTGGCCAGTGATCCATCCTCAAGACCCAGTAAGCCAGAGGATTTTCGGTGGGGAAGGTGTCCAAGTCTGACCTTGCCCCTAGATATTCCTGCACCATGTTTATCAGACGCTGGCGATGGTTGCTGGAACCGATCATACTTTGGGGCTGCGGACTAAAGAATTGTCTGAACGCATCGGTCAGACGGCCACCTTCCCCACCGCTCCTTCTTTGACTGGCCGAAGCCTCAGCAACTCGTTGTCCAGGACCAGGAGTTTGTAACCTTCCAGTCTCTGGGAACGCGTTGCACAGACCTTTCTGCAAGGCCTCCCGGAGTTGTCTCATCCTCTGCTCCCTCTGCGACGGTAACATAAGGTCCGCAACCTTACCCTTGTACCGTGGATCAAGGAGAGTGGCCAGCCAGTAATGGTCCCTCTCCTTGATCCGAAGAATACGAGGATCCTTCCGCAGACTTTGCAGGATCAGGGAGGCCATGCAGCGTAGGTTTGCTGAGGCATTCGGTCCGGAGTCCTCTGGGTCACTAAGGACGACATGATCCGCAGCCACCTCCTCCCAGCCATGTACAAGTCCACTGGTTTCTTGGGACTGTAAATCATCCCTAAAAGACTGCTGCTGATGATGCTGAGTGCCAGCCTCCACCTCCATGCTGACACAATCCTCCTCCTCCTCCTCCTCTTCCTGTGCGATGGGTGGGACAGAAGGAACACTGTCTGGGTAAAGGGGGCCTTGAGAGGCAAGGAAGTCCTCCTCTTCCTGCCTCTGTTCTGCCTCAAGTGCCCTGTCCATTATTCCACGCAGCGTGTGCTCCAACAGGTGGACAAGAGGTACAGTGTCACTGATGCATGCACTGTCACTGCTCACCATCCTCGTGGCCTCCTCAAATGGTGCCAGGACAGTGCATGCATCCCTGATCATGCCCCACTGGCGTGGAGAAAAAAAAACAAGCTCCCCTGACCCTGTCCTGGTGCCGTAGTCGCACAGGTACTCATTGATGGCCCTCTGCTGCGTGTGCAGCCGCTGCAGCATGGCCAACGTTGAGTTCCACCTGGTGGGCATGTCACATATAAGGCGGTTCTTGGGCAGGTTCAACTCCTTTTGCAGCTCAGCCAGGCGAGCACTGGCATTATAAGATCTGCGGAAATGCACACAGACTTTCCTGGCCTGCCTCAGGACATCCTGTAAGCCCGGGTACCTGCCCAAGAACCGCTGCACCACCAGGTTAAGGACGTGAGCCACACAGAGCACATGGGTCAGTTGTCCCTGTCGGAGGGCGGAGAGGAGGTTGGTGCCATTGTCGCAAACCACCATTCCTGGCTTAAGCTGGCGTGGCGTCAACCACCTCTCGGCCTGGCCCTGCAGAGCAGACAGGACCTCTGCCCCAGTGTGGCTTCTGTCCCCCAAACACACCAGCGCAAGCACGGCATGGCATCTTTTTGCCTGCGTACTTGCGTAGCCCCTTGAACGGCTACGGAGCACCGCTGGTTCAGAGGACAAAGCACAGGAAGAGGCCATGGAGGAAGAAGAAGAGGAGGGGGTGGAGGAGAGAGGTGTGTCACAACCAGTAGTAGCATTTTGGAGGCGTGGCGGTGGAACAACCTCCAACACTACTGCACCTTGTCCTGCATCCTTCCCAGCTGCCAAAAGAGTGACCCAATGGGCCGTGAAAGAAAGGTAACGTCCCTGTCCATGCCTGCTGGACCATGAGTCAGCGGTAATATGCACCTTACCGCTGACCGCCCTGTCCAGCGAGGCCAAGACATTGCCTTCCACATGCCGGTAGAGAGCCGGAATAGCCTTCCGTGAGAAAAAGTGGCGTTTGGGAACCTGCCACTGAGGAACCGCACATTGCACAAACTCACGAAAGGGGGCCAAGTCTACCAACTGAAAAGGCAGCAGTTGAAGCGCTAGCAATTTAGCCAAGCTAGCATTCAACCGCTGGGCATGTGGATGGCTGGGAGTGAACTTCTTTCGACGGTCCAGCAGCTGGGGCAGGGAAATTTGCCTGCTAGAATCGGACGTCGGTGTACTGCTAGCAGAGTGGCCGCAAGTACTTGGCTGTGACACACCTAATTCTACACCTTCATTCCTCTCAGTGCATGTTTCAGAGAGGACTGAAGTTATAGTGGGGTTGGAGATCCCAGCTGATGCGGTGCAAGGAGAGGTCCGCTTTGTTCTTTGGTGTGGGTCTTTGAGGTAGGCTTGCCAACGAGCTGCATGGCAGGTCAACATATGTCTGGTCAGGCATGTGGTACCCAAGCGGCTGATGTTTTGGCCACGCGATATACGCTTGAGACATATGTTGCAAACAGCAGCTGTGCGATCTGATGCACTAGCCTCAAAAAAGGCCCACACCAAAGAACTTTTTGAATGACGGGCAGAGGCAGCGCCCTGCACAGGCGGAGCTCTGCGGTGTGATTCCGTCGGTGTACTGCCCTTACGCTGGCCACCAAAGGGCATCCTGCCTCGTTGGAGATGTGCCTCCTCCTCATCCTCCTCCTCCTCCTCTCTCCTATTAGGCACCCATGTGGAGTCAGTGACCTCATCATCCCCTCCCTCCTCATCACTGGAGCCAATCTGGCAGTATGCTGCAGCTGCTGGAACATGACTGCCAGATTGGTGTCCTTCTTGAGCATCCCCTCTGTCTGCTCTCACGCTACTGCCTTCCTGTAGCTGGGTTTCTTCATCAGACCCTTCGAAACGCTGGGCATCCTCCTGGAGCATGTACCCAACACTGTGTTCAAACAGTTCGGGGGACTCCTCAGGAGGAGGACATGGTGGGTCTAGGGAAGGAGTGACTGATGATGAGTCTGACATTGATACCAGGGAAGAGGACGCTTTGGCAGCTGCTTTGCCAGTACCCTGAGCCTGGGTGAGAGAGGATGAGGAGGAGGAGGAGGGCTTGGTCATCTACTCTACCAAGTCTTCGGCATGATGTGGCTCAACATGTCCAGCTGCCGAAAAGAAGGACAAGCGTGTCCCATGGCCATGTGCTGATGACAATGCACCGCGTCCACGACCAGCACTGTTGCCCCCAGACACAGAGCCTGCTTGCCCTCTTTTATTGCCTCCTGACTGTCTGCCTCTCCTTGTTTGCCTTCCAGACATTCTAATAGATGGCCTGCAGGGAGATGGGAAAAAAGCAATAAGGGCTACCTTCAGGTGTCCTTCTCTGTCCCTTTACTTAAGGATTTCTAAATATGGTTGAGGATGATTGCTTTCGCACAGAATAGCACAACGACAATTTCCCTGACTGTCCAAAAAACAAGGATTTCAAAGATGGTTGATGAGGAATGCTTTAGCACAGTATAGCACAAGGAGAATTTCCCTCACTGTCCTTCCCTGTCCCTACAAACAAGGATTAGCACAGTAAAACACATTGACACTCTCCCTACCTATAGTTTTCTGTCCCTATAAAAAATGTTTTTTTAAAGATGGTTGATGATCAATGCTTTAGCACAGTATAGCACAAGGAGAATTTCCCTCACTGTCCTTCCCTGTCCCTAGAAACAAGGATTAGCACAGTAAAACACACTGACACTCTCCCTACCTATAGTTTTCTGTCCCTAGAAAAAATGTTTTTTTAAAGATGGTTGATGATCAATGCTTTAGCACAGTATAGCACAAGGAGAATTTCCCTCACTGTCCTTCCCTGTCCCTAGAAACAAGGATTAGCACAGTGAAACACACTGACACTCTCCCTACCTATAGTTTTCTGTCCCTAGAAAAAATGTTTTTTTAAAGATGGTTGATGATCAATGCTTTAGCACAGTATAGCACAAGGAGAATTTCCCTCACTGTCCTTCCCTGTCCCTAGAAACAAGGATTAGCACAGTGAAACACACTGACACTCTCCCTACCTATAGTTTTCTGTCCCTAGAAAAAATGTTTTTTTAAAGATGGTTGATGATCAATGCTTTAGCACAGTATAGCACAAGGAGAATTCCCCTCACTGTCCTTCCCTGTCCCTAGAAACAAGGATTAGCACAGTGAAAGAAACTGACACTCTCCCTACCTATAGTTTTCTGTCCCTAGAAAAAATGTTTTTTTAAAGATGGTTGATGATCAATGCTTTAGCACAGTATAGCACAAGGAGAATTTCCCTCACTGTCCTTCCCTGTCCCTAGAAACAAGGATTAGCACAGTGAAAGAAACTGACACTCTCCCTACCTATAGTTTTCTGTCCCTAGAAAAAATGTTTCTTTAAAGATGGTTGATGATCAATGCTTTAGCACAGTATAGCACAAGGAGAATTTCCCTCACTGTCCTTCCCTGTCCCTAGAAACAAGGATTAGCACAGTGAAAGAAACTGACACTCTCCCTACCTATAGTTTTCTGTCCCTAGAAAAAATGTTTTTTTAAAGATGGTTGATGATCAATGCTTTAGCACAGTATAGCACAAGGAGAATTTCCCTCACTGTCCTTCCCTGTCCCTAGAAACAAGGATTAGCACAGTGAAAGAAACTGACACTCTCCCTACCTATAGTTTTCTGTCCCTAGAAAAAATGTTTTTTTAAAGATGGTTGATGATCAATGCTTTAGCACAGTATAGCACAAGGAGAATTTCCCTCACTGTCCTTCCCTGTCCCTAGAAACAAGGATTAGCACAGTGAAACACACTGACACTCTCCCTACCTATAGTTTTCTGTCCCTAGAAAAAATGTTTTTTTAAAGATGGTTGATGATCAATGCTTTAGCACAGTATAGCACAAGGAGAATTTCCCTCACTGTCCTTCCCTGTCCCTAGAAACAAGGATTAGCACAGTAAAACACACTGACACTCTCCCTACCTATAGTTTTCTGTCCCTAGAAAAAATGTTTTTTTTAAAAATGGTTGATGATCAATGCTTTAGCACAGTATAGCCCAAGGAGAATTTCCCTCAATGTCCTTCCCTGTCCCTAGAAACAAGGATTAGCACAGTGAAAGAAACTGACACTCTCCCTACCTATAGTTTTCTGTCCCTAGAATTTTTTTTTTTAAAGATGGTTGATGATCAATGCTTTAGCACAGTATAGCACAAGGAGAATTTCCCTCACTGTCCTTCCCTTTCCCTAGAAACAAGGATTAGCACAGTGAAAGAAACTGACACTCTCCCTACCTATAGTTTTCTGTCCCTAGAAAAAATGTTTTTTTAAAGATGGTTGATGATCAATGCTTTAGCACAGTATAGCACAAGGAGAATTTCCCTCACTGTCCTTCCCTGTCCCTAGAAACAAGGATTAGCACAGTGAAAGAAACTGACACTCTCCCTACCTATAGTTTTCTGTCCCTAGAAAAAATGTTTTTTTAAAGATGGTTGATGATCAATGCTTTAGCACAGTATAGCACAAGGAGAATTTCCCTCACTGTCCTTCCCTGTCCCTAGAAACAAGGATTAGCACAGTGAAAGAAACTGACACTCTCCCTACCTATAGTTTTCTGTCCCTAGAAAAAATGTTTTTTTAAAGATGGTTGATGATCAATGCTTTAGCACAGTATAGCACAAGGAGAATTTCCTTTACTGTCCTTCCCTGTCCCTAGAAACAAGGATTAGCACAGTGAAAGAAACTGACACTCTCCCTACCTATAGTTTTCTGTCCCTAGAAAAAATGTTTTTTTAAAGATGGTTGATGATCAATGCTTTAGCACAGTATAGCACAAGGAGAATTTCCCTCACTGTCCTTCCCTGTCCCTAGAAACAAGGATTAGCACAGTGAAAGAAACTGACACTCTCCCTACCTATAGTTTTCTGTCCCTAGAAAAAATGTTTTTTTAAAGATGGTTGATGATCAATGCTTTAGCACAGTATAGCACAAGGAGAATTTCCCTCACTGTCCTTCCCTGTCCCTAGAAACAAGGATTAGCACAGTGAAAGAAACTGACACTCTCCCTACCTATAGTTTTCTGTCCCTAGAAAAAATGTTTTTTTAAAGATGGTTGATGATCAATGCTTTAGCACAGTATAGCACAAGGAGAATTTCCCTCACTGTCCTTCCCTGTCCCTAGAAACAAGGATTAGCACAGTGAAAAAACTGACACTCTCCCTACCTATAGTTTTCTGTCCCTAGAAATTTTTTTTTTTTAAAGATGGTTGATGATCAATGCTTTAGCACAGTATAGCACAAGGAGAATTTCCCCTCACTGTCCTTCCCTGTCCCTAGAAACAAGGATTAGCACAGTGAAACACACTGACACTCTCCCTACCTATAGTTTTCTGTCCCTAGAAAAAAATGTTTTTTTAACCACTTCAATACAGGGCTTTTATACACCCTTCCTTACCAGACCAATTTGTAGCTTTCAGCGCTCTCACACTTTGAATGACAATTACTCAGTCATGCTACACTGTACCCAAACCAAATTTTTATCATTTTTTTCTCACAAACAGAGCTTTCTTTTGGTGGTATTTAATCACCGCTAGGTTTTTTATTTTTTGCAATATAAGCGAAAAAAGTTAGATTTTTAAAAAAAAAACACTTTTTTTTTGTTTTTATTGTAAAATTTTGCAAATAAGTAATTTTTCTTCATAAAATTGGGCCAACATGTATACTGCTACATATCTTTAGTAAAAATAACCAAAAAAGTGTATATTATTTGGTCTCTGTGAAAGGTATAGAGTCTACAAGCTATGGTGCAAATCATTGAAAAATTATCACATCTGATCACACCTGATGTACTGAAGGCCTATTTCATTTCTTGAGACCCTAACAAGCCAGGAAAGTACAAATACCCCCCAAATTACCCCTTTTTGGAAAGCAGACATTCCAATGTATTTAGTAAGAGTCATTGTGAGTTTTTTGAAGTTGTACTTTTTCCCACAATTCTTGGGAAATTTTTTAAATTTTTTTAAATTTTTATTTTTTTGCACAAAATTGTCATAATAACAAGTTATTTCTCTCACACAGCATATGCATACTTGCAATGACACCCCAAAATACATTCTGCTACTCCTCCTGAGTATGGCGATACCAAATGTGTGAGACTTTTACACAGCCTGTCCAAATACAGAGGCCCAACATTGAAATAGCACCTTCAGGCATTCTAGGAGCATAAATTGCACATCTCATTTCTCAACCACCTATTACAGTTTTGAAGACCCTGGAGCACCAGGACAATGGAAATGCCCATAAAATGACCCCATTTTGGAAAGCTAACACCCCAACGTATAATCTATGAGGCGTAATGAGTCTTTTGAACGGTTAATTTTTTTCCAGAAGTTTTTGGAATATGTGGGAAAAAATGAAAACGCATTTTTTTTATACAAAGTTGTCCATTTATAAGATATTACCAACACATAGCATGTACATAGCAAAAATTACACCCCAAAATACATTCTGCTACTCCTCCTGAGTATGGCGATACCAAATGTGTGAGACTTTTACACAGCCTGGCCAAATACAGAGGCCCAACATTGAAATAGCCCCTTTAGGCATTCTAGGAGCATAAATTACACATCTCATTTCTCAACCACCTATTACAGTTTTGAAGGCCCTGGAGCACCAGGACAATAGAAACGCCCATAAAATGACCCCATTTTGGAAAGCTAACACCCCAACGTATAATCTATGAGGCATAATGAGTCTTTTGAACGGTTCATTTTTTTCCAGAAGTTTTTGGAATATGTGGGAAAAAATGAAAACGCATTTTTTTTATACAAAGTTGTCCATTTATAAGATATTACCAACACATAGCATGTACATAGCAAAAATTACACCCCAAAATACATTCTTCTACTCCTCCTGAGTATGGCGATACCAAATGTGTGAGACTTTTACACAGCCTGGCCAAATACAGAGGCCCAACATTGACGTAGCACCTTCAGGCATTCTAGGAGCATAAATTACACATCTCATTTCTCAACCACCTATTACAGTTTTGAAGGCCCTGGAGCACCAGGACAATAGAAACGCCCATAAAATGACCCCATTTTGGAAAGCTAACACCCCAACGTATAATCTATGAGGCATAATGAGTCTTTTGAACGGTTCATTTTTTTCCAGAAGTTTTTGGAATATGTGGGAAAAAAATGAAACCGCATTTTTTTATACAAAGTTGTCCATTTATAAGATATTACCAACACATAGCATGTACATAGCAAGAATGACACCCCAAAATACATTCTGCTACTCCTCCTGAGTATGGCGATACCAAATGTGTGAGACTTTTACACAGCCTGGCCAAATACAGAGGCCCAACATTGAAATAGCACCTTCAGGCATTCTAGGAGCATAAATTACACATCTCATTTCTCAACCACCTATTACAGTTTTGAAGACCCTGGAGCACCAGGACAATGGAAACTCCCATAAAATGACCCCATTTTGGAAAGCTAACACCCCAACGTATAATCTATGAGGCATAATGAGTCTTTTGAACGGTTCATTTTTTTCCAGAAGTTTTTGGAATATGTGGGAAAAAAATGAAAACGCATTTTTTTTATACAAAGTTGTCCATTTATAAGATATTACCAACACATAGCATGTACATAGCAAAAATTACACCCCAAAATACATTCTGCTACTCCTCCTGAGTATGGCGATACCAAATGTGTGAGACTTTTACACAGCCTGGCCAAATACAGAGGCCCAACATTGAAATAGCCCCTTTAGGCATTCTAGGAGCATAAATTACACATCTCATTTCTCAACCACCTATTACAGTTTTGAAGGCCCTGGAGCACCAGGACAATGGAAACGCCCATAAAATGACCCCATTTTGGAAAGCTAACACCCCAACGTATAATCTATGAGGCATAATGAGTCTTTTGAACGGTTCATTTTTTTCCAGAAGTTTTTGGAATATGTGGGAAAAAAATGAAAACGCATTTTTTTTATACAAAGTTGTCCATTTATAAGATATTACCAACACATAGCATGTACATAGCAAAAATTACACCCCAAAATACATTCTGCTACTCCTCCTGAGTATGGCGATACCAAATGTGTGAGACTTTTACACAGCCTGGCCAAATACAGAGGCCCAACATTGAAATAGCCCCTTTAGGCATTCTAGGAGCATAAATTACACATCTCATTTCTCAACCACCTATTACAGTTTTGAAGGCCCTGGAGCACCAGGACAATGGAAACGCCCATAAAATGACCCCATTTTGGAAAGCTAACACCCCAACGTATAATCTATGAGGCATAATGAGTCTTTTGAACGGTTCATTTTTTTCCAGAAGTTTTTGGAATATGTGGGAAAAAAATGAAACCGCATTTTTTTTATACAAAGTTGTCCATTTATAAGATATTACCAACACATAGCATGTACATAGCAAGAATGACACCCCAAAATACATTCTGCTACTCCTCCTGAGTATGGCGATACCAAATGTGTGAGACTTTTACACAGCCTGGCCAAATACAGAGGCCCAACATTGAAATAGCACCTTCAGGCATTCTAGGAGCATAAATTACACATCTCATTTCTCAACCACCTATTACAGTTTTGAAGACCCTGGAGCACCAGGACAATGGAAACTCCCATAAAATGACCCCATTTTGGAAAGCTAACACCCCAACGTATAATCTATGAGGCATAATGAGTCTTTTGAACGGTTCATTTTTTTCCAGAAGTTTTTGGAATATGTGGGAAAAAAATGAAAACGCATTTTTTTTATACAAAGTTGTCCATTTATAAGATATTACCAACACATAGCATGTACATAGCAAAAGTGACACCCCAAAATACATTCTGCTACTCCTCCTGAGTATGGCGATACCAAATGTGTGAGACTTTTACACAGCCTGGCCAAATACAGAGGCCTAACATCTAAGTAGCACCGTCATGTGTTCTAGGAGCATAAATTACACACATAAATTCCTGACAACCTATCACATTGTTGAAGGCCCTTCATATTTCTATAACATAGCATGTACTGTACATACCAATTATAAACCAAAATACATTCTTCTGAGAAAAAGGGTAAAGAAAAGATTACCTGCGGTTTTAGTAGTGCAGTGGTCCAAAGAGGAGAGCATCGGTCCAGGCAGCAGGCAGGAACGTGGACAGCGACAGCAAAACAGGCAGCAGGCAGGAATAGTCAGTACAGGTAGAGATGATGTCAGCACAGCCAAAGCATTGGTCCAGATAGCAGGCAGAGATGTGGTCAGCAGTAGCAAAAGGAACAAAGGATCGTCCATGCAGCAGGCAGGAATACTGTCCATAGTTAGTACATGCAGCAGGCAGAGGTATGGTCAGCACAGCCAGAGTATTTGTCCAGGGAGCAGGCAGGACCATCAAGCTTAGGGCAACGGTCAGGAAAGAATGGGGACAGGGGTAGAGGCTTCTCCCACCCAAATCGCTTTGAAGCCTCCGGACAACCAGACCCTGTTCTGGGAACACAGAAAACCAAAAACTGTTTTTCTGAACTCAGAACACTATTCTGGAGCCCCTCACATATGTGAGACCCCTGTGTAGCAGGGTGAAAGATCAGTCCAAGGGGGCAGGCAAAAACATGGTCAACAGGCCGAGGTCAGTGCAGGTAAAAGGCAGAAATAAACGGTAGGCAGAGGCATAATCCATACAGTCCAGGGTCAGTTCACGTGAAAGGCAGAAACATGGCGGATAAACAATGCAGACGGTAGGCAGAGACATAGTCGAGAAACAGGCCAGGGTCAGTTCACATGGAAGACAATGATATGGTTGGTTGAGGCAGGGAAATATTCAGGACATATTGAAAACGGGGAAATGGCAGTATTAGAAATATGGGCTAATAGTTTTCGAGAGTGTGATATCGCTTGAAGCATTTTCCGATGCAAAGGCCAGGTTGGGAGGGACAGTCGGGACAATGGAAGCTGGTGTCTTTCCTAATTCCTCTTCTGGTGCACACCCGACATTTTTTTTGCCGTCGTCTTCCGGATCGTGATGGTGGAATATGGTCTGAAAAATGGCGCTCATGTAGTCTGCTGACACAATCTGAGTGAATGCTTTCTGGGGGGAATGTTTGTTGGTAGGTCAGGGCAGTGACAATGTCTTCAATAAATCTCATGAAGGTGGTGGGTCTATGTGTGGATTTTTGGTAGACTATGAAAGAATTTAACAGGGCCAAATGAAAAAAGTAAATTGCGATTTTTTTATACCAGAAGAGGGATTTTCGGGTTGAAAGATAGGGCTGCAACATTTGATCATTTAAATCCACACCCCCCATGAATTTATTGTACTCATTGATGCAGGAAGGCTTGCGAACGGTACTGCGTCTTCTGTGAAGTTCCACCGAGGTGTCATCGTGGATGGTGGACATGATGTACACATCTTTCCTATCCCTCCACTTCACAGCCAACACTTCCTCGTTCCTCAAGCTTGCCGATTCCCCCTTTTGAATGGTTGTGGTGACAAGACGCTGTGGGAAGCCCTTTCTGTTTATTCTTGTTGTACCACACGCCAGAGTTTTTTTTAGGTAGAGGTGGCGGAGAAGGGGCAGGCTGGTATAATAGTTGTCCATATAAATATGATACCCCTTTTGGAGGAGTGGAAATACCAACTCCCAAACAATTTTTCCACTTATTCCCATGTACGATGGACACTCAGGGGGCTCGAGCTGGGAATCTTTGCCTTCGTACATGCGGAATGAGTGCACATAGCCAGTGGCGCTTTCACAGAGCTTGTTGAGCTTCAAGCCGTACCTCGCCCGCTTACTGGGGATATATTGCTTGATTCCCAGCCGGCCTGTGAAATGCACCAGGGATTCGTCCACAGAAATGTTTTGGTCAGGGACATAAAGTTCGGCAAACTTCTTGGAAAAAAAATTAATTAGGGGGCGAATTTTATATAATTTGTCAAAGTTTGGGTGATCTCGGGGGGGGCACTGTGAGTTGTCACTGAAATGCAGGAACCGCATTATAAGTTCGTATCGGGACCTGGACATGGCCGATGTAAAAATTGGCATATGGTGGATGGGTTTCTTCGACCAATACCTATTCATTTCATTTTTTTTTGTAAGCCCCGTGTTAAACGTTAGGCCTAAAAACAATCTAAGCTCCACCACTGTTAGGGGTCTCCATTCAAAAGGGCGGGCATAGCTGGAGCTGGGGTTGTTTTCAATGAATTGTTGAGCAAAAAGATTAGTTTGCTCCACAATGCCTTGAACCAATTCATCAGGGAAAAATAAATTAAAAAAATCAAGTTTGGAAAAACCCTCAGTGTTGACCTGCACACCTGGCTGTGCTGTAAAAGGGGGGATCGTGGCTGACCCTGAGGTAGAAGGCAGCCACAATGGGTTTGCCAAGCCATCTGGAAGCTGGGTTCGGGTCCTACTTCTTTGGCGTGTACTTGCACTGGGCCTTTCCTCCTGGGGTCTAGCAGCGCTTGCACTGGGCCTTTCCTCCTGGGGTCTAGCAGCGCTTGCACTGGACCTCGCCTCCTGGGGTCTACCGCCGTTGGCACTGCTGGTCGCTGCCTGGTGTTCAGACCGTCTTCTTTTTGGACGGACTGTGTCCTCCTCTAATTCGGATCCGGATGTGCTGCCTTCGGGGGGTTCATATTCCGAACCAGAATCGGAATCAGAACTGAGCGGTGAGAGCTCCCCGTTGCTCTCATCGGTCAGACTGAGTATTTGATATGCTTCTTCTGGGGTGTACACCTTTCTGGACATAGTGGGTACGCTGGTGAGGTGGCAGGTACTCTGGTGGCAGGTTCTCTGGTGAGGTGGCGGGTACTCTAATGGACAGGTACTCCTGATGGATTGGTGGTGGGTACTCTGGTGAGGTGGCGGGTACTCTGGTGAGGTGGTGGGTACTCCTGATGGACAGGTACTCATGATGGACTGGTGGCGGGTACTCCTGGTGAGGTGGCGGGTACTCCTGGTGAGGTGGCGGGTACACCTGATGGACAGGTACTCCTGATGGACAGGTACTTCTGATGGACTGGTGGCGGGTACTCTGAGGTGGCGGGTACTCAGGTGAGGTGGCGGGTACTGCTGATGGACAGGTACTCCTGATGGACTGGTGGCGGGTACTCAGGTGAGGTGGCGGGTACTCCTGATGGACAGGTGCTCCTGATGGACTGGTGGTGGGTACTCTGAGGTGGCGGGTACTGCTGATGGACAGGTACTCCTGATGGACAGGTACTCCTGATGGACTGGTGGTGGGTACTCTGAGGTGGCGGGTACTCAGGTGAGGTGGCGGGTACTCCTGATGGACAGGTACTCCTGATGGACTGGTGGCGGGTACTCTGAGGTGGCGGGTACTCAGGTGAGGTGGCGGGTACTGCTGATGGACAGGTACTCCTGATGGAAAGGTACTCCTGATGGACTGGTGGCGGGTACTCTGAGGTGGCGGGTACTCAGGTGAGGTGGCGGGTACTGCTGATAGACAGTTACTCCTGATGGACTGGTGGCGGGTACTCAGGTGAGGTGGCGGGTACTCCTGATGGACAGGTACTCCTGATGGACAGGTACTCCTGATGGACTGGTGGCGGGTACTCTGAGGTGGCGGGTACTCAGGTGAGGTGGCGGGTACTCCTGATGGACAGGTACTCCTGATGGACTGGTGGCGGGTACTCTGAGGTGGCGGGTACTCAGGTGAGGTGGCGGGTACTGCTGATGGACAGGTACTCCTGATGGACAGGTACTCCTGATGGACTGGTGGCGGGTACTCTGAGGTGGCGGGTACTCAGGTGAGGTGGCGGGTACTCCTGATGGACAGTTACTCCTGATGGACAGGTACTCCTGATGGACTGGTGGCGGGTACTCTGAGGTGGCGGGTACTCAGGTGAGGTGGCGGGTACTCCTGATGGACAGGTACTCCTGATGGACAGGTGGGTGGCTGGTGATCTGGTGGCAGGTACTAGATGACAGGTACTCTTTATTTAGGGGGGGCAATCTGGGCACAGTAGTACATATGTATATGTGTATAACATATGTGTAACTCACTGTTAGCTGATCTCCTCCTCACAGGTGTGTGAAGAGGAGAACCAGGCAACAGTGAGTTACACACAATTGTGTGTTTTGTTTACATTTAGTGACCTGCTGTGATTGGACACAGCCGGTCACGTGGTAAAGAGCCAATTTCATTGGCTCTTTACCCTGATCGAGGCTGGGCTGTATCCAAGGGAAAAACCTCAGCCCCGATCGCCGCGCTGCGCGCCCCCGGGGGGCGGGCGGGCGCCGTGCACGCCGCTGCGCAGCTCTGCATCATCAATTCCGGTAAGTTTATACCGGAATCTCCGCCGCCCGCCGCCACATTACTTGAATCGGTGTGTCCAGAGGGACACACCGGATCCCAGATCGCCGCGCTGCGCGCCCCCGGGGGCGCACGCGGGCGCCGTGCACGCCGCTGCTGCAGCTCTGCATATGGGAGCCGGTAAGCCGATCCGCTGCCCGCCGCTGCTGCTCCGCCGCCACTCATTTACCCCCATCAGGGAACTGCTGTGTCCTAAGGAACACAACGGTACCTGGGAGAGCCGGCGAAGCACTGGATGGCGGCGGGAGGGGGGGTGCCCCCTCCCGCCGCCTATAAGAACGATCAAGCGGCGGAACCGCCGCTATGATCGTTCTTATGGTGCAGAGAATCGCTGGCAGAACAAAAGGATATCTGAATGATGCCTCTAGCTGCAGGCATCATTCAGATATTCCCCTACAAAGCAGAGGACGTCATATGACGTCCACCCAGGATGGGAGATCCCATCTGTGGACGTCATATTACTATGGCTGGGTAGGGAAGTGGTTAAAGATGGTTGATGATCAATGCTTTAGCACAGTATAGCACAAGGAGAATTTCCCTCACTGTCCTTCCCTGTCCCTAGAAACAAGGATTAGCACAGTAAAACACACTGACACTCTCCCTACCTATAGTTTTCTGTCCCTAGAAAAAATGTTTTTTTAAAGATGGTTGATGATCAATGCTTTAGCACACTATAGCACAAGGAGAATTTCCCTCACTGTCCTTCCCTGTCCCTAGAAACAAGGATTAGCACAGTAAAACACACTGACACTCTCCCTACCTATAGTTTTCTGTCCCTAGAAAAAATGTTTTTTTAAAGATGGTTGATGATCAATGCTTTAGCACAGTATAGCACAAGGAGAATTTCCCTCACTGTCCTTCCCTGTCCCTAGAAACAAGGATTAGCACAGTAAAACACACTGACACTCTCCCTACCTATAGTTTTCTGTCCCTAGAAAAAATGTTTTTTTAAAGATGGTTGATGATCAATGCTTTAGCACAGTATAGCACAAGGAGAATTCCCCTCACTGTCCTTCCCTGTCCCTAGAAACAAGGATTAGCACAGTGAAAGAAACTGACACTCTCCCTACCTATAGTTTTCTGTCCCTAGAAAAAATGTTTTTTAAAGATGGTTGATGATCAATGCTTTAGCACAGTATAGCACAAGGAGAAGTTCCCTCGCTGTCCTTCCCTGTCCCTAGAAACAAGGATTAGCACAGTAAAACACACTGACACTCTCCCTACCTATAGTTTTCTGTCCCTAGAAAAAATGTTTTTTTAAAGATGGTTGATGATCAATGCTTTAGCACAGTATAGCACAAGGAGAATTTCCCTCAATGTCCTTCCCTGTCCCTAGAAACAAGGATTAGCACAGTGAAAGAAACTGACACGCTCCCTACCTATAGTTTTCTGTCCCTAGAAAAAATGTTTTTTTAAAGATGGTTGATGATCAATGCTTTAGCACAGTATAGCACAAGGAGAATTTCCCTCACTGTCCTTCCCTGTCCCTAGAAACAAGGATTAGCACAGTGAAAGAAACTGACACTCTCCCTACCTATAGTTTTCTGTCCCTAGAAAAAATGTTTTTTTAAAGATGGTTGATGATCAATGCTTTAGCACAGTATAGCACAAGGAGAATTTCCCTCACTGTCCTTCCCTGTCCCTAGAAACAAGGATTAGCACAGTGAAAGAAACTGACACTCTCCCTACCTATAGTTTTCTGTCCCTAGAAAAAATGTTTTTTTAAAGATGGTTGATGATCAATGCTTTAGCACAGTATAGCACAAGGAGAATTTCCCTCACTGTCCTTCCCTGTCCCTAGAAACAAGGATTAGCACAGTAAAACACACTGACACTCTCCCTACCTATAGTTTTCTGTCCCTAGAAAAAATGTTTTTTTAAAGATGGTTGATGATCAATGCTTTAGCACAGTATAGCACAAGGAGAATTTCCCTCACTGTCCTTCCCTGTCCCTAGAAACAAGGATTAGCACAGTGAAAGAAACTGACACTCTCCCTACCTATAGTTTTCTGTCCCTAGAAAAAATGTTTTTTTAAAGATGGTTGATGATCAATGCTTTAGCACAGTATAGCACAAGGAGAATTTTCCTCACTGTCCTTCCCTGTCCCTAGAAACAAGGATTAGCACAGTAAAACACACTGACACTCTCCCTACCTATCCTTCTCTTTCCCTAAACTAAAGGAATCCAGGTTAAGCAAGAAAAAAAAATGTCACTGTCCCTGCCTATGCTTCTCTTTCCCTGCTCCGGAACACACTACACTAGGCCTTTTATAGTGTGGGGCGTGTACTAAACACCCTCAGCAATAATTGGCCACAGGCATCCTGCCTGTGGCCAATCATTGCTCTCCTCGCTGCCGGCGCTGTGATTGGCCAAGCATGCGGGGTCACAGTGCATGCTTGGCCAATCACAGCGCCTGGATGACACTGCAATGGCGTAGTGCATTGTGGGCCGTTCGCGTCACTCGAATTAGGCACGAATGGCCCAAATCGTTCGATCTTCGTCGAACGATCGAACAGCCGATGTTCGACTCGAACACCGAGCTCATCCCTAGCGTTCACCTTAAGCTCACCTGAATACAGTTAGTCTCTATACTGTGAAGGGCAGGCAGGCGATTGTGCTAGCTGAAGACAGTCAGTGTTTCACTTAGTGTACTACTGTGTGCTTTGCATAGCGTTCACCTAAAGCTCACTAGAATAAAGTTAGTCTCTATACTGCGACAGGCAGGCAGGTGATTGTGCTAGATGCAGAAGTCAGTGTTTCACTTAGTGTACTACTGTGTGCTTTGCATAGCGTTCACCTAAAGCTCACCTGAATACAGTTAGTCTCTATACTGTGAAGGGCAGGCAGGTGATTGTGCTAGCTTACAGACAGTCAGTGTTTCACTTAGTGTACTACTGAGTGCTTTGCATAGCGTTCACCTTAAGCTCACCTGAATACAGGTAGTCTCTATACTGTGAAGGGCAGGCAGGTGATTGTGCTAGCTGCAGACAGTCAGTGTTTCACTAAGTGTACTACTGTGTGCTTTGCATAGCGTTAACCTAAAGCTCACCTGAATACAGTTAGTCTCTATACTGTGAAGGGCAGGCAGCTGATTGTGCTAGCTGCAGACAGTCAGTGTTTCACTTGGTGTACTGTGTGCTTTGCATAGCGTTCACCTAAAGTTCACCCGAATACAGTTAGTCTCTATACTCTGACAGGCAGGCAGATGATTGTGCTAGTTGTAGACAGTCAGTGTTTCACTTAGTGTACTACTGTGTGCTTTGCATAGCATTCACCTAAAGCTCACCTAAATACAGTTAGTCTCTATACTGTGACAGGCAGGCAGGTGATTGTGCTAGCTGCAGACAGTCAGTGTTTCACTCAGTGCACTGTGTGCTTTGCATAGCGTTCACCTAAATCTCACTAGAATAAAGTTAGCCTCTATACTGTGACATGCAGGCAGGTGATTGTTCTAGCTGCAGACAGTCAGTGTTTCGCTTAGTGTACTACTGTGTGCTTTGCAAAGCGTTCTCCTAAAGCTCACCTGAATACAGTGAATCTCTATACTGTGAAGGGCAGGCAGGTGATTGTGCTAGCTGCAGACAGTCAGTGTTTCACTTAGTGTACTACTGTGTGCTTTGCATAGCGCTCACCTAAAGCTCACCTGAATTCAGTTAGTCTCTATACTGTGAAGGGCAGGCAGGTGATTGTGCTAGCTGCAGGCAGTCAGTGTTTCACTTGGTGTACTACTGTTTGCTTTGCATAGCGTTCACCTAAACCTCACCCGAATACAGTTAGTCTCTATACTTTGACAGGCAGGCAGGTGATTGTGCTAGCTGCAGACAGTCAGTGTTTCACTTAGTGTACTACTGTGTACTTTGCATAGCGTTCACCTAAAGCTCACCTGAATACAGTTAGTCTCTATACTGTGACAGGCAGGTGATTGTGCTAGCTGCAGACAGTCAGTGTTTCACTCAGTGTACTGTGTGCTTTGCATAGCGCTCACCTGAATACAGTTAGTCTCTATACTGTGACAGGCAGGCAGGTGATTGTGCTAGCTGCAGACAGTGTTTCACTTAGTGTACTACTATGTGCTTTGCATAGCGTTCACCTATAGCTCACCTGAATAAAGTTAGTCTCTATACTGGGAAGGGCAGCAATTGTGATTGTGCTAGCTGCAGACAGTCAGTGTTTCACTTAGTGTACTACTGTGTGCTTTGCATAGCATTCACCTAAAGCTCACCTGAATACAGTTAGTCTCTATACTGTGAAGGGCAGGCAGGTGATTGTGCTAGCTGCAGACAGTCAGTGTTTCACTTAGTGTACTACTGTGTGCTTTGCATAGCGTTCACCTAAAGCTCACAAGAATAAAGTTAGTCTCTATACTGTGACAGCCAGGCAGGTGATTGTTCTAGCTGCAGACAGTCAGTGTTTCACTTAGTGTACTACTGTGTGCTTTGCATAGCATTCACCTAAAGCTCACCTTAATACAGTTAGTCTCTATACTTTGACAGGCAGGCAGGTGATTGTGCTAGCTGCAGACAGTCAGTGTTTCACTCAGTGTACTATGTGCCTTGCATAGCATTCACCTAAAGCTCACCTGAATACAGTTAGTCTCTATACTGTGACAGGCAGGCAGGTGATTGTGCTAGCTGCAGACAGTGTTTCACTTAGTGTACTACTGTGTGCTTTGCAAAGCGTTCACCTAAAGCTCACCTGAATACAGTTAGTCTCTATACTGTGAGGGGCAGGCAGGTGATTGTGCTAGCTGCAGACAGTCAGTGTTTCACTTAGTGTACTACTGTGTGCTTTGCATAGCGTTCACCTAAAGCTCACCTGAATACAGTTTGTCTCTATACTGTGAAGGGCAGGCATGTGATTGTGCTAGCTGCAGACAGTCAGTGTTTCACTTAGTGTACTACTGTGTGCTTTGCATAGCGTTCACCTAAAGCTCACCTGAATACAGTTAGTCTCTATACTGTGAAGGGCAGGCAGGTGATTGTGCTAGCTGCGGACAGTCAGTGTTTCACTTAGTGTACTACTGTGTGCTATGCATAGCGTTCACCTAAAGCTCACTAGAATAAAGTTAGTCTCTATACTGTGACAGGCAGGCAGATGATTGTTCTAGCTGCAGACAGTCAGTGTTTCACTTAGTGTACTACTGTGTGCTTTGCATAGCGTTCACCTAAAGCTCACCTGAATACAGTTAGTCTCTATACTGTGACAGGCAGGCAGGTGATTGTGCTAGCTGCAGTCAGTGTTTCACTTAGTGTACTACTGTGTGCTTTGCATAGCGCTCACCTAAAGCTCACCTGAATACAGTTAGTCTCTATACTGTGAAGGGCAGGCAGGTGATTGTGCTAGCTGCAGACAGTCAGTGTTTCACTTGGTGTACTACTGTGTGCTTTGCATAGCGTTCACCTAAAGCTCACCCTTATACAGTTAGTCTCTATACTTTGACAGGCAGGCAGGTGATTGTGCTAGCTGCAGACAGTCAGTGTTTCACTTAGTGTACTACTGTGTGCTTTGCATAGCGTTCACCTAAAGCTCACCTGAATACAGTTAGTCTCTATACTGTGTGAGGGGGTTAGCTCGGCAGCGGGTGTGTGTGACCCCCGGGATGGGCTCCCCACACAAAACAGGCCCAGCAAACGGAGGTTGTGGTTTTCAAAATCAAAAAGGTGCGGTTTATTTTCTATTTACAGTGACAAAACACAGCAAAGCAAAAGAAACATAAACAAAATAAATCCTGGTCAAGTTGACCTCTGACTAAACATACAGGTTTCCTAACTAACAACTGGGATCAGCCTAGGGCTGTCCTAGTCCCTAAGTCCCTGGTTTTAAATGTCCAAGCAAATAGCCACACAGGCTTTGTCTCACCGCACAGGGGTTCACTCTCCCTAGACAGTCCACACAGGTCTGGTTCCAGGCATGAGCTAACATCTAATGAAGCTGGGAGTTCTTATAGAGGCCTAAATGAGCTGACAAGCTTCAGCTGGTCTCATCAACTCCCTGTCTGCACGACGCCCAGCCCTCTCCCTAGAGGTATGAGTCATCCATGAGCCCACTAGCCTTATACAACTCTCCACCTAGTTGTATAAGTCGGCGTAAAGCCTGAATCTGGGCGAAATATATCTACCCCCTGGATGCAACCAGGTGACTTTACCTTCCTGCTGTCACATACCCCCCCTCTTGTTTTAACCTCGGGGTTGGAACACCAGCAATCAGGCATTCATGTACTCGAGACAAAGCATCCACATTCCCCATTTGAATGCCAGGGCGATGCTTTACTGTGAAGTTGAATTCCTGGAGGGCCAGGAACCACCTATTCACTCTTCTATTTGTTTCCTTGTTTTGAGCCATCCACTTTAACGGAGCGTGATCCGTAACCATGTCAAAGTGCCTACCTAGCAGGTAGTACCGAAGGGAATCTAGAGCCCACTTCACCGCTAAACACTCCTTTTCAACGGTGGCGTAATTTACCTCATGGGACTTCAACTTCCTGCTGAGGTAAATGACTGGGTGCTCTTCCCCGTTCCAGACCTGGGACAATACTGCTCCTAACCCCACATCTGACGCATCACTTTGTACGACAAAGTCTTTAGAGAAGTCGGGTGAGTACAACACTGGCTGGCTACATAAGGCTTGTTTCAAGAATTGGAATGCTGCCTCAGCCTCGGGGGTCCATTTAATCATGACCGACCCTTTCCCCTTCGTCAGGTTGGTTAGGGGCACAGCCTTAGAAGCAAAGTGGGGAATGAATCGCCGATAATACCCAGCGATTCCCAGAAAGGCTCGTACCTGCTTCTTGCTGTTGGGACGTGGCCAACTCTGGATGGCCTCGACTTTGTTGAGTTGGGGTTTTATTACTCCCCTCCCAATGGTGTACCCAAGATATTTGGCCTCCTCCTGCCCAATGGTACACTTCTTGGGGTTAGCCGTAAACCCCGCTTCCCAAACAGAGTCCAGGACTGCTTGCACTTTTGGCAGATGTGAGGCCCAATCTGTGCTATGGACAATTACGTCATCCAGGTAAGCCGCAGCATACTTCCGATGGGGCCTCAGCATCTGGTCCATTTTCCGCTGGAATGTGGCCGGCGCATTCTGTAACCCGAACGGCATTCTTTTATATTGGAACGCCCCGTCTGGGGTTACAAATGCGGTTTTCTCTTTGGCCGACTTGGCCAGGGGGATTTGCCAATACCCTTTTGTGAGGTCAAGAGTCGTCATGTATCGGGCTGTTCCCAGCCGGTCGATCAACTCATCTATACGTGGCATGGGGTAGGTGTCAAATTTTGTAACTTTGTTCAACTGACGAAAATCGTTACAAAATCGCCAGCTCCCATCCGGTTTAGGCACCAACACGATGGGACTAGACCAATCACTTTGGGACTCCTCTATCACCCCTAAGTTCAGCATTTTCTGTACTTCCTCCCGTATTGCCTCCCGTCGGGCCTCTGGGATCCGATAGGGTTTTAACTTCACCCTTTCACCGGGCGGGGTAATGATGTCATGCTCTACCCCAGATGTTTGTTCCGGCAGCTCAGAGAATACCTCCTTGTTGCGAAGCACAAACTCCTTAACCTCCTGTTGTTGGGGTTGTGACAAGGTGGCTGCTATTCCAACCTCAGGAATCACGCAACCAGTTTGAGCTGGTGACCAAGTGTCTGCGACTAGGGACTCTCTATCCCTCCAGGCTTTCAACAGATTAACGTGATAGATCTGTTCGGGCTTTCGCCTTCCTGGTTGTCTGACCTTGTAATTCACTTCGCTCACTTTTTCCATTATCTCGTAGGGGCCTTGCCATTTGGCAAGGAATTTACTTTCAACCGTAGGGACAAGTACCAGTATCCTATCCCCCGGGGAAAAGGTACGGGTCTTGGTTCCACGGTTGTACACTCTCTGCTGTGCTAACTGCGCTTGGGCCAAATGTTCCTTCACGATGGGCATTACCTGTGCAATTCGGTCTTGCATCAGGGCGACATGCTCAATCACACTCCTGTGGGGAGAACTCTCACTTTCCCAAGTTTCCTTGGCAATATCCAACAGCCCTCTTGGGTGTCTCCCATACAGTAACTCAAAGGGGGAGAATCCCGTAGAGGATTGGGGCACCTCCCTAATAGCAAACATCAGATAAGGAAGTAGACAGTCCCAATCCTTTCCATCTCTATCCACCACTTTCTTCAACATTTGTTTTAGGGTTTTGTTGAATCTTTCAACCAGCCCATCGGTTTGGGGGTGATACACAGATGTACGTAATTGCGTCACTTTGAATAATTTACACAGCTCCTTCATAACCCGGGACATAAAGGGTGCACCTTGGTCCGTAAGCAGTTCTTTACAAATACCCACCCGGCTAAACACAAGAGATAGCTCTTTGGCTATGGTTTTGGCCGAGGTATTTCGGAGAGGGATCGCTTCTGGATAACGGGTGGCATAGTCCATTATAACTAATATGTACTGGTGCCCCCTAGCAGACTTGATTATAGGACCTACCAAATCCATGGCGATCCTCTCAAACGGGACCTCAATGATGGGTAGAGGGACCAGCGGGCTACGGAAATGTGGCATTGGGGCCGACCTCTGACACACAGGGCAGGAGGAACAATAATTTTCTACGTCCTTCATCACCCCCGGCCAATAGAATCTCTGTAATACCCTCTCTCGGGTTTTCTCTGTCCCCAGATGACCTCCAAGAATGTGCCCATGGGCCAACTCCAACACCAACTTCCTGTAAGGTTTGGGCACCACAAGCTGCTCAACGGTTTCTTCTGCCCTTTTTGCCACCCGATACAGTAGGTCCTTCTCTACGCTGAAGTATGGGTAAGTGCAGGTATTATCTGGGTTCACTAACTCGCCATCTATTTTCACTACGTTTTCCCGTGCCTTTATTAGGGCGGGGTCTTTCAACTGTTCTGTGGCAAAGTTTTCCCTGTGAACCTCAAGATCAGAAAACTCCACAGACGGTAGGTTTTCGTCTGAGGAGGTGGGCTCCTCTCCAGTTTCTTGAGTCTCCCCTGCCAATACTGATAAGGGAAATTCCGGAGAGTCCTCACCACTCTCAGGGGAGTTTTGGCTATCACATTCCTGGTACATAGGGGCACCAGTGAGGGGCTCAGGATCATCCCACAGTTCCCAGAACTTCGGAAAATCCCTTCCCACAATGGCGTCATGCGGTAACTGAGATACTAAGCCCACTGGATGAGAGAGGGTACCTTTGGGGGTCTCGAAACACACTGTAGTCACTGGATACTCTCGGGTGTCCCCATGCACACAAATAACAGCTACCTTGCTATTCCCAGAGACCTCTGTTTTAACTAACTCAGCCTTTATCAGGGTCACAAGGCTACCTGAATCCAGCAATACCACAACATTTCTACCATTAACACACATTTTGCATAAATGTTTCTCAGTTCCTCGAATGGCAGTGCATGCGACTGTCGCACACAGCGACTGACGTCTGCCCGTCAGAAAGTCACACTGCATGGGTTCCTCCACAACCGGGCAATTGGCTGCAATATGTCCCGCTTGCCGGCAGCGGTAGCAAACGATCCTTCTTGCCGCCTCTTGAGCCGCTGATTTCCCAGGCTGTTCTCGCCAAACTTGGGGTAGAGCTCCCACCCTCTCACTCTCTTCACCCCTTGGAATCCTCTTATCCGCCCCTGGGGATGGTCTGGTCTTAGGGTGGAAAGTCCGAGTGTCTCTGGAAGAGGCCGTCAGGTTCTCTGTAGCCAAGTATTTCTCCACACGATCCACAAGACCATCGGCCGTCTCTGGGTCTCCATGGCTTACCCACTTTTGGATGGCAGTAGGAAGAGCTCTCAAAAACCGATCCATTACAACACGTTCCACAATCTTTGGTGCGGACAAAGTCTCTGGCTGTAGCCACTTTCTGCTCAGGTGAATGAGATCATACATTTGAGACCTGGGGGGTTTTCCAAGCTGGAAAGTCCAGTTATGCACACGCTGAGCCCGGACAGCCTGGGTGACACCCAGCCTTGCCAATATTTCAGCTTTTAGCATCACATAGTCTTTTGCTTGGTTAGGCTCTAGGTCATAGTAAGCTTTCTGCGATTCACCAGTTAACAGAGGAGCCACCAGTCCAGCCCACTGCTCCTCAGGCCACTTTTCTCTTTCAGCAGTCCTTTCAAATGTGGTCAAAAATACCTCTGGATCATCCTCTCCAGTCATTTTTGTCAATAAACGACTCACCCCAAAGGACGCGGTATTAGTGGGACGGCTTTCCTCACTGGTCTGCGGACGTTGCTGCATTACTGCTTCCATCTGTTGTTGTAGCCTCTGCTCTTGCTTCTGCAACAGGTCTATGAAGCGGGCCTCAGATTGCTGCTGGGCTCGTTGCTGAGCCTCCAGACTCTGTTGCAAAGTTGCGTTTGTCTGCTGCTGGGCTGCAAGGCTCTGTTGATGAGCTTGCTGCTGGGCTGCGAAGTTCTGTTGTTGAGCTGCAAGGCTCTGTTGATGAGCTGCAAGGCTCTTTTGCAAACCTGCATTTGTCTGCTGTTGATTGGCATTTGCTAGAGCCAGCTGCTTCAGTATCTCCTCCATGCTGGCTTAAAAAAAACTGCCACTGGTTCTGCACCAACTGTGAGGGGGTTAGCTCGGCAGCGGGTGTGTGTGACCCCCGGGATGGGCTCCCCACACAAAACAGGCCCAGCAAACGGAGGTTGTGGTTTTCAAAATCAAAAAGGTGCGGTTTATTTTCTATTTACAGTGACAAAACACAGCAAAGCAAAAGAAACATAAACAAAATAAATCCTGGTCAAGTTGACCTCTGACTAAACATACAGGTTTCCTAACTAACAACTGGGATCAGCCTAGGGCTGTCCTAGTCCCTAAGTCCCTGGTTTTAAATGTCCAAGCAAATAGCCACACAGGCTTTGTCTCACCGCACAGGGGTTCACTCTCCCTAGACAGTCCACACAGGTCTGGTTCCAGGCATGAGCTAACATCTAATGAAGCTGGGAGTTCTTATAGAGGCCTAAATGAGCTGACAAGCTTCAGCTGGTCTCATCAACTCCCTGTCTGCACGACGCCCAGCCCTCTCCCTAGAGGTATGAGTCATCCATGAGCCCACTAGCCTTATACAACTCTCGACCTAGTTGTATAAGTCGGCGTAAAGCCTGAATCTGGGCGAAATATATCTACCCCCCTGGATGCAACCAGGTGACTTTACCTTCCTGCTGTCACAACTGTGACAGGCAGGTGATTGTGCTAGCTGCAGACAGTCAGTGTTTCACTTAGTGTACTGTGTGCTTTGCATAGCGTTCACCTAAAGCTCACCTGAATACAGTTAGTCTCTATACTGTGACAGGCAGGCAGGTGATTGTGCTAGCTGCAGACAGTGTTTCACTTAGTGTACTACTGTGTGCTTTGCATAGCGTTCACCTAAAGCTCACCTGAATACAATTAGTCTCTATACTGTGAAGGGCAGCAATTGTGATTGTGCTAGCTGCAGACAGTCAGTGTTTCACGTAGTGTACTACTGTGTGCTTTGCATAGCGTTAACCTAAAGCTCACCTTAATACGGTTAGTCTCTATACTGTGAAGGGCAGGCAGGTGATTGTGCTAGCTGCAGACAGTCAGTGTTTCACTTGGTGTACTGTGTGCTTTGCATAGCGTTCACCTAAAGCTCACCCGAATACAGTTAGTATCTATACTCTGACAGGCAGGCAGATGATTGTGCTAGTTGCAGACAGTCAGTGTTTCACTTAGTGTACTACTGTGTGCTTTGCATAGCATTCACCTAAAGCTCACCTAAATACAGTTAGTCTCTATACTGTGACAGGCAGGCAGGTGATTGTGCTAGCTGCAGACAGTCAGTGTTTCACTCAGTGCACTGTGTGCTTTGCATAGCGTTCACCTAAATCTCACTAGAATAAAGTTAGCCTCTATACTGTGACAGGCAGGCAGGTGATTGTTCTAGCTGCAGACAGTCAGTGTTTCGCTTAGTGTACTACTGTGTGCTTTGCAAAGCGTTCTCCTAAAGCTCACCTGAATACAGTGAATCTCTATACTCTGAAGAGCAGGCAGGTGATTGTGCTAGCTGCAGACAGTCAGTGTTTCACTTAGTGTACTACTGTGTGCTTTGCATAGCGCTCACCTAAAGCTCACCTGAATACAGTTAGTCTCTATACTGTGAAGGGCAGGCAGGTGATTGTGCTAGCTGCAGTCAGTGAGTGTTTCACTTGGTGTACTACTGTGTGCTTTGCATAGCATTCACCTAAAGCTCACCCTTATACAGTTAGTCTCTATACTTTGACAGGCAGGCAGGTGATTGTGCTAGCTGCAGACAGTCAGTGTTTCACTTAGTGTACTACTGTGTGCTTTGCATAGCGTTCACCTAAAGCTCACCTGAATACAGTTAGTCTCTATACTGTGACAGGCAGGTGATTGTGCTAGCTGCAGACAGTCAGTGTTTCACTCAGTGTACTGTGTGCTTTGCATAGCGCTCACCTAAAGCTCACCTGAATACAGTTAGTCTCTATACTGTGACAGGCAGGCAGGTGATTGTGCTAGCTGCAGACAGTGTTTCACTTAGTGTACTACTGTGTGCTTTGCATAGCATTCACCTAAAGCTCACCTGAATGCAGTTAGTCTCTATACTGTGAAGGGCAGGCAGGTGATTGTGCTAGCCTCAGACAGTTAGTGTTTCACTTAGTGTACTATTGTGTGCTTTGCATAGCGTTCACCTAAAGCTCACAAGAATAAAGTTAGTCTCTATACTGTGACAGGCAGGTGATTGTTCTAGCTGCAGACAGTCAGTGTTTCACTTAGTGTACTACTGTGTGCTTTGCATAGCGTTCACCTAAAGCTCACCTTAATACAGTTAGTCTCTATACTTTGACAGGCAGGCAGGTGATTGTGCTAGCTGCAGACAGTCAGTGTTTCACTCAGTGGACTATGTGCCTTGCATAGCATTCACCTAAAGCTCACCTGAATACAGTTAGTCTCTATACTGTGAAGGGCAGGCTTGTGATTGTGCTAGCTGCAGACAGTCAGTGTTTCACTTAGTGTACTACTGTGTGCTTTGCATAGCATTCACCTAAAGCTCACCTAAATACAGTTAGTCTCTATACTGTGACAGGCAGGCAGGTGATTGTGCTAGCTGCAGACAGTCAGTGTTTCACTCAGTGCACTGTGTGCTTTGCATAGCGTTCACCTAAATCTCACTAGAATAAAGTTAGCCTCTATACTGTGACAGGCAGGCAGGTGATTGTTCTAGCTGCAGACAGTCAGTGTTTCGCTTAGTGTACTACTGTGTGCTTTGCAAAGCGTTCTCCTAAAGCTCACCTGAATACAGTGAATCTCTATACTCTGAAGAGCAGGCAGGTGATTGTGCTAGCTGCAGACAGTCAGTGTTTCACTTAGTGTACTACTGTGTGCTTTGCATAGCGCTCACCTAAAGCTCACCTGAATACAGTTAGTCTCTATACTGTGAAGGGCAGGCAGGTGATTGTGCTAGCTGCAGTCAGTGAGTGTTTCACTTGGTGTACTACTGTGTGCTTTGCATAGCATTCACCTAAAGCTCACCCTTATACAGTTAGTCTCTATACTTTGACAGGCAGGCAGGTGATTGTGCTAGCTGCAGACAGTCAGTGTTTCACTTAGTGTACTACTGTGTGCTTTGCATAGCGTTCACCTAAAGCTCACCTGAATACAGTTAGTCTCTATACTGTGACAGGCAGGTGATTGTGCTAGCTGCAGACAGTCAGTGTTTCACTCAGTGTACTGTGTGCTTTGCATAGCGCTCACCTAAAGCTCACCTGAATACAGTTAGTCTCTATACTGTGACAGGCAGGCAGGTGATTGTGCTAGCTGCAGACAGTGTTTCACTTAGTGTACTACTGTGTGCTTTGCATAGCATTCACCTAAAGCTCACCTGAATGCAGTTAGTCTCTATACTGTGAAGGGCAGGCAGGTGATTGTGCTAGCCTCAGACAGTTAGTGTTTCACTTAGTGTACTATTGTGTGCTTTGCATAGCGTTCACCTAAAGCTCACAAGAATAAAGTTAGTCTCTATACTGTGACAGGCAGGTGATTGTTCTAGCTGCAGACAGTCAGTGTTTCACTTAGTGTACTACTGTGTGCTTTGCATAGCGTTCACCTAAAGCTCACCTTAATACAGTTAGTCTCTATACTTTGACAGGCAGGCAGGTGATTGTGCTAGCTGCAGACAGTCAGTGTTTCACTCAGTGGACTATGTGCCTTGCATAGCATTCACCTAAAGCTCACCTGAATACAGTTAGTCTCTATACTGTGAAGGGCAGGCTTGTGATTGTGCTAGCTGCAGACAGTCAGTGTTTCACTTAGTGTACTACTGTGTGCTTTGCATAGCATTCACCTAAAGCTCACCTGAATACAGTTAGTCTCTATACTGTGAAGGGCAGGCAGGTGATTGTGCTAGCTGCAGACAGTCAGTGTTTCACTTAGTGTACTACTGTGTGCTTTGCATAGCGTTCACCTAAAGCTCACCTGAATACAGTTAGTCTCTATACTGTTAAGGGCAGGCAGGCGTTTGTGCTAGCTGCAGACAGTCAGTGTTTCACTTAGTGTACTACTGTGTGCTTTGCATAGCGTTCACCTAAAGCTCAACCAAATACAGTTAGTCTCTATACTGTGAAGGGCAGGCAGACGATTGTGCTAGCTGCAGACAGTCAGTGTTTCACTTAGTGTACTACTGTGTGCTTTGCATTGCGTTCACCTAAAGCTCACCTGAATACAGTTAGTCTCTATACTGTGAATGGCAGGCAGGTGATTGTGCCAGCTGCAGGCAGTCAGTGTTTCACTTAGTGTATTACTATGTGCTTTGCATAGCGTTCACTTTAAGCTCATCTGAATACAGTTAGTCTATTTACTGTGACAGGCAGGCAGGTGATTGTGCTAGCTGCAGACAGTCAGTGTTTCACTTAGTGTACTACTGTGTGCTTTGCATAGCGTTCACCTAAAGCTCACCTGAATACAGTTAGTCTCAATACTGTGAAGGGCACGCAGTTGATTGTGCTAGCTGCAGACAGTCAGTGTTTCACTTAGTGTACTACTGTGTGCTTTGTATAGCGTTCACCTTAAGCTCACCTGAATACAGTTAGTCTCTATACTGTGAAGGGCAGGCAGGCGATTGTGCTAGCTGAAGACAGTCAGTGTTTCACTTAGTGTACTACTGTGTGCTTTGCATAGCGTTCACCTAAAGCTCACTAGAATAAAGTTAGTCTCTATACTGCGACAGGCAGGCAGGTGATTGTGCTAGATGCAGAAGTCAGTGTTTCACTTAGTGTACTACTGTGTGCTTTGCATAGCGTTCACCTAAAGCTCACCTGAATACAGTTAGTCTCTATACTGTTAAGGGCAGGCAGGCGTTTGTGCTAGCTGCAGACAGTCAGTGTTTCACTTAGTGTACTACTGTGTGCTTTGCATAGCGTTCACCTAAAGCTCAACCAAATACAGTTAGTCTCTATACTGTGAAGGGCAGGCAGACGATTGTGCTAGCTGCAGACAGTCAGTGTTTCACTTAGTGTACTACTGTGTGCTTTGCATTGCGTTCACCTAAAGCTCACCTGAATACAGTTAGTCTCTATACTGTGAATGGCAGGCAGGTGATTGTGCTAGCTGCAGGCAGTCAGTGTTTCACTTAGTGTACTACTATGTGCTTTGCATAGCGTTCACTTTAAGCTCATCTGAATACAGTTAGTCTATTTACTGTGACAGGCAGGCAGGTGATTGTGCTAGCTGCAGACAGTCAGTGTTTCACTTAGTGTACTACTGTGTGCTTTGCATAGCGTTCACCTAAAGCTCACCTGAATACAGTTAGTCTCAATACTGTGAAGGGCACGCAGGTGATTGTGCTAGCTGCAGACAGTCAGTGTTTCACTTAGTGTACTACTGTGTGCTTTGTATAGCGTTCACCTTAAGCTCACCTGAATACAGTTAGTCTCTATACTGTGAAGGGCAGGCAGGCGATTGTGCTAGCTGAAGACAGTCAGCGTTTCACTTAGTGTACTACTGTGTGCTTTGCATAGCGTTCACCTAAAGCTCACTAGAATAAAGTTAGTCTCTATACTGCGACAGGCAGGCAGGTGATTGTGCTAGATGCAGAAGTCAGTGTTTCACTTAGTGTACTACTGTGTGCTTTGCATAGCATTCACCTAAAGCTCACCTGAATACAGTTAGTCTCTATACTGTGAAGGGCAGGCAGATGATTATGCTAGCTGCAGACAGTCAGTGTTTCACTTAGTGTACTACTGTGTGCTTTGCATAGCGTTCAACTAAAGCTCACCTGAATACAGTTAGTCTCTATACTGTGAAGGGCAGGCAGGTGATTGTGCTAGCTGCAGACAGTCAGTGTTTCACTTAGTGTACTACTGTGTGCTGTGCATAGCGTTCACCTTAAGCTCACCTGAATACAGTTAGTCTATTTACTGTGACAGGCAGGCAGGTGATTGTGCTAGCTGCAGACAGTCAGTGTTTCACTTAGTGTACTACTGTGTGCTTTGAATAGCGTTCACCTAAAGCTTACCTGAATACAGTTAGTCTCAATACTGTGAAGGGCACGCAGGTGATTGTGCTAGCTGCAGACAGTCAGTGTTTCACTTAGTGTACTACTGTGTGCTTTGCATAGCATTCACCTAAAGCTCACCTGAATACAGTTAGTCTCTATACTGTGACAGGCAGGTGATTGTGCTAGCTGCAGACAGTCAGTGTTTCACTCAGTGTACTGTGTGCTTTGCATAGCGCTCACCTGAATACAGTTAGTCTCTATACTGTGACAGGCAGGCAGGTGATTGTGCTAGCTGCAGACAGTGTTTCACTTAGTGTACTACTATGTGCTTTGCATAGCGTTCGCCTAAAGCTCACCTGAATAAAGATAGTCTCTATACTGGGAAGGGCAGCAATTGTGATTGTGCTAGCTGCAGACAGTCAGTGTTTCACTTAGTGTACTACTGTGTGCTTTGCATAGCATTCACCTAAAGCTCACCTGAATACAGTTAGTCTCTATACTGTGAAGGGCAGGCAGGTGATTGTGCTAGCTGCAGACAGTCAGTGTTTCACTTAGTGTACTACTGTGTGCTTTGCATAGCGTTCACCTAAAGCTCACAAGAATAAAGTTAGTCTCTATACTGTGACAGGCAGGCAGGTGATTGTTCTAGCTGCAGACAGTCAGTGTTTCACTTAGTGTACTACTGTGTGCTTTGCATAGCATTCACCTAAAGCTCACCTTAATACAGTTAGTCTCTATACTTTGACAGGCAGGCAGGTGATTTTGCTAGCTGCAGACAGTCAGTGTTTCACTCAGTGTACTGTGTGCCTTGCATAGCATTCACCTAAAGCTCACCTGAATACAGTTAGTCTCTATACTGTGACAGGCAGGCAGGTGATTGTGCTAGCTACAGACAGTGTTTCACTTAGTGTACTACTGTGTGCTTTGCAAAGCGTTCACCTAAAGCCCACCTGAATACAGTTAGTCTCTATACTGTGAGGGGCAGGCAGGTGATTGTGCTAGCTGCAGACAGTCAGTGTTTCACTTAGTGTACTACTTTGTGCTTTGCATAGCGTTCACCTAAAGCTCACCTTAATACAGTTAGTCTCTATACTTTGACAGGCAGGCAGGTGATTGTGCTAGCTGCAGACAGTCAGTGTTTCACTCAGTGGACTATGTGCCTTGCATAGCATTCACCTAAAGCTCACCTGAATACAGTTAGTCTCTATACTGTGAAGGGCAGGCTTGTGATTGTGCTAGCTGCAGACAGTCAGTGTTTCACTTAGTGTACTACTGTGTGCTTTGCATAGCATTCACCTAAAGCTCACCTGAATACAGTTAGTCTCTATACTGTGAAGGGCAGGCAGGTGATTGTGCTAGCTGCAGACAGTCAGTGTTTCACTTAGTGTACTACTGTGTGCTTTGCATAGCGTTCACCTAAAGCTCACCTGAATACAGTTAGTCTCTATACTGTTAAGGGCAGGCAGGCGTTTGTGCTAGCTGCAGACAGTCAGTGTTTCACTTAGTGTACTACTGTGTGCTTTGCATAGCGTTCACCTAAAGCTCAACCAAATACAGTTAGTCTCTATACTGTGAAGGGCAGGCAGACGATTGTGCTAGCTGCAGACAGTCAGTGTTTCACTTAGTGTACTACTGTGTGCTTTGCATTGCGTTCACCTAAAGCTCACCTGAATACAGTTAGTCTCTATACTGTGAATGGCAGGCAGGTGATTGTGCCAGCTGCAGGCAGTCAGTGTTTCACTTAGTGTACTACTATGTGCTTTGCATAGCGTTCACTTTAAGCTCATCTGAATACAGTTAGTCTATTTACTGTGACAGGCAGGCAGGTGATTGTGCTAGCTGCAGACAGTCAGTGTTTCACTTAGTGTACTACTGTGTGCTTTGCATAGCGTTCACCTAAAGCTCACCTGAATACAGTTAGTCTCAATACTGTGAAGGGCACGCAGTTGATTGTGCTAGCTGCAGACAGTCAGTGTTTCACTTAGTGTACTACTGTGTGCTTTGTATAGCGTTCACCTTAAGCTCACCTGAATACAGTTAGTCTCTATACTGTGAAGGGCAGGCAGGCGATTGTGCTAGCTGAAGACAGTCAGTGTTTCACTTAGTGTACTACTGTGTGCTTTGCATAGCGTTCACCTAAAGCTCACTAGAATAAAGTTAGTCTCTATACTGCGACAGGCAGGCAGGTGATTGTGCTAGATGCAGAAGTCAGTGTTTCACTTAGTGTACTACTGTGTGCTTTGCATAGCGTTCACCTAAAGCTCACCTGAATACAGTTAGTCTCTATACTGTTAAGGGCAGGCAGGCGTTTGTGCTAGCTGCAGACAGTCAGTGTTTCACTTAGTGTACTACTGTGTGCTTTGCATAGCGTTCACCTAAAGCTCAACCAAATACAGTTAGTCTCTATACTGTGAAGGGCAGGCAGACGATTGTGCTAGCTGCAGACAGTCAGTGTTTCACTTAGTGTACTACTGTGTGCTTTGCATTGCGTTCACCTAAAGCTCACCTGAATACAGTTAGTCTCTATACTGTGAATGGCAGGCAGGTGATTGTGCTAGCTGCAGGCAGTCAGTGTTTCACTTAGTGTACTACTATGTGCTTTGCATAGCGTTCACTTTAAGCTCATCTGAATACAGTTAGTCTATTTACTGTGACAGGCAGGCAGGTGATTGTGCTAGCTGCAGACAGTCAGTGTTTCACTTAGTGTACTACTGTGTGCTTTGCATAGCGTTCACCTAAAGCTCACCTGAATACAGTTAGTCTCAATACTGTGAAGGGCACGCAGGTGATTGTGCTAGCTGCAGACAGTCAGTGTTTCACTTAGTGTACTACTGTGTGCTTTGTATAGCGTTCACCTTAATCTCACCTGAATACAGTTAGTCTCTATACTGTGAAGGGCAGGCAGGCGATTGTGCTAGCTGAAGACAGTCAGTGTTTCACTTAGTGTACTACTGTGTGCTTTGCATAGCGTTCACCTAAAGCTCACTAGAATAAAGTTAGTCTCTATACTGCGACAGGCAGGCAGGTGATTGTGCTAGATGCAGAAGTCAGTGTTTCACTTAGTGTACTACTGTGTGCTTTGCATAGCATTCACCTAAAGCTCACCTGAATACAGTTAGTCTCTATACTGTGAAGGGCAGGCAGATGATTATGCTAGCTGCAGACAGTCAGTGTTTCACTTAGTGTACTACTGTGTGCTTTGCATAGCGTTCAACTAAAGCTCACCTGAATACAGTTAGTCTCTATACTGTGAAGGGCAGGCAGGTGATTGTGCTAGCTGCAGACAGTCAGTGTTTCACTTAGTGTACTACTGTGTGCTGTGCATAGCGTTCACCTTAAGCTCACCTGAATACAGTTAGTCTATTTACTGTGACAGGCAGGCAGGTGATTGTGCTAGCTGCAGACAGTCAGTGTTTCACTTAGTGTACTACTGTGTGCTTTGAATAGCGTTCACCTAAAGCTTACCTGAATACAGTTAGTCTCAATACTGTGAAGGGCACGCAGGTGATTGTGCTAGCTGCAGACAGTCAGTGTTTCACTTAGTGTACTACTGTGTGCTTTGCATAGCATTCACCTAAAGCTCACCTGAATACAGTTAGTCTCTATACTGTGACAGGCAGGTGATTGTGCTAGCTGCAGACAGTCAGTGTTTCACTCAGTGTACTGTGTGCTTTGCATAGCGCTCACCTGAATACAGTTAGTCTCTATACTGTGACAGGCAGGCAGGTGATTGTGCTAGCTGCAGACAGTGTTTCACTTAGTGTACTACTATGTGCTTTGCATAGCGTTCGCCTAAAGCTCACCTGAATAAAGTTAGTCTCTATACTGTGACAGGCAGGCAGGTGATTGTTCTAGCTGCAGACAGTCAGTGTTTCACTTAGTGTACTACTGTGTGCTTTGCATAGCATTCACCTAAAGCTCACCTTAATACAGTTAGTCTCTATACTTTGACAGGCAGGCAGGTGATTTTGCTAGCTGCAGACAGTCAGTGTTTCACTCAGTGTACTATGTGCCTTGCATAGCATTCACCTAAAGCTCACCTGAATACAGTTAGTCTCTATACTGTGACAGGCAGGCAGGTGATTGTGCTAGCTACAGACAGTGTTTCACTTAGTGTACTACTGTGTGCTTTGCAAAGCGTTCACCTAAAGCCCACCTGAATACAGTTAGTCTCTATACTGTGAGGGGCAGGCAGGTGATTGTGCTAGCTGCAGACAGTCAGTGTTTCACTTAGTGTACTACTTTGTGCTTTGCATAGCGTTCACCTAAAGCTCACCTGAATACAGTTTGTCTCTATACTGTGAAGGGCAGGCATGTGATTGTGCTAGCTGCAGACAGTCAGTGTTTCACTTAGTGTACTACTGTGTGCTTTGCATAGCGTTCACCTAAAGCTCACCTGAATACAGTTAGTCTCTATACTGTGAAGGGCAGGCAGGTGATTGTGCTAGCTGCAGACAGTCAGTGTTTCACTTAGTGTACTACTGTGTGCTTTGCATAGCGTTCACCTAAAGCTCACTAGAATAAAGTTAGTCTGTATACTGTGACAGGCAGGCAGGTGATTGTGCTAGCTGCAGACAGTCAGTGTTTCACTTAGTCTACTACTGAGTGCTTTGCATAGCGTTCACCTTAAGCTCACCTGAATACAGGTAGTCTCTATACTGTGAAGGGCAGGCAGGTGATTGTGCTAGCTGCAGACAGTCAGTGTTTCACTTAGTGTACTACTGTGTGCTTTGCATAGCGTTCACCTAAAGCTCACCTGAATACAGTTAGTCTCTATACTGTGACAGGCAGGTGATTGTGCTAGCTGCAGACAGTCAGTGTTTTACTCAGTGTACTGTGTGGTTTGCATAGCGCTCACCTGAATACAGTTAGTCTCTATACTGTGACAGGCAGGCAAGTGATTGTTCTAGCTGCAGACAGTCAGTGTTTCACTTAGTGTACTACTGTGTGCTTTGCATAGCATTCACCTAAAGCTCACCTTAATACAGTTAGTCTCTATACTGTAAAGGGCAGGCAGACGATTGTGCTAGCTGCAGACAGTCAGTGTTTCACTTAGTGTACTACTGTGTGTTTTGCATTGCGTTCACCTAAAGCTCACCTGAATACAGTTAGTCTCTATACTGTGAATGGCAGGCAGGTGATTGTGCTAGCTGCAGGCAGTCAATGTTTCACTTAGTGTACTACTGTGTGCTTTGCATAGCGTTTACCTTAAGCTCACCTGAATATAGTTAGTCTATTTACTGTGACAGGCAGGCAGGTGATTGTGCTAGCTGCAGACAGTCAGTGTTTCACTTAGTGTACTACTGTGTGCTTTGAATAGCGTTCACCTAAAGCTTACCTGAATACAGTTAGTCTCAATACTGTGAAGGGCACGCAGGTGATTGTGCTAGCTGCAGACAGTCAGTGTTTCACTTAGTGTACTACTGTGTGCTTTGTATAGCGTTCACCTTAAGCTCACCTGAATACAGTTAGTCTCTATACTGTGAAGGGCAGGCAGGTGATTGTGCTAGCTGCAGACAGTCAGTGTTTCACTTAGTGTACTACTGTGTGCTTTGCATAGCGTTCACCTAAAGCTCACTAGAATAAAGTTAGTCTGTATACTGTGACAGGCAGGCAGGTGATTGTGCTAGCTGCAGACAGTCAGTGTTTCACTTAGTGTACTACTGTGTGCTTTGCATAGCGTTCACCTAAAGCTCACCTGAATACAGTTATTCTCTATACTGTGAAGGGCAGGCAGGTGATTGTGCTAGCTGCAGACAGTCAGTGTTTCACTTAGTGTACTACTGAGTGCTTTGCATAGCGTTCACCTTAAGCTCACCTGAATACAGGTAGTCTCTATACTGTGAAGGGCAGGCAGGTGATTGTGCTAGCTGCAGACAGTCAGTGTTTCACTTAGTGTACTACTGTGTGCTTTGCATAGCGTTCACCTAAAGCTCACCTGAATACAGTTAGTCTGTATACTGTGACAGGCAGGTGATTGTGCTAGCTGCAGACAGTCAGTGTTTCACTCAGTGTACTGTGTGCTTTGCATAGCGCTCACCTGAATATAGTTAGTCTCTATACTGTGACAGGCAGGTGATTGTGCTAGCTGCAGACAGTGTTTCACTTAGTGTACTACTATGTGCTTTGCATAGCGTTCACCTAAAGCTCACCTGAATAAAGATAGTCTCTATACTGGGAAGGGCAGCAATTGTGATTGTGCTAGCTGCAGACAGTCAGTGTTTCACTTAGTGTACTACTGTGTGCTTTGCATAGCATTCACCTAAAGCTCACCTGAATGCAGTTAGTCTCTATACTGTGAAGGGCAGGCAGGTGATTGTGCTAGCTGCAGACAGTCAGTGTTTCACTTAGTGTACTACTGTGTGCTTTGCATAGCGTTCACCTAAAGCTCACAAGAATAAAGTTAGTCTCTATACTGTGACAGGCAGGCAGGTGATTGTTCTAGCTGCAGACAGTCAGTGTTTCACTTAGTGTACTACTGTGTGCTTTGCATAGCATTCACCTAAAGCTCACCTTAATACAGTTAGTCTCTATACTTTGACAGGCAGGCAGGTGATTTTGCTAGCTGCAGACAGTCAGTGTTTCACTCAGTGTACTATGTGCCTTGCATAGCATTCACCTAAAGCTCACCTGAATACAGTTAGTCTCTATACTGTGACAGGCAGGCAGGTGATTGTGCTAGCTACAGACAGTGTTTCACTTAGTGTAATACTGTGTGCTTTGCAAAGCGTTCACCTAAAGCCCACCTGAATACAGTTAGTCTCTATACTGTGAGGGGCAGGCAGGTGATTGTGCTAGCTGCAGACAGTCAGTGTTTCACTTAGTGTACTACTTTGTGCTTTGCATAGCGTTCACCTAAAGCTCACCTGAATACAGTTTGTCTCTATACTGTGAAGGGCAGGCATGTGATTGTGCTAGCTGCAGACAGTCAGTGTTTCACTTAGTGTACTACTGTGTGCTTTGCATAGCGTTCACCTAAAGCTCACCTGAATACAGTTAGTCTCTATACTGTGAAGGGCAGGCAGGTGATTGTGCTAGCTGCAGACAGTCAGTGTTTCACTTAGTGTACTACTGTGTGCTATGCATAGCGTTCACCTAAAGCTCACTAGAATAAAGTTAGTCTCTATACTGTGACAGGCAGGCAGATGATTGTTCTAGCTGCAGACAGTCAGTGTTTCACTTAGTGTACTACTGTGTGCTTTGCATAGCGTTCACCTAAAGCTCACCTGAATACAGTTAGTCTCTACACTGTGACTGGCAGGCAGGTGATTGTGCTAGCTGCAGTCAGTGTTTCACTTAGTGTACTACTGTGTGCTTTGCATAGCGCTCACCTAAAGCTCACCTGAATACAGTTAGTCTCTATACTGTGAAGGGCAGGCAGGTGATTGTGCTAGCTGCAGACAGTCAGTGTTTCACTTGGTGTACTACTGTGTGCTTTGCATAGCGTTCACCTAAAGCTCACCCTTATACAGTTAGTCTCTATACTTTGACAGGCAGGCAGGTGATTGTGCTAGCTGCAGACAGTGTTTCACTTAGTGTACTACTGTGTGCTTTGCATAGCGTTCACCTAAAGCTCACCTGAATACAGTTAGTCTCTATACTGTGACAGGCAGGTGATTGTGCTAGCTGCAGACAGTCAGTGTTTCACTCGGTGTACTGTGTGCTTTGCATAGCGTTCACCTAAAGCTCACCTGAATACAGTTAGTCTCTATACTGTGAAGGGCAGGCAGGTGATTGTGCTAGCTGCAGACAGTCAGTGTTTCACTTAGTGTACTGTGTGCTTTTCATAGTGTTCACCTAAAGCTCACCCGAATACAGTTAGTATCTATACTCTGACAGGCAGGCAGATGATTGTGCTAGTTGCAGACAGTCAGTGTTTCACTTAGTGTACTACTGTGTGCTTTGCATAGCATTCACCTAAAGCTCACCTAAATACAGTTAGTCTCTATACTGTGAAGGGCAGGCAGGTGATTGTGCTAGCTGCAGACAGTCAGTGTTTCACTCAGTGCACTGTGTGCTTTGCATAGCGTTCACCTAAATCTCACTAGAATAAAGTTAGTCTCTATACTGTGACAGGCAGGCAGATGATTGTTCTAGCTGCAGACAGTCAGTGTTTCACTTAGTGTACTACTGTGTGCTTTGCATAGCGTTCACCTAAAGCTCACCTGAATACAGTTAGTCTCTATACTGTGACAGGCAGGCAGGTGATTGTGCTAGCTGCAGTCAGTGTTTCACTTAGTGTACTACTGTGTGCTTTGCATAGCGCTCACCTAAAGCTCACCTGAATACAATTAGTCTCTATACTGTGAAGGGCAGGCAGGTGATTGTGCTAGCTGCAGACAGTCAGTGTTTCACTTGGTGTACTACTGTGTGCTTTGCATAGCGTTCACCTAAAGCTCACCCTTATACAGTTAGTCTCTATACTTTGACAGGCAGGCAGGTGATTGTGCTAGCTGCAGACAGTCAGTGTTTCACTTAGTGTACTACTGTGTGCTTTGCATAGCGTTCACCTAAAGCTCACCTGAATACAGTTAGTCTCTATACTGTGACAGGCAGGTGATTGTGCTAGCTGCAGACAGTCAGTGTTTCACTTAGTGTACTACTGTGTGCTTTGCATAGCATTCACCTAAAGCTCACCTGAATGCAGTTAGTCTCTATACTGTGAAGGGCAGGCAGGTGATTGTGCTAGCCTCAGACAGTCAGTGTTTCACTTAGTGTACTATTGTGTGCTTTGCATAGCGTTCACCTAAAGCTCACAAGAATAAAGTTAGTCTCTATACTGTGACAGGCAGGCAGGTGATTGTTCTAGCTGCAGACAGTCAGTGTTTCACTTAGTGTACTACTGTGTGCTTTGCATAGTGTTCACCTAAAGCTCACCTTAATACAGTTAGTCTCTATACTTTGACAGGCAGGCAGGTGATTGTGCTAGCTGCAAACAGTCAGTGTTTCACTCAGTGGACTATGTGCCTTGCATAGCATTCACCTAAAGCTCACCTGAATACAGTTAGTCTCTATACTGTGAAGGGCGGGCATGTGATTGTGCTAGCTGCAGACAGTCAGTGTTTCACTTAGTGTACTACTGTGTGTTTTGCATAGCGTTCACCTAAAGCTCACCTTAATACAGTTAGTCTCTATACTTTGACAGGCAGGCAGGTGATTGTGCTAGCTGCAAACAGTCAGTGTTTCACTCAGTGGACTATGTGCCTTGCATAGCATTCACCTAAAGCTCACCTGAATACAGTTAGTCTCTATACTGTGAAGGGCGGGCATGTGATTGTGCTAGCTGCAGACAGTCAGTGTTTCACTTAGTGTACTACTGTGTGCTTTGCATAGCGTTCACCTAAAGCTCACCTGAATACAGTTAGTCTCTATATTGTGAAGGGCAGGCAGGTGATTGTGCTAGCTGCAGACAGTCAGTGTTTCACTTAGTGTACTACTGTGTGCTTTGCAGAGCGTTCACCTTAAGCTCACCTGAATACAGTTAGTCTCTATACTGTTAAGGGCAGGCAGGCGATTGTGCTAGCTGCAGACAGTCAGTGTTTCACTTAGTGTACTACTGTGTGCTTTGCATAGCGTTCACCTAAAGCTCAACCGAATACAGTTAGTCTCTATACTGTGAAGGGCAGGCAGACGATTGTGCTAGCTGCAGACAGTCAGTGTTTCACTTAGTGTACTACTGTGTGCTTTGCATAACGTTCACCTTAAGCTCACCTGAATACAGTTAGTTTATTTACTGTGACAGGCAGGCAGGTGATTGTGCTAGCTGCAGACAGTCAGTGTTTCACTTAGTGTACTACTGTGTGCTTTGCATAGCGTTCACCTAAAGCTCACCTGAATACAGTTAGTCTCAATACTGTGAAGGGCACGCAGGTGATTGTGCTAGCTGCAGACAGTCAGTGTTTCACTTAGTGTACTACTGTGTGCTTTGTATAGCGTTCACCTTAAGCTCACCTGAATACAGTTAGTCTCTATACTGTGAAGGGCAGGCAGGCGATTGTGCTAGCTGAAGACAGTCAGTGTTTCACTAAGTGTACTACTGTGTGCTTTGCATAGCGTTCACCTAAAGCTCACTAGAATAAAGTTAGTCTCTATACTGCGACAGGCAGGCAGGTGATTGTGCTAGATGCAGAAGTCAGTGTTTCATTTAGTGTACTACTGTGTGCTTTGCATAGCGTTCACCTAAAGCTCACCTGAATACAGTTAGTCTCTATACTGTGAAGGGCAGGCAGGTGATTGTGCTAGCTGCAGACAGTCAGTGTTTCACTTAGTGTACTACTGTGTGCTTTGCATAGCGTTCAACTAAAGCTCACCTGAATACAGTTAGTCTCTATACTGTGAAGGGCAGGCAGGTGATTGTGCTAGCTGCAGACAGTCAGTGTTTCACTTAGTGTACTACTGTGTGCTTTGCATAGCGTTCACCTAAAGCTCACCTGAATACAGTTAGTCTCAATACTGTGAAGGGCACGCAGGTGATTGTGCTAGCTGCAGACAGTCAGTGTTTCACTTAGTGTACTACTGTGTGCTTTGTATAGCGTTCACCTTAAGCTCACCTGAATACAGTTAGTCTCTATACTGTGAAGGGCAGGCAGGCGATTGTGCTAGCTGAAGACAGTCAGTGTTTCACTAAGTGTACTACTGTGTGCTTTGCATAGCGTTCACCTAAAGCTCACTAGAATAAAGTTAGTCTCTATACTGCGACAGGCAGGCAGGTGATTGTGCTAGATGCAGAAGTCAGTGTTTCACTTAGTGTACTACTGTGTGCTTTGCATAGCGTTCACCTAAAGCTCACCTGAATACAGTTAGTCTCTATACTGTGAAGGGCAGGCAGGTGATTGTGCTAGCTGCAGACAGTCAGTGTTTCACTTAGTGTACTACTGTGTGCTTTGCATAGCGTTCAACTAAAGCTCACCTGAATACAGTTAGTCTCTATACTGTGAAGGGCAGGCAGGTGATTGTGCTAGCTGCAGACAGTCAGTGTTTCACTTAGTGTACTACTGTGTGCTTTGCATAGCGTTCACCTAAAGCTCACCTGAATACAGTTAGTCTCAATACTGTGAAGGGCACGCAGGTGATTGTGCTAGCTGCAGACAGTCAGTGTTTCACTTAGTGTACTACTGTGTGCTTTGTATAGCGTTCACCTTAAGCTCACCTGAATACAGTTAGTCTCTATACTGTGAAGGGCAGGCAGGCGATTGTGCTAGCTGAAGACAGTCAGTGTTTCACTAAGTGTACTACTGTGTGCTTTGCATAGCGTTCACCTAAAGCTCACTAGAATAAAGTTAGTCTCTATACTGCGACAGGCAGGCAGGTGATTGTGCTAGATGCAGAAGTCAGTGTTTCACTTAGTGTACTACTGTGTGCTTTGCATAGCGTTCACCTAAAGCTCACCTGAATACAGTTAGTCTCTATACTGTGAAGGGCAGGCAGGTGATTGTGCTAGCTGCAGACAGTCAGTGTTTCACTTAGTGTACTACTGTGTGCTTTGCATAGCGTTCAACTAAAGCTCACCTGAATACAGTTAGTCTCTATACTGTGAAGGGCAGGCAGGTGATTGTGCTAGCTGCAGACAGTCAGTGTTTCACTTAGTGTACTACTGAGTGCTTTGCATAGCGTTCACCTTAAGCTCACCTGAATACAGGTAGTCTCTATACTGTGAAGGGCAGGCAGGTGATTGTGCTAGCTGCAGACAGTCAGTGTTTCACTTAGTGTACTACTGTGTGCTTTGCATAGCGTTCACCTAAAGCTCACCTGAATACAGTTAGTCTCTATACTGTGACAGGCAGGTGATTGTGCTAGCTGCAGACAGTCAGTGTTTCACTCAGTGTACTGTGTGCTTTGCATAGCGCTCACCTGAATACAGTTAGTCTCTATACTGTGACAGGCAGGCAGGTGATTGTGCTAGCTGCAGACAGTGTTTCACTTAGTGTACAACTATGTGCTTTGCATAGCGTTCACCTAAAGCTCACCTGAATAAAGATAGTCTCTATACTGGGAAGGGCAGCAATTGTGATTGTGCTAGCTGCAGACAGTCAGTGTTTCACTTAGTGTACTACTTTGTGCTTTGCATAGCGTTCACCTAAAGCTCACCTGAATACAGTTTGTCTCTATACTGTGAAGGGCAGGCATGTGATTGTGCTAGCTTCAGACAGTCAGTGTTTCACTTAGTGTACTACTGTGTGCTTTGCATAGCGTTCACCTAAAGCTCACCTGAATACAGTTAGTCTCTATACTGTGAAGGGCAGGCAGGTGATTGTGCTAGCTGCAGACAGTCAGTGTTTCACTTAGTGTACTACTGTGTGCTATGCATAGCGTTCACCTAAAGCTCACTAGAATAAAGTTAGTCTCTATACTGTGACAGGCAGGCAGATGATTGTTCTAGCTGCAGACAGTCAGTGTTTCACTTAGTGTACTACTGTGTGCTTTGCATAGCGTTCACCTAAAGCTCACCTGAATACAGTTAGTCTCTACACTGTGACTGGCAGGCAGGTGATTGTGCTAGCTGCAGTCAGTGTTTCACTTAGTGTACTACTGTGTGCTTTGCATAGCGCTCACCTAAAGCTCACCTGAATACAGTTAGTCTCTATACTGTGAAGGGCAGGCAGGTGATTGTGCTAGCTGCAGACAGTCAGTGTTTCACTTGGTGTACTACTGTGTGCTTTGCATAGCGTTCACCTAAAGCTCACCCTTATACAGTTAGTCTCTATACTTTGACAGGCAGGCAGGTGATTGTGCTAGCTGCAGACAGTGTTTCACTTAGTGTACTACTGTGTGCTTTGCATAGCGTTCACCTAAAGCTCACCTGAATACAGTTAGTCTCTATACTGTGACAGGCAGGTGATTGTGCTAGCTGCAGACAGTCAGTGTTTCACTCGGTGTACTGTGTGCTTTGCATAGCGTTCACCTAAAGCTCACCTGAATACAGTTAGTCTCTATACTGTGACAGGCAGGCAGGTGATTGTGCTAGCTGCAGACAGTGTTTCACTTAGTGTACTACTGTGTGCTTTGCATAGCGTTCACCTAAAGCTCACCTGAATACAGTTAGTCTCTATACTGTGAAGGGCAGCAATTGTGATTGTGCTAGCTGCAGACAGTCAGTGTTTCACTTAGTGTACTACTGTGTGCTTTGCATAGCGTTAACCTAAAGTTCACCTTAATACGGTTAGTCTCTATACTGTGAAGGGCAGGCAGGTGATTGTGCTAGCTGCAGACAGTCAGTGTTTCACTTAGTGTACTGTGTGCTTTGCATAGTGTTCACCTAAAGCTCACCCGAATACAGTTAGTATCTATACTCTGACAGGCAGGCAGATGATTGTGCTAGTTGCAGACAGTCAGTGTTTCACTTAGTGTACTACTGTGTGCTTTGCATAGCATTCACCTAAAGCTCACCTAAATACAGTTAGTCTCTATACTGTGACAGGCAGGCAGGTGATTGTGCTAGCTGCAGACAGTCAGTGTTTCACTCAGTACACTGTGTGCTTTGCATAGCGTTCACCTAAATCTCACTAGAATAAAGTTAGTCTCTATACTGTGACAGGCAGGCAGATGATTGTTCTAGCTGCAGACAGTCAGTGTTTCACTTAGTGTACTACTGTGTGCTTTGCATAGCGTTCACCTAAAGCTCACCTGAATACAGTTAGTCTCTATACTGTGACAGGCAGGCAGGTGATTGTGCTAGCTGCAGTCAGTGTTTCACTTAGTGTACTACTGTGTGCTTTGCATAGCGCTCACCTAAAGCTCACCTGAATACAGTTAGTCTCTATACTGTGAAGGGCAGGCAGGTGATTGTGCTAGCTGCAGACAGTCAGTGTTTCACTTGGTGTACTACTGTGTGCTTTGCATAGCGTTCACCTAAAGCTCACCCTTATACAGTTAGTCTCTATACTTTGACAGGCAGGCAGGTGATTGTGCTAGCTGCAGACAGTCAGTGTTTCACTTAGTGTACTACTGTGTGCTTTGCATAGCGTTCACCTAAAGCTCACCTGAATACAGTTAGTCTCTATACTGTGACAGGCAGGTGATTGTGCTAGCTGCAGACAGTCAGTGTTTCACTTAGTGTACTACTGTGTGCTTTGCATAGCGTTCACCTAAAGCTCACCTGAATACAGTTAGTCTCTATACTGTGACAGGCAGGCAGGTGATTGTGCTAGCTGCAGACAGTGTTTCACTTAGTGTACTACTGTGTGCTTTGCATAGCGTTCACCTAAAGCTCACCTGAATACAGTTAGTCTCTATACTGTGAAGGGCAGCAATTGTGATTGTGCTAGCTGCAGACAGTCAGTGTTTCACTTAGTGTACTACTGTGTGCTTTGCATAGCATTCACCTAAAGCTCACCTGAATGCAGTTAGTCTCTATACTGTGAAGTGCAGGCAGGTGATTGTGCTAGCCTCAGACAGTCAGTGTTTCACTTAGTGTACTATTGTGTGCTTTGCATAGCGTTCACCTAAAGCTCACAAGAATAAAGTTAGTCTCTATACTGTGACAGGCAGGCAGGTGATTGTTCTAGCTGCAGACAGTCAGTGTTTCACTTAGTGTACTACTGTGTGCTTTGCATAGCGTTCACCTAAAGCTCACCTTAATACAGTTAGTCTCTATACTTTGACAGGCAGGCAGGTGATTGTGCTAGCTGCAAACAGTCAGTGTTTCACTCAGTGGACTATGTGCCTTGCAAAGCATTCACCTAAAGCTCACCTGAATACAGTTAGTCTCTATACTGTGAAGGGCGGGCATGTGATTGTGCTAGCTGCAGACAGTCAGTGTTTCACTTAGTGTACTACTGTGTGTTTTGCATAGCATTCACCTAAAGCTCACCTTAATACAGTTAGTCTCTATACTTTGACAGGCAGGCAGGTGATTGTGCTAGCTGCAAACAGTCAGTGTTTCACTCAGTGGACTATGTGCCTTGCATAGCATTCACCTAAAGCTCACCTGAATACAGTTAGTCTCTATACTGTGAAGGGCGGGCATGTGATTGTGCTAGCTGCAGACAGTCAGTGTTTCACTTAGTGTACTACTGTGTGATTTGCATAGCGTTCACCTAAAGCTCACCTGAATACAGTTAGTCTCTATACTGTGAAGGGCAGGCAGGTGATTGTGCTAGCTGCAGACAGTCAGTGTTTCACTTAGTGTACTACTGTGTGCTTTGCAGAGTGTTCACCTTAAGCTCACCTGAATACAGTTAGTCTCTATACTGTTAAGGGCAGGCAGGCGATTGTGCTAGCTGCAGACAGTCAGTGTTTCACTTAGTGTACTACTGTGTGCTTTGCATAGCGTTCACCTAAAGCTCAACCGAATACAGTTAGTCTCTATACTGTGAAGGGCAGGCAGACGATTGTGCTAGCTGCAGACAGTCAGTGTTTCACTTAGTGTACTACTGTGTGCTTTGCATAGCGTTCACCTTAAGCTCACCTGAATACAGTTAGTTTATTTACTGTGACAGGCAGGCAGGTGATTGTGCTAGCTGCAGACAGTCAGTGTTTCACTTAGTGTACTACTGTGTGCTTTGCATAGCGTTCACCTAAAGCTCACCTGAATACAGTTAGTCTCAATACTGTGAAGGGCACGCAGGTGATTGTGCTAGCTGCAGACAGTCAGTGTTTCACTTAGTGTACTACTGTGTGCTTTGTATAGCGTTCACCTTAAGCTCACCTGAATACAGTTAGTCTCTATACTGTGAAGGGCAGGCAGGCGATTGTGCTAGCTGAAGACAGTCAGTGTTTCACTAAGTGTACTACTGTGTGCTTTGCATAGCGTTCACCTAAAGCTCACTAGAATAAAGTTAGTCTCTATACTGCGACAGGCAGGCAGGTGATTGTGCTAGATGCAGAAGTCAGTGTTTCACTTAGTGTACTACTGTGTGCTTTGCATAGCGTTCACCTAAAGCTCACCTGAATACAGTTAGTCTCTATACTGTGAAGTGCAGGCAGGTGATTGTGCTAGCTGCAGACAGTCAGTGTTTCACTTAGTGTACTACTGTGTGCTTTGCATAGCGTTCAACTAAAGCTCACCTGAATACAGTTAGTCTCTATACTGTGAAGGGCAGGCAGGTGATTGTGCTAGCTGCAGACAGTCAGTGTTTCACTTAGTGTACTACTGTGTGCTGTGCATAGCGTTCACCTAAAGTTCACTAGAATAAAGTTAGTCTCTATACTGTGAATGGCAGGCAGGTGATTGTGCTAGCTGCAGGCAGTCAGTGTTTCACTTAGTGTACTACTGTGTGCTTTGCATAGCGTTCACCTTAAGCTCACCTGAATACAGTTAGTCTCTATACTGTTAAGGGCAGGCAGGCGATTGTGCTAGCTGCAGACAGTCAGTGTTTCACTTAGTGTACTACTGTGTGCTTTGCATAGCGTTCACCTAAAGCTCACCTGAATACAGTTAGTCTCTATACTGTAAAGGGCAGGCAGACGATTGTGCTAGCTGCAGACAGTCAGTGTTTCACTTAGTGTACTACTGTGTGCTTTGCATTGCGTTCACCTAAAGCTCACCTGAATACAGTTAGTCTCTATACTGTGAATGGCAGGCAGGTGATTGTGCTAGCAGCAGGCAGTCAGTGTTTCACTTAGTGTACTACTGTGTGCTTTGCATAGCGTTCACCTTAAGCTCACCTGAATACAGTTAGTCTATTTACTGTGACAGGCAGGCAGGTGATTGTGCTAGCTGCAGACAGTCAGTGTTTCACTTAGTGTACTACTGTGTGCTTTGAATAGCGTTCACCTAAAGCTTACCTGAATACAGTTAGTCTCAATACTGTGAAGGGCACGCAGGTGATTGTGCTAGCTGCAGACAGTCAGTGTTTCACTTAGTGTACTACTGTGTGCTTTGTATAGCATTCACCTTAAGCTCACCTGAATACAGTTAGTCTCTATACTGTGAAGGGCAGGCAGGTGATTGTGCTAGCTGAAGACAGTCAGTGTTTCACTTAGTGTACTACTGTGTGCTTTGCATAGCGTTCACCTAAAGCTCACTAGAATAAAGTTAGTCTGTATACTGTGACAGGCAGGCAGGTGATTGTGCTAGCTGCAGACAGTCAGTGTTTCACTTAGTGTACTACTGTGTGCTTTGCATAGCGTTCACTTAAAGCTCACCTGAATACAGTTAGTCTCTATACTGTGAAGGGCAGGCAGGTGATTGTGCTAGCTGCAGACAGTCAGTGTTTCACTTAGTGTACTACTGAGTGCTTTGCATAGCGTTCACCTTAAGCTCACCTGAATACAGGTAGTCTCTATACTGTGAAGGGCAGGCAGGTGATTGTGCTAGCTGCAGACAGTCAGTGTTTCACTTAGTGTACTACTGAGTGCTTTGCATAGCGTTCACCTTAAGCTCACCTGAATACAGGTAGTCTCTATACTGTGAAGGGCAGGCAGGTGATTGTGCTAGCTGCAGACAGTCAGTGTTTCACTTAGTGTACTACTGTGTGCTTTGCATAGCGTTAACCTAAAGCTCACCTGAATACAGTTAGTCTCTATACTGTGAAGGGCAGGCAGGTGATTGTGCTAGCTGCAGACAGTCAGTGTTTCACTTGGTGTACTGTGTGCTTTGCATAGCGTTCACCTAAAGTTCACCCGAATACAGTTAGTCTCTATATTGTGAAGGGCAGGCAGGTGATTGTGCTAGCTGCAGACAGTCAGTGTTTCACTTAGTGTACTACTGTGTGCTTTGCAGAGCGTTCACCTTAAGCTCACCTGAATACAGTTAGTCTCTATACTGTTAAGGGCAGGCAGGCGATTGTGCTAGCTGCAGACAGTCAGTGTTTCACTTAGTGTACTACTGTGTGCTTTGCATAGCGTTCACCTAAAGCTCAACCGAATACAGTTAGTCTCTATACTGTGAAGGGCAGGCAGACGATTGTGCTAGCTGCAGACAGTCAGTGTTTCACTTAGTGTACTACTGTGTGCTTTGCATAACGTTCACCTTAAGCTCACCTGAATACAGTTAGTTTATTTACTGTGACAGGCAGGCAGGTGATTGTGCTAGCTGCAGACAGTCAGTGTTTCACTTAGTGTACTACTGTGTGCTTTGCATAGCGTTCACCTAAAGCTCACCTGAATACAGTTAGTCTCAATACTGTGAAGGGCACGCAGGTGATTGTGCTAGCTGCAGACAGTCAGTGTTTTACTTAGTGTACTACTGTGTGCTTTGTATAGCGTTCACCTTAAGCTCACCTGAATACAGTTAGTCTCTATACTGTGAAGGGCAGGCAGGCGATTGTGCTAGCTGAAGACAGTCAGTGTTTCACTAAGTGTACTACTGTGTGCTTTGCATAGCGTTCACCTAAAGCTCACTAGAATAAAGTTAGTCTCTATACTGCGACAGGCAGGCAGGTGATTGTGCTAGATGCAGAAGTCAGTGTTTCATTTAGTGTACTACTGTGTGCTTTGCATAGCGTTCACCTAAAGCTCACCTGAATACAGTTAGTCTCTATACTGTGAAGGGCAGGCAGGTGATTGTGCTAGCTGCAGACAGTCAGTGTTTCACTTAGTGTACTACTGTGTGCTTTGCATAGCGTTCAACTAAAGCTCACCTGAATACAGTTAGTCTCTATACTGTGAAGGGCAGGCAGGTGATTGTGCTAGCTGCAGACAGTCAGTGTTTCACTTAGTGTACTACTGTGTGCTTTGCATAGCGTTCACCTAAAGCTCACCTGAATACAGTTAGTCTCAATACTGTGAAGGGCACGCAGGTGATTGTGCTAGCTGCAGACAGTCAGTGTTTCACTTAGTGTACTACTGTGTGCTTTGTATAGCGTTCACCTTAAGCTCACCTGAATACAGTTAGTCTCTATACTGTGAAGGGCAGGCAGGCGATTGTGCTAGCTGAAGACAGTCAGTGTTTCACTAAGTGTACTACTGTGTGCTTTGCATAGCGTTCACCTAAAGCTCACTAGAATAAAGTTAGTCTCTATACTGCGACAGGCAGGCAGGTGATTGTGCTAGATGCAGAAGTCAGTGTTTCACTTAGTGTACTACTGTGTGCTTTGCATAGCGTTCACCTAAAGCTCACCTGAATACAGTTAGTCTCTATACTGTGAAGGGCAGGCAGGTGATTGTGCTAGCTGCAGACAGTCAGTGTTTCACTTAGTGTACTACTGTGTGCTTTGCATAGCGTTCAACTAAAGCTCACCTGAATACAGTTAGTCTCTATACTGTGAAGGGCAGGCAGGTGATTGTGCTAGCTGCAGACAGTCAGTGTTTCACTTAGTGTACTACTGAGTGCTTTGCATAGCGTTCACCTTAAGCTCACCTGAATACAGGTAGTCTCTATACTGTGAAGGGCAGGCAGGTGATTGTGCTAGCTGCAGACAGTCAGTGTTTCACTTAGTGTACTACTGTGTGCTTTGCATAGCGTTCACCTAAAGCTCACCTGAATACAGTTAGTCTCTATACTGTGACAGGCAGGTGATTGTGCTAGCTGCAGACAGTCAGTGTTTCACTCAGTGTACTGTGTGCTTTGCATAGCGCTCACCTGAATACAGTTAGTCTCTATACTGTGACAGGCAGGCAGGTGATTGTGCTAGCTGCAGACAGTGTTTCACTTAGTGTACAACTATGTGCTTTGCATAGCGTTCACCTAAAGCTCACCTGAATAAAGATAGTCTCTATACTGGGAAGGGCAGCAATTGTGATTGTGCTAGCTGCAGACAGTCAGTGTTTCACTTAGTGTACTACTTTGTGCTTTGCATAGCGTTCACCTAAAGCTCACCTGAATACAGTTTGTCTCTATACTGTGAAGGGCAGGCATGTGATTGTGCTAGCTTCAGACAGTCAGTGTTTCACTTAGTGTACTACTGTGTGCTTTGCATAGCGTTCACCTAAAGCTCACCTGAATACAGTTAGTCTCTATACTGTGAAGGGCAGGCAGGTGATTGTGCTAGCTGCAGACAGTCAGTGTTTCACTTAGTGTACTACTGTGTGCTATGCATAGCGTTCACCTAAAGCTCACTAGAATAAAGTTAGTCTCTATACTGTGACAGGCAGGCAGATGATTGTTCTAGCTGCAGACAGTCAGTGTTTCACTTAGTGTACTACTGTGTGCTTTGCATAGCGTTCACCTAAAGCTCACCTGAATACAGTTAGTCTCTACACTGTGACTGGCAGGCAGGTGATTGTGCTAGCTGCAGTCAGTGTTTCACTTAGTGTACTACTGTGTGCTTTGCATAGCGCTCACCTAAAGCTCACCTGAATACAGTTAGTCTCTATACTGTGAAGGGCAGGCAGGTGATTGTGCTAGCTGCAGACAGTCAGTGTTTCACTTGGTGTACTACTGTGTGCTTTGCATAGCGTTCACCTAAAGCTCACCCTTATACAGTTAGTCTCTATACTTTGACAGGCAGGCAGGTGATTGTGCTAGCTGCAGACAGTGTTTCACTTAGTGTACTACTGTGTGCTTTGCATAGCGTTCACCTAAAGCTCACCTGAATACAGTTAGTCTCTATACTGTGACAGGCAGGTGATTGTGCTAGCTGCAGACAGTCAGTGTTTCACTCGGTGTACTGTGTGCTTTGCATAGCGTTCACCTAAAGCTCACCTGAATACAGTTAGTCTCTATACTGTGACAGGCAGGCAGGTGATTGTGCTAGCTGCAGACAGTGTTTCACTTAGTGTACTACTGTGTGCTTTGCATAGCGTTCACCTAAAGCTCACCTGAATACAGTTAGTCTCTATACTGTGAAGGGCAGCAATTGTGATTGTGCTAGCTGCAGACAGTCAGTGTTTCACTTAGTGTACTACTGTGTGCTTTGCATAGCGTTAACCTAAAGTTCACCTTAATACGGTTAGTCTCTATACTGTGAAGGGCAGGCAGGTGATTGTGCTAGCTGCAGACAGTCAGTGTTTCACTTAGTGTACTGTGTGCTTTGCATAGTGTTCACCTAAAGCTCACCCGAATACAGTTAGTATCTATACTCTGACAGGCAGGCAGATGATTGTGCTAGTTGCAGACAGTCAGTGTTTCACTTAGTGTACTACTGTGTGCTTTGCATAGCATTCACCTAAAGCTCACCTAAATACAGTTAGTCTCTATACTGTGACAGGCAGGCAGGTGATTGTGCTAGCTGCAGACAGTCAGTGTTTCACTCAGTGCACTGTGTGCTTTGCATAGCGTTCACCTAAATCTCACTAGAATAAAGTTAGTCTCTATACTGTGACAGGCAGGCAGATGATTGTTCTAGCTGCAGACAGTCAGTGTTTCACTTAGTGTACTACTGTGTGCTTTGCATAGCGTTCACCTAAAGCTCACCTGAATACAGTTAGTCTCTATACTGTGACAGGCAGGCAGGTGATTGTGCTAGCTGCAGTCAGTGTTTCACTTAGTGTACTACTGTGTGCTTTGCATAGCGCTCACCTAAAGCTCACCTGAATACAGTTAGTCTCTATACTGTGAAGGGCAGGCAGGTGATTGTGCTAGCTGCAGACAGTCAGTGTTTCACTTGGTGTACTACTGTGTGCTTTGCATAGCGTTCACCTAAAGCTCACCCTTATACAGTTAGTCTCTATACTTTGACAGGCAGGCAGGTGATTGTGCTAGCTGCAGACAGTCAGTGTTTCACTTAGTGTACTACTGTGTGCTTTGCATAGCGTTCACCTAAAGCTCACCTGAATACAGTTAGTCTCTATACTGTGACAGGCAGGTGATTGTGCTAGCTGCAGACAGTCAGTGTTTCACTTAGTGTACTACTGTGTGCTTTGCATAGCGTTCACCTAAAGCTCACCTGAATACAGTTAGTCTCTATACTGTGACAGGCAGGCAGGTGATTGTGCTAGCTGCAGACAGTGTTTCACTTAGTGTACTACTGTGTGCTTTGCATAGCGTTCACCTAAAGCTCACCTGAATACAGTTAGTCTCTATACTGTGAAGGGCAGCAATTGTGATTGTGCTAGCTGCAGACAGTCAGTGTTTCACTTAGTGTACTACTGTGTGCTTTGCATAGCATTCACCTAAAGCTCACCTGAATGCAGTTAGTCTCTATACTGTGAAGTGCAGGCAGGTGATTGTGCTAGCCTCAGACAGTCAGTGTTTCACTTAGTGTACTATTGTGTGCTTTGCATAGCGTTCACCTAAAGCTCACAAGAATAAAGTTAGTCTCTATACTGTGACAGGCAGGCAGGTGATTGTTCTAGCTGCAGACAGTCAGTGTTTCACTTAGTGTACTACTGTGTGCTTTGCATAGCGTTCACCTAAAGCTCACCTTAATACAGTTAGTCTCTATACTTTGACAGGCAGGCAGGTGATTGTGCTAGCTGCAAACAGTCAGTGTTTCACTCAGTGGACTATGTGCCTTGCAAAGCATTCACCTAAAGCTCACCTGAATACAGTTAGTCTCTATACTGTGAAGGGCGGGCATGTGATTGTGCTAGCTGCAGACAGTCAGTGTTTCACTTAGTGTACTACTGTGTGTTTTGCATAGCATTCACCTAAAGCTCACCTTAATACAGTTAGTCTCTATACTTTGACAGGCAGGCAGGTGATTGTGCTAGCTGCAAACAGTCAGTGTTTCACTCAGTGGACTATGTGCCTTGCATAGCATTCACCTAAAGCTCACCTGAATACAGTTAGTCTCTATACTGTGAAGGGCGGGCATGTGATTGTGCTAGCTGCAGACAGTCAGTGTTTCACTTAGTGTACTACTGTGTGATTTGCATAGCGTTCACCTAAAGCTCACCTGAATACAGTTAGTCTCTATACTGTGAAGGGCAGGCAGGTGATTGTGCTAGCTGCAGACAGTCAGTGTTTCACTTAGTGTACTACTGTGTGCTTTGCAGAGTGTTCACCTTAAGCTCACCTGAATACAGTTAGTCTCTATACTGTTAAGGGCAGGCAGGCGATTGTGCTAGCTGCAGACAGTCAGTGTTTCACTTAGTGTACTACTGTGTGCTTTGCATAGCGTTCACCTAAAGCTCAACCGAATACAGTTAGTCTCTATACTGTGAAGGGCAGGCAGACGATTGTGCTAGCTGCAGACAGTCAGTGTTTCACTTAGTGTACTACTGTGTGCTTTGCATAGCGTTCACCTTAAGCTCACCTGAATACAGTTAGTTTATTTACTGTGACAGGCAGGCAGGTGATTGTGCTAGCTGCAGACAGTCAGTGTTTCACTTAGTGTACTACTGTGTGCTTTGCATAGCGTTCACCTAAAGCTCACCTGAATACAGTTAGTCTCAATACTGTGAAGGGCACGCAGGTGATTGTGCTAGCTGCAGACAGTCAGTGTTTCACTTAGTGTACTACTGTGTGCTTTGTATAGCGTTCACCTTAAGCTCACCTGAATACAGTTAGTCTCTATACTGTGAAGGGCAGGCAGGCGATTGTGCTAGCTGAAGACAGTCAGTGTTTCACTAAGTGTACTACTGTGTGCTTTGCATAGCGTTCACCTAAAGCTCACTAGAATAAAGTTAGTCTCTATACTGCGACAGGCAGGCAGGTGATTGTGCTAGATGCAGAAGTCAGTGTTTCACTTAGTGTACTACTGTGTGCTTTGCATAGCGTTCACCTAAAGCTCACCTGAATACAGTTAGTCTCTATACTGTGAAGTGCAGGCAGGTGATTGTGCTAGCTGCAGACAGTCAGTGTTTCACTTAGTGTACTACTGTGTGCTTTGCATAGCGTTCAACTAAAGCTCACCTGAATACAGTTAGTCTCTATACTGTGAAGGGCAGGCAGGTGATTGTGCTAGCTGCAGACAGTCAGTGTTTCACTTAGTGTACTACTGTGTGCTGTGCATAGCGTTCACCTAAAGTTCACTAGAATAAAGTTAGTCTCTATACTGTGAATGGCAGGCAGGTGATTGTGCTAGCTGCAGGCAGTCAGTGTTTCACTTAGTGTACTACTGTGTGCTTTGCATAGCGTTCACCTTAAGCTCACCTGAATACAGTTAGTCTCTATACTGTTAAGGGCAGGCAGGCGATTGTGCTAGCTGCAGACAGTCAGTGTTTCACTTAGTGTACTACTGTGTGCTTTGCATAGCGTTCACCTAAAGCTCACCTGAATACAGTTAGTCTCTATACTGTAAAGGGCAGGCAGACGATTGTGCTAGCTGCAGACAGTCAGTGTTTCACTTAGTGTACTACTGTGTGCTTTGCATTGCGTTCACCTAAAGCTCACCTGAATACAGTTAGTCTCTATACTGTGAATGGCAGGCAGGTGATTGTGCTAGCAGCAGGCAGTCAGTGTTTCACTTAGTGTACTACTGTGTGCTTTGCATAGCGTTCACCTTAAGCTCACCTGAATACAGTTAGTCTATTTACTGTGACAGGCAGGCAGGTGATTGTGCTAGCTGCAGACAGTCAGTGTTTCACTTAGTGTACTACTGTGTGCTTTGAATAGCGTTCACCTAAAGCTTACCTGAATACAGTTAGTCTCAATACTGTGAAGGGCACGCAGGTGATTGTGCTAGCTGCAGACAGTCAGTGTTTCACTTAGTGTACTACTGTGTGCTTTGTATAGCATTCACCTTAAGCTCACCTGAATACAGTTAGTCTCTATACTGTGAAGGGCAGGCAGGTGATTGTGCTAGCTGAAGACAGTCAGTGTTTCACTTAGTGTACTACTGTGTGCTTTGCATAGCGTTCACCTAAAGCTCACTAGAATAAAGTTAGTCTGTATACTGTGACAGGCAGGCAGGTGATTGTGCTAGCTGCAGACAGTCAGTGTTTCACTTAGTGTACTACTGTGTGCTTTGCATAGCGTTCACTTAAAGCTCACCTGAATACAGTTAGTCTCTATACTGTGAAGGGCAGGCAGGTGATTGTGCTAGCTGCAGACAGTCAGTGTTTCACTTAGTGTACTACTGAGTGCTTTGCATAGCGTTCACCTTAAGCTCACCTGAATACAGGTAGTCTCTATACTGTGAAGGGCAGGCAGGTGATTGTGCTAGCTGCAGACAGTCAGTGTTTCACTTAGTGTACTACTGAGTGCTTTGCATAGCGTTCACCTTAAGCTCACCTGAATACAGGTAGTCTCTATACTGTGAAGGGCAGGCAGGTGATTGTGCTAGCTGCAGACAGTCAGTGTTTCACTTAGTGTACTACTGTGTGCTTTGCATAGCGTTAACCTAAAGCTCACCTGAATACAGTTAGTCTCTATACTGTGAAGGGCAGGCAGGTGATTGTGCTAGCTGCAGACAGTCAGTGTTTCACTTGGTGTACTGTGTGCTTTGCATAGCGTTCACCTAAAGTTCACCCGAATACAGTTAGTCTCTATACTCTGACAGGCAGGCAGATGATTGTGCTAGTTGTAGACAGTCAGTGTTTCACTTAGTGTACTACTGTGTGCTTTGCATAGCATTCACCTAAAGCTCACCTAAATACAGTTTGTCTCTATACTGTGAAGGGCAGGCATGTGATTGTGCTAGCTGCAGACAGTCAGTGTTTCACTTAGTGTACTACTGTGTGCTTTGCATAGCGTTCACCTAAATCTCACTAGAATAAAGTTAGCCTCTATACTGTGACATGCAGGCAGGTGAATGTTCTAGCTGCAGACAGTCAGCGTTTCGCTTAGTGTACTACTGTGTGCTATGCAAAGCGTTCTCCTAAAGCTCACCTGAATACAGTGAATCTCAATACTGTGAAGGGCAGGCAGGTGATTGTGCTAGCTGCAGACAGTCAGTGTTTCACTTAGTGTACTACTGTGTGCTTTGCATAGCGCTCACCTAAAGCTCACCTGAATTCAGTTAGTCTCTATACTGTGAAGGGCAGGCAGGTGATTGTGCTAGCTGCAGACAGTCAGTGTTTCACTTGGTGTACTACTGTTTGCTTTGCATAGCGTTCACCTAAAGCTCACCCGAATACAGTTAGTCTCTATACTTTGACAGGCAGGCAGGTGATTGTGCTAGCTGCAGACAGTCAGTGTTTCACTTAGTGTACTACTGTGTGCTTTGCATATCGTTCACCTAAAGCTCACCTGAATACAGTTTGTCTCTATACTGTGAAAGGCAGGCATGTGATTGTGCTAGCTGCAGACAGTCAGTGTTTCACTTAGTGTACTACTGTGTGCTTTGCATAGCGTTCACCTAAAGCTCACCTGAATACAGTTAGTCTCTATACTGTGAAGGGCAGGCAGGTGATTGTGCTAGCTGCAGACAGTCAGTGTTTCACTTAGTGTACTACTGTGTGCTTTGCATAGCGTTCACCTAAAGCTCACCTGAATACAGTTAGTCTCTATACTGTGACAGGCAGGCAGGTGATTGTGCTAGCTGCAGACAGTGTTTCACTTAGTGTACTACTGTGTGCTTTGCATAGCATTCACCTAAAGCTCACCTGAATACAGTTAGTCTCTATACTGTGAAGGGAAGGCATGTGATTGTGCTAGCTGCAGACAGTCAGTGTTTCACTTAGTGTACTACTGTGTGCTTTGCATAGCGTTCCCCTAAAGCTCACAAGAATAAAGTTAGTCTCTATACTGTGACAGGCAGGCAGGTGATTGTTTTAGCTGCAGACAGTCAGTGTTTCACTTAGTGTACTACTGTGTGCTTTGCATAGTGTTCACCTAAAGCTCACCTTAATACAGTTAGTCTCTATACTTTGACAGGCAGGCAGGTGATTGTGCTAGCTGCAGACAGTCAGTGTTTCACTCAGTGTACTGTGTGCCTTGCATAGCGTTCACCTAAAGCTCACCTGAATACAGTTAGTCTCTATACTGTGACAGGCAGGCAGGTGATTGTGCTAGCTGCAGACAGTGTTTCACTTAGTGTACTACTGTGTGCTTTGCATAGCGTTCACCTAAAGCTCACCTGAATACAGTTAGTCTCTATACTGTGAAGGGCAGGCATGTGATTGTGCTAGCTGCAGACAGTCAGTGTTTCACTTAGTATACTACTGTGTGCTTTGCATAGCGTTCACCTAAAGCTCACAAGAATAAAGTTAGTCTCTATACTGTGACAGGCAGGCAGGTGATTGTTCTAGCTGCAGACAGTCAGTGTTTCACTTAGTGTACTGCTGTGTGCTTTGCATAGCGTTCCCCTAAAGCTCACAAGAATAAAGTTAGTCTCTATACTGTGACAGGCAGGCAGGTGATTGTTTTAGCTGCAGACAGTCAGTGTTTCACTTAGTGTACTACTGTGTGCTTTGCATAGTGTTCACCTAAAGCTAACCTTAATACAGTTAGTCTCTATACTTTGACAGGCAGGCAGGTGATTGTGCTAGCTGCAGACAGTCAGTGTTTCACTCAGTGTACTGTGTGCCTTGCATAGCGTTCACCTAAAGCTCACCTGAATACAGTTTGTCTCTATACTGTGAAGGGCAGGCATGTGATTGTGCTAGCTGCAGACAGTCAGTGTTTCACTTAGTGTACTACTGTGTGCTTTGCATAGCGTTCACCAAAGCTCACCTGAATACAGTTAGTCTCTATACTGTGAAGGGCAGGCAGGTGATTGTGCTAGCTGCAGACAGTCAGTGTTTCACTTAGTGTACTACTGTGTGCTTTGCATAGCGTTCACCTAAAGCTCACAAGAATAAAGTTAGTCTCTATACTGTGACAGGCAGGCAGGTGATTGTTCTAGCTGCAGACAGTCAGTGTTTCACTTAGTGTACTACTGTGTGCTTTGCATAGCGTTCACCTTAAGCTCACCTTAATACAGTTAGTCTCTATAATTTGACAGGCAGGCAGGTGATTGTGCTAGCTGCAGACAGTCAGTGTTTCACTCAGTGTACTATGTGCCTTGCATAGCATTCACCTAAAGCTCACCTGAATACAGTTAGTCTCTATACTGTGACAGGCAGGCAGGTGATTGTGCTAGCTGCAGACAGTGTTTCACTTAGTGTACTACTGTGTGCTTTGCAAAGCGTTCACCTAAAGCTCACCTGAATACAGTTAGTCTCTATACTGTGAGGGGCAGGCAGGTGATTGTGCTAGCTGCAGACAGTCAGTGTTTCACTTAGTGTACTACTGTGTGCTTTGAATTGCGTTCACCTAAAGCTCACCTGAATACAGTTTGTCTCTATACTGTGAAGGGCAGGCATGTGATTGTGCTAGCTGCAGACAGTCAGTGTTTCACTTAGTGTACTACTGTGTGCTTTGCATAGCGTTCACCTAAAGCTCACCTGAATACAGTTAGTCTCTATACTGTGAAGGGCAGGCAGGTGATTGTGCTAGCTGCAGACAGTCAGTGTTTCACTTAGTGTACTACTGTGTGCTATGCATAGCGTTCACCTAAAGCTCACTAGACTAAAGTTATTCTCTATACTGTGACAGGCAGGCAGGTGATTGTTCTAGCTGCAGACAGTCAGTGTTTCACTTAGTGTACTACTGTGTGCTTTGCATAGCGTTCACCTAAAGCTCACCTGAATACAGTTAGTCTCTATATTGTGAAGGGCAGGCAGGTGATTGTGCTAGCTGCAAACAGTCAGTGTTTCACTTAGTGTACTACTGTGTGCTATGCATAGCGTTCCCCTAAAGCTCACTAGAATAAAGTTAGTCTCTATATTGTGACAGGCAGGCAGGTGATTGTTCTAGCTGCAGACAGTCAGTGTTTCACTTAGTGTACTACTGTGTGCTTTGCATAGCGTTCACCTAAAGCTCACCTGAATACAGTTAGTCTCTATACTGTGACAGGCAGGCAGGTGATTGTGCTAGCTCCAGACAGTCAGTGTTTCACTTAGTGTACTGTGTGCTTTGCATAGCGTTCACCTAAAGCTCACCTGAATACAGTTAATCTCTATACTGTGAAGGACAGGCAGGTGATTGTGCTAGCTGCAGACAGTCAGTGTTTCACTCAGTGTACTGTGTGCCTTGCATAGCGTTCACCTAAAGCTCACCTGAATACAGTTAGTCTCTATACTGTGACAGGCAGGCAGGTGATTGTGCTAGCTGCAGACAGTGTTTCACTTAGTGTACTACTGTGTGCTTTGCATAGCGTTCACCTAAAGCTCACCTGAATACAGTTAGTCTCTATACTGTGAGGGGCAGGCAGGTGATTGTGATAGCTGCAGACAGTCAGTGTTTCACTTAGTGTACTACTGTGTGCTTTGCATAGCGTTCACCTAAAGCTCACCTGAATACAGTTAGTCTCTATACTGTGAAGGGCAGGCAGGTGATTGTGCTAGCTGCAAACAGTCAGTGTTTCACTTAGTGTATTACTGTGTGCTATGCATAGCATTCACCTAAAGCTCACTAGAATAAAGTTAGTCTCTATATTGTGACAGGCAGGCAGGTGATTGTTCTAGCTGCAGACAGTCAGTGTTTCACTTAGTGTACTACTGTGTGCTTTGCATAGCGTTCACCTAAAGCTCACCTGAATACAGTTAGTCTCTATACTGTGACAGGCAGGCAGGTGATTGTGCTAGCTCCAGACAGTCAGTGTTTCACTTAGTGTACTGTGTGCTTTGCATAGCGTTCACCTAAAGCTCACCTGAATACAGTTAGTCTCTATACTGTGAAGGACAGGCAGCTGATTGTGCTAGCTGCAGACAGTCAGTGTTTCACTTAGTGTACTACTGTGTTCTTTGCATAGCATTCAAATAAAGCTCACCTGAATAGAGTTAGTCTCTATACTGTGACAGGCAGGCAGGTGAGTGTGCAAGCTGCAGACAGTCAGTGTTTCACTTAGTGCACTACTCTGTGCTTTGCATAGCGTTCACCTAAAGCTCACCTGAATACAGTTAGTCTCTATACTGTGAAGGGCAGGCAAGTGATTGTGCTAGCTGCAGACAGTCAGTGTTTCACTTAGTGTACTACTGTGTGCTTTGCATAGCATTCACCTAAAGCTCACCTGAATACAGTTAGTCTCTATACTGTGCAGGGCAGGCAGGTGATTGTGCTAGCTCCAGACAGTCAGTGTTTCACTTAGTGTACTACTGTGTGCTTTGCATAGCGTTCAAATAAAACTCACCTGAATACAGTTATTCTCTATACTGTGAAGGGCAGGCAGGTGATTGTGCTAGCTCCAGACAGTCAGTGTTTCACTTAGTGTACTGTGTGCTTTGCATAGCGTTCACCTAAAGCTCACCTGAATACAGTTAGTCTCTATACTGTGAAGGACAGGCAGGTGATTGTGCTAGCTGCAGACAGTCAGTGTTTCACTTAGTGTACTACTGTGTTCTTTGCATAGCATTCAAATAAAGCTCACCTGAATAGAGTTAGTCTCTATACTGTGACAGGCAGGCAGGTGAGTGTGCAAGCTGCAGACAGTCAGTGTTTCACTTAGTGCACTACTCTGTGCTTTGCATAGCGTTCACCTAAAGCTCACCTGAATACAGTTAGTCTCTATACTGTGAAGGGCAGGCAAGTGATTGTGCTAGCTGCAGACAGTCAGTGTTTCACTTAGTGTACTACTGTGTGCTTTGCATAGCGTTCACCTAAAGCTCACAAGAATAAAGTAGTCTCTATACTGTGACAGGCAGGCAGGTGATTGTGCTAGCTGCAGAGAGTCAGGCCTCGTACACACGACCGATTTTCTCGTCGTAAAAAACACGTCGTTTTTTTCGACGAGATTCTTGTTAAGCTTGTCGATTTTCTCGTCAAGCTTTCTATGCGTACACACTGTCATTTTCCAATTTCCTCGTGGTTCTCTGCGCTCACGTCCAGCACGTACGATGGCACTATAAAGGGGAAGATCTTTTTTCTTGGCGCCACCCCTTGGGCTGCTTTTGCTGATCTCGTGTTACCGCGTGTGAAGTAAAAGTTTGGGAAGAGACGATTCGCGCTTTTCAGTCTTCGTGCTTTCAGTTCGTTTTAGCGTGACGAATGTGCTATTTTCATTACGAAGGATTGTTTTACCAGAAGATGCGCTCCCGTCTCATACTTGATTCTGAGCATGCGCGCTTTTTGAAGAGTCGTAAAAGCATACACACGAACCATTTTCTCGTCACAAAACAGGCCGACGAGAAACACGACGAGGAAATCTGGAATCCTGACGAGAAAATAGAGAGCAGGTTCTCTATTTTCTCGTCGAGATTCTCGTCAAGTTTCTCGTCGTAAAACCATACACACGAACATTTTTCTAGACAAAAAAACTCTCGCGGCACTTTTCTTGACTGTTTTGGACGAGAAAATCGGTCGTGTGTACGAGGCCTCAGTGTTTCACTTAGTGTACTATGTGCTTTGCATAGCGTTCCCCTAAAGCTTACCTGAATACAGTTAGTGACTATTATAGTGGTGCTCTCATAATAAAACCACAAGCAGAGAGCTGCAGGTATTTTCAGTGTACTGTGTCCTCTGTTTTCACCTAAATTTAACTGAAAACAATTGCTGCTTTTCCCATACTAACACCACAGCAGGCAGCGTGTTCTGACTCTAACGTGAGCTCAGAGAGAGGGGGTAGTAACGTGAGCCCAGAGAAAGGGGGTGCCCAACAAGGTCAGCTATCTGGCAGTCATGTTCCCCCAGCTGCAGCATACTGCCAGTATGGCTCCAGTGATGAGGAGGTAGGGGATGATGAGGTCACTGACTCTACGTGGGTGCCTGATAGGAGAGAGGAGGAGGAGAAGGAGGAGGCACATCTCCAATGAGGCAGGTTAAGGGCAGCACACAGACTGCATCACACCGCAGAGCTCTGCATGTGCAGGGCGCTGCTGTCTCTGCGCGTTATTCAAAAAGTTCTTTGGTGTGGGCCTTTTTTCAGACGTGTGCAGCAGATCGCATCGTTTCCATTTGCACCATATGTCTAAAGCGTATCTCGCGTGGCCAAAACATCAGCCACTTGGGCACCACGTGCTTGACCAGACATATGTCGATCTGCCATGCAGTCCGTTGGCAAGCTTACCTAAAGGACCTACACCAAAGAACAAAGCGGACCTCTCCTTCCTCCTCATCAGCTGGGATCTCCAACCCCACTATACCTTCAGTTCTCTCAGAAACCTGCACTGAGAGGAATGAAGGTGTAGAATTAGGTGTGTCACAGCCAAGTACTTGCGGGCAATCTGCTATCGGTACACCGACGTCCGATTGTACCAGGCAAATTTCCCTGCCCCAGCACCGCCAAAAGAAGTTTGCTCCCAGCCATCCACATGTCCAGCGGTTGAATGCTAGCTTGGCTAAATTGCTAGCACTTCAACTGCTGCCTTTTCAGTTGGTAGACTCTGCCCCCTTCCGTGAGTTTGTGGAATGTGAGGTTCCTCAGTGGCAGGTTCCCAAACGCCACTTTTTCTCATGGAAGGCGATTCCGGCTCTGTACCAGCATGTGGAAGGCAATGTCTTGGCCTCGCTGGACAGAGCGGTCAGCGGTAAGGTGCATATTACCGCTGACTCATGGTCCAGCAGGCATGGACACGGACGTTACCTATCTTTCACGGTGCATTGGGTGACTCTGCTGGCAGCTGGGAAGGATGCAGGACAAGGTGCAGTAGTGTTAGAGGTTGTTCGGCCACCATGCCTCCAAAATGTTACTACTGGTGATTCTGACACACCTCTCTCCTCCACTCCCTCCTCTTCTTCTTCCTCTATGGCCTCTTCCTCTGCTGATTTGTCCTCTGAACCAGCGGTGCTCCGTAGGCGTTCAAGGGGCTACGCAAGTAAGGATGCCATGCAGTGCTTGAGCTGGTGTGCTTGGAGGACAGGAGCCACACTGGGGCAGAGATTCTGTCAGCTCTGCAGGGGCAGGCTCAGAGGTAATTGACGCCACGCCAGCTTAAGCCAGGAAAGGTGGTTTCTGACAATGGCACCAACCTCCTCTCCGCCCTCCAACAGGGACAACTGACCCATGTGCCCTGTTTGGCTCACGTCTGTAACTTTGTGGTGCAGCGGTTCTTGGGCAGGTACCCGGGCATACAGGAGGTCCTGAAGCAGGCCAGGAAACTCTGTGGGCATTTCCGCCGGTCATATAATGCAAAAGGATTACAACCTTCCCAAGAACCGCCTAATCTGTGACATGCCCACCAGGTGGAACTCAACGTTGGCCATGCTGCAGCGGCTGCACACGCTGCAGAGGGCCATTAATGAGTATCTGTTGCAATATGGCACCAGGACAGTGTCAGGGGAGCTTGGATCGGGGATGCATGCACTGTCCTGGCACCATTTGAGGAGGCCACAAGGATGGTGAGCAGTGACAGTGCATGCATCAGTGACACTGTCCCTCTTGTCCACCTGTTGGAGCACATGCTGAGTGGAATAATGGACAGGGCACTTGAGGCAGAACAGAGGCAGGAAGAGGAGGACTTCCTTACCTCTCAAGGCCCGCTTTATCCAGACAGTGTTCCTGCTGGCCCGGCTATCACACAGGAAGAGGACGAGGAGGAGGAGGATTGTGTCAGCATGGAGGTGGAGACTAGCACTGAGCATCAGCAGCAGTCTTCAAGGGATCAATTACAGTCCCAAGACACCCATGGACTTGTACATGGCTGGGAGGAGGTGGCTGCGGATCATGTCGTCCTCAGTGACCCAGAGGACTCCGCACCGAATGCCTCAGCAAACCTATGCTGCATGGCCTCCCTGATCCTTCAAAGCCTCCGGAAATATCCTTGTATTCGTGTGATCAAGGAGAAAGATCGTTACTGGCTGGCAACCCTCCTTGATCCACGTTACAAGGGTAAGGTTGCGGACCTTATCTTGCCGGAGCAGAGGGAGCAGAGGATGAGGCATCTTTGGGAGGCCTTGCAGAAAGGTCTGTGCAACGCCTTCCCAGAGACTGGGAGGTTACAAATTCCTGGTCCTGGACAACGTGTTGCTGAGGCTTCGGTCAGTCAAAGAAGGAGCGGTGGAGAAGGTGGCCATCTGACCGATGCGTTCAGACAATTTTTTAGTCCGCAGCCCCAAAGTATGATCGGTTCCAGCAACGATCGCCAGTGTCTGGTTTACATGGTGCAGGAATACCTAGGGGAAAGATCAGACTTGAACACCTTTCCCGCCGAAAATCCTCTGGGTTACTGGGTCTTGAGGATGGATCACTGGCCAGAGCTTGCATAGTATGCAATTGATATACTGGCCTGTCCCGCATCCAGCGTTCTTTCAGAACACACATTCAGTGCTGCTGGAGGCTTTGTAACCGATCACAGGGTGCACCTGTCAACCTACTCGGTCGATCGACTGACCTTAATAAAAATGAATCAGTCTTGGATCACCACCAGCTACCAAGCACCTGATGCTGATGTAACAGAATAATTTTCTTTTAAATGTCAGATTCCTTCAAGACTGCCTATGCTGATGCAGAGTGACTATCCTGTTATGCTGCGTGACTATCATCTTCCTCCTCAATAATCATGCTTATAGCTTGAAAGAACATTTTAGTTCTGGGCACCGCCACCAGTGGCTAAGGCCCAATTTTTTAGCCCCTGTTTAACAGGGGCGTGTATTTACAATTTTTGATGCAATGCTTCGCAGCAGGGCTCATTGCTGTTCTCCAAGTACAGTATCCGTGAGGGGTTGCAGTATGGTGGTACCAGCACCAGTGCCTAAGGCCCAATTTTTCTGCCCCTGTTTGACAGGGGCGTGTAATTACAATTTTTGATGCAATACTTTGCAACAGGGCTCATTGCTGCGCTCCAAGTACAGTATCTGTGAGGGGTTTCAGTGTTGTGGCACCAGAACCAGTGCCTAAGGCCCAATTTTTCTGCCCCTGTTTAACAGGGGCATGTAATTACAATTCTTGATCTAATAATTCACAGCAGGGCCCATTCCTGTGCCCACCAAGAGTAACTGTGAGGGCTTACAGTGTTGTGGCAACACCACCACCACCACCACCAAAGGCCCAATTTTTCTGCCCCTGTTCAACAGGGGCATGTAATTACAATTCTTGATCTAATATTTCACAGCTGGGCCCATTCCTGCGACCACCAAGAGTAACTGTGAGGACTTACAGTGTTGTGGCACCAGCACCACCGCCACCACCAAAGGCCCAATTTTTCAGGCCCTGTTCAACAGGGGCATGCAATTACAATTCTTGATCTAATAATTCACAGCAGGGCCCATTCATGCACCAACTGAGAGTAACTGTGAGGGCTTACAGTGTTGTGGCACCAGCACCACCACCAAAGGCCCAATTTTTCCTACCACTGTTCAACAATGGCATGTAATTACAATTCCTGATATAATCGTTCACAGCAGGGCGTTTCAGCGCCCACCAAGAGTAACTGTGAGGGCTTACAGTGTTGTGGCAACACCAACACCTAAGGGACAAATTTCTGCAGAGTATATACGGCAGGCCCCTACTTTCAAACATCCAACTTACAAACGACTCCTACTTGCAAACGGAAGGAGACAACAGGAAGTGAGAGGAAATCTACCCCTAGGAAGGGAAATTCTCTCCTGTAAGAGTTAATATGGGAAAAATGTGTCTCCTCTCTACTGATGCTTTATCACCAATCCTTGTTTCAATAAAAACTCCAAATCTTCCAAAAACATTTGTCATTGGGACGGAAAGTGAGGTGAAATGTTCTGTACAGGTGCACAGACAGCAAAACAAATGTTACAGGGGTGATAACCCTTCTCTATGTTCTCCAAAAAGCTTAAAAATAGATTTTTTGGGCTGAAGCTACACTTAAAAATGTACCTGTTCCAAATTACAAACAGATTGTACTTAAGAACAAACGTACAGTCCCTGTCTTGTTTGCACCATCTGTATACTGCTGTTAAGAGTATATAGGGCCTTTTTTATTTTGGGTGCGAGGTTCCCCTTATTATCCATACAAGATCGAAGTGGGCTGGGGTGGGGGGGGTACCCATGCCATTTTCTCAATGATTTTCTTCCATATTGCCGGGACCAGACATTACATTAAAGCCGCAAGCAGTTTTAAATGACTTTTTTTCCTTTACAAATGTCATTTTGTGCAGGGACAGTTCTAAACACGGGAAACACATGCCACTTCACAGGCATACTTTAGATACCCCCAGGTACGATATCTAACCACTTTGCATCCGGGCCAATTCTGACACTTCGCTCCTACATGTAAAAAGCCTCATTTTTTTGCTAGAAAATTACATATAACCCCCAAACAATATTTATGTTTTTTTAGCAAAGACCCTAGAGAATACAATGGCGGTCATTGCAACTTTTTATCTCGCACGGTATTTGCGCAATAATTTTTCAAACGCATTTTTTTTGGAAAAAAAACGGTTTCATGAATTAAAAAATATTAAAACATTAAAGTTAGCCCAATTTTTTTGCATAATGTGAAAGATGAAGTTACGCCGAGTAAATAGATACCTAACATGTCACCCTTCAAAATTGTACACGCTCGTGGAATGGCGCCAAACTTCGGTACTTAAAAATCCTCATGGGCGACGCTTTAATTTTTTTTATTGGTTACATGTTTTGAGTTACAGAGGAGGTCTAGGGCTAGAATTATTGCTCTCGCTCTAACGTTCGCTACGATACCTCACATGTGTGTTCTGAACACCGTTTTAATATGTGGGCGGGACTTACGTATGCGTTTGCTTCTGCGTACGAGCTACAGGGGACAGGGGCGCTTTACAATTTTTTTTTTATTATTTATTGTTCATTTTACACCTAACTTTTTACTTTGACAGTTAGAAAAAAAAATGATCACTTTTATTCCTATTACAAGGAATGTAAACATCCCTTGTAATAGGAATAAGCATGACAGGTCCTCTTTACAGTGAGATATGGGGTCAATAAGACCCCACATCTCACCTCTAGGCTGGGAAGCCTGAAATAAAAATAAAAAAACGATCACCGCTTCCTAGCCGAAGCGGCGCCGTTTTTTTGAATGCAGAGGCCGGGCGTGACGTCATAACATCGCGCCCGGCCTCCGAACGATCATAGAGACTCCGGCGACCATCTGGTCCGCCGGAAATCTCTATTGTAAGAAGCCGGAGCCGGCAGATCCTGTCACCGACTCACCGATCGCTCATGTGAGTCGGTAGAAGCACCGGAGGGCGGCGGGAGGGGGGGACGTCCCCTCTCGCCGCCTGTAAGAACGATCAAGCGGTGGAACAGCCACTATGATTGTTCTTACGGTACAGAGAATCGCCGGCTCTAAAAAACGATATCTGAATGATGCCTGTAGCTGCAGGCATCATTCAGATATCCCGGCTCAAAGTCAAGGACGTCCATGGTTAAAGGAATATTTCACTTTTTTTTTCACTTTATGCATCATTAAAATCACTGCTCCTGAAAAAACTGACATTTTTAAAACTTCTTTTTGCATTGATACATGTCCCCTGGGGCAGGACCCGGGTCCCCAAACCCTTTTTAGGACAATAACTTGCATATTAGCCGTTATAATTAGCACTTTTGATTTCGAACGTTCGCGTCCATTGTTTTTAATTGGGTTCTAAAGTTCGCACAAACTTTCTGTCCGTTCACAGGTTCTGGTGCGAACCGAACCGGGGGGGTGTTCGGCTCATCCCTATTTGATCACCTCTGCATTTTTTTTTTTGCGCTATAAACAAAAAAAAGAGCGACCATTTTTAAAAAAACATCAACAATTTTTTTTACTTTCTGCTATAAAACATTTCCAAAAAACAAACAAATAAATAAAAAAAAAATGTATTCATCAGTTTAGGCCGATATGTATTCTGCTACATATTTTTGGTAAAAAAATCCCAATAAGCATATATTGATTGGTTTGTGAAAAAGTTATCGCGTCTACAAACTAGGGGACATATTTATGGCATTTTTATATATTTTTAATTTTTTTGCTAGTAATGGCGGCGATCAGTGATTTTTAGCAGGACAACGACATTGCGGCGGAAAGATCGGACACCTAACTGACATTTTTTACACTTTTTTGGGAACTGGTGCCATTATTACAGTAATTAATGCTAAAAATACGCACTGTTATTGTGCTAATGATACTGGGAAGGGTATAACATCAGGGGCCATCAAGGGGTTAAATGTGTTCCCTGGGTGTGTTTTTTAACTGTATGGGGGACTGTGTGACTGGGGAAACACACAGATCTATCTTCCTGCTTAGCAGAAAGACAGAATCTGTGTGATCTCCCCTGTCAGAACAGAGACCTGCCTTGTTTACACAGGCAGATCCCTGTTCTGTCACCGTAGGGAACTATCGTGGGTGGCTGGCAGACGTCGTGTCCGCCGAACATGCTGACGCACGCGAAGAGCGAGATCCCAAACCGCCATACAGCTACAGCGATTCACGGGGTCGTGACACCTTGCCGCAGTATAATGATGGTGGCTGGTCGTCAAATGGTTAAAAAGTAAGGAAAAAGTTTTACCTAGACATACATTTTAGGTTGGCTTGGTGGGATATTGTATGGGGTTTTGTGGTTACTGTGAATATTTTTGTATTTTTTGCTTAAGAATAAAAAATGGTACGGTAATTTAAATGTAAGAAATATATTTAGATTGTGCATAAATAATCCTATCATTGTCCCCATTTTAACAAATAAACCCTCCTAACATGAACACTCAGTGTTCAGTGCATGGTAATAAAGTTTCATGCAAGCTATACATCACATGCTGCAACAGAGCACAGTAAAAAAGTGTCTAAAATATTTTAAACCATCAAAGTGGATTTGTTAAATCCATCCACTTTTAAGAAACTTTACAGCATATTAATTGCATATGTTTTTACCTAATGCCTAGTACACACGAGCGGGATTTCCGACGGGAAAAGTTCAGTCGGAAATCCCGAGAGGAAAGCCAAGAGCCTGCTCTCTACTTTTCCCCGTACAGACGCTCGGTTTTCCCGTCAGGAAAACTCAGATGAGAGCTTTTCCTTGGAATCGCGACCGTGTTTTATGCTCCATCAGAGTTTTTCCCCACAGGAAAACTGCCAAAAATGGCCATTTTTTTCTACACACGGCCGGGTTTTCTGACGGATAAAAGTCAGTCGGGAAACCCGCCGGGAAAAAAGAGAGCAGGTTCTCTTTTTTTGTCCGGCCGATTTTGCATACACACGGCCAAAAGCTCTCCTCGCAGTTTTCCCGTCGGGAAAACCGGCCGTGTATACGAGGCTTGACAGAGTCTATCTAGATACCTAGCAAGGGTCAAAAACATTTGCTAAGCACTAAACATGTTTAATATATTTTGCTTAAAGAAAATCAGATGATTATTACATATAATTACATTTTATTCTTCAACACAAATTGGTCACATTGTTGCACTACTGTGCCAATATAGTTTCCATGGCACAACTGCTGGAGTCCATGTACAATATGATACCTTGAAGTGGTTGTAAAGTCTTGTTTTTTTTTTCAATAAAAATAACAAACATGTTATACTTACCTGCTCTGTTGCAGTGGATTTGGGGCATCCGAGCCGAATCACAGCTCTGTGTGTCCATTTAGACACAGTCTGGGGGAACGCCAATTGATGGCCCTGTCTCCGCTTTTCCCTTTCCCTGAACTTATTCCTTCCAGGCGGCATCATCAGAGCACATAGGCACAGCCAGCATTTTTAGGGGCATTGTCTGGTTCCTGCTGGGCAGTACTTACAGTTACCAGGTCCCCGACCGAGCTGCAGGCCACAACAGATCTCCAACTCTCTTCCCTAATGTCACTGGTTTTTCAGGAGAGTCACCAGGCTCTGACTCAACCCGCCCCTTGCTCGGATGATCCAAGGCCCGCACCGGCCTTCCAGGACTTCCACGGCTGTAGTAGGCACAGTCCTATTGCAGGTCAACTCGATAGTACTGTGGCCCCTGAACGCTGGATACTAGCCAGGTATGTGGCGCGTCGCAATGCCCGCACTGTACCCAGGTGCTGACTACCGCAGTCGGTATCCGGCGATCACAGGCTCCGTCCCCTCAAATCATCCCGAGGCGAATCACCAGCGATGCTCCAACCGCACACCGGTGTGTTTCCCGGGGGTTTCACGGGTGACCCGCCCCCTCTAACGCATCACGGGGGTTTCCTTGGGGTGACCCCGCCCCCTCTAACGTGTCACGGGGGTGCGCGCCGTCAACACTGAGAATGCGCGGGTTCCAGCGGTGAATGCTGGGAAATAAGCATTCACCGCATCCAGGAAATAGGTGCTTGTGGGCTTCACTTGCCCACAAGCAAAATGAAAATGTCCTACTGTTATTTCTATAACTTATACTTGTGAACGAAAACGGACTGAGGATGTCTAAGAAAACCAAAACTGTGAGTATTGATTTGTCATTTGTAATTCAATGGGCAAAAAAAATAAAAGAACGAATCGCCGCGGGACCTTCGCTTTAAGCAAGAGTTTGTGCTGGAGAGAAAACTGGAGTGTATATACTGGAGTGTATATAGAAGTCCCAAGCAAGTTTGCACTGAGATTTCCTGGGCATCACATAATTTCCCATTTCCCATCCAAGTTCAATCCCCTCAATAAAAACAAAAAAAACAAAGCCTGTGGACTGTTCTATGTCTCTGAGTGACTAAGAGATAGATGTCTGGCTGGGCAGGGTGACAGGTGAACCACTACATTCAGCAACCCCTACGGGGGCATTGGCTACATAAAAAAATAACTGTGTGTCTTATTATACCAGACAGAAGCTTTGCAGTAAATATATTCATAGCCAGGTGTGTTACTCTGTGGTTTTACACTTTACATTTGCATACCTGCTGATTTCAAGATAGCTTTATATTTTCTCTACTGAAATGTAAATTATCTATACCATATTGAATAAGCTTAGCCCCATGGAAAAATAAAGCAATGGACCTGTTGTACAAAATTGTTAAGTGAACTGAAGTGAAATGGTGATCATTTTAGAGACACATATATTTTTATTGCATTTAACAGAGTGAAATAATACAGACAACTGTCCAATGTCCACAATTCAGGGTACTATCATACAAATCACACTGTCCTCTCATCGCAGGAAACATTTTCAACATAAACACTAACACACCGCCGTCCTCTAGGAGCGGACGGTGTCACTCCATATAAAGGACAGTGAGGGCTAATAAAATTATTTAGTATGACATTTGACTATGAAAATAAAATTACAAACACAGAGAGTGAGAGAGAGGGAAAGAGAACAACGGAAGATAGAGGGGGAAAGAAAATAAGATAGAGAAGACAGAGAGAAAGGGGGGGTCGAGCAGACCTCGGCGTATCAAACCTGCATGATGGAATCAGGGTGGACGACTGGGTTGAACCAGAGGTGTCAATAATGTTTTCAGGGAGTCTGAGGTAGAGTAGTCGATCCAAAGAAGCCATAAGGTCTTAAATTTGTCGAAGGTGTCAGTATCAAGGGTCAGCCTGGCAGCTGACAGGAAGAAGCACAGTAGGGTGTGTTTCTGGGAGGCTATGGAGCCAGGAAGCATGGACAATAAAGCCATCTCTGGGGAGGGCGTCAAAGGCCGATTGTATAGACTGCTGTATATGGCAAAAACCTGTGACCAGAGGGGTTGAATGGACTGACAATCCCACCATATGTGGAGATAGCTTCCATCTGCCGCGCCGAATCTCCAACACGAGGGAGGTATGGATGGAAACATTTTATGTAGAGATTGAGGGTCCCTGTACCACCGAGAGATACGTTAAAAAAAATTCTCCTGGGAATAACAGGAGATTGAGGATTTGTGCGTAAAGTGGTAGGACTTTTTGCCAGTGTACCAAGTGGAGTTCCCATCCCAGATCCGTGGACCACTTCCTGGTGTAAGAGGGGGGTTGGTCATGTATCAGTGCGTGCTGTAACGAGTACATGGTAGAGAGTAAATGTCTGGGTGTTTCCGAGAGAGAGCACAGCTGTTTGAATTCTGTCGGGGATCTATGAGTTTGAGAAGATGAAAAGAGGTCAGAACAAAAGGAAGATATGCGGAGGGCTGTGAGCCAGTTGCCCTGGGCACTAGGCACTACAGGAGCGCCTGAAGTGTGGTCTACAAAAGAGCTCGCCACTGGCCATGGGGGGCGGGAGTAGGGGCCTACCGAGTTGGAGCCCATGCCTTGAGGCAATGCAGGGTTTTCAAATAAGGGTGTGAGGGGCGAGGGATCCGAGGAAAATAACGAGAGTATCCCCTTTTTGTACCATAGGTGTAGGGCATCGATTGTCAACGGGAAGGTGGCGGAGAGTAAGTGTAGAAGTTGCCCATAGCCCCAGAGTAAGGCCCGGAGGTCACGGGTGGACAGGTCTTGTTTCACCATAGTAGATGCTTTGGGGAAGGGGCGGGGGAACCACTCCAGAACCCTAGACAGCAGTGCCGCCCTGTGATATAATGGTGATCATTTTAAACATACCATCATCTGTACAAGAAGCTCTGTTTTGCAAATTTAGTGTACCTGTAGAAGCTTGTGTAGCAAGGTCTCTGACCTTGTCCAGTCTAATGAGGACCTCCAAAGCCAAAGATAGCTGACATCTTTCAATATGTAGTGGGTTGTGAGACATAGTGGGTGCAAAGATGGTGAAAGTCATTGGGCGCCAGACACTTCTTGGATGTAAAAGAGGTTTTATTCCTTTTGACAGTCCTTTTTGTATTTTTTGGGGAAAGAGGGTCAGGGCTGGGACACCCTTAAGTAGTTATAGATTGAATTGGCAGACTCCGAGACTTCAATAGGAGGACAGACGTGCAGGGAAAGGCACCACTTCTGCACATGCAGAAATGGTGTCTGCTATGGCAACAGTCCTTTAACAGTTCCTAACTCAAACGTAAAAGTTCTTTCAGCTCCACTACAACTGCCTCTTGTAGTTTTTCAACACTGAGCTCTCTCACTAGACCCTCTGATTCACTGACTCTGAATCCCTTGAGCTCCTCCAAGGTTGGTGGAGGTATCTTCCTCAAGCGTCACCCACGCTTCCCTGCTGGGTCCCTAGCTTGGCACACCAGATACTTCTCAAGTTTCACCCCTGCTAACCGGCACGTTCCCTGGCTTGACTTCCAAGGCTGCCCTGCAAGCGTCTCCTCCGCAGGTTGGGTCCCTGACTTGATCACCGCCTGAAGTTTCCTGATTCTCCACCGTGCCCGTTCGGTGAGAATATGGTTCCAGTACTTTCTTCAGTTACTCACTGTGGTCCCTGGTAAAGGTGGTTGGTCCCCTTGTGGCAACAGCTTCCCTTCTACCTCCGACCACTGACAGGTTCTCCGGCCGACAGAACCACCACTTTCAAGAAGACTGCATGCCGCAGTCCCAACCACATGCTACCCTCTTACTTCTGGATAGGCCCTCACACAGCCTGGCAGCCAGATGCCCCGGGATAGGCCCAATCTCCGGCCTAGCAGCCTAGTACGTACGACACACATCCACCCAGACAGCTGTCCATGTGGCACAGAACCGCAATCACCTGACCTCACCCGAATATATAGGTTCTCCCAGCAGGCCTAGGGATTCAAGAAATCCCTTGCCCATTGGCTGAGACACCCCATTAGGGATGAGCTTCGAGTTCGAGTCGAACTCATGTTCGACTCGAACATTGCCTGTTCGCCCGTTCGCCGAACAGCGAACAAATTGGGGTGTTCGCGGCAAATTCGAAAAATCTATGGGAGAAATCTAAAGTGCTAATTATAAAGGCTTATATGCAAGTTATTGTCCTAAAAAAGTGTTTGGGGACCGGGGTCCTGCCCCAGGGGACATGTATCAATGCAAAAAGAAGTTTTAAAAACGGCCGTTTTTTCGGGAGCAGTGATTTTAATAATGCTTAAAATGAAAAAATAAAAGTGAAATATTCCTTTAAATTTCGTACCTGGGGGGTGTGTATGATATGCATGTAAAGTGGCGCATGTTTCCCGTGCTTAGAACTGTCCCTGCAAAAAATGTCATTTTTGAAAGAAAAAAATGCTTTTAAAACTGACTCGCGGCTATTAATGAATTGTCGGCTCCCGGCAATACAAACAAAAGTCATTGATAAAAAAAAAAAAAAAAGCGTGGGGGTTCCCCAGAATTCAATTACCAGGCCCTTCAGGTCTGGAATGGATATTAAGGGGAACCCCGCCGCAAATTAAAAACAAAATTGACGTGGGGTTCCCCCAAATATCCATTCCAGGCCCTTCAGATCTGGCATGGATTTTAAGGGGAACTCCACCCCAAATTTAAAAAAAAAATGGCGTGGAGTCCCCCTAAAAATCCACACCAGACCCCTTATCTGAGCACGCAACCTGGCCGGCCGCAGGGGAAAAGGGGGGGACGAGAGAGCGGCCCCCCTCCCTCCTGAACCGTACCAAGCCACATGCCCTCAACATGGGGAGGATGTCCCCATGTTGATGGGGACAAGGGCCTCATCCCCACAACCCTTGCCCGGTGGTTGTGGGGGTCTGTGGGCGGGGGGCTTATCGGAATCTGGAAGACCCCTTTAACAAAGGGGACCCCCAGATCCCGGCCCCCCCTATGTGAATTGGTAAGGGGTACATTGTACCCCTACCATTTCACGAAGAAAGCGTAAAAAAATGTTTAAAAAAACACACAAACACCTTGAAAAAGTCCTTTATTTAAAAAAAAAAAAAAAAAAAACATTCCAGCGGTGAAATCCAGTGTCCCGCAGCGATCCCGATGTCCAGCGCTGTCCTTCATTGGTTGTGCCTGAGCGGACCTGATGGGGAACTCCCTCTCAGTATTTTAAATGTATAGACCCGCCCCTTCTAATGTTCCCCATCAGGTCCACTCAGCGGACCAGATGCGGAACATGAGAAGGGGCGGGTCTATACATGTATTACCAAAGTGAGAGCAGTTCCCCATCAGGTCCGCCCCCTCGGTATGTCGGACCTGCCTACGTCATTGGCTTGAGCGGGGAACTTCCTTCACTGTGTAATTTAAATTTACATAGTGAAGGAAGTTCCCCGCTCAAGCCAATGACGTAGGCGGGTCCGACATACCGAGGGGGCGGACCTGATGGGGAACTGCTCTCACTTTGGTAATACATGTATAGACCCGCCCCTTCTCATGTTCCGCATCTGGTCCGCTGAGCGGACCTGATGGGGAACTTTAGAAGGGGCGGGTCTATACATTTAAAATACTGAGAGGGAGTTCCCCATCAGGTCCGCTCAGGCACAACCAATGAAGTACAGCGCTGGACATCGGGATCGCCGCAGGACACTGGATTTCACCGCTGGAATGTTTTTTTTTGTTTTTTTTTAATAAAGGACTTTTTCAAGGTGTTTGTGTGTTTTTTTTTTAATTTTTTACGCTTTCTTCGTGAAATGGTAGGGGTACAATGTACCCCTTACCAATTCACATAGGGGGGGCCGGGATCTGGGGGTCCCCTTTGTTAAAGGGGTCTTCCAGATTCCGATAAGCCCCCCGCCCGCAGACCCCCACAACCACCGGGCAAGGGTTGTGGGGATGAGGCCCTTGTCCCCATCAACATGGGGACATCCTCCCCATGTTGAGGGCATGTGGCTTGGTACGGTTCAGGAGGGAGGGGGGCCGCTCTCTCGTCCCCCCCTTTTCCCCTGCGGCCGGCCAGGTTGCGTGCTCGGATAAGGGGTCTGGTATGGATTTTTAGGGGGACTCCACACCATTTTTTTTTTAATTTGGGGTGGAGTTCCCCTTAAAATCCATGCCAGATCTGAAGGGCCTGGAATGGATATTTGGGGGAACCCCACGTTATTTTTTTTTTAAATTTGCGGTGGGGTTCCCCTTAATATCCATTCCAGACCTGAAGGGCCTGGTAATTGAATTCTGGGGAACCCCCACGCTTTTTTTTTTTTTTTTATCAATGACTTTTGTATGTATTGCCGGGAGCCGACAATTCATTAATAGCCGCGAGTCAGTTTTAAATGCATTTTTTTCTTTCAAAAATGACATTTTTTGCAGGGACAGTTCTAAGCACGGGAAACATGCGCTACTTTACATGCATATCATACACACCCCCCAGGTATGAAATTTAAAGGAATATTTCACTTTTATTTTTTCATTTTAAGCATTATTAAAATCACTGCTCCCGAAAAAACGGCCGTTTTTAAAACTTCTTTTTGCATTGATACATGTCCCCTGGGGCAGGACCCAGGTCCCCAAACACTTTTTAGGACAATAACTTGCATATTAACCTTTATAATTAACACTTTAGATTTCGAACGTTCGAGTCCATTGTATTTAATAGGGTTCTAAAGTTTATACGAACATTTTGTCTGTTCGCAGGTTCTGGTGCGAAACGAACAGGGGGGTGTTCGGCTCATCCCTGCACCCCATATACCCAGGTATGTTACTGGGGCATTTAGTTGTAAAAGGAACCTTTGATAGTACAGCTGCAGAGGAACAACAAGTCCCAATGCGCCAGACCAGCCAGACCATATAACAAAGAGTGACAGGGCATGCAGGAGCGTGTAGATCCACTTTAGACTCTCTGTCTAAAGTGGATCTACAAGTTCCTGCATGCCCTGTCACTCTTTGTTATATGAACTGGCTGGTTTTATGTTGCGGAAGGTTGACTTGCGGCAAGTTACCTAAATTCAAACACACCTGTTACATGCAGGAACTCTATTGAGTCTGGGATTCTTCAATGTTCAGGCTGTCATTTCCCAGGTACACAGGGTTCAAAAAAATCACATAAAATTGTAATAAATGTGCAACTTAGGTCATCATTTTTGGATAGTATTTTTATAATTCTGAAATAAAGTCTCAAAGCTCAGATCACTCATAGCAAAGTTGCAAAGCCACCCTTCAGCCATGTCAATGGGCATTTGTTTTCCTGCAAGTGACAGGCGTTTTGAATGCACATCAAAATCCAGGTCAAAAAAATCCCACTGGCTTTTAATTGAGCACTACACATGGCAGTTCAGAGGCTGCGTTTGACTTGCTTTGCCTTGTGCTGCATTTCTTGATATACGGCATATTGACTTTAGGTGCATTTGAACTGCAGGCAAAGCACGTCAAATGCATCCTTTTCCTGTCAAAACACTGCATCTGCTATTCAACACGTGAATTTGTATTCACATTGAAAAAACACAGCATTTGAAAATAACCCCTGTCGATGTAAGCCCTTAAGCATGCGAAGGTCTGTGACAAGTTGGCAGAGCTGTCAGCAGTATAGCTGCAATATACCTCCCCAGCAGGTATTCTCCCCTAATATTATAATTTTCACTTGTATAGTATACAATATATTTCCAAGCCGAATATCTCCCCAGCAGCATTTTTTCCCCTTAGTAGTATAAGTTCCACTTGTGAAGTATATATCTCCAAGCTGTATGTCTCCCCGAAGGTAGGGATGAGTTTAACGTACCTGGATTCGATTCAAGGTGAGTTCAGTGAACTTTACCGAAATTCTGGGGACCCCAAATAAAAAATAAAAAATTCCTCAAAGCCCATGAGATCTGGTATGAATTTTAATGAGGAACCACGTAAAAAAAAACGCATGAAGCTACCCCTAAAATCTGTACCAGACTCTTATCCAAGCATGCAATCAGGCTGGCCAGAAAAGTGGGGGACAAACACTCCCCCGCTTCTGAACCATACCAGGCCATGTCCTCAACATGGGGGGGGGGGCTTGCTAGGTGTGACCTGCCCTGGCAAAGCACCTTGTTCCCATATTGAAGAGGCCAACACAATCTGCTCCTGTCATTCACTCTTGTGGCATGTGTTTCATGCATGCCTGGACTTGTTATGTATGTTCTCTGTAGCGATCCTTCCTTTAAAACTACAGGACACAGCAAAGATAACATGCTGCTGTGGTTGATTCTTTCAAATTATCTTTTCATTTGTAACATGGTGCCGATTTGCAGTGTGTTATAAAGGACTGCGGTTGTGTTGAGAGTACCCTCAGCTCCCTACGGAGTCTCCTTGGGATATTGCAGCCACTATTGTTTAACCATATGGAACAATGCATTGTGGAACTTATGGTACAGGGAGAAAAGGGACTTCATTGCCATGGGTATCTAGTAGACTATGGTACCCAAAGTGCAGCTGTACTCCTAAAGTGCATTGCATCCCCACACAGCTTTCTGGGGGAGGTTACTTAAAGGAAGGGAGGAGATACGCTTGCTCTCTCTGGACTTTGCCTTTTATCAAGAAGGAAGTCTGTGTGAGGCCTGCTACTGGAGCGTTTAGGCCTAAAAGCCTGGGCCTACAGCTTTTGGTGGAGGATCACTCAGCTTAAAGAGGGATCCCTTCCTCGTGTGACCAGCCCTCGCTTCCCAGAGACCGGTGACATCCAACAACCGACATCCTGTGCGGCTGTGAGAGGAACCGAAGACTACAAGTCGCGGAGAGGCCGGTGATCGAGGCACCGACAGCGGGACTTGTCAGTGGGACAAGGCCTGTTTTGGTAAGAGGGCACCTGCCTGGGATTCATTAACTATTTGTGTAGGCCTGTGACTTTGTTAAGGCCCACCATTATTAGTAGTGCGCCACACGCCAGAACATAGCACATCTCACGGAGGCCGCGTGGTAAAAAGTTTGGCGTTTGCACCGCCGGAGAGTTTCACCTTCCTGAACATTGTGGAAGTTTAGTTGTTTTCGTATAATAACCCTGTGGATTACAAATGTTATGTGCACCAACGTTTGCTAGCGAAGACTCCTACTACTAAAGGGATTGTACACTGAACTTAGTCAGGCCTGACTAGAACTGTTAGTGATGGGACACGGGCACAATATTGCCCATTAGGGGGAGCTTGTGAGCATAGGTCTTTTACTTATATAAGCAGTGTGCATTTAAACTGTGTTGCATTGTTGCCATATTGTCTCATTGACTCTGCAGGGCCCTGCATAAGTCAACTGCATTTTCTGTTTAACTATGCTACCTTTTACTATTAAGTAAACTTGATCCCTGATTAAACAGAATACTGTGTGGAGTTCTCTGTTACCCTGCTGGACGAGTGGCTATACAGGGTAACAATTTTATGTATCATTTCACTGATGTATGGTATTATTGTGTTCCCAAACATCAGTGGGTTTCACAATTACATTGCAGACCAGTTGTGCCAAGGGAGAGTTCGAGCCAAGTTCTTGGGGTTGATAGCTAGGGTACAGACTCAAATCAAAACCAGCAGCCCGACCTCAAAGAGGGGGGTAGTGCCACAGGTGCGGGCTTGTCCGGGACTCTAAAGTACTCTGCAATCAAGCCCCACCCCATTGGTGCCAGCATTGACCCTTTCATTGTGGACCAGTGGTGCGAATCGGTAGGCACCCGCTCGGACGTGAGCATGGCAATTGAACTCCCTGGTACTGGTCAGGAAGAACAGGAAGGAGGAACTACAACCTCCCCAGCACCCCTGACCATGATTGGTCCAGAACTCCTTAATGCTTTGGGAGACTTTGTGTCAAAGTGCCAGAAGAGCAACACAGTATGCGTGGAAGCTGGATACAGGAAACTAAGAATCTTCTCGGGGAAAAAGTCTGTGCCGGCTGGGGAAGAAGAATTTGACACCTGGATACAGCAAGCCATGCAAGCCTTAGAAGGATGGGAATTGCCAGAGGCCCAAAAGAAGCAGCGCATAAATGAGAGCTTGAGAGGAGCCGCTGCAGAAGCTGTCAGGAACTTAAGGTTCGGTAACGCCGCTTGTACAGCCTAAGACTATTTGGTCATGCTACAGGAAGAGTTCGGACAGTTGGAGAAAGCTGTTGACCTCATCTATCAGTTTGAACACACTCTCCAACAACCAGGAGAGCGCCTTTCTGAGTATATCAGAAGACTGAACAAAATGTTATGCCAAATAGTTTTAAAGAAGGGAATGGCACCGTCTGCTATAGACCAAGCTAGGATGCAGCAAATCCTAAGAGGGGCCTTACGTTCTGATCCAGTCTGGCTCCACTTGAAAACTTCAGCGGATGTTATGTCACTAAGTTACCCTGATCTCATCGGAGTGGTGAGAGATGAAGAGGCACTGCTGAATGACCAACGAGCAACCATTCAACCCAGCTCTTCCCCTTCAGCCGTGGTCAGATCTGCAATGACTATGGAAAGGGACTCTGAAGTAGATATTCTAAAGTCTCAGATGACACAGATGATGGAGTATGTAAGGAAGGAGGAATCACAGCGGGAGTGATCCAGACTGCACCCACTTCCCCTTCTTAACGCCCAAAGGATGAGGAAGTTTGCTTTAATTGTGGAGGAACTGGACACTATAGTCGAGTGTGCCCCAGCCCGAAGAAAGCTGCAGCACCCTACCGCAAGCCGGCGGAAAACTTCAGAGGACCCCGGTGAAGGAGTCAACCGGGTGCCCATCAGCCTTAGCCAACTCCAGAAAGATCAATAACACAGGGAGGCAACAGAGGGAAAATAGTTCTTTACCAAACACCCCTGTTGTCGCCTCTGAGCCACATAATACCTCCCACTTCATGTCCAAAAATGCTCAACAGCGGGAGATCAGTGCATACCAGGCCCAACAAGGGTTGAGATCCAGAAAAAGGCTCAAGAGGAAAGAAAGAGGAAAAAAAGTACAGGTTACAGAGTCGAGTAAGAAGGCTTCTCCAAAGAAACTCCCTGTCAAATTAGTGGGGCCCTCCCCAGTTGTCTCTATCCAGGTAGAAGGAATCTATACAAAGGCCCTCCTTGATACTGGAGCCCAAGGGACAGTTCTATATAGAGACTTCTACAACAAGCACCTCAGACATCTACCGTTACAAAAGCTTGAAGACCTGGAGATATGGGGCATTGGGACACAGAGTTTCCCTTATGATGGATACCTTCCAATAAAGTTGACCTTTGACCCCTCAGTGGCAGGAGAAGCCGAGACCTTCGACACCCTGGCTGTAGTTTGTCCCAGACCGCCAGGAGCCAGCAAGAGTTCCCTCATCATAGGAACCAACACTGACCTGGTCAGGAGACTGTTGACACTGGTGGCCCAAGAACAGGATACTACCACCCCAAGGGTACACCCCATGCTACAGCAGGCTTACCAGTGCTTAGTGTTGGAGCAGAATGCCCCGACAGGAGGGGTTGGGAAGATCTGGAAGCTGGATAGGACGGAGAAAGTTCTACAACCCAGGGAGGTGACTTGTTTGAGAGCCGCTATAAAGCTTACCTGGAAACAACCTGGCCCCTTTGTCATTCTTGAACCAGATCCACATGGAAATCAAAGGGGACTAGAAGTACTTCCTGAAGTGGTCCCATTGAAGGCCCTTAAGAAAAGCCACAGAAAGATCTCAGTGAGCATTAGGAATACTACTAACACACCGGTAAGGGTACCAGCCAGAATGCTACTGGGCCAAGTGAACCCAGCCACCCTAGTTGCCCCATCTGACTTCTGACTTGGAGAAGGGGGAAATGGGTGAAGTCACTGTGAAGAAGCTCTGCTCCGAAGACACGACCCTCCCACCAGTATGGAAAGAGAGGGCCAAGGCCCAACTTGCTCGATGGCAGAAGATCTTTTCAAAGAATGAATTTGATGTGGGATGTGCAAAGAGTGCCACCCACAAGATTCGCCTACAGGAAGATAAGCCATTTAGGGAAAGAGTCCGATGGGTTCCTCTGGCTGACCTAGAAGATCTGCATTAGCAACTAGCAGAACTGAAGAGGACGGGCTTCATTCGAGAGTCCCGAAGCCCCTACGCCTTCCCAATAGTGGTTGTCTGGAAAAATAATGGGTCCTTGAGGTTGTGTATCGACTACCGAACACTGAATAGAAGGACTATACCTGATCAGTACACCACCCCCCGAATAGAAGATGCTTTACAGAGTTTGTCTGGGGCTAAGTGGTTCAGTGTGATCGACTTGAAGAGTGGGTATTATCAAATTCCCATGCACGCGCAAGACCAAGAGAAAACAGCTTTCATCACCCCAGTGGGCTTCTTTGAGTTTAACCGCATGCCCCAGGACTTGTCGGGGGCGCCAGCCACTTTTCAAAGATTGATGGAGAAAACAGTGGGAGACTTGAACCTCATTGAAGTGCAGGTGTACCTAGACGACATTATTGTGTTCGGTAAAACCCTTCGAAGAACACGAGTCATTTCTGGGATTCTTCTCCTATTATAGAAGAATTGTGGAGGGGTTTGCCAAGATTGCAAGGCCCCTCAATGAACTACTGAAGAGTGAAGGGGAAGATGATGCCCAAGAATCAGTCAACTCAATTAAACCCAATCCAGGGCCCAGAAAACCCAAAGAATCTATCGAGGACCAGTGGACCACCCAGTGTGAAGAGGCCTTCATCCAGTTGAAGAAAAGCCTAACCACTGCCCCCATCTTAGCCTACGCAGATACCACTAAACCCTATGAGTTGCATGTTCGTGCCAGTAGAGATGGACTAGGCGGGGTGCTATACCAAGAGCAGGATGGTCACTTGCGGCCTGTTGCATATGTGAGCCGAAGTTTGGCCCCTGCGGAGAAGAATTACCCCACACACAAACTGGAATTCCTGGCCTTAAAGTGGGCTGTAGTGGACAAACTGAAAGACTATTTGTACGGTTCTGAGTTCGTGGTCAAGACAGATAATTACCCCCTCACTTATCTTCTGACCACCGCCAAACTGGATGCAACAGGACACAGATGGTTAGCTGCCCTTTCGGGTTTCACATTCAGCTTAAAGTTCAGACCTGGGGATGGAAATAGGGATGCATATGCCCTCTCGAGAAGGTCCCATGCCCCCAGTGACCCTACTGAAGAGTGAACTCAGTTGACCCCAGAAGGAGCGAGAGTCCTATACCAGGGAGCGGAACTTCAGGCCAGAGGAGGATCAAGGGCCGAAGAGATTGGAGTTTCGGCTGTCGGAGTACCTGGATCCTATTGTAATGTGACTCAAGTCAGAGAAGAGGGATTACCTAAGCTGTCCAAGAAAGACTTAAGAAGGGATCAGTTAGAAGACCCCCTGGGAAAGCTGGTATTGAAGGCCCTGGAGAACCAGTGCCCTGAAATGCTTTTAACTGACTCTACTAAAGAAGCCCGACTGTTACATGGAGAATGGGACCGGCTGCAGATACATCAAGGGGTGGTCTACGGAAGGGGACCCTCTGATGATCTGGAAGAAAAATGGCAACTCTTTCTGCCTAGTAAACACCGGAAGGTGGTCCTAACTGCTCTCCATGACGATCATGGGCATCTGGGATCTGAAAGAACTTTTCATCTAGTGAGAGACAGGTTCTATTGGCCCTGTATGTGGGCTGAAGTTGAAGGGTACTGTCATTCTTGTGCCCGATGCATCCAGAGGAAGACCCTGCCCCACCAAGCCGCCCCAATGGGCCATCTACAAAGTTAGGGACCCATGGAACTGGTGTGCATTGATTTCCTCTGCCTAGAGCCTGATCTGAGTGGGCAAGGGAATGTTTTAGTGGTAACAGATCATTTCACCAGATATGCTCAAGCATTCCCAACCAAGAATCAGAAGGCCTCGACAGTAGCAAAAGTGCTTGTGGAGAAGTTTTTCGTGCACTATGGCCTGCCCCAACGCCTTCATTCAGATCAAGGGAGAGACTTTGAAAGCAGATTGATAAGGAAGTTGTTAGACTTGTTAGGCATTAAAAAAACTAGAACAACCCCATACCAGCCACAAGGGGATGCTCAGCCTGAACGGTTTAACCGGACTCTCTTAGATATGCTGGGGACTCTGAGCTCAGAAAAGAAACAACACTGGAACAAGCATGTGGCTGCCATTGTACATGCCTACAACAGCACCAACAGTGATGCCACTGGATACTCCCTGTATAGATTGATGTTTGGGCGTGAGGCTCGGCTACCAGTGGACCTGGCCTTTGGCACGTCGCTGGATCACGCTTCTGCAACATCCCATAAGGGGTATGTGGATCGGCTACGGAGAAGTCTGGAAATGGCCTATGAAAAGGCTCAAGCTACATCTGACCAAAGGGGATTGAGGAACAAAAGAAACTTCGACCTCAAAGTCATAATATAGGACTTGCAGCCAGGGGATAGGGTACTATTGAGGATACTGAATATCCCTGGAAAACACAAGTTGGCTGACAGATGGAGATCCCAGCCGTACATCATCTGCAAGCAGCTGCCAGGCCTTCCAGTATATCAAGTCAGGCCAGAGGGGAGTGAAGGTCCATTAAAGACTTGGCATAGGAACCATCTGTTGCCCCTTTCCAAAGCAGTTCGCCTACCTCCCAATTCAGATTCACAAGAGCTCCCTTAAACCTTTCAAGGGTCCAGACCAGTTACCAGATCTCAGTCAACACATCCAGATGTGGAAAATTAAGATTTGGAGGAGAGGGATTCTGAGGATGAAGAGATGGAACTTGATTGGTGGTGGTCATCTCAAGTGCCAGAACCCATGACCACTTCCCTGTCACCATTTGAAGTAGCTGACAGTGAAGTTCTTCGCCCAGAGGCTCCTGAGTTTGTGCCGCACAGCATGCTCACCGAAGACTTGGAAGATGATCCGGATTCCTTACTAATAGAAGACTCTGATGAGACTTCATTGCTTCCTGAAAATGAACCAGACGCTTCCGAAGCAACGGAGCCCAACATACCCAAACAAGAAGGGAGAGTAACTGAAGAATCAGCAGAATCTATTACCCTTGATATGTCAACACCTCAGGAGCAGAGAGAGAGAAGAGTCATTCACTCTCCAAAGAGACTGACTTACAATCAAATGGGTGAATGCTCTGAAGAAGCTGTTTTCACTGCAAGAAGGACAGTTAATTTGCCTGGTCCTTCCACTGTAAATTTAGTGGAGGGCAACCCTAGCTCACCCCCTGGCACAGCTGGTCAGGCCCTTCCAGTTGAGGTGGCCTGTAGGCAGAACAGCTTCCCATCATTTAAGAATTGGTGGGAGGCTTCTCTGTCAGTTTTATGCAACCGCCTAGAGGCAAAATTGTGTTACAGAACCAAGATTTTGAATGTCTTTGGGGACTAAAGAGTTAAAGTGGGGGGGAGTGTGTAGCAGGGTGCCAATTTGCAGTGTGTTATAAAGGACTGTGGTTGTCTTGAGAGTACCCTCAGCTCCCTCCGGAGTCTCCTTGGGATATTGCAGCCACTATTGTTTGACCATATGGAACAATGCATTGTGGAACTTATGGTACAGGGAGAAAGGGGACTTCATTGCCATGGGTATCTAGTAGACTATGGTACCCACAGTGCAGCTGTACTCCCAAAGTGCATTGCATCCCCACACAGCTTTCTGGGGGAGGTTACTTAAAGGAAGGGAGGAGCTAAGCTCGCTCTCTCTGGACTTCGCCTTCTATCAAGCAGGAAGTCTGTGTGAGGCCTGCTACTGGAGCGTTTAGGCCTAAAAGCCTGGGCCTACAGCTTTTGGTGGAGGATCACTCAGCTTAAAGATGGATCCCTTCCTCGTGTGACCAGCCCTTGCTTCCCAGAGACCGGTGACATCCAACAATTGACAGCCCGTGCGGCTGTGAGAGGAACCGAAGACTACAAGTCGCGGAGAGGCCGGTGATCGAGGCACCGACAGCGGGACGTGTCAGCGGGACAAGGCCTGTTTTGGTGAGAGGGCACCTGCCCGGGAGAAAAGAAAGACTCCTGTGTGTACTGTTTGCTGTCTATCGCTGAACTTTCTGGAGTGTTTCACCGGAACATAGGGACTGTGCCCTATTTTTTTTTTGTATTTGGGCAGTTCTACTCTTCGGAGAAATGGGAGCTGTTTTGTTTTGTTCTCCCTCCTTCTTCTTGCACTCAAGAGAAATCAGTGACTTTGGGTTTTAGTTAGTGTAGAGTCACAGAGAAAAGTTCATCTGAAAGTGATGAGTGTCTTGACCGCGGCACTGTCACCAGGTGGCAGTGTTGCGCAACGATTGTTTAGTTTTGACATTATGCAGCACTTATTGGAGTGAATGGGTTTCTTCTCGGATAGACTCATTCATTCCAAGCAAACACACATATGTTGTTAGGATGTATGTTCATTTGATTTCCCTCTGCAGGAGATTTGTCTATCAAGGCTGCTGAGAATGGGTGGTCCTTAGATAGCCAGGGGGAGGGAAGAATGTAAATGTGTGAGATATTTACAGTATTTTATTGAAAATGTTTTAGAGTTATATTGTTTTAAGTTTTCCCTTTCCCATTCAGGTCTTGGCACAATTCAGGGCTAAATTGTGTAATTTGGTTTCTGGGCTGAACTTATGTCGCCACCCTTGTGAGATGTGAGTTTGTACCAGACACTGGGGACCAGTGTCAAATCACCAGGGGGAGAGTGTAGCGGTTACTTGAATTTAGGGGAAGCATCTGGGTGGTAGTGTAACCCAGATGTCTTGATTGTTAAGAAATTCAAGGTTCCCTTTGTGAATCTTGGAGCACTCTGGTGGTGTGAAGTTCCCGCCGGCCTATAGGTGGCGTTGTTGCCTTGGACCGGGGTTGGGCTCGCACCGCAAGACTGTGCCTTTTTGTCCTCCCCTGGAGCTGGTACAGCGGGGCGGGGAACCCGCTGTGGCGTGAAGGGAGAGGTCATAAAGGGGCGGACGCCCTGATCACGGGGTTAGAGTCCGGAGCCAGAAGATGCGGCCGCACCCAGGCACCTTCAGCCTGGGTGCTGGCGTTCCGGTGTTCCAGGCCTAGGTGCCCTTGACCTAGCCGGAGCAGAGATGGAGTCCATCTCAGGCACCTTTAGCCTGGGGTGAGGTACTATGGTGGATGCCTGGGGCTCAGTACCTTCGACTGAGTTCCGCGAGGGTGGAGGAATCCGAGGGGGCCCTAACTCCTTGGGTGCCCGTGTCTGAGTTTGTGAGGACTGGTGTGCAGTAACTTCTCTGAAGAGTCTGGCGCAGCATCGCTGGTGACAGAGAGGCCTCCATTTCTCCCTTGGACGGATTTCTTTCCCTGACAGGGGCAGAGCGAGCGAAGGTAGTTCACGTTCTACATCACCTAGTCAGTGGCAGTGACTATTCACCACTGGTGACAGCACAGTGGTCGGCATCAGAAGGGAAAGGATTGTGCCTCGATCTGTCCCCATTTTCCAAAGTAAGAAACTGTTTTATTGCTTGGCAAGAAGAATAAAACTGAGTTGGACCTATTCACTGTGTGGAACTCTGGTTACTAGGAGCAAAGGAGTCAGGGACGAAGTACTGGACTTGACTCTAGGACACCTACACAAGACCCAATTTGCTGGCTTTCACCTCTTAGCTATGGAGGACATGGGCCATGGTGTATCTCATCTCTCTCTCCCAGGTACCCCTAGACAACAGCCGCATAACCGATAAAGATAGAGAGAGGGGTGAGCCCGCTACATAAGAAAAAAAAAAAAGAGTTCTTCTGAACTGAGCACTTACTGGAGTCACAAAATATAACAAGCACCATTCACATGTATTTACATGCATGGCTTGAAACTTTGATTCTTGTTGTTGTACATGTGCCCAATGCCCATTCATTTTCAACATGCGTTTACTTTAGGGATGAGCTTAGTGTACTGTCCAAACCTTAGTTCAAACCAAACACGGGCTGTTCAGACGTTTGATTGAACACTGAACATTTAGTGAGTTCAGCGTTAATGAACAGCTGTCAATGGTGGCTAAGGAAGTAGCAGATGCTTGCTATCATTATGTCCTTACCAACCACTGATGTTACTAGGCCCATTCACTTACATGGCCAGGAATCCCTGGCCATGTGATCAAATGGGCAGGGGATGGAGCCTTACATCACTGCCTGAATATGGCCACTGGCCATATTTGGGCAATAACTTTATGATTCATGATGTATTTGTCACAAGGGACTTTTTGGAGGATTTTTATTTATTTAAAAAAAAGCACTTGTGAAACACTTGGGTGTCTTTATTTCTAGGTTACATTTATTTTTAATAAGTAGGGGTACTATGTACCCCTTACTCATCCTTATGGGGGGAGCAGTATCTGGGAGACCCCTTATTATTGAAGGGGACTTTCAGATTCCAATAAGCCCCCCAGTCACAGACCCCCACAACCACTGAACTGCACCCCCCCATGTTCAGTGCATGTGGCCTGGTATGGTCCAGGATGTGGCATGCACGCTTGTCCCTCCCTTTTCTGGCAAGCCAGGCTGAATGCTCATATTAGGGGTCAGGTATGGATTTTTAGGGGGACCTCATGATTTTTTTGTTTTGTTTTTTATATGTATGAGTCCCCCTTCAAATTCTTACCAGACTCAAAGGGTCTGATGTGCATTTTGGGGGGGACTCTATGCAGTTTTTTTTTTAATCCTTACTGTAAGATGTGCTACAGCAAGAATTATATTTACAAAGAAAAAAAAATGTATTGCTAGCAACGAAAACTGCATTGACAACTTCCTGAAAAAGAAAAATCACACAAACCTTAGGGGTCTACTATGTATTTTGGGGAACCTTTGGGATCTATGTGCCGACTTGTTTTTTAACCACTTCAATACAGGGCATTCTCACCCCCTTCCTGCTCAGACCAATTTTTAGTTTTCAGCGCTGTCGCACTTTGAATGACAATTGCGCGGTCATGCAACACTGTACCCAAATGAAATCTTTATATATTTTTTTCCCACAAAAAGAGCTTTCGTTTGGTGGTATTTGATCATCTCTGCGGATTTTATTTTTTGTGCTATAAACAAAGGAAGAGCAACAATTTTGAAAAAAAAAACAATATTTTTTACTTTTTGATTTAATAAATATCAAAATAAAAAAATAAAAAAAAATCCCTCAGTTTAGGCTGATATGTATTCTTCTACATATATTTGGAAAAAAAAATCGCAATAAGCGTATATTGATTGGTTTGCGCAAAAGTTAAAGCGTCTACAAAATAGGGGATAGTTTTATTGCATTTTTTTTATTTATTTTAATTTTTTTACTAGTAATGGCGGCAATCTTCAATTTTTATTGTGACCGTGACATTGTGACGGACATATCGGACACTTTTGACACATTTTTGGGACCATTCACATTTATACAGCGATTAGTGCTATAAAACTGCACTGATTACTGTATAAATGTGACTGGCAGGGAAGGGGTTAACACAAGGGGCGCTGAAGGGGTTAAATATGTTCCCTGGGAGTGATTCCTACTGTAGGGGAAGGGGACTGACAAGGGGAGGAGACCGATCTGTGTTCCTCTGTATTGGGAACACACATCGGTCTCCTCACCTCTGACAGGAGGTGGATCTGTGTGTTTACACACAGATCCACACTCCTGCCGTGATCACGGGCAATCGCGGGAGCCCGGCGGACATCGCGGCCGCCGGGCACGTGCACCGGGTCCCGAGCGATGCCGCGGGCGCGCGCACACCCCCTAGCGGCCGGGAAGCAAAGGACGTCATATGACGTCCACCCGGAGGGAGAAAAGGTTCCTGACGACGTCATATTACTATGGCTCGGTAGGGAACTGGTTAAAGAAGCAAGAGAAAAAAGTAATTTGCCTGCAACTTTCTCCTTTGTAAATGTATTTTGTAAAAATCACTGCTCCCCATTGGAATATATATATATATATACAGTGGGGCAAAAAAGTATTTAGTAAGCCACCAATTGTGCAAGTTCTCCCACTTAAAAAGATGAGAGAGGCCTGTAATTGTCATCATAGGTATACCTCAACTATGAGAGACAACATGTGGAAACTAGTGATGAGCCGAACACCCCCGGGTTCGGTTCGCACCAGAACCCGCGAACGGACCGAAAGTTCGCACGAACATTAGAACCCTATTAAATACAATGGATGCGAACGTTCGGATTCTAAAGTGCTAATTATAACGACTATTATCCATGTTATTGTCCGAAACAGAGTTTGGGAACCCGGCTTCTGCACCAGGGGACATGTATCAATGCAAAAAGAAGTTTTAAAAACGGACGTTTTCCGGGAGCAGTCATTTTAATGATGCATAAAGTGAAAAAAAAAAGTCAAATATTCCTTTAAATATTGTACCTGGGGGGTGTCTAAAGTATGCCTGTGAAGTGCCACGTGTTTCCCGTGTTTAGAACTGTCCCTGCACAAAATAACATTTCTAAAGGGAAAAAAGTCATTTAAAACTGCTTGCGGTTTTAATGCAATGTGTGGTCCCGGTAATATGGATGAAAATCTTTAGGAAAAATGGCATAGCTACCCCATCAACCCCCCCCCCCCCACCCCAGCCCATTACCAGCCCCTTTGGGTCTTGTATGGATATTAAGGGGAACCCCGCACACAAAATAAAAAAGGACCTATATACTCTGAACAGCCGTATACAGGCGGTGCATACAAGACAGGGACTGTAGGTTTGTTCTTATGTAGAATCTGTTTATAATTTTGAACAGCTGCATTGTTTAAGTGGAGCTCCATGGCAAATTCCTTTTTTTTAGTTTTTTGTAAAACATAGGGAACGGTTATCACCCCTGTCACATTTTTTTTTGCTGTCTGTGCCCCTGTTCAGAACATTTCACCTCACTTTGCGTCCCAATGACAACTGTTTTTGAAATGTGGTGTTTTTATTGAAACAAGGATTGGTGATAAAGCATCAGTAGAGAGGAGACACCTTTCTCCCATATTAATTCTTACAGGAGAGAATTTTCCTTCCAAGGGGTAGATTTCCTCTCACTTCCTGTTGTCTTCTTCCGTTTGCAAGTAGTAGTCGTTTGTAAGTTGGATGTTTGAAAGTAGGGACCTGCCGTATATACTCTGCAGAAATTGGCCCCTTAGGTGTTGGTGTTGGCACAACACTGTAAGCACTCACAGTTACTCTTGGTGGGTGCTGGAACGCCCTGCTGTCAACTATTATATCAGGAATTGTAATAACATATAATTGTTGAACAGTGGTAGTAAAAATTGGGCCTTTGATGGTGGTGCTGGTGCCACAACACTGTAAGGCCTGACAGTTACTCTTGGTGGGCGCAGCAATGGGCCCTGCTGTGAATTATTAGATCAATAATTATAATTGCATGCCCCTGTTGAACAGGGGCTGAAAAATTGGGCCTTTGGTGGTGGTGGTGGTGGTGGTGGTGGTGGTGGTGGTGTTGACACAACACTGTAAGGCCTGACAGTTACTCTTGGTGGGCGCAGCAATGGGCCCTGCTGTGAATTATTAGATCAATAATTATAATTGCATGCCCCTGTTGAACAGGGGCTGAAAAATTGGGCCTTAGGCACTGGTGGCACAACACTGCAACCCCTCACAGATACTGTACTTGGAGCACAGCAATGAGCCCTGTTGCAAAGTATTGCATCAAAAATTGTAATTACACGCCCCTGTTAAACAGGGGCTGAAAAATTGGGCCTTAGCCACTGGTGGCGGCACCCATAAACCAAAATGATCTTCCAAGCTATCATCATTAATCGGATCATTGAGGAGGAGGAGGAGGATAGCCAGTCAACATAACAGCACAGACACTCAGCATCAGCATCAGTCTTGAAGGGATGTGACATTTTAAAATCAATTAGTCTGTTATATCAGCATCAGGTGTGTGGTAGCTGGTGGTGATCCAAGACTGGTTCATCTTGATGAAAGTCAGTCGATCAACCAAGTCGGTGGACAGGCGCACCCTGTGATCCGTGACAAATCCTCCAGCAGCACTGAATGTGCGTTCTGAAAGAACGCTGGATGCAGGACAGGCCAGTAGCTCAATTGCATACTGTGCAAGCTCTGGCCAGTGATCCATCCTCAAGACCCAGTAAGCCAGAGGATTTTCGGTGGGGAAGGTGTCCAAGTCTGACCTTGCCCCTAGGTATTCCTGCACCATGTATATCAGACGCTGGCGATGGTTGCTGGAACCGATCATACTTTGGGGCTGCGGACTAAAGAATTGTCTGAACGCATCGGTCAGACGGCCACCTTCCCCACCGCTCCTTCTTTGACTGCCCGAAGCCTCAGCAACTCGTTGTCCAGGACCAGGAGTTTGTAACCTCCCAGTCTCTGGGAACGCGTTGCACAGACCTTTCTGCAAGGCCTCCCGGAGTTGTCTCATCCTCTGCTCCCTCTGCGACGGTAACATAAGGTCCGCAACCTTACCCTTGTACCGTGGATCAAGGAGAGTGGCCAGCCAGTAATGGTCCCTCTCCTTGATCCGAAGAATACGAGGATCCTTCCGCAGACTTTGCAGGATCAGGGAGGCCATGCAGCGTAGGTTAGCTGAGGCATTCAGTCCGGAGTCCTCTGGGTCACTAAGGACGACATGATCCGCAGCCACCTCCTCCCAGCCACGTACAAGTCCACTGGTTTCTTGGGACTGTAAATCATCCCTAAAAGACTGCTGCTGATGATGCTGAGTGCCAGCCTCCACCTCCACGCTGACACAATCCTCCTCCTCCTCCTCCTCCTCCTCTTCCTGTGCGATGGGTGCGACAGAAGGAACACTGTCTGGGTAAAGGGGGCCTTGAGAGGCAAGGAAGTCCTCCTCTTCCTGCCTCTGTTCTGCCTCAAGTGCCCTGTCCATTATTCCACGCAGCGTGTGCTCCAACAGGTGGACAAGAGGTACAGTGTCACTGATGCATGCACTGTCACTGCTCACCATCCTCGTGGCCTCCTCAAATGGTGCCAGGACAGTGCATGCATCCCTGATCATGCCCCACTGGCGTGGTGAAAAAAACCCGAGCTCCCCTGACCCTGTCCTGGTGCCGTAGTCGCACAGGTACTCATTGATGGCCCTCTGCTGCGTGTGCAGCCGCTGCAGCATGGCCAACGTTAAGTTCCACCTGGTGGGCATGTCACATATAAGGCGGTTCTTGGGCAGGTTCAACTCCTTTTGAAGCTCAGCCAGGCGAGCACTGGCATTATAAGATCTGCGGAAATGCACACAGACTTTCCTGGCCTGCCTCAGGACATCCTGTAAGCCCGGGTAAAGAACCGCTGCACCACCAGGTTAAGGACGTGAGCCATGCAGGGCACATGGGTCAGTTGTCCCTGTCGGAGGGCGGAGAGGAGGTTGGTGCCATTGTCGCAAACCACCATTCCTGGCTTAAGCTGGCATGGCGTCAACCACCTCTCGGCCTGCCCCTGCAGAGCAGACAGGACCTCTGCCCCAGTGTGGCTCCTGTCCCCCAAACACACCAGCGCAAGCACGGCATGGCATCTTTTTGCCTGCGTACTTGCGTAGCCCCTTGAACGCCTACGGAGCACCGCTGGTTCCGAGGACAAACCACAGGAAGAGGCCATGGAGGAAGAAGAAGAGGAGGGGGTGGAGGAGAGAGGTGTGTCACAACCAGTAGTAGCATTTTGGAGGCGTGGCGGTGGAACAACCTCCAACACTACTGCACCTTGTCCTGCATCCTTCCCAGCTGCCAAAAGAGTGACCCAATAGGCCGTGAAAGAAAGGTAACGTCCCTGTCCATGCCTGCTGGACCATGAGTCAGCGGTAATATGCACCTTACCGCTGACCGCCCTGTCCAGCGAGGCCAAGACATTGCCTTCCACATGCCTGTAGAGAGCCGGAATAGCCTTCCGTGCGAAAAAGTGTCGTTTGGGAACCTGCCACTGAGGAACCGCACATTGCACAAACTCACGGAAGGGGGCCGAGTCTACCAACTGAAAAGGCAGCAGTTGAAGCGCTAGCAATTTAGCCAAGCTAGCATTCAACCGCTGGGCATGTGGATGGCTGGGAGTGAACTTCTTTCGATGGTCCAGCAGCTGGGGCAGGGAAATTTGCCTGCTAGAATCGGACGTTGGTGTACTGCTAGCAGAGTGCCCGCAAGTACTTGCCTGTGGCCAATCATTGCTCTCCTCGCTGCCGGCGCTGTGATTGGCCAAGCATGCGGGGTCACAGTGCATGCTTGGCCAATCACAGCGCCTGGATGACACTGCGATGGCGTAGTGCATTGTGGGCCGTTCGCGTCACTCGAATTTGGCGCGAACGGCCCAAATCGTTCGATCTTCGTCGAACGATCGAACAGCCGATGTTCGAGTCGAACGTATGTTCGACTCGAACACGAAGCTCATCCCTACTGGAAACAAATCCAGACAATCACATTGTCTGATTTGGAAAGATTTTTTTTTGCAAATTATAGTGGAAAATAAGTATTTGGTCAATAACAAAAGTTCATCTCAATACTTTGTTTTATATTCTTTGTTGGCAATGACAGAGGTAAATGTTTTCCGTAAGTCTTCACAAGGTTGTCACACACTGTTGCTGGTATGTTGGCCCATTCCTCCATGCAGATCTCCTCTAGAGCAGTGATGTTTTGGGGCTGTCGCTGAACAACACAGACTTTCAACTCCCTCCAAAGGTTTTCTATGGGGTTGAGATCTGGAGACTGGTTAGGCCACTCCAGGACCTTGAAATGCTTCTTACGAAGCCACTCTTTCGTTGCCCGGGCGGTGTGTTTGGGAACATTGTCAGGCTGAAAGACCCAGCAACATTTCATCTTCAATGCCCTTGCTGATGGGAGGAGGTTTGCACTCAAAATCTCACGATACATGGCCCCATTCATTCTTTCATGTACACGGAACAGTCGTCCTGTTCCCTTTGCAGAGAAACAGCCCCAAAGCATGATGTTGCCACCCCCATGCTTCACAGTAGGAATGGTGTTCTTTGGTTGCAACTCAGCATTCTCTCTCCTCCAAACACGACGAGTTGTGTTTCTACCAAACAGTTCTACTTTGGTTTCATCTGACCATATGGCATTCTCCCAATCCTCTTCTGGATCATCCAAATCTCTCTAGCAAACCTCAGACGGGCCCGGACATGTACTGGCTTAAGCAGGGGGACACGTCTGGCACTGCAGGATCTGAGTCCCTGGCGGCGTAGTGTGTTACTGATGGTAGCCTTTGTTACGTTGGTCCCAGCTCTCTGCAGGTCATTCACTAGGTCCCCCCGTGTGGTTCTGGGATTTTTGCTCACCGTTCTTGTGATCATTTTGACCCCATAGGGTGAGATCTTGCGTGAAGCCCCAGATCGAGGGAGATTATCAGTGGTCTTGTATGTCTTCCATTTTCAAATTATTGCTCCCACAGTTGATTTCTTCACACCAAGCTGCTTGCCTATTGCAGATTTAGTCTTCCCAGCCTGGTGCAGGTCTACAATTTTGTTTCTGGTGTCCTTCGACAGCTCTTTGGTCTTTGGAGTTTGGAGTGTGACTGTTTGAGGTTGTGGACAGGTGTCTTTTATACTGATAACAAGTTCAAACAGGTGCCATTAATACAGGTAATGAGTGGAGGACAGAGGAGCCTCTTAAAGAAGAAGATACAGGTCTGTGAGAGCCAGAAATCGTGCTTGTTTGTAGGTGACCAAATACTTACTTTCCACCATAATTTGCAAAAAAAAATCTTTCCAAATCAGACAATGTGATTGTCTGGATTTGTTTCCACATTTTGTCTCTCATAGTTGAGGTATACCTATGATGACAATTACAGACCTCTCTCATCTTTTTAAGTGGGAGAACTTGCACAATTGGTGGCTGACTAAATACTTTTTTGCCCCACTGTATATATTTTTTTTTCATTGGCGCATGTTCTTAAGGGTGGTGCTCACACCCATGCTATTTTTTGACACCCCTTATCTATTAGCCCAGAAAATTGGCATTTTTAATTTGACAGATTCTACTCCGATTGATTATCATGGGGTTGATTTCAATGTCTGAGTTAGGCACCTGAACTTCTTTGAAGTTCCGCAAACCCCTGGTGAACTAAACCCAGGGTAGTTTGGCTCATCGCTGGTCCACATGCAAACAAAAAGTCTTTTTTTTTCAACACACTGCAACATAGCACATGTATTTTCTGATGAATGAGTTGTAGTGCACTAAGAACAGGTGCATTATTTATTATGTGAATACGACTTGGGGTCCATTAGAAATTCCTTGGAGCCCCCTAATTCCCCTAATTCCCTACCTATACCCATTCCTTCCTCTCCTTATGCCTCATTGACCCTCTTCCAACCCTTATACCCTCATCTCCCTCCCTTTTGTTCTTCCCCCTCCTACTTTTCCTATACTCCCTATTAGGGATGAGCCGAACACCCCCCAGTTCGGTTCGCACCAGAACATGCGAACAGGCAATAAATTTGTTCGAACATCCGAACCCCGTTAAAGTCTATGGGACACGAACATAAAAAATCAAAAGTGCTAATTTTAAAGGCTTATATGCTAGTTATTGTCATAAAAAGTGTTTGGGGACCCGGGTCCTGCCCCAGCTGACATGTATGAATGCAAAAAAAAGTTTTAAAAACTGACGTTTTTTCGGGAGCAGTGATTTTAATAATGCTTAAAGTGAAACAATAAAAGTGAAATATTCCTTTAAATGTCATACCTGGGGGGTGTATATAGTATGCCTGTAAAGCAGCGCTTGTTCCCGTGCTTAGAACAGTCTCTGCACAAAATGTCAAACTACAAAATGTTAAAACTGACTCGCGGCTGTAATGAATTGCCGGTCCCGGCAATACAGAGAAAAGTTATTGAAAGTCATTGATAAAAAAAAAAATCTGTGGGGGTCCCCCCAAATTCAATTACCAGGCCCTTCAGGTCTGGTATGCATATTAAGGGGAAACCTGCGCCAATTTTTTTTTTTTTAAATGGCGTGGGGTTTCTCCCAAAAATCCATACCAGATCCTTATCCAAGCACGCAACCTGGCAGGCCACAGGAAAAGAGGGGGGTACGAGAGAGCGGCCCACCCTGAACCGTACCAGGCCACATGCCCATGTTGATGGGGACAAGGGCCTCATTCCCACAACCCTTGCCTGGTGGTTGTGGGGGTCTGCGGGCGGTCTGCCCCCAGATCCCAACCCCCCCCATATGTGAATTAGTAACGGGGTACATTGTACCCCTACCATTTCACAAAGAAAGTGTAAAGAATTGTAAAAAAACACACCAACAGAATGATTTTCAATGACATTTCTCTGTATTGCCGGGTCCGGCAATTCATTACAGCCGCGAGTAGTTTTAAATTACTTTTTTCCTTCAGAAATTACATTTTGTGCAGAGACTGTTCTAAGCACGGGAAACAAGCGCTGCTTTACAGGCATACTATATACAACCCCCAGGTACCAAATTTAAAGATAAGGGGACAAAAAAAGGAAGCGCCACCTAATTGCAATATGTCAGATAAAAATGTTTAATCTCAAAGGAAATGCACTTACAGGACACAAGTACAAACAGTGCACATCACGGTCTCATGAAACGTGGTGCGGTCCGGTCTCAGGTCCATCTGGATCCACAGGTCTGCAGGCAAAAAGGATAGTCCATCCTGTGGCCACCAGGAAATAGCCAGGATACAGCGTGGAGCACAGATGATGATGTCACAGGAATCCAGAACGAAGGAGAGCACCGGAAGGAAGGTGAGACAGGAAACAACAGGCTACGCGCCCGGAGACTAGCTCCTTCTAGAGGCCGCGTTTTATGAGACCGTGATGTGCCCTGTTTGTACTTGTGTCCTGTAAGTGCATTTCCTTTGAGATTAAACATTTTTATCTGACATATTGCACTTAGGTGGCGCTTCCATTTTTTGTCCCCTTATCTTTCCTTAACAGAGTTGGCTTTTCTCTGAGGACAGCTGCCGCCCACCATTCTCATCATCTCCTTCCTTTTTTAGGACTGGTCATTTGTACCACCATATGGACTATTGAACTGTGACTGTTTTTTAGACATATGCATTGCCGTTTTTAAGTGTTCAGTAATACCAGTGTGTGCGCTGACAGTTCACTTTTATCCTTTACGAAATTTAAAGGAATATTTCACTTTTATTGTTTCACTTTAACCACTTCTCTACTGTGCACGAAAACCCCCTTCCTGCCCAAGCCATTTTTCAGCTTTCAGCGCTGTCACACTTTGAATGACAATTGCGCGGTCGTACGACTTGGCTCCCAAACGAAATTTGTGTCCTTTTTTTCCCACAAATAGAGCTTTCTTTTGGTGGTATTTGATCACCTCTGCAGTTTTTATTTTTTGCGCTATATACAAAAGAAGAGCGTCCAGTTTGGAAAAAAAAACACTATTTTTTACTTTTTGCTATAATAAATACCCATTTTTTTTTTAAATAAAATTTTCCTCAGTTTAGGCCGATACGTATTCTTCTACATATTTTTGGTAAAAAAAAAAATCGCAATAAGCGCGTATTGATTGGTTTGCGCATAAGTTATATCGTGTACAAAATAGGGGATAGATTTATAGCATTTTTATTTTTTTATTTTTTTATTAGTAATGGCGGCGATCTGCGATTTTTTATTGTGACTGCGATATTGCGGCAGACACATCGGACACTTTTGACACATTTTTGGGACCATTCACATTTATACAGCGATCCCTGCTATAAAAATGCATTGATTACTGTATAAATGTGATTGGCAGGGAAGGGGTTAACCACTAGGGGGCGGGAAGGGGTTAAATATGTTCCCTCAAAGTGTTCTTACTGTGGGGGGAGGGGACTGACTGGGGGAGGTGACCGATGGTTGTCCCTATGTACAAGGGACACACCATCGGTCCCCTCTCCCTCACAGGACGTGGATCTCTGTGTTTACACACAGAGATCCACTTTCCTGCTCGTTTCCCGGGCAATCGCGGGTGCCCGGCGGCAATCGCGGCCGCCGGGCACGCGCACCGGGGCCTTGTGAACGCGGCGGGCGCGCGTGCGCCTCCTAGCTCGTTTTAAAGGGAGGACGTCATATGACGTCCTCCCAGAACGAGAGAATCCTCCGCCCGCCGTCAATTGACAGTGGGCGGGGGACAAGTGGTTAAGCATTATTAAAATCACTGCTCCCAAAAAAACCGGAAGTTTTTAAAACTTGTTTTTGCATTGATACATGTCCCCAAACACTTTTTTTTTTTTTTTTTATTGAAAAGTATTTCAAATATACAGTTATGCAGAAACATAAATGCTATGTAAAGATCAGTGTAGATTACAATAATGAACTGTAGAGGTACGCACTGAAATAGCGCGCAGTACCATATTATGAGAATCAAAATATAACAAATCGAACAGTAAGTTGTTTCCGAAACAAAATGCATCCACACTAGTGAAAGTGTTGATCAAGGGAGGGGTAAAGGTAGGGTGAGGGGGGAAGAGAGTATAAATGGGAGGGTATAAGGGGGAGGGGGAATGAGAGCATCAATAGGGATTCCATAATACATATGGTAATATCAATGGTTGTACCTGTTGCTGTACCAAAGTTTCCATGGGTTCCATAGGGTCATTAGAGTAGAGTTTGTGTGTTTTCCCAGAGAGAGGATAGTCTCATAAGTATAGTGAGTTTGTACCAAATGTACTACTTCTGCGGGGGTGGGGATTTCTTTGGATTTCCATTTCCAATCAGAAGTTTTGTTGCTAAGAGAATGTGTGTTGTCAACAGCCTGAGGTTAGGTGGTATGTCGTTAATGGTCAAATTGAGAATAGCTAGTTGGGGGGTCAGTGAGACTTAGTATGTCCTGTAGCACTGACTCCACCACAGTCCACAGTTGTCGCACATATGGGCATGCCCAAAGGATATTTATGTGTGTACCCGGGAGGCTACAGTTCCTCCAGCAGTCTTGGGAGGTGTGTGTATGGAATTTGGCCACCTTGGATGGTGTCATATACCATCTCATCAGTATTTTTGGGGTAAGTTCCCACAAGGAGGTACAGGACATATACTTGTATATAGATTTGATTGCTGCTTGCCACTGCTGGTCAGAGAATTGGGTTTGGAGGTCAGTTTCCCAATCAGTGATGGGTTTGGATTTGTGGAATGTGTCTTTTTCTTGTAGGGTTGAATATATCAAGGAGGTACCCTTGGATTTTTGCTTGTCTGAGAAAAGATAGTTACACAGATTAATGGGCATGGATCCTTCTATGAAAAGGTTTGCTGTGAGACAGTGTTGTATTCTATAGTATTTAAAATAGTCTGTGGTAGGCGTTTCGAGTTCTTTTTCCCAAACACTTTTTATGAGAATAACTTGCATATAAGCCTTTAAAATTAGCACTTTCGATTTCTCTCATAGACTTTTACAGGGTGTTCCGCGGCTTTTAGAATTTGCCGCAAACACCCCAAATTGCTCGCTGTTCGCCGAACGGGCGAACAGGCAATGTTCGAGTCGAACATGAGTTTGACTCCAACTCGAAGCTCATCCCTACTCCCTATCCCCACTTTTTGTTGTTACTTTCTCTTTACCCTTTTCTCACCCTCCACACATAACGATTCAAACCTCAGATGCACATAAGCCCTTTCACACCATTCCTGATACACCCACCTGCATTATTTCACATGCATCTACATATGCATTGGAAGCTGGAGGCTACCTTGTGTTAAAGCGGAAGTAAACCCATCGATTTTAACAGTTTCAAAAAGCAGTTACATTCCCCGCATGCCGGGAATGTCAACTGTCACATTGGTTGTGCTCTCAACCAAACTGTCAAACCATCCAATGGCTGGTGTCATAACTGATCGCATGTGCAGCATCATGGCAGTTGAAGATTAAACAGAGGCCAAGATGGCAGCTTCCTTGCCTGAAAGTGATAGGAGGGCTTACTTCCACTTTAATTTGTGTGGGACTCCCTATGCAACCCACTCCATCATGACTAAGCAAGATCAAATGTTAAAACTTCTGAATACCTGTTAATGTTTATATTTGACTTGCTACATACTTGTGTGACTGCTGTATAAATCCTCAATTGCTGCTATTCCAATTTATGTCTCATGTTAAAAAAAAAAAAAAGAAAGAAAATAAATAAATAAAGAAAAATGAAAAAAAATAAGAAATGAATAGGAATTCACACACAATGAGTGTGTCCAACACATGGCAACATGCATTACAATGTGCACAGCCAGGAGTGATTCTGGACTAAAGAAAATCTAGATAGCTTTCAGCCTCTTTCATTTCAAAAGTTATTCAAAGCATCATAGACCACTGTATAAAATTACTATATATGCTACATTGTCAAAAGTATGGGGATGTCTGCCTTTACACGCACATGAACTCTAATGGCATCCCAGTCTTAGTCCGTAGGGTTCTATATTGAATTGGCCCACCCTTTGCAGCTATGGCAGCTTCAACTCTTCTGTGAAGGCTGTCCACAAGGTTTAGGAGTGTCTATGGGAATGTTTGACCATTCTTCCAGAAGCACATTTGTGAGATCAGTCACTGATGTTGGACAAGAAGGCCTGGCTTTCAGTCTCTGCTATACTTCATCTCATTGGGTTAAGGTCACCAAGCCATTTGGTGTAGGGGGGATAATGGTGTGGGGTTGTTTTCAGGGGTTGGGCTTGGCCCTTTAGTTCCAGTGAAGGGAACTCTTAAGGTGTCAGCATACCAAGACATTTTGGACAATTTCATGCTCCCAACATTGTGGGAACAGTTTGGGGATGGCCCCTTCCTGTTCCAACAAGACTGCACACCAGTGCACAAAGCAAGGTCCATAAAGACATTGATGAGCAAGTTTGGGATGGAGTAACTTGACTTGCCTGCACAGAGTCCTGATTTAAACCCGATAGAACATCTTTGGGATGAATTAGAGTGGAGACTGCGAGCAAGGCCTTCTCGTCCACATCAGTGCCTGACCTTTACAAATGCGCTTCTGAAAGAATGGTCAAACATTCCCATAGACACACTCCTAAACCTTGTGGACAGCCTTCCTAGAAGAGTTGAAGCTGTTATAGCTGCAAAGGGTGGGCATACTCAATATTGAACCCTACAGACTAAGACTTGGATGCCATTAACGTTCATGTGCGTGTAAAGGCAGGCGTCCCAACACGTTTGGTAATATAGTGAATGTTCTTCATATTGTATATTGGTTTTACATCTCAGATATTAATGCATTTTTACTTTTTTCTTCTAAATTTGCACACGTAGATGTCTCTGCAACAAAATGCCTCTGAACGATTTTGCAAAATGATTTGGATTTAAAGGACTAGTGGATTTCTCCTATTATCTAATAAACTCTTTGTAAAATATCCACCCCATCCAGCTTCTTAGAAACAATATTCTAGGTTGTCCAATTTATTCTACATGTACTAACGGCCCTTACCTGCCAGGGGCTTTAATGAATGCTCTCTTATTCCATGGCATAAAATGATTAAGTTAATTGTGTCCCAGGATTCTGCCACTCTGCATATATTATCTACGCAATGCTCACGAGAAGGATTAAGTCTTGAGAGGATGGATAGTTTTGCATATTTTATGGGAGAATCTTCTAATTTTTTTTTTTTTTTTTTTGGGGGGGAAATTAAATGATCATTAAGCCTGTTAAATAAAATGGTACAAAAAAGGACACCGTTTAAAATGACAGTTGAATCATCTGATATGACATCCTGACTAACTGATACAAAGGGACTCCAGGCAACATTTAGGTGAGCAAGGAGTGGAATTTGTTAATGATTCAGATTTTCTGTGATTCAGATGTGTTTAGGCAGCAATAGGCGATTTGTACTCCGTGGTAAGCCAAGAGATTACCATTGTGCCACAATCACTTACCACATCAGTAAACTCTTCAACTTCTATAAACTTTTTGGGGGGGAAATTATAAATCCTGTGTCCCCACTGGAGAAATGTCCCCTTGTACTAATCAGGATTGATTACACAGTTTTTAGAGGAATCTGTTTTCTTAAGAAGTGGACATTAATCCATGAAACACGTAGAGTTTACTACCTCCTCCACTGGATTTCAGACCTATCAACATAAATGCATATATTATAGATAATGAAATTGTAGACAGTGGGGTTAATTTACTAAAATTGGAGTATGCAAAATCTGGTGCAGCTCTGCATGGAAACCAATCAGCTTCCAGTTTTTTTTTTGTCAAAGCCCAATTGGACAAGCTGAAGTTAGAATCTGTTTGGCTAACATGCACAGCTGCACCAGTTTTGGTAAATCTCCCCCAGAGTGTTTGATATTAGGAGAGTTTTGAGTATATGGCTTGGAGGCTTTATTTTCAGCATAATTTGTATGTAAGGGATATCCCATTTTTACTGTGTTTTATTTTTTATTTTTATAAAAACTATTGCTTTATGAAAAAATAAAAATCTTTGTATGGTGTATGATTGGCATGTACTGTATAGTACCATGAAAGTCACATTTTCTTTCTCCTTTTTTGTGCCTTTTTGTTTTGTCACTTGGACAGAAAGTTAGGATAGAACTTTCCAACTGGGACATAGGCATAGAACTGATTAATAGAGTAGGGAAGGTTTAGAAACTCTTTCAGGTTTTTACTGTTGGCTGTGTCTATAGTAAAATGTTTTCCTCTCGCTGCCTTGGTCACTGGAATACAAAGTTAATGAAGACAAAAAAAGAAATCAAACCTAATAGGTATTTTAACTCTCTATAAAAAACCCATTGCACTGGTCAAGTTTTTTTCACTATCTGTTACCCATTGGAGAGAATTCAAATCAAGAATATCTATGAGACTCAGTCATACCATGTGAATTTGTGATAAAGTATACAACGTATGTAAATGCAAAACTGTTTTTGCTTTACATGTGTAGTTTGAAGAGTATTTATTGCTGTCTGTGCTCCCAGGAAGAAGTGTCACCTCCCTGTCTAGGGAAAATTCTACATTTTAAAGTTGTCACCAGAACCAGAAGTGATTTTAAATTATTCAATGGGGACATTGGTTCAAAAGAGAACTAAGGAAATTGTTATGACCCCAAAGCGTGGTACTGCGGACATCAATTAGTAAACTGTGCCATGTCCTAATATTGAACACAATTGATTTACACAGAGAAGAAGGACTTTGTAGGCACCAAAATTATAGATTGTTTTAAAATAGTTTAGCTTTATTCAACATAGACTTTTTTAAACATTTAAAATACATATAAGTAATGAACAGCATACAAAACAGCTCAGATGTAATACCCAACCTTAGTTGGAATCTGTAATATAAAAAATAAAAGTTTGGGACTTTATATGAGGAAATGTCCTAGTCATATGCCTCCATCCCTGTCAATATAAACAAAAGGGAAAAAGGGGGAAGTGGGACTTTATATGAAGTACGTGGTTGCAAAACAATAAGTTGGTAAAAAACATTTATTGGTACATATAATTTATAATATATACAATCCTTACATAGGTCTGCATCAAGGTACAATTGTACATATATGTAAAAGTATTAAATAAAATATATATTGTATGGAATTCATGCAAAAATCCTGGAACACTTGATACATGTAGAAAAGTTCCATAAAAAACCTGTAAAAGGTATGGTAATATTGAACACGGCATCAGATAGCATTTTCATATCATATTTTATATCCTTTTTACCATGCTAGACCATTTAGGAACCCATGTGATTTATTGGAGATACTTACCACTTGCTTGCTCCTGAAGAGTGGCTATAAGCCACAAAACGTGTCACGCTATCAGATGCCGTGTTCAATATTACCATACCTTTTACAGATGTTTTATGGAACTTTTCTACATGAATCATGTGTTCCAGGATTTTTGCATTCATGGGCACAGTGAGGCTGCATTCATGGGCACAGTGAGGCTGCATTAACGGGCACAGTAAGGCTGCATTCACATGCACAGTGAGGCTGCATTAACAGGCACAATGAGGCTGCATTTATGGGCAAAGTAAAGCTGCATGTATGGGCAAACTGAGGCTGCATTGAGGGGCAGTGAGGCTGCATTCATGGGCACAGTGAGTCTGCATTGATGGGCACAGTGAGGCTTCATTTGATGGGTACAGTGAGGCTGCATTAATGGACAGTGAGGCTGCATTCATGGGCACAGTGAGGCTGCATTCATGGGCACCGTAAAGCTGCATTCATGGGCACAGTAAGGCTGCATTGATGGGCACAGTGAGGTTGCATTGATGGGCACAGTGAGGCTGCATTTGATGGGCACAGTGAGGCTGCATTGATGGGCACAGTAAGGCTGCATTGATGGGCACAGTGAGGTTGCATTGATGGGCACAGTGAGGCTGAAATGATGGGCACAGTAAGGCTGAAATGATGGGCACAGTGAAGCTGTATTCATGGGCACAGTAAGAGTGCATTCATAGGCACAGTGAGGCTGCATTGATGGGCACAGTGAGGCTGCATTGATGGGCACAGTGAGGCTGCATTCACACACACAGTGAGGCTGCATTCACACACACAGTGAGGTTGCATTCATGGGCACAATGAGTCTGCATTCATGGGCACAGTAAAGCTTCATTCATGGGCAAAAAAGAGGCTGCATTGAGGGGCAGTGAGGCTGCATTGATGGGCACAGTGAGGCTGCATTGATGGGCACAGTGAGGCTGCATTTGATGGGCACAGTGAGGCTGCATTAATGGGCAGTGAGGCTGCATTCATGGGCACAGTGAGGCTGCATTCATGGGCACTGTAAAGCTGAATTTGATGGGCACAGTGAGTCTGCATTTGATGGGCACAGTGAGGCTGCTTTGATGGGCACAGCGAGGTTGCATTGATGGGCACAGTGAGGCTGCATTTGATGGGCACAGTGAAGCTGCATTGATGGGCACAGTGAGGCTGCATTGATGGGCACAGTGAGGCTGCATTGATGGGCACAGTGGGGTTGCATTGAGGGACATAGTGAGGCTGCATTTGATGGCCACTGGTGAGGCTGCATTGATCTCTTGTACCATGTCTGCAGTCTCTGACCATTTTTTTTGTGTCATGTCTGTATTCTCTTACCATCTTTAATATGATGTCCTCAGTCACTAACCATCTACTAGTATCATGCCCGCAGCCTCTGACACCTCCTGTATCATGTCCGCAGCCTCTAACCATCTCTTGTATCATGTCCGCAACCTCTGACCATCTCTTGTCTTGTATCATGTCTGCAGTCTCTGAGAGAGTCTGGAGAGGAGTCAAGAGTGGAAGTGCCGCCAGGGTGGGGGTCATGGGAGAAGTCAGACATGTGTGGACTGTAAAGAGGAGACTATAGGATAAAACCAGAGCCGGAGCCACCAAGCTGGAGCCGATTGACTGAGCCCTGCATGGTGCACCTGAGAGGAGGCCAGTCTGAGAGGGGTCACTGACGTAAGGAGGGAGTGAATACAATAATGTAAGGGGGCACTGATATAAAGGTTTCCCCCTTGGTTAACAGAGTCCCCCCCCCCCCACATTCCCAGTGTTCCTGGAGTTCCCCTTGATGATTGACAACTTTTACCACTTTAAACTGGAATTTGCTTTTATACTGTATATATAAAGCCATATATGCTTTCATATCTGTCTTCTCTATATATAATACATTCTTCAAATGTGCTTTAAAATGCATGGTTTTCCCTTTCATGAACAAGAAAATAATGACATTATGATGTTAGGCTGGTATAATAATGCTATAGGGCTGGTATGAAATTTTTTCCAGGGCTGGTTTTTATTCTCAGTCCGGCCTTGACTGGGATCCCCCACTATGCACAGCCAGGCACACCAATTTTTACAGGCACTTCAGAGTCAGATAACAGTCTGACTTTGTTTTTTTTTAGGGTAATAACTTGGATAGGGATGGGAGGTTATGGGATGCCCATTTAACTTCAACAAACTTCTGAGACAACTCTTTCTATATACAGTATATATACACAGCCTCTGTATACAGCACAACTTCTTCCTCCAGCACTCATTTGCTTGCAGAACTCAGCTGGATCACTGTGAAGATCTGACAGGCTCTCAGTCAGATTTTAAGCGATGGCCCATTACAGGCAGGAACCTGAGGCCCCTTGTATGTGTAGCAAAAAGAACAGTGTCCAGCTTGCATCACTCCTATGGCTGATGATCCCAGCACCACCTCTTCAGGCACTACCAACTGCAGCTTCCCCTTTCACTAGCCCTCCAGGGTAACTTTTCCCCACAGTCCTCTAGACTGATACTCACCAGCCCACCCAGCTGACTCTCAGGAGATCTCCCAGTAGTGCTGACCTGCTCCAGCTGTCCTCTCTCCTTGCTCCCATGCCTCCAGGAAGGGCTTCCTCTGTGTGGTTTGGCAGGATCCTTCCAGCACCTGAACCCCCGGCCCAAGCTCACCCCCCCAGACTAGGGGGCAGCCCTGAGGCCACCGATAGCCTCCTCAGCACTCCATCTTCATCTTCCACCCGACTGCCATTGCTGGCATTACTCATACCTATTTATGAGGTGGCCTGCCCCCTGCCACCCCTTTACTGGGGATTGGCTGAGGCCCTCATAAATATGCCAAGAAGCTCCTCCTAACCTCCATTAACTATGTCTAGAACATTTTCCAATGTCCCAGAAAACAGAGGGAGGCCTGGAGAGGCTGCTAGTATGAGTCATCCAGCCCTGAGTCACTGAACCCTGACCCAGATTTACAGCTCAGGCTCAGCCCTGAGCTGAACTACAATTTCTTACACTAATGATTCTACACTAACAAACCTACACTAACAAACCTAGCACACTAGAGGTTGCCACAGTAAGGAAACGGATAAAGTTAAGGGAGTATGATCTGAAGGTGTGAGATTACCTATAGTCACATTAGTTACTCTGGGGAATTGGGTACCATCAAAAAGAATGTGATTGATTCTTGAGAATGTGGCATGCATGCAAGAGTAGCAGGTAGAATCCCACTCTGTCGGGTTTAGGAGTCTTCAGGCATTCACTAAAAGAATGTGGGTCAGTAGGTGCTTCAGATCTCCTGTGGATGTATAGGGTGCATTATTACAAGGATTGAAGCAATCTAGGAAATGATAAATGGTGGCATTGAAATCAAAAGCTACAATTAAGTTACGAATGTCTTGTTTAAATAGTTAGCTGCATATAGAGTATCTCAGGCTGCTGTGTACAGTTCTCATTGACAAAAGAGCATTGGTCAGCCACCATCCAACCCTAAAAAGAAGCACGCCAAGTGTCTGGATTGTGATTAATAATAGAAAGGGGCACTGCAGAAGGCAGAAGTGCAGGCAGCCTTCAGCAAAATTGGGCTACACAGAACCCTGGTAAAACAAAACCATTCACCGTGGCTTTGCTCATGTAACTAAATTTTTCTCATTAAATAAAACAGTGGGTGTTTTGGTGGGGGAGAATTTTTGGTAAAGAGGTCCTCTTTATCAATTTACTAACAAAGGCAAGGATAAGTAAATTGTGCATAAACATTAGCTGATTTCTGCAGTTTTGGGTACCAATGGCTCAAAAGAGTCAAAAGATGGGCCCAGTGCTTAGCAGTGGGTATGAATTATTTCAGGCTTCTTGTTAGGTGATAATAGACCACATGCAATGTTGGCATCAGTTGAAAACTTATCACATACTCCCTGAAGTACACATGCGTTTAAGTTTGCAATATCAATTTTTAATTAGTCCTAGTATTGCAGCCTACCCCACATAGTGACCTAACGTGTGCAAGAACTGGGAATGTGGTGCATTACATAGGAGTTGTCTAACCCAAGAGGCATAATTTAATATTCATAGTGCGCAGTAGGCTTGTGCAATTCGTTTCGTAACGAATCGAAATTCGTCCGAATTTAGCAACTTTCGGACATTCGGAAGCATTCGAATTTCCGAACAAAGCAATTACGAATAAGACCGAATCCGAAATAAATTATACTGCAAATAGCGAATGCCCGAATGTCTTCGGCATAATTCGTTATGAAAAAGTTACGAATGTACGAATCCATACGAAGCACAATAACACTCACTCTGCTCTGCTCTCTGCTTCTCCCACACCGTGCTGAACTCCCTCTCAAAATGGTGTACAGGGGTGGAGGCTATAGCCGCATGTAAAAAACGAAAGTAAAATACGAGATTTCGAATCCATTCGAAGCACAATAACACTCTGCTCTGCTCTCTGCTTCTCCCTCACCGTGCTGAACCCTCTCAAAATGGTGTACAGGGGCGGAGGCTATAGCCGCATGTAAAAAACGAAAGTAAAATACGAGATTTCGAATCGTTACAAATAACCGCTATGTATTTAGAAAAGTACAAATCCATTCGAAGCACATTAGGCATAATAGGCAGCGTCGTCGTGAGAGAGACACAGAAAATTACGAATCAACGAACCCAAAAAAAGTTACGAAAGTAGGAGTTGTGTCCAGAATCAACGAAAAACAATGTACTCTACCGAAAGTACGAATTATAAATCAACTAAAAATTCAACGAAAAATGTCGCTTGCGAAAATACGAATTAGTCCGAACATGAAAAATCCCGTCTAGCAAAATTACGAATGATTACGAATCAACAGGACCGAAAAGAAACGAACCGAAACTAACCGAATTTTTCCGTTGTGCACAAGCCTAGTGTGCAGTGTTGGATACCATTTTCCACTTATAATGATTTAATTTGCAAGTCCCCCAAAGCTAATGGCCTTGTAGAAATGTAAAAGTCTGAATATAAGAGGCTAAGGATTTTTTTTCTTAAGCTGCAAATGCCAACAAAGGACGCTGTTTTTTAACTTGGAAGCAAAACTGATACGTTTTAAATTTGTTTCTGACACGTTTTATAATTCCTGTTATTTTAGTACAGGTGTCATGGATATGCAGTAATGTTTGTCTGCCATCTTACCTTCCTCTTCATGTGTTCACCTTAGAGGCCAGACTCTCTCACCTGGCTGCTTTTATAATCTCTCCTCCCAGTATGGCTCCACCCCAGGCCCTATCAGAGAACTCTATATTAACCTGTGCACTGCAAGTCTGGCTTGCTGATCAACGTTGTTGTTAAGCATTGTGTGTTTTGGTTCCTGCTTGCCGTGTGCTACGTTTATCTCTGTGTACCAATCTTGGCTTGTTCTCGACTATCCCTGTCTGCTTGTGACCTTGACCTTGGTGTGTCCTTGTTTACCCTTGTCTGCTTGTCACCCTGACCTTATCCCCTCACTATCTCTTGTATCCTGAGCTGCTGCTTCCCCTCTATAACCTACGGAGCGTGAGCTAGGGGACTCTGAGGGCCGCGACCTGGATCCAGTTGCAGCTTAGACCATCCTTACCACTAGAGGCTCTGGTGAACACCTAGAGAAGAAAATAAAAAATATGGACAGCCGCACTCCAAAAAACCTTTGACGGTCGCCTTTATTGTAAAAAATGGAAGATCACACCAAAAATCATCACAGCATAGCCGGGGTAACAGGCTTAGCTGTTAACCCGGCTATGCTGTGATGATTTTTGGTGTGATCTTCCATTTGTTACAATAAAGGCGACCATCAAAGGTTTTTTGGAGTGCGGCTGTCCATATTTTTTATTTTCTTCTCTATATGCTACGTGCATTGCTGGCACCCACGGTAGTCCTGATACTACAAATTGCTGGAGCGTGTTCACCTGGAGCGGTAAAAATTTCTTTCTCTGGTGAACACCTGCTGGACCTTAGACTCCGCGCCCTGGGGAATCTTGGTCTCTAGTTCCCTGTGGGATTCCTGTTTGTGCTCCAGTGGATCTGCCTTCCATAACCACCCAGTGTTCCATCCGCAGCAGTCAGCCATAGGGTTCACTACCTTGTGGTGCACTCCTGACCCCAACGGTGTGCATCTGTCATCTGGCCTCAGGTGACCTGACAACAGGAAAGGAGTCATCAAGTGGAGATGTGGACTTCAAGGTGCAACCTCTTACCAGGTTCTCCTTGATTAGCTGTACCATACAGTTTTGGGAAGAAACATAAGGTAAGTTAGCCCCATAATTATATATGTCATGAGATTTTCAAATTTTTGTCCTCATCAACATCAAGTTCTCCTTGTTAAAGATCCCTCCATGTTGAGGTCAGGTCTCCTGGAATGATTCAGGAGGGGGGGGTGCACACTCACCCCTCTTTCTTGGCCTGCTTGGCTTGCCATGTTGCATGATGGGATAAGAGTCTGGTATGGAGAGGGGAAAATGTTTTTTGGTGTTTGTTTTTTTGCGTGGGTCCCCATTGACGTCCATATCAGATGCTCACCAAGGATAAGGGTCTGGTATGTGTTTTTGTAGGGTCCCCCTAACAATCATCTAATATTAAGGTCTGGTAAGGATGAAAGGAATCCCCCCCAATTTTCACAACACACAGGTGTGCCACGGGTAGGTTTGGGGCATCCCTCAAGCATGTTATTTAAATGAGTTTTTAATTTTTATTGTTTTACTTTAAGCATTAATAAAATCGCTGCTCCTTTCCAAACAAGTTTAAAAACACAGCTTTTGCCAGTTCATCCTTTATGCGTTCCTACTGTTCTTTACAAAGAGAGAGAGAGAGAGAAAAAAAAGCAGTGTCACTGATGTCTTGCGTTGTATACATGAGTTATGAGATGTTACTAATACACAACAATACAAATTCACATATAAAAAGAACAGAGTACTTCCAAGGGATATAATTTTAACGTACACAGTAATCCACAGGGAGGATATAAACTTACACAACATGAGGGATAGGTCAGAAAAGGGGAGATATCCTACTTCCTTGGGAGGGTATTGGCTTAAGTTTTACCTTTAGGCATAATTAACATTTGGAGTCCAACTTGTAGACAGAGAGCCATTCATTCCATTTCAAATAAAACACTTGCAGGGACTGGTTTTGACATTATGTAGCTTTCTGACTGCACAGAAATAAAGTATGCCTCTTTAGCTCAGAAGGAACATTTTGCTGCAGCTCAAGCTGGTTGTTAAAATGTGGTTCTGATTGAAACTCTAATAGCAATAGGAAATGCTGTAGCACACGTTTGCAAAAACAGCAACCACTAGAGCAGGGGATAGTACAATATATAGAAATTAACATAGCGTTATCCCCTTCACAGACGCGCGGACACACAAACTCGTCACAAGCTCTGACTTGGTATGTGGTTGTTCAGGCACTGTGGGTGGCAAGTGGCATTGTACACTTGTGTCCCATATCAAGAAATACTATGTCTAGGATTGGTGAAAGCATTCAATAAAGGTAGGAGCTATACAGTGTTATGCTTACTTTGCACACCTTCCTTGATACAGGTTTACTTTAAACTAACCCTGGGGTTAGGGCATGGACTAATGAAGATACACTATATTGCCAAAAATATTGAAACACCTGCCTTTACACACACGCATGAACTTTAATGGCATTCCAGTCTTAGGCCATAAGGGTTCATTATTGAGTTGGCCCACCCTTTGCTGACATAACAGCTTCAACTCTTCTGGGAGGTCTGTCCACAAGGTTTAGGAATGTGTCTATGGAAATGTTAGACCATTCTTCCAGAACCGCATTTGTGAGGTCAGGACTCTGTGCAGGCCAGTGAAGTTCCTCCACCCCAAACTCGCTCATCCATGTCTTTATGGACCTTGTTTGTGCACTGGTACGCAGTCATGTTGGAACAGGAAGGGGCCATCCCCAAACTGTTCCCACAAGGTTGAGAGCATGACATTGTCCAAAATGTCTTGGTATGCTGACGCCCCAAGACTTCCTCTCAATGGAACTAAGGGGCCAAGCCCAACCCTTAAAAAACAACCCCACACCATAATCCCTCCTCCACCAAATGATTTGGACCAGTGCACAAAGCAAGGTCCATAAAGACATTGATGAGCACGTTTGGGGTGAAGGACCTTGACTGCACAGAGTCCTGACCTCAGCCCGATAGAACACCTTTGGGATGAATTAGAGCAGACACTGCAAGCCAGGCCTTTTCGTCCACATCAGTGCTTGATCTCACAAATGCTCTTCTGGTAGAATGGTCAAGCATTCCCATAGATACACTCCTAAACCTTGTGGACAGCCTTACCAGAAGAGTTGAAGTTGTTATAGCTACAAAGGGTGGGCCAACTCAATATTGAACCCTACGGACTAAGACTGGGATGCCATTAAAGTTCATGTGCGTGTAAAGGCAGGTGTTCCAATACTTTTGGCAATATAGTGTATATTTCACTGCACTTTCTATATAAATAACCAAATCTTCAACACAGGATTTTTTTTATTATTCCTTTAATACAGTGTATTTTATTCCGAGTTCAAGCTGTGATCATTTTAAGGGACTTTCCTGTTATGTGAAACTTGTTTTCCACTTATTTATAGAGCAGAAGACACTTTGGATGGCATTCTGAAATTAGCTTGTGTGGGTACATTATATAGCAGCATATGCTCAGCTTGCTTTGTCATTTCACAAGCCAATAGATTTTATTTTCTGTTTGTAGAAAGCACAGCACTCATGACACTGCTGATTGACAGCAGACCACGCAGGACACAGTCATTGAATCACCTCATCTTGTGATATATGTCTCATAGTTAGCTTGGATCTGTCTGTTCTCTTATTTGTCATTTAACAATTAAAAACACGGGTACAAAGAACACATTCATTTTTAACGGTATTCATCTGATTTGTGTTCTTTTATACTGTTATATGTAACAAAATAGCCTCTAATGCCGCGTACACACAACCGTTTTTCATGACGAGAAAAATGCAATTTTTTAATTTGGTCATTAAAAGCGATTGTGTGTGGGCTCCAGAGCATTTTTCATGACGTGAAAAATGGGCATTAAAAATTTGGAACATGCTCTAATTTTTCTCGTCGTTTTTCACGTCGTCGTTTTTCTCGTCATGAAAAACGGCCGTGTGTAGGCTTTAACGACGTGAAAAAAAACGCGCATGCTCAGAAGCAAGTGATCAGACGGTAGCGCTCGTTCTGGTAAAACTAGCGTTCGTAATGGAGATAGCACATTCGTTACGCTGTAACGGACTGAACAGCACAAGGCTGAAACGCGCGAATCGTCTCTCACCAAACTTTACTAACACGAGGATCAACAAAAGCAGCCCAAAGGGTGGCGCCATCCGAATGGAACTTCCCCTTTATAGTGCTGTCGTACATTTCGTACATCACCGCGCTTTGCTCAAGCATTTTTTTTCATGATAGTGTGTAGGCAAGGCAGGCTTGAGAAGAATCACATCGAGAAAAACGTCGTTTTTTTCAATGACATTAAAAACGGTCGTGTGTACGCGGCATAAGTGTGACACTTTTTGGCATTTTCATTAAAACAATACAAGGTATAATAGCAAGTAGAAGTAAATACCACTGTAATGTAGATAAACAGAAAAAGAGCTGTTTGTAGTACAAATTAGGGGAGCAGCCTGGATGAATAACATGGCTCCCTCAATAGATACAGAGAAGGAGTTGGCATAGCCACTCAACTATAGGAAGTGTATTATTTGCAGGATTACTAGGGAAAAAATAAAGGGAAAAAAGCCTGAAATAACACCACTAATGCAGCCACCACACCTAGTAACTGGTAAGCTGCAACCTTTCAAATATTTGTTTATGGGCCAAATATGTTATAATTGTTAAGATGTGTGTTTGTTATCTGAACAAGTATCAAGCTATGATTAGACCAGTGCTGTATGTTAAAGAAGTTTTCCGTTCAAAACAAGGACTGGGCCAGGCATTTAGGTGGGGAAACTTGGAAATGGTCCCATTTAGGCATGAGCTCTGGGTTCAGTCCAAACATAGGCTCAGACTGAACTTTCCTTGCTCTGGCCTTCACCTGAAAATTGCACTTTCAGCCCATTTGGCAGTATCGAACATCATATGTAGTAGCAGCTTTTTTTTACCTGTGACCACTTATATATGACCACTTTCTTCTACCGCTGTCAAGGTTGGTCTAGGAAGTCCTTAACACCCAGGAATGTCATCGCCAGAATCGCCGGGCATGTAAAAAAAAAAAATGTAGTAATAAAGATAAAACGCCCTAATAAAGCAGCAACAAATTCAAGTTAAATACTCAAGTGAATATTAAATTAAAACATCCACTATAAATAATGTGCATAAAAATGTGAAAGTGAAAATCACACACAAAAGATGCATAAAAGAACTAAGAAGTCCTTTAACTCCAGAAATGTCAGTATATTGCTTCCACCATCCAAAAAAAAAGGGGACACCACGTGCCAACTGAGGATAAGACCGCACTGAACAGATCACTAATTGCCAATGCAGCAAGTCACGCTTTGGGAATTACCAATCTCAGCTTCCACTCTATGGACAACCATCTCCATCCATCCACCTGAGGTCCTCTGACTGTAGCTGCAGGCCACCACTGGGGGAGATTTGGAAAAGCCCACAATGCTACTAGTTGGAAAAGAAGTGCTCCCGCAAGAAGCCAAATTCCAAAACAGGCCAGATATAGTGTAGTAATTAATTACTAAAGCTTAGAAATCATATAAAAATTATAAAAAACATCCAGATGCCAAGTAGTAAAAACATATACAGCAGTGCGCTTATTTATATGGCCACCAGTTCCGAAAACGGTGTAAAACCAGCGTATAGCTCCAACCTGACACGTTTTATGCCAACACATGTCTTCAAGGGACGCTAGTAAGTTGTCGTGAAAACTAGCCTGTATAATCAACTAGAAGGCCAACCTGATTACTGTGGGTGCACTTAGCAGGAGGGAGGGGCCAGGAGCACTGGCGGGGGACCCGAGAAGTGAAGGATTGGGGCTGCTCTGTGCAAGTCCACTGCAAAGAGCAGGAACGTATGATATGTTTTTTTTTTTTTAATCAGCCATTAATATCACTTTAATCACTTTAATTCCTCCACTTAGAATGACCCTAGCTTGTAAGCAGGGATGAGACGAACTGCCCTGAATTTTGTTCGAACAGTGTTCAGCAAACCCCAAAGGAGCTCGGTTGACGGACTAGAATGCCACACAAATCAATGGAAGCCAAATCTGTAAATCTGTCAAATTAAAAAAGCAAGGTGGAAAAATAAAAATAGCATCGGAAGGGGTGGGCACTACCCTAGGGAATATGTACCAATGCAAAAAAAAACAATTCCATTTAGCCAGGAACAGTGCTTTTTTAAATGTTTAACCACTTCCAGCCCAAGGACGTCATATGACATCTTTGACTTTGAGTGGGGAGCAGCAACAGGCATCATTCAGATATCATCTTTTTGGGCCGGCGATTCTGTGCACCGTAAGAACAATCATAGCAACAGTTCCCTCCCGCCTCCCTCCGGTGCTTCTCCAGGCTCGCCCGTATGATCGGCGAGCCCCAGAACGATCGGTCGCTGCCAGATGTTGATCATAGAGATGTCTGGGGACCAAATGGTCCCAGTCATCTCTATGACCCTCGGAGGCTCATGCACGACGTTATGACGTCACATCCGGGCCGGCGGATGTAAACAAAGCCAGGGACGCGGCTTTATCTTGGTCTTTCCAGCCTGGAGGAGAGATGTGGGGTCTTATAGACTCCAGGTCTCTCCAAAAGGAGGACCTGTCACGCACTATTCCTATTACAAGGGATGTTTACATTCCTTGTAATAGGAATAAAAGTGATAAAAAAATAAATAAAAAATGTAAGAGAAAGTGTAAAAATAAAAAAATAAAGGTAAAATAAACAATAAAAAATTTAAAGCGCCCCCGCGTGCTCGCACACAGAAGGGAACGCATATGTAAGTTGCGCCCACATATGCACATGTGTTAGAGCAAGAGCAACAATTATAGCCCGAGACCTCCTCTGTAACTCTAAACTGGTAACCTGTAAAAAGAATTAAAGTGTTGCCTATGAAGATTTTTAAGTACCAAAGTTTGGTGCCATTCCACGAGTGTGGGCAATTTTAGAGCATGACATAATAGGTATCTGTTTACTTGGCGTAACATCATCTTTCACATTATACAAAAAAACTGGACTAACTTTACTGTTTTTTTTTTTTTTTTATATATATATGAAACAGTTTTTTTTCCCCCAAAAACAGATTGTTTGAAAAATTTGTGCGAAAATACCATGTGACATAAAAAGTCTCTGCTAAAATAACATATATAATGTTTGGGGGTTCTGAGTAATTTTCTAGCAAAAAAAAAAAAAAGATTTTTACATGTAGGAGAGGAGTGCCAGAATAGGCCTGGTATAGAAGCGGTTAAAGTGAAACCTAAATTATGACTAATTCCCGTTAATAACAAGTTTGGGGGGGGGGCTGCCCTAGTCCTGCCTGTGAAGGGGTGCATCTTTGTGATGCACAGAATGTGCTGCAGCAGCACTGACATTTACAAAGGTAAAAAGTGTTTAAAGGATAAGCTCACTTTTTGGAAAAAAAAAATCTAAATGCACTTTTTTGCAGGTAAAAAAATGAGCATTTATTATTTTTTTCGAAGGAGTCTGCCGAGCATTGCACACTCTCAGGATAGCTGTCTTCCCATGCCACCGATAAGGGCAGGCAATTACTTGAGAGTAGGAAGATCAATGAACTATGAGAGCATTCCCCAGTGCCCTTGCAGTTTAATAATAACTACAAGCAACCGTAATGACTGACAGTACTTGTAGTCTATTCATTCATAGTAAACTGTAAATAAATAATGTGGCCGTGTGGGCAGAGTCCTGTAAGACTGCCCTGTTTTCAAATTGTGACAGCGGGTGCGGAGAGAAGATCCCCCTCCTTCTGTCACAGGGAGGAGGAAATCATGGGGAGAGGAGGAGGATGCTGAACATGTTATATAAGGATGAGCACGGTGTTCGAGTCGAACATACGTTCGACTCGAACATCGGCTGTTCGATCGTTCGATGAAGATCGAACGATTTGGGCCGTTCGCGCCAAATTCGAGTGACGCGAACGGCCCACAATGCACTACGTCATCGCAGTGCAATCCATGCGCTGTGATTGGCCAAGCATGCACTGTGAACCCGCATGCTTGGCCAATCACAGCGCCGGCAGCGAGGAGAGCCATAATTGGCCACAGGCAGGATGCCTGTGGCCAATTATAGCTAAGGGGGATTTAGTACACACCCCACACTATAAAAGGCCACCAGTGCGGCGGCCTTGTGTAGTGTGTTCCGGTTCAGGGAGAGAGAAGGATAGGCAGGGACAGTGTCAGTGCTATTTGTTCATTTAACTTGTGTGCAGGGAGAGAGAAGGATAGGCAGGGACAGTGTCAGTGATATTCTTTGCTAAACCTTGTGTGCAGGGAGAGAGAAGGATAGGCAGGGACAGTGTCAGTGATATTCTTTGCTAAACCTTGTGTGCAGGGAGAGAGAAGGATAGGCAGGGACAGTGTCAGTGATATTCTTTGCTAAACCTTGTGTGCAGGGAGAGAGAAGGATAGGCAGGGGACAGTGTCAGTGTCATTTTTGCTAAGCCTCCTGCACAGTAAACACCTGAAGCTAGCCCTTATTGCTGTGTTTTCCTGTTGTGTAACACAGGCAGGCATCTGCAGCACTTACAGCGGGCGTAGTGTGCTTCCTGCAAAATATACACCTGAAGCTAGCCCTTATTGCTGTGTTTTCCTGTTGTGTAACACAGGCAGGCATCTGCAGCACTTACAGCGGGCGTAGTGTGCCTCCTGCACATTATACACCTGAAGCTAGTCCTTATTGCTCGTGGTTTTTTTCTTTTGTGTTACACTAACAGGCATCTGCAGCACTTACAGCTGGCGTAGTGTGCTTCCTGAAAATATACACCTGAAGCTAGCCCTTACTGCTGTGTTTTCCTGTTGTGTAACACAGGCAGGCATCTGCAGCACTTACAGCGGGCGTAGTGTGCCTCCTGCACAGTATACACCTGAAGTTAGCCCTTATTGCTCGTGTTTTTTTTTCTTTTGTGTTACACTAACAGGCATCTGCAGCACTTACAGCGGGCGTAGTCTGCTTCCTGCAAAATATACACCTGAAGCTAGCCCTTATTGCTGTGTTTTCCTGTTGTGTAACACAGGCAGGCATCTGCAGCACTTACAGTGGGCGTAGTGTGCCTCCTGCACATTATACACCTGAAGCTAGTCCTTATTGCTCGTGTTTTTTTTTTCTTTTGTGTTACACTAACAGGCATCTGCAGCACTTACAGCGGGCGTAGTCTGCTTCCTGCAAAATATACACCTGAAGCTAGCCCTTATTGCTGTGTTTTCCTGTTGTGTAACACAGGTAGGCATCTGCAGCACTTACAGCGGGCGTAGTGTGCCTCCTGCACAGTATACACCTGAAGCTAGCCCTTATTGCTCGTGGTTTTTTCTTTTGTGTTACACTAACAGGCATCTGCAGCACTTACAGCGGGCATAGTGTGCTTCCTGCAAAATATACACCTGAAGCTAGCCCTTATTGCTGTGTTTTCCTGTTGTGTAACACAGGCAGGCATCTGCAGCACTTACAGCGGGCGTAGTGTGCCTCCTGCACATTATACACCTGAATGTAGCCCTTATTGCTCGTGGTTTTTTTCTTTTGTGTTACACTAACAGGCATCTGCAGCACTTACAGCGGGCGTAGTGTGCTTCCTGCAAAATATACACCTGAAGCTAGCCCTTATTGCTGTGTTTTCCTGTTGTGTAACACAGGCAGGCATCTGCAGCACTTACAGCGGGCGTAGTGTGCCTCCTGCACATTATACACCTGAAGCTAGCCCTTATTGCTTGTGTTTTTTTTCTTTTGTGTTACACTAACAGGCATCTGCAGCACTTACAGCGGGCGTAGTGTGCTTCCTGCAAAATATACACCTGAAGCTAGCCCTTATTGCTGTGTTTTCCTGTTGTGTAACACAGGCAGGCATCTGCAGCACTTACAGCGGGCGTAGTGTGCCTCCTTCACAGTATACACCTGAAGCTACCCCGTATTGCTGGTTTTCCCATCTCCCTGCAGGCCATTAGAATGTCTGGAAGGCAAACAAGGAGAGGCAGACAGTCAGGAGCCACTAAAAGAGGGCAAGCAGGCTCTGTGTCTAGAGACAACAGTGCTGGTCGTGGACGCGGTGTATCGTCATCAGCACGTGGCCATGGGACACGCTTGTCCTTATTTTCGGCAGCTGGACATGTTGAGCCGCATCATGCTGAAGACTTGTTAGAGTGGATGACCAAGCCCTCCTCATCCTCCTCATCCTCTCTCACCCAGGCTCAGGGTACTGGCAAAGCAGCTGCCAAAGCGTCCTCTTCCCTCGTATCAATGTCATCATCAGTCACTCCTTCCCTAGACCCACCGTGTCCTCCTGAGGAGTCCCCGAACTGTTTGAGCACAGTGTTGGGTACATGCTCCAGGAGGATGCCCAGCGTTTCGAAGGGTCTGATGATGATACCCAGCTAGAGGAAGGCAGTAGCGTGAGAGCAGAGAGAGGGGATGCTCAAGAAGGACAGCAATCTGGCAGTCATGTTCCAGCAGCTGCAGCATATTGCCAGATTGGCTCCAGTGATGAGGAGGGAGGGGATGATGAGGTCACTGACTCCACGTGAGTGCCTGATAGGAGAGAGGAGGAGGAGGAGGATGAGGAGGAGGCACGTCTCCAACGAGGCAGGATGCCCTCCGGGGGCCAGCGTAAGGGCAGCACACCGACTGAATCACACCGCAGAGCTCCGCCTGCTGTTTGCAACATATGTCTGAAGCGTATCTCGCGTGGCAAAACATCAGCCGCTTGGGCACCACATGCTTGACCAGACATATGTTGACCTGCCATGCAGCTCGTTGGCAAGCGTATCTTAAAGACCCACACCAAAGAACAAAGCGGACCTCTCCTTGCTCCTCATCAGCTGGGATCTCCAACCCCACTGTACCTTCAGTTCTCTCTGAAACCTGCACTGAGAGGAATGAAGGTGTAGAATTAGGTGTGTCACAGCCAAGTACTTGTGGGCACTCTGCTAGCAGTACACAGACGTCCGATTCTAGCAGGCAAATTTCCCTGCCCCAGCTGCTGGACCGTCGAAAGAAGTTCACTCCCAGCCATCCACATGCCCAGCGGTTGAATGCTAGCTTGGCTAAATTGCTAGCAATTCAACTGCTGCCTTTTCAGTTGGTAGACTCGGCCCCCTTCCGTGAGTTTGTGCAATGTGCGGTTCCTCAGTGGCAGGTTCCCAAACGCCACTTTTTCTCACGGAAGGTGATTCCGGCTCTCTACCGGCATGTGGAAGGCAATGTCCATGCCTCGCTGGACAGGGCGGTCAGCGGTAAGGTGCATATTACCGCTGACTCATGGTCCAGCAGGCATGGACAGGGACGTTACCTTTCTTTCACGGCCCATTGGGTCACTCTTTTGGCATCTGGGAAGGATGCAGGACAAGGTGCAGTAGTGTTGGAGGTTGTTCCGCCGCCACGCCTCCAAAATGCTACTACTGGTTGTTGTGACACACCTCTCTCCTCCACCCCCTCCTCTTCTTCTTCCTCCATGGCCTCTTCCTGTGCTTTGTCCTCGGAACCAGCGGTGCTCTGTAGGCGTTCAAGGGGCTACGCAAGTACGCAGGCAAAAAGATGCCATGCCGTGCTTGCGCTGGTGTGTTTGGGGGACAGGAGCCACACTGGGGCAGAGGTTCTGTCTGCTCTGCAGGGGCAGGCCGAGAGGTGGTTGACGCCACGCCAGCTTAAGCCAGGAATGGTGGTTTGCGACGATGGCACCAACCTCCTCTCCGCCCTCCGACAGGGACAACTGACCCATGTGCCCTGTGTGGCTCACGTCCTTAACCTGGTGGTGCAGCGGTTCTTGGGCAGGTACCCAGGCTTACAGGATGTCCTGAGGCAGGCCAGGAAAGTCTGTGTGCATTTCTGCAGATCATATAATGCCAGTGCTCGGCTAGCTGAGCTGCAAAAGGAGTTGAACCTGCCCAAGAACTGCCTTATATGTGACATGCCCACCAGGTGGAACTCAATTTGGCCATGCTGCAGCGGCTGCACACGCAGCAGAGAGCTATCAATCAGTACCTGTGCGACTACAGCACCAGGACAGGGTCAGGGGAGCTCGTTTTTTTTCACCACGCCAGTGGGGCATGATCAGGGATGCATGCACTGTCCTGGCTCCATTTGAGGAGGCCACGAGGATGGTTAGCAGTGACAGTCCATGCATCAGTGACACTGTACCTCTTGTCCACCTGTTGGAGCATATGCTGCGTGGAATAATGGACAGGGCACTTGAGGCAGAACAGAGGCAGGAAGAGGAGGACTTCCTTGCCTCTCAAGGCCCCCTTTACCCAGACAGTGTTCCTTCTGTCCCACCCATCACACAGGAAGAGGAGGAGGAGGAGGAGGATTGTGTCAGCATGGAGGTGGAGCCTGGCACTCAGCATCAACAGCAGCAGTCTTTTAGGGATGATTTACAGTCCCAACAAACCCGTGGACTTGTACGTGGCTGGGAGGAGGTGGCTGCGGATCATGTCGTCCTTAGTGACCCAGAGGACTCCGGACCGAATGCCTCAGCTAACCTACGCTGCATGGCCTCCCTGATCCTGCAAAGTCTGCGGAAGGATCCTCGTATTCTTTCGGATCAAGGAGAGGGACCATTACTGGCTGGCCACTCTCCTTAATCCACGGTACAAGGGTAAGGTTGCGGACCTTATCTTTCCCTCGCAGAGGGAGCAGAGGATGAGACATCTCCGGGAGGCCTTGCAGAAAGGTCTGTGCAACACGTTCCCAGAGACTGGGAGGTTACAAACTCCTGGTCCTGGACAACGAGTTGCTGAGGCTTCGGTCAGTAGCAGAAGGAGCGGTGAAGAAGGTGGCCGTCTGACCGATGCGTTCAGACAATTTTTTAGTCCGCAGCCCCAAGGTATGATCGGTTCCAGCAACCATCGCCATCGTCTGATATACATGGTGCAAGAATACCTAGGGGCAAGGTCAGACTTGGACACCTTTCCCACCAAAAATCCTCTGGCTTACTGGGTGTTGAGGATGGATCACTGGCCAGAGCTTTCACAGTATGCAATTGAGCTACTGGCCTGTCCTGCATCCAGCGTTCTTTCGGAACGCACATTCAGTGCTGCTGGAGGCTTTGTTACGGATCACAGGGTGCGCCTGTCCACCGACTCGGTTGATCGACTGACCTTCATAAAGATGAACCAGTCTTGGATCACCACCAGCTACCAAGCACCTGAAGCTGATATGGGACTGTTCTAAACACGGGAAACACATGCCACTTCACAGGCATACTTTAGACACCCCCCAGGTACGATATTTAAAGGAATATTTCACTTTTTTTTTTTCACTTTATGCATCATTAAAATGACTGCTCCCGAAAAACGGCCGTTTTTAAAACTTTGTTTTGCATTGATACATGTCCCCTGGGGGAGAACCCGGGTCCCCAAACCCTTTTTAGGACAATAACATGCATATTAGTCGTTATAATTAGCACTTTAGATTTCGAACGTTCGCGTCCATTGTATTTAATAGGGTTCTAACGTTCACGCAAACTTTCGGTCCGTTCGAAGGTTCTGGTGCGAAGCGAACCGGGGGGCGTTCGGCTCATCCCTAATGTAATACTGTATGTTACACTCTAAATACTTTTTTCTTTAAATTGCACACATTTTATTTCTAACTTCTTCTTCTTTTTTTTTTTAACAGCACACAGACTTTTCCAAGGGATGTATTTTGGGAGGCCTTTGGAGAAGTCTGTGTGCTGTTTTTTTATTTGTAAATGTCACTTTCACTGTAGCACCTCCAACAGCAAGAATGAAAACTAATTGCATAGAGTTCCTCAAAATTCATACTAGACCATTTGCATCTGCTGTGATTTTAAGTGGGTGCCTCATAAAAAAAATGGGTTACATCCCTCAGAAAATTCGTACCAGGACCATTTTTAATAGGGATCTTCAAGCAAAAAAAAAAAAAAAGGTTGAAATCTCCTTAAAATTTCATACCACTCCATTATTATCAATGCAGCCTGTCAGGGAAGAGGAGGGGGGAGAGCATGCTTTCTTCCCTCCTTAACCATATCAGACAAAAGGCCTCCTCCCCAACCTTGACTAGTGGTTGTGGGGGTCTGTGGATGGGGGTTTATCAGAATTTGGAAGTCCCCTTTAATAATATGACCCTTCATGTGCATGAGTAATGGTTACAAAAAAATGTAGCCTAGGAATAAAGACACCCAAACATTTAACAAGTCCTTTATTAAAAAATAAATAATAAAAAAAAAAAAAAGAAGAGAAAAGGCACATCCTCTTCCCAGGAAGAAGTGCTACAAAGGGACCCTTCCACAACAATGCAACCCTGTGTGGTCAAATCAAGATGCAACACTGATGACAAGCTCACAAGGGGTTGGCCAGAAAAACAGACAGGACTCTGCATTCTCCTCTGACACAGGATTCTGGAGCCTTCAGCAGAATAACTGACATCCCTAGGTACAATTGTCTGCAAGACAAACTAAAAAATAGAAAGTAAAGCAAAATGCAGCAAGCCTGCTAGGGACCACATGGCCTATATACTGCACATAATTTACTGAACATTTTTTGTTTTCCCTGATTAAATGAAGGAGCTGAGGTTTTTGGGCTGGCTATTTAGATAACAAGCCCAACTGAAGAAAGTCTGGTTGTTCTGGACTCTGTAGAACTCTCAGCCTACCTAAGGATTTTGCTTTGTCCTTGGAACCAGTTTCTCTGCCCATCAGACTAGGGAGCACTAAACCTATGTAGTCAAAGACAGCTCATGTTTGGTGAGACACAGCCTGAGCAATAAAGGGTTTACTTCGCAGAGAGTTCGTTGACTGGGCAGCAGTAGGTTGCCCCAGGTCTGTTAGCCAGGGATCCTGTGTGTTAGTAAATGGCCAATGTTTTACTGTTTTTCTTCTTATACACAGGGGGTTATTTACGGAAGGTGAATCCACTTTGCACTACAAGTGCAAACTACAAGTGCAAAGTGCACTTGAAATTGCACTGAAAGTGCACTTGGAAGTGCAGTCGCTGTAAACTTGAGGGGTAGATCTGAAATGAGGGGAAGCTCTGCTGATTTTATCATCCAATCATGTGCAAGCTAAAATGCTTCCAAGTGCACTTTCAGTGCAATTTCAAGTGCACCTTGCACTTGTAGTTTGCACTTGTAGTGCAAAGTGGATTTGCCTTTCATAAATAACCCCCATAGTATATATAGTCTTTGTAAATAAAACAGAGTATGATTCGCAGGTAATATCACATATACCTAAGTAAAACAATACAATTTAGCTACCTATGTGCATATCTGGGAACTTTTGAAAGTTATCATTCCTCAGAATGAAGGTAGAGTAGGGGGTGGAGAGGTGAGCTGAAATGATGTGTGTGTCCAAATTTTGAGGTGGAAAAAAGTGGGAAGGGCTTAAAAAGATGGAGTGTGACTGACCTTATACAGTCATCTGATTCCCATGCAATAACTAATATTGTCTGAATAATTGTGCAGTTGGGGACGCAATAATGGAAATTTAGACCTGCAGACAGTTAACACCACTACTGCCTCGCACAGCCCTATTTTATAAACATGGTATGGGTGGCAGTCATGGTCTCAGATGGAGTTCCCTAGTACATAGTACCCCCATTAAATACCAGTGTATCAGAAGCCTGATACACTGGTATTTAATGGGGGTACAATACACTCAAAACAGTTGCTTAGGGCTAAACTGAGTGTATTGTATTAGTTGTAGAAGGTTCCCTGTCCCCATTCTTTCCTCCACTAGCTCGGGGTACATCACCAGCCTGTCATCACCCTCATCCTTGTGTAGACAACCTATCCTAGAACCCTTAACACCAATGCTGCACATAACTTCCACCATCGTCTCCACAGTGGCATCAGGTAATGCAATACATGTTAAAGCACAAAATAATGCATGTTAAAGAGACACTGTCCTTTTACCCAAGAAATCAAAGTTACAGTGTCTGTAGAAAGCCAGTGATACTCCCCTTTCCAGTGAAATACCCATGGTCAGAGTCTAGACAGAGCAGTGGTGTAACATCTTAGTGATTGGACCCCAAACCATAGCACCGTTACATATTGATGTGTTGCACTCTAATATGCTATAGAGCAATGTACCCACACTCCAGCACATCACAACACACGTCACACATTGTGGTGTGCTGCTTCATAAAAAGGGGAAAAAGGGTAATGCGGGCTCATTTACATTTCTATTTACATGCTATGCACTGAGGCTACGCACCTTTATCATAGCTCCTGCAATGCACAGTAGTAGTTTTGCTTTACATTAGAAAAAAGGGCAGTGTACATTTTTAAGCACTTTAGGGTGGATTGGCAGTCTATTCATTTTAAAAGGATTTTCTTAACGCAACACAGGGTAATGTGGGAGATAACTGTGCACTTTGCAAAGTTCATTTGCGTTCTGCAAGTGCAGTTGCTCCAGAGCTTAGTAACTGAGGTAAAGATTCCCTTTGCAAAGAATACCCAATCACATGCAAGGAAAATTAAAAAAAAAAGCAGCATTTTTGCTTGCACATGATTGGATGATGGAAGTCAGCAGAGCTTCTGCTTAAATATTTGTTAAGCTCTGGAGCAACTGCTTTTACAGTGTGAAACTGCACTTTGCAAAGTGCACAGTCTATTTGCCTTTAGTAAACCAACCCCAATGTGTTGCACAAAGATGTAAAAGGGCCCTGCAAGTTTTTGTCTGCCTTGGGGTGCGTTGGCAGCTCATTCAATCAATGGGTATCTGTGATGCAGTGTGCCTTTACACATGTACACTATCGCACCAAAATAATGTGCAAGGGTTGTGAATCCAGCCTAAAATTTGTATGTGTACTAGGGGTGGAAGTGTTTTTTTTTTTTTTACTTATCTTTAATTATTTTTTTGTTAATGTCACTAGGGAGCAAAACCCCTGATGACAGTAGACATGCAAATGCAGTTCCTCTGTAAAAGGCATTACCTCTTTCTAACAGATGTCTACCCTTTGAGCTGGATAAAGAAACAGTCTACTTCTCTGCTGGCACCCAGCGCTGCACTGAACTTGGAAGTGCTCATGATTGAGCACTTCCAGTTCAGTTTCATTCTGAAAGGATCAGTAAACAGTAATGCCTTCAGGTTTCTAAACTGAGAAAAAAAAAAAAGAGGCAGGCAATTAGGCCAGCAAAAAAGCATAGACATGCAGCTGTGGGAGAAGTGTAAATAATTTTATGAACTCATGTGATCAGTGACTTGTTAGCCACCGATCACATCCATTCATAATTCTAGGCTGTCCAGGGCACCGGACAGCTGTATGGGTTGTCACTGAGGAGGTTATTTTCTAAAACTAGATAGTGCAAACTCTGGTGCAACTCTGCATAGAAATCAATCAGCTTCAAGATGTTATTGCCAAAGCTTAAAGTGGTTGTAAACTCTCATGTTTTTTCACCTTAATGCATCCTATGCATTAAGATGAAAAAACTTCTGTCACTGACCGGACCCCAGCTTCCCCACTTTACTCACCTGAGCCCCATATTTCCCACACCGGAGACGCGCTCTTCCCCTCTGCCCGTTGTCTCGGCTCTTGATTGGATAGATTGATAGCAGCACAGCCATTGGCTCCCGCTGCTGTTAATCAAATCCAATGATGTGTGCGCCAGGGGCGGGGTCGATTCCGGCATTTTGCATCTATGGATGCAAATGCTGGACTCGGGAGCGCGCCCGCAAGGTAACCCCCCGGGAGAGTGCTTCTTCTAGGGCGCAGGTGTCAAACAAAAGGCCCGCGGGCCGAATCCAGCCCTCCACACCATTTCATGTGGCCCTCGCAACTCTCCTGCAACTACAGGAGAGCTCCAGCCCTCCTCTGGTCCTACTCCAGGCCCTTACTTTCTGCTTTCAAGCAATGCATCCAGCTTCTTCCCAGCAGCAGCATAAGCTAAGTAGGGTGCACTGTGATGTAAGGGAGGGTGGGGGACTCAACTTATGATGGTGGGGTGGCTTTTGACATCTAATGTAAGGTGAGGGGATGCGCTGGACATCTAATCTTACAGACACAACCGGCCCTTTTGAGGGCAATCATAATGCTAATGCAGCCCACAATGAAATTGAGTTTGACACCCCTGTCCTAGGGGGTTATACGATGCGGGGAGGAACTACCAGCGCCACTGGGGGACCCCAGAAGTCGAGGATCGGGGCCACTTTGTGCAAAACGAACTGTCCAGTGGAGGTACGTAGGACATGCTTGTTATTTAAAAAAAAAAAACGAAGCCTCACAATCACTTTAATTGAAAAAGCTGAAGTTAGAAGTGGATTGGCTACCACGCACAGCTGCACCAGATTCCAAGTGCACCAGTTTTAGTAAATCTTCCCCAATATGTCAGGAATCAGCAGCAGAGATGGCCAGATCTGTATGGCTACACTCAGAAGACTGGGACCAGACTGTGTATGCTTTACAGGAGAGAAATGTTTTGTTGTGGTCTGTTCTCATTTCTGGACTTCAGAACACTGCCTTACATGTTATGGAGATGAGGAGGTGTGTTGTTCTGTAATCCAAATGCACTTCCTGTCCTAGAGAGAAAATTATTACCCTCTGTGGAGACAGTACAATGAGTCACAGGTGAAAATAAAGGGGGGGAAAAAAATTCAGCCACAACAAGGACCAGTAACCTGAAATATATAAATTTTTTGTTTTGAATTCAGATATTCTTTAATTTGCTTCATGCTTGTTCTGAAACATTTAAATAAGAATTAATTAAGAATTAAAGTTGGAAACAGTCAGGCAAATAGCATTTTCAGAGGAAGCTCAGACCTTTGCCCTTTAAAAGTACAACTTAGACACAAGGCTGCATCTAAAAAAAAAGCTAACGTTTCTATGAAAATGCACTTATTTAAAGTTATATGCTTTTTAACTTTTAGATGCCAGACACAACGAAAAAAATTGCTTGTTATTTGCAAAGGAAAATGGTTTTGCTCAAGGTCGAATGTTGAGGGTACAAGGTCATCTTATCTTTGTATATAGTGAGATAAAAATATGTTAAATGTGTTTCCCAACAATGAAACAAGTTCAAGCACAGACAGTATCAACCTTTGCATGCCCATTCAACATGTTTATAGCAGTTCATTATCATCCTCACTTCTCCATGATTCCTCTTACAATCACAGAGAAGATTCAATAGAGACATACTGTATGATTTTATGTTGGTTGTGTAGCAGATGGACCAGCAGTTGAAGCTTTCTTTTACAAGCCCATTACCCTGACCTCATTAGCGATTGCCTCATATCCCTCTAAACACATTCGACTCCGCTTCTGCAGAAGCCAATCATGCTAATTAAACCAAATCAGTTTGCATATTCATGGAGAACTGCTAGACTTTTATGGGCAGATAAAATAAACATGATGTTGTTTTTTTCTTTAATAATTTGAAAGCCACAGTCCATCATCATTTCAATCTTTACACATCAGTGATAAGTACATAGCTGGCTTTTAACTTTTTTTTTTTTTTTTTCGAGAAATATGGGAAATCTAGTTAATGGGCAGCTAATGAAATCAATCTCAATGTGGTTTGCTCTCTAGTTTTCAGAAGTACCATATTGGAATCATTTGCTGTTTTCTTTCTTTTATTTTGCTATAGCCAGAGATTTAACATGCAGTTGTTGTGCACAGTGTAGCGCCCTGCTGCTGTGCATTAAAATGTTACAGTATAGGCAAAAACGTGTTGTTAACAGATTATGCTGACATTGCAGTAGTAACTGATAGAATGGAATGGAGATAATATGCAATAAATGTTATTATATGGCTACACAGCAATGTCATGTTATTATTTATATGAGATGTGACCAGGGGGCATTTTTTGTATGCATCCCACTGACACTCAGTTTGCCCTCCTGTAATTACTGGCAGAGCTGACATCAGAAATTACAGAGCCCTTTTCACCCTTAAGAACCCTTTTTGTGGCAATTCAAGTTTTACTTCAACCCCCTTGTCACTCCTAGTGAGCAGTGGGTATCAGTACACACTTGGCCTCCTTATGGTGCCTTCTCAATCCACCCTCAGAAGCAAAGCTTTAGCCGGATTTCTTAGCAATACCAAAGTGGTGCAGGACCTACAACACATAGGGGTGATTTACTAAAGACCTGCGCCTGTGGTGCAGTGGAGAAATTGGAGCAATTGCACAAAAAACGGGACTCAAAACATTTATCAAAAATTATGGTGCACTTATATGCACCAAACCATATTTACATAGGAAGCGCTGTTGCGCACTTGCGCAATCTTTCGCGCCTACCATTAGCAAGCGCAGCCAATGTATTCTTCAACATTTTTGTCTGAATACTATAGATAACTTTACTAGTTTACCATCTTCTGTTACCAGGCTAAAAAATATGTATATAATATTGTTTAAATGCACAAATTCTGTCCAGAACATGTAGATCTGTCTTACAACTAATCAAGCCTTTTTACACCCTTCTTTCAGCTTACTCAACTGCACATGTGCATTGACAAAGCACACAATTTTATGCTCGCCTGACAGGGCGCACACACTTTAGCTTGTTAAATATGTGTGTTGCACACGGGCGCATCTGCATTCTCCAGAGTGCACAACTACTTATACATTGAGCTTGTGCTCATTGTAATGCTGATCATGTTAATGAGCTTTTCCTTATCACATGGAGAATATTGCTTCCACTTTTATTCCTTTCATTCACTTCTTTTTGAAACAACTCAATAATCATTCTAGAGATCTTCCTCCTATCAACAACTGTGCAGATGTTTACTGGACTTGTAATTGTGCATTTTATGGTGATAGTCTATAATCATTGGTGGAGCCAAAACTTCCATGAAAACATCTTCTCAACACATGTCTGTGTATTGTGCATTCTGGAAAATTCTTTCCCCATACACTGTCCAATGTGATTGGACAGTGTATGGGGAAATGAATTGCTCAGAGAAATGAGTGGATGTAAATGTCATCCAATCAGATTGGACAGTGTATGGGGAAAGAATTGTCCAGAATGCACAATACACAGACATGTGTTGAGAAGATGTTTTCATGGAAGTTTTGGCTCCACCAATGATTATAGACTATCACCATAAAATGCACAATTCCAAGTCCAGTAAACATCTGCACAGTTGTTGATAGGAGGAAGATCTCTAGAATGAATATTGAGTTGTTTCAAAAAGAAATGAATGAAAGGAAAAAAAATGGAAGCAATATTCTACATGTGATAAGGAAAAGCTCATTAAAATGATCAGCATTACAATGAGCAAGTGCCCGATGTCTGTTTCATATTTAAGAATGTGTATGCGCCCATACGCGCAACGATTCCGCAAATCCGTCGCAAGTCGACAGCATGCGCCATGTCGCAATAATTATTCCTGCCCGCGCAAATGCGCCAACATTTTCTTAAATCAGCCCCATGGTCCCAATGGATAAAGTGTATTAGGAGTCCTGCTTAAACACAAAGTAGGCTGTTGGTAGAAGCTACAGTATGTATTTTTAACCCCAAATAGTAGCCAGTTTGCCATATGAGCACTTTCTATCACTTCAATATGGGTGCAGCTCCCAACAATTGTCTACTTTAAAATCACTCACTGCCCTTTTGCTTTGCCCTCTAGGCAGAGGGCAACTGAGTCCTCTGTTCATTGTGCAGCCTCCCCTCTTTTGTCTCTGTGATTAGAGAACTATGGATCCCCATGGTGTGCAGCAGGAGTCCCTTTTTATCCTAGTTAGTGTGTGTTACACACTTCGTTGTTTCCTTTGTCAGTACAAGACATCATCTCCTATGTTTTTTTTTATAACAGAGAAAGAAAAAGAGACCTGCATGCAAATGATGGCTCTAAACTTGTGCAGCTCTGTACATCTTGGATACAAACACTGGTGGGCCCCAGGCAATCAGTGGTGAAAGAACATGACATTGCTTGGGTTTAATGTGAGACTACCCCTAACCAAATTATCCTGGTCACAAATGTATTAGCCATGGCCATGATCACAGATAATTTGGCCATCCGACTTATATCACAATATACTGCTTACTAAAATTATAATTTATGCTTTGCGTACATGGTATACATGGCATTTCTACTGTACCAGAACTCCCATATGTAGCTAACAGCTTGTCAATATTATTAACAACTTGACCACATATAATTCGAACTGTGCAAATATTACACTGTGACTCGAGAGTGGATACTGACACATCGAAAAAAATGGAGACATTTCAGGTGAAACAGGACTGGTCAGACAGAAGAATCATCTCCTACCTGCTTACAATGAAAATGAAAACTAGCCAACCAGCGCACAATATTAGAACTTGACTTGAGGTTAAATGGTCCTGCTCTTATGCTGGCCATACACTCTATGAAAAATCGTCCGAACGAACTTTCGGAAAACGAACGTTCGGTCGTGAGCGCAAACAATATTGCCATCATGTAATGACCGATAAATCGTTCAGTGGACATAAATAAAATATTTTTTTTTGTTTTTTTTACATATACCTAGTGCAGAAAGTTCGGACAGGAAACACATTAACCTTCAGATTTATCGTTCATTCGGCAGAAAATTTCCAAACTTGTCCTTCGTTTTTTCAGGTCAAAAACGTCCCAACGATTATCGATTTTGTGCCCATTAACTGTTTGAAAAACGAAAGAACTGTCTGAACGACCGATTTTCGCCCGATTTTTCGTATAGTGTATGGCCAGCATTAGTCTGTTGTGAGCCCTGGGATTATGTATTTTTGGGATAAATCTATCTATCTATCTATCTATCTATCTATCTATCTATCTATCTATCTATCTATCTATCTATCTATCTATCTATCTATCTATCTATTATAAACAGCATTTAATCTTACAGCCATGTCAAAGTAATGCAAGGGTACAGGAAACTGTTAAATGTTATATTGTATGGTGGGGTCATTCCAACAGAAGAAGCAGACAAAACTGGTGGTTAGTGATGAGCCGAACACCCCCGGGTTCGGTTCGCACCAGAACCCGCGAACGGACCGAAAGTTCGCACGAACATTAGAACCCTATTAAATACAATGGATGCGAACGTTCGGATTCTAAAGTGCTAATTATAACGACTATTATCCATGTTATTGTCCTAAACAGAGTTTGGGAACCCGGGTTCTGCACCAGGGGACATGTATCAATGCAAAAAGAAGTTTTAAAAACAGACGTTTTCCGGGAGCAGTCATTTTAATGATGCATAAAGTGAAAAAAAAAAGAGTCAAATATTCCTTTAAATATTGTACCTGGGGGGTGTCTAAAGTATGCCTGTGAAGTGCCACGTGTTTCCCGTGTTTAGAACTGTCCCTGCACAAAATAACATTTCTAAAGGAAAAAAAAGCCATTTAAAACTGCTTGCGGCTTTAATGTAATGTCTGGTCCCGGTAATATGGATGAAAATCTTTAAGAAAAATGGCATAGCTACCCCATCAACCCCCCCCCCCCCCCACCCCAGCCCATTACCAGCCCCTTTGGGTCTTGTATGGATATTAAGGGGAACCCCGCACACAAAATAAAAAAGGCCCTATATACTCTGAACAGCCGTATACAGGCGGTGCATACAAGACAGGGACTGTAGGTTTGTTCTTATGTAGAATCTGTTTGTAATTTTGAACAGCTACATTGTTTAAGTGTAGCTCCAGGCCAAATACCTATTTTTAAGCTTTTTGGAAAACATAGGGAAGGGTTATCACCCCAGTAACATTTTTTTTGCTGTCTGTGCCCCTGTTCAGAACATTTCACCTCACTTTGCGTCCCAATGACAACTGTTTTTGAAATGTGGTGTTTTTATTGAAACAAGGATTGGTGATAAAGCATCAGTAGAGAGGAGACACCTTTCTCCCATATTAATTCTTACAGGAGAGAATTTTCCTTCCAAGGGGTAGATTTCCTCTCACTTCCTGTTGTCTTCTTTCGTTTGCAAGTAGTAGTCGTTTGTAAGTTGGATGTTTGAAAGTAGGGACCTGCCGTATATACTCTGCAGAAATTGGCCCCTTAGGTGTTGGTGTTGGCACAACACTGTAAGCACTCACAGTTACTCTTGGTGGGTGCTGGAACGCCCTGCTGTCAACTATTATATCAGGAATTGTAATAACATATAATTGTTGAACAGTGGTAGTAAAAATTGGGCCTTTGATGGTGGTGCTGGTGCCACAACACTGTAAGGCCTGACAGATACTCTTGGTGGGCGCAGCAATGGGCCCTGCTGTGAATTATTAGATCAATAATTAGAATTGCATGCCCCTGTTGAACAGGGGCTGAAAAATTGGGCCTTTGGTGGTGGTGGTGGTGGTGGTGGTGGTGGTGTTGACACAACACTGTAAGGCCTGACAGTTACTCTTGGTGGGCGCAGCAATGGGCCCTGCTGTGAATTATTAGATCAATAATTAGAATTGCATGCCCCTGTTGAACAGGGGCTGAAAAATTGGGCCTTTGGTGGTGGTGGTGGTGGTGGTGGTGTTGACACAACACTGTAAGGCCTGACAGTTACTCTTGGTGGGCGCAGCAATGGGCCCTGCTGTGAATTATTAGATCAATAATTATAATTGCATGCCCCTGTTGAACATGGGCTGAAAAATTGGGCCTTAGGCACTGGTGGCACAACACTGCAACCCCTCACAGATACTGTACTTGGAGCACAGCAATGAGGCCTGTTGCAAAGTATTGCATCAAAAATTGTAATTACACGCCCCTGTTAAACAGGGGCTGAAAAATTGGGCCTTAGCCACTGGTGGCGGCACCCATAAACCAAAATGATCTTCCAAGCTATCATCATTAATCGGATCATTGAGGAGGAGGAGGAGGATAGCTAGTCAACATAACAGCACAGGAACTCAGCATCAGCATCAGTCTTGAAGGGATGTGACATTTTAAAATCAATTAGTCTGTTATATCAGCAACAGGTGTGTGGTAGCTGGTGGTGATCCAAGACTGGTTCATCTTGATGAAAGTCAGTCGATCAACCGAGTCGGTGGACAGGCGCACCCTGTGATCCGTGACAAATCCTCCAGCAGCACTGAATGTGCGTTCTGAAAGAACGCTGGATGCAGGACAGGCCAGTAGCTCAATTGCATACTGTGCAAGCTCTGGCCAGTGATCCATCCTCAAGACCCAGTAAGCCAGAGGATTTTTGGTGGGGAAGGTGTCCAAGTCTGACCTTGCCCCTAGGTATTCCTGCACCATGTATATCAGACGCTGGCGATGGTTGCTGGAAACGATCATACTTTGGGGCTGCGGACTAAAGAATTGTCTGAACGCATCGGTCAGACGACCACCTTCCCCACCGCTCCTTCTTTGACTGCCCGAAGCCTCAGCAACTCGTTGTCCAGGACCAGGAGTTTGTAACCTCCCAGTCTCTGGGAACGCGTTGCACAGACCTTTCTGCAAGGCCTCCCGGAGTTGTCTCATCCTCTGCTCCCTCTGCGACGGTAACATAAGGTCCGCAACCTTACCCTTGTACCGTGGATCAAGGAGAGTGGCCAGCCAGTAATGGTCCCTCTCCTTGATCCGAAGAATACAAGGATCCTTCCGCAGACTTTGCAGGATCAGGGAGGCCATGCAGCGTAGGTTAGCTGAGGCATTCAGTCCGGAGTCCTCTGGGTCACTAAGGACGACATGATCCGCAGCCACCTCCTCCCAGCCACGTACAAGTCCACTGGTTTCTTGGGACTGTAAATCATCCCTAAAAGACTGCTGCTGATGATGCTGAGTGCCAGCCTCCACCTCCATGCTGACACAATCCTCCTCCTCCTCCTCCTCCTCTTCCTGTGCGATGGGTGGGACAGAAGGAACACTGTCAGGGTAAAGGGGGCCTTGAGAGGCAAGGAAGTCCTCCTCTTCCTGCCTCTGTTCTGCCTCAAGTGCCCTGTCCATTATTCCACGCAGCGTGTGCTCCAACAGGTGGACAAGAGGTACAGTGTCACTGATGCATGCACTGTCACTGCTCACCATCCTCGTGGCCTCCTCAAATGGTGCCAGGACAGTGCATGCATCCCTGATCATGCCCCACTGGCGTGGTGAAAAAAACCCGAGCTCCCCTGACCCTGTCCTGGTGCCGTAGTCGCACAGGTACTCATTGATGGCCCTCTGCTGCGTGTGCAGCCGCTGCAGCATGGCCAATGTTGAGTTCCACCTGGTGGGCATGTCACATATAAGGCGGTTCTTGGGCAGGTTCAACTCCTTTTGCAGCTCAGCCAGGCGAGCACTGGCATTATAAGATCTGCGGAAATGAACACAGACTTTCCTGGCCTGCCTCAGGACATCCTGTAAGCCCGGGTACCTGCCCAAGAACCGCTGCACCACCAGGTTAAGGACGTGAGCCATACAGGGCACATGGGTCAGTTGTCCCTGTCGGAGGGCGGAGAGGAGGTTGGCGCCATTGTCACAAACCACCATTCCTGGCTTAAGCTGGCGTGGTGTCAACCACCTCTCGGCCTGCCCCTGCAGAGCAGACAGGACCTCTGCCCCAGTGTGGCTCCTGTCCCCCAAACACACCAGCGCAAGCACGGCATGGCATCTTTTTGCCTGCGTACTTGCGTAGCCCCTTGAACGCCTACGGAGCACCGCTGGTTCCGAGGACAAACCACAGGAAGAGGCCATGGAGGAAGAAGAAGAGGAGGGGGTGGAGGAGAGAGGTGTGTCACAACCAGTAGTAGCATTTTGGAGGCGTGGCGGTGGAACAACCTCCAACACTACTGCACCTTGTCCTGCATCCTTCCCAGCTGCCAAAAGAGTGACCCAATGGGCCGTGAAAGAAAGGTAACGTCCCTGTCCTTGCCTGCTGGACCATGAGTCAGCGGTAATATGCACCTTACCACTGACCGCCCTGTCCAGCGAGGCCAAGACATTGCTTTCCACATGCCTGTAGAGAGCCGGAATCGCCTTCCGTGGGAAAAAGTGGCGTTTGGGAACCTGCCACTGAGGAACCGCACATTGCACAAACTCACGGAAGGGGGCCGAGTCTACCAACTGAAAAGGCAGCAGTTGAAGCGCTAGCAATTTAGCCAAGCTAGCATTCAACCGCTGGGCATGTGGATGGCTGGGAGTGAACTTCTTTCGACGGTCCAGCAGCTGGGGCAGGGAAATTTGCCTGCTAGAATCGGACGTCGGTGTACTGCTAGCAGAGTGCCTGCAAGTACTTGGCTGTGACACACCTAATTCTACACCTTCATTCCTCTCAGAGCAGGTTTCAGAGAGGACTGAAGGTATAGTGGGGTTGGAGATCCCAGCTGATGCGGTGCAAGAAGAGGTCAGCTTTGTTCTTTGGTGTGGGTCTTTAAGGTAGGCTTGCCAACGAGCTGCATGGCAGGTCAACATATGTCTGATCAAGCATGTGGTGCCCAAGCGGCTGATGTTTTGGCCACGCGATATACGCTTGAGACATATGTTGCAAACAGCAGCTGTGCAATCTGATGCACTCGCCTCAAAAAAGGGCCACACCAAAGAACTTTTTGAATGACGGGCAGAGGCAGCGCCCTGCACAGGCGGAGCTCTGCCTTGTGATTCCGTCGATGTGCTGCCCATACGCTGGCCACCCAAGGGCATCCTGCCTCGTTGGAGATGTGCCTCCTCCTCATCCTCCTCCTCCTCCTCTCTCCTATTAGGCACCCACGTGGAGTCAGTGACCTCATCATCCCCTCCCTCCTCATCACTGGAGCCAATCTGGCAGTATGCTGCAGCTGCTGGAGCATGACTGCCAGATTGGTGTCCTTCTTGAGCATCCCCTCTCTCTGCTCTCACGCTACTGCCTTCCTCTATCTGGGTATCATCATCAGATCCTTCGAAACGCTGGGCATCCTCCTGGAGCATGTACCCAACACTGTGCTCAAACAGTTCGGGGGACTCCTCAGGAGGAGGACATGGTGGGTCTAGGGAAGGATTGACTAATGAAGATAATGATACCAGAGAAGAGGACGCTTTGGCAGCTGCTTTGCCAGTACCCTGAGCCTGGGTGAGAGAGGATGAGGAATATGAGGTGGGCTTGGTCATCCACTCTACCAAGTGTTCGGCATGATGTGGCTCAACATGTCCAGCTGCCGAAAAGAAGGACAAGCGTGTCCCATGGCCATGTGCTGATGACAATGCACCGCGTCCACGACCAGCACTGTTGCCCCCAGACACAGAGCCTGCTTGCCCTCTTTTTTTGCCTCCTGACTGTCTGCCTCTCCTTGTTTGCCTTCCAGACATTTTAATGGATGGCCTGCAGGGAGATGGGAAAAACAGCAATAAGGGCTACCTTCAGGTGTATACTGTGCAGGAGGCTTAGCAACAATGACACTGACACTGTCCCCTGCCTATCCTTCTCTGTCCCTAAACACAAGGATTTGCAATATGCTTCAGCAAGATTGGTTTAGCACAGAATAGCACACTGTCAGTTTCACTCACTGTCCTACTCTGTCCCTACAAACTAGATTTAGCACAGAATAGCACACTGAGAGTTTCCACGAGTGTCCTTCTCTGTCCCTAAACTCAAGGATTTCAAATATGGTTCAGCAAGATTGGTTTAGAACAGAATAGCACACTGACACTTTCCCTCACTGTCCTACTCTGTCCCTACAAACAAGATTTAGCACAGAATAGCACACTGATAGTTTCCACGAGTGTCCTTCTCTGTCCCTTAAACTCAAGGATTTCAAATATGGTTCAGCAAGATTGGTTTAGAACAGAATAGCACACTGTCAGTTTCACTCACTGTACCTCTCTGTCCCTACAAACAAGATTTAGCACAGAATAGCACACTGATAGTTTCCACGAGTGTCCTTCTCTGTCCCTAAACTCAAGGATTTCAAATATGGTTCAGCAAGATTGGTTTAGAACAGAATAGCACACTGTCAGTTTCACTCACTGTCCTACTCTGTCCCTACAAACTAGATTTAGCACAGAATAGCACACTGAGAGTTTCCACGAGTGTCCTTCTCTGTCCCTAAACTCAAGGATTTCAAATATGGTTCAGCAAGATTGGTTTAGAACAGAATAGCACACTGACACTTTCCCTCACTGTCCTACTCTGTCCCTACAAACAAGATTTAGCACAGAATAGCACACTGATAGTTTCCACGAGTGTCCTTCTCTGTCCCTAAACTCAAGGATTTCAAATATGGTTCAGCAAGATTGGTTTAGAACAGAATAGCACACTGTCAGTTTCACTCACTGTACCTCTCTGTCCCTACAAACAAGATTTAGCACAGAATAGCACACTGACACTTTCCCTCACTGTACCTCTCTGTCCCTAAACTCAAGGATTTCAAATATGGTTCAGCAAGATTGGTTTAGAACAGAATAGCACACTGTCAGTTTCACTCACTGTCCTACTCTGTCCCTACAAACAAGATTTAGCACAGAATAGCACACTGACACTTTCCCTCACTGTACCTCTCTGTCCCTAAACTCAAGGATTTCAAATATGGTTCAGCAAGATTGGTTTAGAACAGAATAGCACACTGTCAGTTTCACTCACTGTCCTACTCTGTCCCTACAAACAAGATTTAGCACAGAATAGCACACTGACACTTTCCCTCACTGTACCTCTCAGTCCCTAAACTCAAGGATTTCAAATATGGTTCAGCAAGATTAGTTTAGAACAGAATAGCACACTGTCAGTTTCACTCACTGTCCTACTCTGTCCCTACAAACAAGATTTAGCACAGAATAGCACACTGCCACTTTCCCTCACTGTACCTCTCAGTCCCTAAACTCAAGGATTTCAAATATGGTTCAGCAAGATTGGTTTAGAACAGAATAGCACACTGTCAGTTTCACTCACTGTCCTACTCTGTCCCTACAAACAAGATTTAGCACAGAATAGCACACTGACACTTTCCCTCACTGTACCTCTCTGTCCCTAAACTCAAGGATTTCAAATATGGTTCAGCAAGATTGGTTTAGAACAGAATAGCACACTGTCAGTTTCACTCACTGTCCTACTCTGTCCCTACAAACAAGATTTAGCACAGAATAGCACACTGACACTTTCCCTCACTGTACCTCTCTGTCCCTAAACTCAAGGATTTCAAATATGGTTCAGCAAGATTGGTTTAGAACAGAATAGCACACTGTCAGTTTCACTCACTGTCCTACTCTGTCCCTACAAACAAGATTTAGCACAGAATAGCACACTGACACTTTCCCTCACTGTACCTCTCTGTCCCTAAACTCAAGGATTTCAAATATGGTTCAGCAAGATTGGTTTAGAACAGAATAGCACACTGTCAGTTTCACTCACTGTCCTACTCTGTCCCTACAAACAAGATTTAGCACAGAATAGCACACTGACACTTTCCCTCACTGTACCTCTCAGTCCCTAAACTCAAGGATTTCAAATATGGTTCAGCAAGATTAGTTTAGAACAGAATAGCACACTGTCAGTTTCACTCACTGTCCTACTCTGTCCCTACAAACAAGATTTAGCACAGAATAGCACACTGACACTTTCCCTCACTGTACCTCTCAGTCCCTAAACTCAAGGATTTCAAATATGGTTCAGCAAGATTGGTTTAGAACAGAATAGCACACTGTCAGTTTCACTCACTGTCCTACTCTGTCCCTACAAACAAGATTTAGCACAGAATAGCACACTGACACTTTCCCTCACTGTACCTCTCAGTCCCTAAACTCAAGGATTTCAAATATGGTTCAGCAAGATTAGTTTAGAACAGAATAGCACACTGTCAGTTTCACTCACTGTCCTACTCTGTCCCTACAAAGAAGATTTAGCACAGAATAGCACACTGACACTTTCCCTCACTGTACCTCTCTGTCCCTAAACTCAAGGATTTCAAATATGGTTCAGCAAGATTGGTTTAGAACAGAATAGCACACTGTCAGTTTCACTCACTGTCCTACTCTGTCCCTACAAACAAGATATAGCACAGAATAGCACACTGACACTTTCCCTCACTGTACCTCTCAGTCCCTAAACTCAAGGATTTCAAATATGGTTCAGCAAGATTGGTTTAGAACAGAATAGCACACTGTCAGTTTCACTCACTGTCCTACTCTGTCCCTACAAACAAGATTTAGCACAGAATAGCACACTGACACTTTCCCTCACTGTACCTCTCTGTCCCTAAACTCAAGGATTTCAAATATGGTTCAGCAAGATTGGTTTAGAACAGAATAGCACACTGTCAGTTTCACTCACTGTCCTACTCTGTCCCTACAAACAAGATTTAGCACAGAATAGCACACTGACACTTTCCCTCACTGTACCTCTCAGTCCCTAAACTCAAGGATTTCAAATATGGTTCAGCAAGATTGGTTTAGAACAGAAAAGCACACTGTCAGTTTCACTCACTGTCCTACTCTGTCCCTACAAACAAGATTTAGCACAGAATAGCACACTGATAGTTTCCCTCACTGTCCTTCTCTGTCCCTACAAACAAGGTTTAGAACAGAATAGCACACTGTCAGTTTCACTCACTGTCCTACTCTGTCCCTACAAACAAGATTTAGCACAGAATAGCACACTGACACTTTCCCTCACTGTACCTCTCTGTCCCTACAAACAAGGTTTAGCACAGAATAACACACTGACACTCTCCCTACCTATCCTTATTTGTCCCTAAACACAAGGAATCCAGGATTAGTAAAGGAAAAAAAATGACACTGTCCCTGCCTATGCTTCTCTTTCCCTGCTCTGGAACACACTACACAAGGCCGCCGCGCTGGCGGCCTTTTATAGTGTGGGGCGTGTACTAAACCCCCTCAAGAATAATTGGCCACAGGCATCCTGCCTGTGGCCAATCATTGCTCTCCTCGCTGCCGGCGCTGTGATTGGCCAAGCATGCGGGGTTACAGTGCATGCTTGGCCAATCACAGCGCCTGGATGACACTGCGATGGCGTAGTGCATTGTGGGCCGTTCGCGTCACTCGAATTTGGCGCGAACGGCCCAAATCGTTCGATCTTCGTCGAACGATCGAACAGCCGATGTTCGAGTCGAACCTATGTTCGACTCGAACACGAAGCTCATCCCTACTGGTGGTGTTATGGCAGATATGTTTCACTGATGGCAGCCAGTAAAAATAGACAAATGCAGATTGTACTGCAAAGGTGTCTAACATATCTGTAGCCGGGCATGATTTTCAATGAGCCAACTATTATTATAAAATTGTTAAAAATAGATTATTAGTATTATTATTAATTACCAGCAAAAGCTTTTGTGGGGAGGAGAAGGGGGGGTGACAGTAGATGTGATCCTGAGTTCTGGTGGATTGAGATGGTTGCTAGTGCAGTGGTGACAGTAGGTTTGGTGGGTACAAACATGGTCATGTGTTGTTGGGGGTGTTGAAATAGCGCAATGAAGGAAAGAGTGGTGAGACCAGGGGTGGATTTGTGTGCAGGGAAATAGTGGTTAGAGCAGGGGTGAGGGGTTTGACAGGGAGAAGCGCAATTAGTGTAGGAACAGGTGGGAGGAAGAGTATTGAGGGTAGAGGTAGATAGATTGGTGGGGAGATGAGTGGTGAGGGCTGGTGCCTGGGAAAGCAGTAAGGGCACCGGTGGCTGAGAGGGAAAAGTGGTGAAGACAGGGGACAGCAAAGTGGTTAGAAAGGGGTAAATGGGTGTGCATGAGGTGGAGTGATGGTGGAAGGGGCAGGCGGGACAGTAATGTGGTGTGACCAGGAGTTTATCAGACGCATGAGAGTGAATTTTACTCCTGAGTTCCATAAATTTACATGAGCAGTAAAAATTATGAATGTGAAAATTTTACTTCTGCACTCCCAAAAGTCTGCCATCATTTTGGCAGAGAAATACCACACATGCTTGGTAGTGGCAATGCTGTATTCCTACTGCTGAGCATGTTTGAGATCTCAGTGGCATTTTGTGATGTCAAAAACGTTGGTGAGAGCCCATGCATGAGCAGTAGTAGTGGTATGAACAGGACAAGACAGGACAGGGGCAAGATTTTGCCACCATACTGAAAGAAGAAATTCAAGAGTGCAGAAGTGAAAGCAACATCTGTGCACCCAATAGATAACAGTGCACATGTGTGGGACCATACGAACATTTATTGTGCATTCATAGGGATACTTTAGGGAGAGCTGGAGTGAAATTCCCAGCGGAGTTAGCCGAGAATACTAGCGTCTTTTTGTGCGACACGTGCCCATCTGCTATTTTGATAGAGGGAACCCAGGCCCCATCCTGGAAAAGGTTTAATCTGTATTTTTTTTTAAATTGCCTTTTTAAGTGAACTTTTTCTTTGAACTATGGAAACATCTTGTATCTCTGGCCAACTAATCTAATGTTTTTCCTAAATTTGCATCATAAAGATTCAATATGAACTTCAACCAGACACTAAGGTGGGAAGAAAATGCAATTAACCTCCTGTATTCTTCTTTTAATATAAATATAGCTTACATATTATATTTTGAAATTTTGATTATTGTTGAGGTTTTTTTTTATAAATATATTCATTATTATCCAGCAAAAAAAAATAAAAAATCCAATGTGTTCTGTTAGTATATGGCTCTGAAGTACCGGTAATACAATTGCTACAGAAAATGTAGTGTTTTGTAAAACAAACAGAATTCCTGTCAGCATTTCCACTAAATTCGTTTGTTCCTAGTGGCCAGTGTAAGTAGTAAAATCAAATGAGCACTGTTAAGAGATGCTTTTTAAACCCAAAAAGTTATTTGTGTAGTGCCTATATGCATCAAAATCAGCAAAGAATAACAGGACAGGAAGATCTGTATCAGAATAGGATGACTTGAAACAAGCAGCAATCACACATGCCAAAATTGTGGAAATAATTTGTAAAACTTCACACAATGGCATGCAATGGGCATGCAATATGGCTAAACAACACACTGTTTTTTTTTTTTTCCAGGCTGTAGCAGTATCTGAAGAGTCATCTATAGGCTGAGGGCATTTTTTTTTTAATGAAGTCTCCAGGCTGCATGGGACCAGGAAATCCTGTGATTGGTTCTCAATTGTCTGAAGGGGTGTCACCAGCAGTGTAAAGTGCCAGTGGTGACTGGGAAAATGGATTAAGGCACAAAAACACTGATTTTGGCAAAACAGCCTTTACTTTTTACCATGGAGAATGCTTAGGTGAAAAGGGCTTTTGTGTGTATTTGAATGTACCGTATATACTCGAGTATAAGCCAAGTTTTTCAGCACATTTTTTTGTGCTGAAAATGCCCCCTTCAGGTTATAGTTGAGTCACAATTTTGTGCCTGTTCTCCCGGACTTTAGGGACCCAGTAACCGGCCAAGCTTTGCACACATGTAGCCCCACTCTTTCTCTACAAGTGTACAAAGTTTGTTGTCCGGGGGACCTACGGCCGGGGAGCACCGATTTTTCAAAGCCGGGCACCTCTTCTATTGACTCCCATGTTAAACGGTCATTTCTCTGGTGAATTTGGGGGCCCAGTACCAGCCAGTCGTAGGTCTTCTGGACCAGAAACCTAGCACACATGTAGCTCCATTTCTCCTCTACAAGTGTGCAAACTTTATTGTCTGGGAGACCTACGGCCGTGGAGCACCGATTTTTCAAAGCCGGGCACCCCCACATTAAACTCCCATGTTAAACGTCAGTCTAGTCATGAACACAGTGAGGCATGGGCACAGTGAGGCATGGGCACAGTGAGGCATGGATACAGTAAGGCATGGGCACAGTGAGGCACGGACACAGTGAGGCATGCAGATGGACACCCTAGGCTTATACTGGAGTCAATACGTTTTCCCATTTTTTGGTGGTAAAATTAGGTGCCTCACCTTATATTCGGTAATTTAATGTCTTTTTTTCACAGAAAGAAAAGAAAGGCAAAAAAAGAACAACAATAAAAAGTTATAGTATTTAAGAATGTATTTGCATTTTTGTGTATTTAATGTAAAACATCAAATTACAATCAATCCATAAAAAGGAAAAATAAAACACAACTACATATATATACTGTAGTATTAATCATTTCTTTTGGTGAAAAAACCTATAGAAAACTGTAAAACACACCAAAAATATGCGTGGAGTAATGTGCATAGGCAATTATTGATGTGTGTTTTTGCATACAATGGTGCACAATGCAAAGTTCACTGCAATGTTTATTGATGCGTGTCACAAATGTGTCAATCAAGCCTATAAAGGGACTTCCATAAAGCATTTTAAAGCCCTATGACCACTAAAACAAAAAACTCCTTACTTTTAGTTTCTCCATTGACTCCAATGCCTTTAGCTGCAATTTTTCAGTAAAAGTTTGGCCATTTTCATTTATTATTACCTATCACCACTTCTGACAATGTGTCTTCTTTATTACAGATGATGCTATCACCATTCTACAGAAGGGAACCCAAGGCCTAATTCAGTTTGTTAATTTACTTTAATGAGCAAAAGAATGGCAGTCCTTGTTCCTGTATTAAATAAAATGGCATAGTGCAGCGCTAAATCTAATGATTGAAAAGAGTGGGACTCCTGCTGTTCAGACAAAAGCTGATAGCGGAGATTCATTAAAGTGCAAACCAAAAAAAAACATATTTAAAATGTATCTAATAATGACACTCAATGTGACTAATACGTGATAAATAGAGTTGAGCGGACACCTGGATGTTCGGGTTCGACGGATTCGGCCGAACTTCGGAATTTTTTTTGCGTTCGGGACCGAACTTGACCCCGAACCCCATTGAAGTCAATGGGGACCCGAACTTCTGAGGACTATTCGCGCATGTTTCCCATTGCTTAGAATTGTCCCTGCACAAAGTGTCATTTCTGAAGGAAAAAAAGTAATTTAACCACCTCGCGCCGTCTTTTTACGGCCTCCGCTCCTCTGGCCACTGGGGAGCGCGCAAACGCCGGCGGCGGCGTGTGCACGTGCCCGGCGCGTCACTGTAATGCCGATGCGCGTGCCTGGCGGCCGCAATGTCCGCCAGATACCCGCGATCGGCCGGTACACAGACAAGGACGTGGATCTCTGTGTGTAAACACAGAGATCCACGTCCTGTCAGGGAGAGGAGACCGATGCTGTGTCCCTTGTACATAGGGACACAGATCGGTCACCTCCCCCAGTCAGTCCCCTCCCCCACACAGTAGTAATCACTCCCAGGGCATACATTTAACCCCTTCCTTGCCCCCTAGTGTTAACCGCTTCCCTGACAGTCACATTTATACAGTAATCAGTGCATATTTATAGCACTGTTCGCTGTATAAATGTGAATGGTCCCAAAATAGTGTCAAAAGTGTCCGCTGTGTCCGCCATAATGTTGCAGTCACGAAAAAATCGCTGATCGCCGCCATTACTAGTAAAAAAAATATTTTTTATAAAAATGCCATAAAACTACCCCCTATTTTGTAAACGCTATAACTTTTGCGCAAACCAATCAATAAACGCCGATTGCGATTTTTTTTATACCAAAAATATGTACAAGAATACGTATCGGCCTAAACTGAGGAAAAAAAATATATTTAAAAAAAAAAAAATTGGGATATTTATTATAGCAAAAATCTAAGAATATTGTGTTTTTTTCAAAATTGTCGTTTTTTTTTTGCTTATAGCGCAAAAAATAAAAACCGCAGAGATGATCAAATACCACCAAAAGAAAGCTCTATTTGTGGGAAAAAAAGGACGTCAATTTTGTTTGGGAGCCAAGTCGCACGACCGCGCAATTGTCATTCAAAGCGTGACAGTGCCGAAAGCTGAAATTTCGCCTGGGCAGGAAGGGGGTTTATGTGCCCAGTAAGCAAGTGGTTTAAACTCACTCGTGGCTATAATGAATTGTTGGCTCCCAGCAATACATAGAACAGTCATTGATAAAAAAATTAAAAAAAAGCGTGGCCCTTCAGGTCTGGTATGGATTTTAAGGGGAACCCCTACCATTTCATGAAGAAAGTGTAAAAAAAAACAAAAAAACACACAGACACCTTGGAAAAGTCTTTTATTAAAAATAAATAAAAATGACGTAGGTGTAAGGCTAAGCGGACCAGATACGGAACGTGAGAAAGGGGGGGGGGCTATTCATTTATTACACTGCGAGGCAGTTCCCCATCAGGTCCGCTCAGCCAATGACGTAGGCGGGGTCTGACATAAGAGGGGGCGGACCTGATGGGGAACTTCCTCCACAGTGTCATAAATGAATAGACCCGCCCCTTCTCACGTTCCGCATCTGGTCCGCTTAGCCTTACACCTACGTCATTGGCTGAGCGGACCTGATGGGGAACTTTAGAAGGGGCGGGTCTATTCATTTAATACACTGCTGAGGAAGTTCCCCATCAGGTCCGCTCAGGCTCAGCCAATGACGTCTCGTTTGGACAGCGCTGGACATCGGGATCGCCGCGGGACACTGGATTTCATCGCTGGAATGTTTTGTTTTTTTAATAAAGGACTTTTCCAAGGTGTCTGTGTGTTTTTTTTTACATTTTTTTTACACTTTCTTCGTGAAATGGTCGGGGTACAATGTACACCTTACCAATTCACATAGGGGGGGCGGGATCTGGGGGTCCCCTTTGTTAAAGGGGTCTTACAGATTCCGATAAGCCCCCCGCACGCAGACCCCCACAACCACCGGGCAAGGGTTGTGGGGATGAGGACCTTGTCCCCATCAACATGGGGAGATCCTCCCCATGTTGAGGGCATGTGGCCTGGTACGGTTTCAGGAGGGGGGGGCGCTCTCTCGTCCCCCCCTCTTTCCCAGATAAGGGTCTGGTGTGGATTTTTAGGGGGACAACACGCCATTTTTTTTTTATTTGGGGTGGAGTTCCCCTTAAAATCCATACCAGACCTGAAGGGCCTGGTATGGATATTTGGGGGAACTGCACGCATTTTGTTTTTTAAATTTGCGGCAGGGTTCCCCTTAATATCCATACCAGACCTGAAGGGCCTGGTAAATGAATTTGGGGGAACCCAACGCTTTTTTTTTTCTTTATCAATGACTTTTCTATGTATTGCCGGGAACCGACAATTCATTATAGCCGCGAGTGAGTTTTAAATTACTTTTTTTCCTTCAGAAATTACACTTATTGCAGGGATAGTTCTAAGCACGGGAAACAAGCGCGACTTTACATGCATATTGCCGAACACCGGACCCGAACCCGAACATACAGTCAATTGTTCGGGTTCGGGTCAGGGACCCAAAAACCCAAAAGTTCGGTACAGACCCGAACTTTACAGTTCGGGTCCGCTCAACCCTAGTGATAAACAATAACTTATTTACATGAAACAAAGGTGCATGTGCATATTTATATAGTCCATAAAGTGATTCCAGTGAATAAAGTGACTTTCCAAGGTGAGTAGTTGTAAACCAGTTTGTCTGTAGATATTCCACCACCATTAGAAAAAGAGGCTTACCAGATACGTTGAACCCAACTAGGCATTCACCCAATGAGTCAACAGAGCTTTTGGTGTAGCACACCCAGGGGAGAGAAGTATGTCATCATACTGTACACAGCTTCCAATGTGGACATATGAAGCGAAGGTCCGTCACACTATTGTCGCCAATAGGTCTCAACCAAGGATGTAGTGACCAAAACTCAAAGGCAATTCGTCCAAATAGTTCATTGATAAAAGGAGAGAGAATAGGCCACATAGTGTGATACCATTTAGACAAAAAATATATTTTATTGTATAAATGGACACTCACATTTGAGAAGGTGTTAAAAGCATGTAGATAAAATCAAATAATCTTCAGCAGAGCCCGAACTGACGCATTTCATCCTAATAAGGCATCATCTGGGGGGTAAGATGATGTCTGGTAAGCCTCTTTTTCTATTGGTGGTGGAATAGCTACAGGCAAACTGGTTTACAACTACTCACCTTGGAAAGTCACTTTATTCACTGGAATCACTTTATGGACTATATAAATATGCACATGCACCTTTGTTTAATGTAAATGTGTTATTGTTTATCACTAGTGATGAGCCGAACACCCCCGGGTTCGGTTCGCACCAGAACCCGCGAACGGACCGAAAGTTCGTACGAACATTAGAACCCTATTAAATACAATGGATGCGAACGTTTGAATTCTAAAGTGCTAATTATAACAACTATTATGCATGTTATTGTCCTAAAAAGGGTTTGGGAACCCGGGTTGTGCACCAGGGGACATGTATCAATGCAAAAAGAAGTTTTAAAAACGGTCGTTTTTCGGGAGCAGTCATTTTAATGATGCATAAAGTGAAAAAAAAAAAGTCAAATATTCCTTTAAATATCGTACCTGGGGGGTGTCTAAAGTATGCCTGTGAAGTGCCACGTGTTTCCCGTGTTTAGAACTGTCCCTGCACAAAATGACACTTCTAAAGGAAAAAAAAAGCCATTTAAAACTGCTTGCGGCTTTAATGTAATGTCTGGTCCCGGTAATATGGATGAAAATCTTTAAGAAAAATGGCATAGCTACCCCATGACCCCCCCCCCTACCCCAGACCATTACCAGCCCCTTTGGGTCTTGTATGGATATTAAGGGGAACCCCGCACATAAAATAAAAAAGGCCCTATATACTCTGAACAGCCGTATACAGGCGGTGCATACAAGACAGGGACTGTAGGTTTGTTCTTATGTAGAATCTGTTTGTAATTTTGAACAGGTACATTGTTGAAGTGTAGCTCCAGCCCAAAAATCTATTTTTAAACTTTTTGGAAAACATAGGTAAGGGTTATCACCCCTGTAACATTTGTTTTGCTGTCTGTGCCCCTGTTCAGAACATTTCACCTCACTTTCCGTCCCAATGACAACTGTTTTTGAAATGTGGTGTTGTTCTTGAAACAAGGATTGCTGATAAAGCATCAGTACAGAGGAGACACCTTTCTCCCATATTTATTCTTACAGGAGAGAATTTTCCTTCCTAGTGGTAGATTTCCTCTCACTTCCTGTTGTCTTCTTGCGTTTGCAAGTAGGAGTCGTTTGTAAGTTGGATGTTTGAAAGTAGGGACCTGCCGTATATACTCTGCAGAAATAGGCCCCTTAGTTGTTGGTGTTGGCACAACACTGTAAGCACTCACAGTTACTCTTGGTTGGTGCTGGAACGCCCTGCTGTCAACTATTATATCAGGAATTTTAATTACATATAATTGTTGAACAGTGGTAGTAAAAATTGGGCCTTTGATGGTGGTGCTGGTGCCACAACACTGTAAGCCCTGACAGTTACTCTTGGTGGGTGCAGCAATGGGCCCTGCTGTGAATTATTAGATCAAGAATTGTAATTGCATGCCCCTGTTGAACAGGGGCTGAAAAATTGGGCCTTTCGTGGTGGTGGTGGTGTTGCCACAACACTGTAAGCCCTCAGAGTTACTCTTGGTGGGTGCAGGAATGGGCCCTGCTGTGAATTATTAGATCAAGAATTGTAATTGCATGCCCCTGTTGAACAGGGGCTGAAAAATTGGGCCTTTCGTGGTGGTGGTGGTGGTGGTGGTGTTGCCACAACACTGTAAGCCCTCAGAGTTACTCTTGGTGGGTGCAGGAATGGGCCCTGCTGTGAATTATTAGATCAAGAATTGTAATTACATGCCCCTTTTGAACAGGGGCTGAAAAATTGGGCCTTTCGTGGTGGTGGTGGTGGTGGCGTTGCCACAACACTGTAAGCCCTCAGAGTTACTCTTGGTGGGTGCAGCAATGGGCCCTGCTGTGAATTATTAGATCAAGAATTGTAATTACATGCCCCTTTTGAACAGGGGCTGAAAAATTGGGCCTTTCGTGGTGGTGGTGGTGGTGGCGTTGCCACAACACTGTAAGCCCTCAGAGTTACTCTTGGTGGGTGCAGCAATGGGCCCTGCTGTGAATTATTAGATCAAGAATTGTAATTACATGCCCCTTTTGAACAGGGGCTGAAAAATTGGGCCTTTCGTGGTGGTGGTGGCGTTGCCACAACACTGTAAGCCCTCAGAGTTACTCTTGGTGGGTGCAGCAATGGGCCCTGCTGTGAATTATTAGATCAAGAATTGTAATTACATGCCCCTTTTGAACAGGGGCTGAAAAATTGGGCCTTTCGTGGTGGTGGTGGTGGTGGCGTTGCCACAACACTGTAAGCCCTCAGAGTTACTCTTGGTGGGTGCAGCAATGGGCCCTGCTGTGAATTATTAGATCAAGAATTGTAATTACATGCCCCTTTTGAACAGGGGCTGAAAAATTGGGCCTTTCGTGGTGGTGGTGGTGGTGGCGTTGCCACAACACTGTAAGCCCTCAGAGTTACTCTTGGTGGGTGCAGCAATGGGCCCTGCTGTGAATTATTAGATCAAGAATTGTAATTACATGCCCCTTTTGAACAGGGGCTGAAAAATTGGGCCTTTCGTGGTGGTGGTGGTGGTGGCGTTGCCACAACACTGTAAGCCCTCAGAGTTACTCTTGGTGGGTGCAGCAATGGGCCCCGCTGTGAATTATTAGATCAAGAATTGTAATTACATGCCCCTTTTGAACAGGGGCTGAAAAATTGGGCCTTTCGTGGTGGTGGTGGTGGTGGCGTTGCCACAACACTGTAAGCCCTCAGAGTTACTCTTGGTGGGTGCAGCAATGGGCCCTGCTGTGAATTATTAGATCAAGAATTGTAATTACATGCCCCTTTTGAACAGGGGCTGAAAAATTGGGCCTTTCGTGGTGGTGGTGGTGGTGGTGGTGTTGCCACAACACTGTAAGCCCTCAGAGTTACTCTTGGTGGGTGCAGGAATGGGCCCTGCTGTGAATTATTAGATCAAGAATTGTAATTACATGCCCCTTTTGAACAGGGGCTGAAAAATTGGGCCTTTCGTGGTGGTGGTGGTGGTGGCGTTGCCACAACACTGTAAGCCCTCAGAGTTACTCTTGGTGGGTGCAGCAATGGGCCCTGCTGTGAATTATTAGATCAAGAATTGTAATTACATGCCCCTTTTGAACAGGGGCTGAAAAATTGGGCCTTTCGTGGTGGTGGTGGTGGTGGCGTTGCCACAACACTGTAAGCCCTCAGAGTTACTCTTGGTGGGTGCAGCAATGGGCCCTGCTGTGAATTATTAGATCAAGAATTGTAATTACATGCCCCTTTTGAACAGGGGCTGAAAAATTGGGCCTTTCGTGGTGGTGGTGGTGGTGGCGTTGCCACAACACTGTAAGCCCTCAGAGTTACTCTTGGTGGGTGCAGCAATGGGCCCTGCTGTGAATTATTAGATCAAGAATTGTAATTACATGCCCCTTTTGAACAGGGGCTGAAAAATTGGGCCTTTCGTGGTGGTGGTGGTGGTGGCGTTGCCACAACACTGTAAGCCCTCAGAGTTACTCTTGGTGGGTGCAGCAATGGGCCCTGCTGTGAATTATTAGATCAAGAATTGTAATTACATGCCCCTTTTGAACAGGGGCTGAAAAATTGGGCCTTTCGTGGTGGTGGTGGTGGTGGCGTTGCCACAACACTGTAAGCCCTCAGAGTTACTCTTGGTGGGTGCAGCAATGGGCCCTGCTGTGAATTATTAGATCAAGAATTGTAATTACATGCCCCTTTTGAACAGGGGCTGAAAAATTGGGCCTTTCGTGGTGGTGGTGGTGGTGGCGTTGCCACAACACTGTAAGCCCTCAGAGTTACTCTTGGTGGGTGCAGCAATGGGCCCTGCTGTGAATTATTAGATCAAGAATTGTAATTACATGCCCCTTTTGAACAGGGGCTGAAAAATTGGGCCTTTCGTGGTGGTGGTGGTGGTGGCGTTGCCACAACACTGTAAGCCCTCAGAGTTACTCTTGGTGGGTGCAGCAATGGGCCCTGCTGTGAATTATTAGATCAAGAATTGTAATTACATGCCCCTTTTGAACAGGGGCTGAAAAATTGGGCCTTTCGTGGTGGTGGTGGTGGTGGCGTTGCCACAACACTGTAAGCCCTCAGAGTTACTCTTGGTGGGTGCAGCAATGGGCCCTGCTGTGAATTATTAGATCAAGAATTGTAATTACATGCCCCTTTTGAACAGGGGCTGAAAAATTGGGCCTTTCGTGGTGGTGGTGGTGGTGGCGTTGCCACAACACTGTAAGCCCTCAGAGTTACTCTTGGTGGGTGCAGCAATGGGCCCTGCTGTGAATTATTAGATCAAGAATTGTAATTGCATGCCCCTGTTGAACAGGGGCTGAAAAATTGGGCCTTTCGTGGTGGTGGTGGTGGTGGTGGTGTTGCCACAACACTGTAAGCCCTCAGAGTTACTCTTGGTGGGTGCAGCAATGGGCCCTGCTGTGAATTATTAGATCAAGAATTGTAATTACATGCCCCTTTTGAACAGGGGCTGAAAAATTGGGCCTTTCGTGGTGGTGGTGGTGGTGGCGTTGCCACAACACTGTAAGCCCTCAGAGTTACTCTTGGTGGGTGCAGCAATGGGCCCTGCTGTGAATTATTAGATCAAGAATTGTAATTGCATGCCCCTGTTGAACAGGGGCTGAAAAATTGGGCCTTAGGCACTGGTGGCACAACACTACAACCCCTCACAGATACTGTACTTGGAGCACAGCAATGAGCCCTGTTGCAAAGTATTGCTTCAAAAATTGTAATGGCACGCCCCTGTTAAACAGGGGCTGAAAAATTGGGCCTTAGGCACTGGTGCCACAACACTCCAACCCCTCACAGATACTGTACTTGGAGCACAGCAATGAGCCCTATGGCAAATTATTGCTAAAAAAATTGTAATTACACGCCCCTGTAAAACAGGGGCTGAAAAATTGGGCCTTAGCCACTGGTGGCGGCACCCATAAACAAAAATGATCTTCCAAGCTATCATCATCAATCGTATCATTGAGGACTCGGAGGAGGAGGATAGCCAGTCAACATAACAGCACAGGCACTCAGCATCAGCATCAGTCTTGAAGGGATGTGACATGTTAAAATCAATTAGTCTGTTATATCAGCATCAGGTGTGTGGTAGCTGGTGGTGATCCAAGACTGGTTCATCTTGATGAAAGTCAGTCGATCAACCGAGTCGGTGGACAGGCGCACCCTGTGATCCGTGACAAATCCTCCAGCAGCACTGACTGTGCGTTCCGAAAGAACGCTGGATGCAGGACAGGCCAGTAGCTCAATTGCATACTGTGCAAGCTCTGGCCAGTGATCCATCCTCAAGACCCAGTAAGCCAGAGGATTTTCGGTGGGGAAGGTGTCCAAGTCTGACCTTGCCCCTAGATATTCCTGCACCATGTTTATCAGACGCTGGCGATGGTTGCTGGAACCGATCATACTTTGGGGCTGCGGACTAAATAATTGTCTGAACGCATCGGTCAGACGGCCACCTTCCCCACCGCTCCTTCTTTGACTGGCCGAAGCCTCAGCAACTCGTTGTCCAGGACCAGGAGTTTGTAACCTCCCAGTCTCTGGGAACGCGTTGCACAGACCTTTCTGCAAGGCCTCCCGGAGTTGTCTCATCCTCTGCTCCCTCTGCGACGGTAACATAAGGTCCGCAACCTTACCCTTGTACCGTGGATCAAGGAGAGTGGCCAGCCAGTAATGGTCCCTCTCCTTGATCCGAAGAATACGAGGATCCTTCCGCAGACTTTGCAGGATCAGGGAGGCCATGCAGCGTCGGTTTGCTGAGGCATTCGGTCCGGAGTCCTCTGGGTCACTAAGGACGACATGATCCGCAGCCACCTCCTCCCAGCCACGTACAAGTCCACTGGTTTCTTGGGACTGTAAATCATCCCTAAAAGACTGCTGCTGATGATGCTGAGTGCCAGCCTCCACCTCCATGCTGACACAATCCTCCTCCTCCTCTTCCTGTGCGATGGGTGGGACAGAAGGAACACTGTCTGGGTAAAGGGGGCCTTGAGAGGCAAGGAAGTCCTCCTCTTCCTGCCTCTGTTCTGCCTCAAGTGCCCTGTCCATTATTCCATGCAGCGTGTGCTCCAACAGGTGGACAAGAGGTACAGTGTCACTGATGCATGCACTGTCACTGCTCACCATCCTCGTGGCCTCCTCAAATGGTGCCAGGACAGTGCATGCATCCCTGATCATGCCCCACTGGCGTGGAGAAAAAAAACCAAGCTCCCCTGACCCTGTCCTGGTGCCGTAGTCGCACAGGTACTCATTGATGGCCCTCTGCTGTGTGTGCAGCCGCTGCAGCATGGCCAACGTTGAGTTCCACCTGGTGGGCATGTCACATATAAGGCGGTTCTTGGGCAGGTTCAACTCCTTTTGCAGCTCAGCCAGGCGAGCACTGGCATTATAAGATCTGCGGAAATGCACACAGACTTTCCTGGCCTGCCTCAGGACATCCTGTAAGCCCGGGTACCTGCCCAAGAACCGCTGCACCACCAGGTTAAGGACGTGAGCCACACAGGGCACATGGGTCAGTTGTCCCTGTCGGAGGGCGGACAGGAGGTTGGTGCCATTGTCGCAAACCACCATTCCTGGCTTAAGCTGGCGTGGCGTCAACCACCTCTCGGCCTGGCCCTGCAGAGCAGACAGGACCTCTGCCCCAGTGTGGCTTCTGTCCCCCAAACACACCAGCGCAAGCACGGCATGTCATCTTTTTGCCTGCGTACTTGCGTAGCCCCTTGAACGCCTACGGAGCACCGCTGGTTCCGAGGACAAACCACAGGAAGAGGCCATGGAGGAAGAAGAAGAGGAGGGGGTGGAGGAGAGAGGTGTGTCACAACCAGTAGTAGCATTTTGGAGGCGTGGCGGTGGAACAACCTCCAACACTACTGCACCTTGTCCTGCATCCTTCCCAGCTGCCAAAAGAGTGACCCAATGGGCCGTGAAAGAAAGGTAACGTCCCTGTCCATGCCTGCTGGACCATGAGTCAGCGGTAATATGCACCTTACCGCTGACCGCCCTGTCCAGCGAGGCCAAGACATTGCCTTCCACATGCCGGTAGAGAGCCGGAATAGCCTTCCGTGAGAAAAAGTGGCGTTTGGGAACCTGCCACTGAGGAACCGCACATTGCACAAACTCACGGAAGGGGGCCGAGTCTACCAACTGAAAAGGCAGCAGTTGAAGCGCTAGCAATTTAGCCAAGCTAGCATTCAACCGCTGGGCATGTGGATGGCTGGGAGTGAACTTCTTTCGACGGTCCAGCAGCTGGGGCAGGGAAATTTGCCTGCTAGAATCGGACGTCGGTGTACTGCTAGCAGAGTGGCCGCAAGTACTTGGCTGTGACACACCTAATTCTACACCTTCATTCCTCTCAGTGCATGTTTCAGAGAGGACTGAAGTTATAGTGGGGTTGGAGATCCCAGCTGATGCGGTGCAAGGAGAGGTCCTCTTTGTTCTTTGGTGTGGGTCTTTGAGGTAGGCTTGCCAACGAGCTGCATGGCAGGTCAACATATGTCTGGTCAGGCATGTGGTACCCAAGCGGCTGATGTTTTGGCCACGCGATATACGCTTGAGACATATGTTGCAAACAGCAGCTGTGCGATCTGATGCACTAGCCTCAAAAAAGGCCCACACCAAAGAACTTTTTGAATGACGGGCAGAGGCAGCGCCCTGCACAGGCAGAGCTCTGCGGTGTGATTCCGTCGGTGTACTGCCCTTACGCTGGCCACCAAAGGGCATCCTGCCTCGTTGGAGATGTGCCTCCTCCTCATCCTCCTCCTCCTCCTCTCTCCTATTAGGCACCCACGTGGAGTCAGTGACCTCATCATCCCCTCCCTCCTCATCACTGGAGCCAATCTGGCAGTATACTGCAGCTGCTGGAACATGACTGCCAGATTGGTTTCCTTCTTGAGCATCCCCTCTGTCTGCTCTCACGCTACTGCCTTCCTGTAGCTGGGTTTCATCATCAGACCCTTCGAAACGCTGGGCATCCTCCTGGAGCATGTACCCAACACTGTGCTCAAACAGTTCGGGGGACTCCTCAGGAGGAGGACATGGTGGGTCTAGGGAAGGAGTGACTGATGATGAGTCTGACATTGATACCAGGGAAGAGGACGCTTTGGCAGCTGCTTTTCCAGTACCCTGAGCCTGGGTGAGAGAGGATGAGGAGGAGGAGGAGGGCTTGGTCATCCACTCTACCAAGTCTTCGGCATGATGTGGCTCAACATGTCCAGCTGCCGAAAAGAAGGACAAGCGTGTCCCATGGCCATGTGCTGATGACAATGCACCGCGTCCACGACCAGCACTGTTGCCCCCAGACACAGAGCCTGCTTGCCCTCTTTTATTGCCTCCTGACTGTCTGCCTCTCCTTGTTTGCCTTCCAGACATTCTAATAGATGGCCTGCAGGGAGATGGGAAAAAAGCAATAAGGGCTACCTTCAGGTGTCCTTCTCTGTCCCTTTACTTAAGGATTTCTAAATATGGTTGAGGATGATTGCTTTTGCACAGAATAGCACAACGACAATTTCCCTGACTGTCCAAAAAAACAAGGATTTCAAAGATGGTTGATGAGGAATGCTTTAGCACACTATAGCACAAGGAGAATTTCCCTCACTGTCCTTCCCTGTCCCTAGAAACAAGGATTATCACAGTGAAAGAAACTGACACTCTTCCTACCTATAGTTTTCTGTCCCTAGAAAAAATGTTTTTTTAAAGCACACTATAGCACAAGGAGAATTTCTTTCTCGTACATCACGGGACACAGAGCGACATAGTCATTACTAATGGGTTATATAGTTACCGTCAGGTGCTGGCACTGGCAACTTCCAAAACCGGAAGTACCCTCCCCTATATAAGCCCCTCCCATCCGGGAGCACCTCAGTTTTTTGCCAGTGTCTAAGGTGTTGGCCAAGAAGAAACATGTGTTTTTCACTGAGCTTGCGTACAGGTTCTTTTGGGCCTCAGTAAGCTATTCCGGATCCGACCAAAAGAGCTTCATAGCTAAACGGTCGGTACCCGGGCCTTGCAGAGAAGAGCAAGGTTCTGCCTGTAATGCTTCTCTTAGGAGAGCTGGACCCTGGGATCCAGAGCTCTGGTCATACCCACGACCAAGATGTTTTCTGTGCAGGGTGCTATACAGGTCCAGGGGAGTGGAATCCTTGGGAACCCGGTCCCTGAAGGTTTGATTACAATGCCTGCCGTGATAGGTGAAGTTTGGGCTTTTGTGGACCAAACAAAGTCCTGCGGCGGGGAACAGGTAAGTGGGGGCCCCCAGGAACTTGGTTCTATTGGGGGACCCCCAAGCCTAATTTGTCTTTCTGTCTGTTACCTAACGGTATTCCCGCTAATATCTGTGCATGCCTGTAACTACTAAAAAAAAATGTAATAATTTTTAATGGTGGTCAAGAAAAAAAAAAAAAAAAAGAATGTTTTTTTATATGTTTAGTATATTAAACTGCGGTACCTGTGTTTGTCCACTAGAGGCCGCTGTGGAATGTTTTTCTTGTCATATTGACTAGTTTCTTCTCAGAGAGCAAAGTCCAGGCAGCTGGTGAGTTCTCCTACAGGAAACTGTTTCCTCTGCCATGTTGCAGTGTTCGTCTATCCCCCGGCCTGCGGCAAAGGG